>CAMZMU010000089.1:6135336-6765147 GCA_947311845.1 Poa pratensis
CGTGGTGGGATCACGGCAGATGCCAATAGGTATGGCTAAGATGGGGCCGAATGGTCGTTGGGGGAATCCGGGGAGGGTTTATGCACTCAAGAAGTGCACACGCAAGAACACGCAAGAACACGAACGAAGAACCAAGAAAGCAAGAACACAAAACACACCACGATGTACCCTGCTTCGGGGCCCTCTTGCGGAGGTAACACCCCTACTGCAGCACTATCCTAGTCAGTGTATAGCTCAAGTGACAAGTACAAGCTGCTCCTCGAGCTGTATGATGATACAAGGTGAGAACTTGAGGTAAGATGGAGCTAGACGGGAGGAAGAAGGCACTCCGAGCTGAATCCGAGGTGTTTCCGGGGTGTTCCGAGCTTCCTCCTCTTCTCTTCTCTCTTGATCAACTAGTCCAGCGCGGGGGGGGGGGGGGGTCTCTCTTTGATCTTATCCTCTAGCAGGAGGGGGTGAAGCCCACTATATAGGCCAGCCGGGTTACCATTGTGCCCCTCGCAGAACACTGTTGCCATGCCTCTGCAACGGTCACCACCGTACCACCGTACCTCGGTCGGGGACAAGACGTGGCTTGCCCATCTCCTGTAGCCTAACGGCAGAGCTAGCATGTCCCCTCTGACCGAGACAGGACGTGGCCTGGCAGAGCTACCTCGTAGCCTTTACCCAGACCTCGCGTGGTCAGCGGTCGGAGACGTGCAGGCCCGCCGAACCCGGAGCACGCCTCTGCCATGCTCCTTGACAGACGCTCCCGTGTCAGGCGCTCTAGTACCCGGCTGGAAGTGACAGGAGCATTGACTCCGGCCCGACCTACAGCCCATCACCTCGGTTAGCTCGGCACGTCGTGCCGTACCTTGGGTCTTGCGCTTAATATCTTTTACTAGCTCGGATCTTACTTCCTTCCCACAGCTTCTCCTGCACCCACAACACAAACCACCGCACTGAGGTAGTTAGGTCGGCAGAACATAGCTCGGACTGAACCTCGGCCCTGGCCAACAGTATACCTCGGACCCCTCTGGGCCAAAAGGTCGGCCTGTATTCTCCAGGTCAAGATGAAGCTCGGACCTTCCCAGGCCCAAACAGGTCGGCCCTTTCCGTACCTCGGCACAACTTGGAACACCACCTTATGCCAAGCCTTGACCCTACCCGGGGATACTCCCCGACATTAGTCCCCGAAGCTGGTGCGGTCCTACGACCTCGGAAGGAGGGCCGTAGCAGGTTCAAAACAAGCCTTACACCACCTCCTAAACCGACCTCCAACATAGTCATGCCGAGGTACCTCCCATACACCACCATCCAATCCGAGGTAGATATGCGAACTGAACTCTCCGAGCTATCTGACTCAGCACCAACTTGCCTCAAGATTTTCCGAGGTACGTGGCGAAGAATCTCTGCCCGGGCTTCGGAATCCGGACCTCTGCCAAGCAGATTCTGACCACACGCCGCCCTCGTCAGCCGGACCCACCGAACAGCGCACCTGCGCACTCAAGTACTTGACCGCCCACGACCCCTCGATTTTGTGCTGACCAGCGCAGGAAATCCGGGGTGGGCGGTTGCCACTCTGCGGCCCACGATGTGGCCGATCGTGCGGCCGCAGACCGCGTAACCGTGCGCCCACTCGCACACGATCCCGCGCCTCCCGATAACCGCGCGGTAGTGGCGCAGTTAATGCGGGCAGTTACCGCCGCGGCTATAAGTAGGGCCCCACGGGTAACTTCGCCATCTTCTTCCTCCTTCACTCGCCCTCTCGCCTCCATCGCCACCAGTGCCGCCGCTTCCGGTTGAGAAGAAACACGTTCCCGCCGCCGCCGACGAGCAGCTCCTTCGTCGCCGCTGCGACCGCGTCACCGGCGCCGCCCTTCAGCACCTCGTTTTCACGGTATGTACACCCTTTCCTGATACCCTAGGCATTGCCCTAGGTTTCTTCCTCTTTGCGCTGTGGTTCTTCATATGTTCTTGAATAAAACTCTATTTACCTCCTCCGGTAGATCTTACTTGCATACTTTTTTGGGTAGTAGAGTTTCATACCTCGGATAGATGCTCGCCTAGCATAGATATGCCTCTATATAAGATAGCCGTCCAACTCCTCCTGAGTTAGCCAGATATAGCCTGATTCCAGATTCACTTTTTTTTTGCTAAACTTCTGTGCATTCTTCTGCAGATTGATTCTGCCGAGATGTCTCCTCCTGAGACTTCGGAACAAACCGAGGTTCCAGACCTCGAACTGGAGGTCGGAGAACGAGCCGGCTGGGAAGGTTCGGATGTAACTCCGGATGAAATCCAGTGGCTCAGGGCGACTCGGCGGATTCCCGCCGGGGTAGAGTGTCGCCTGCCAGAGGGCGAACTCGAGCCTCAAGTCAAGGAAGGGGAACGGGTGGTCTTCGTCGCGCACTTCCAGCGCGGCTTCGGACTGCCCGTTAGCGATTTCTTCCGGAGCTTCCTCGACAAATTCCGACTCCAGGTTCATCACCTCCCCGCCAACGCCATCACCACTCTCTCCTGCATCGTTTCCTTCTCTGAGGGATACCTCGGCCTCAAAGCCACGGTAGACCTCTTTTCTCGCTACTTCCAACTTAAGCGGCAAGTGATCCCGGATCCGAAAAACAAGGATCTGCCCAAGCTACTAACCGCCTGCGGAGCAGCCATCATAGCTCCTCGCCGAAACTCCATCTTCCCACGTATCGCTACTCCGGACACCGTTCGCAAGTGGCTCCGGACGTGGTTTTACGTGAAGAACTCCGGCGAAGAGGACTTCCTCAATCTGCCGGTTTTAACCTCAGCCCTCCTACCGAACCGCTCAACTGGGACTACACTCCCCTCTCACCAGCGAAATCAAGTCCATCCATGGGTATGTTGCGAAATGGCAGGACCCGGAGGACCCTGCGAACGACGGGAAAGTCCTGACGGCTGACGATCTGGCCTGCACATTTGTGAAGCGCAGGGTCTCCCCTCTCCAGGCGAGGACTCACAAGATCTGCCACATGAGCGGTCTTTATGATCCAACCCGCCATACGCATGTTGCACTGGACAACGCCGCTGTAGCTCGGCGAGTCCGAGCTATCACCAAGTCCAAGATCTGACGCTTGGACATGGGGAAGGGAACCCCACTACAGGACCAAGCCACCAAAACAGGTACGCTGTTCCGACGTTTTCTTCGTACTCCTTTACCACCGAGGTCTTGCTACCGACGTTCATCTTGACCATTTCTTCCTAACTCCTTTTCATATGTCTGCCATATAGCTGTTCTCCCGCCAGACCGCCGAGGATGGAGTCCATCCTGCGGACCACTTCGGCAAGGATCTTCCTGTCGAGGACCCACCATCCAACGAGGACCCTGACAACGAGGATTACATGCCCATTGCCTCGGCCCGCGTCACCACCGCGGGTAAGCCTCAAGCACAAGCTTCAGTTCAAGAGATTTCGGATGACGAGGAGGGATTTCTCGTCATGGAACCAATAAACGCGGTACCTATCTCCTGCCTCCTCACCTTCCGAACTTTACTCCAGCAACCAGCCGGAAACGCGCTGTGCCGCAACTTCGGCCGCCGAACCATCCGCCACTGGAGCCTCCGGACCCACTGCGGCTCCGGTCAAGAGACGTCGGCTGAAGAAGTCCGGAAATCCTCCTCATGCCCGAGGGGGCAAGAAGTTTCCTACTTCGGATGGGTAATGCTTTGCTTCTATAGCCAACAAAGTTTGTTGCTTAAACTTATCACCTCGGTACTAACACTTGACCATCTTCCTTCGTTGCAGTGACCCATAGAAGTGGATCAGGAGGTATCCTCCATGACTGCACCCGTTGGTGCCTCTGAAGCCACGACCACCCCGACGAACTCTCGCCCCGTATCTCCTCCACCGAGGTCTGGCCCGGCCTTGGAGAAATCTGCCCCCACCCGAGGCCAGAGTTCTCCGCGTCCTCAAACGGTGTGGGGACCAATCGCGCCAGACTCCGGCTACCGCCTTGCCGGAGCCTCGACTCTCCCCCGCAGCCAGACTGCCCGCAACCAACAACAGCAACAGCAGAAGCTTCAGCAGAAGCAACAGCCCAAGCAGCAGCCCCAAAAACCAGTTCGCCAGACTACCTTGCCGTTGGAGAAAGGCAAGGAGAAAGAGAAAGAGACGGTGAAGTCCAAGGTCACCCCCAAACCAACATCTGGGTCTGGCACCCTGACTATCTCTTCTCCTCAAGGATGCAACCGAGGTCTCCTCCCCCGGTGACACGCCGAATCCTCCATTTGCCGCACCCGTTGATGAGACTGCTCCTCCGGCCGACGAATATGCTCGGAGGACATCTCTTATACTGGATAACCGGCCTGCTTCAAGCTCCGAGGCTGCTCAAGCCTTGGAGGCCTCGGTTAGGGGCATCGAGCAGGGCGGACCGTGGGGATATCCTCCTCTGCGCACTGACAGTGACCAGAGCCTCGGCTCCTTGGAACACTACAACGCAGACTGGAATTCTGCAGACGAGGTCTCCTCGGCCTCCCTAGCTGCTCCGGTAGGTGAGCACCCTGCGGGAAACAGCGCCTGCGGCCGAAGCGTCACGACCTACAAGTCGCTGCCCTGCGTGCTGCTCAAAACATCGACGTAAGTCCTATTCTCTTTACTTTCATGCAGTATCTCATCTAATATCCACCATTCCCAGTCCCCGAGATTCGAGGTAAACTATTGACGCTCCGCCGGAGTTAAAATTGTTTGGCTTGAATCTCAAACCATTTTACCTTACTTTATCACCTCGGGTACGAGTCCCCGAGACTCCTGTTAACATTTTCCAATGATGACGAGTCCCCGAGACTCTTGTCGAGGTATAGCCTTTCTAACCGAGCTATGTTTTTCTTCCTTGCAGAATACTATGAACGTCCGCACGGACATCTTCCATACCCTCCTGTTTGACCACAAGAAACTCCACGACGAGCACAAGGCCGTCCTTGCAGAAAAGAACTCTTTGGACGAAAAGCTCCAACTAGAGAAAGCCGAAGTAGCTCGTCTGGTAAAGGAACTGAAGCGCATCACCGAGCTGCGGACGTCGGAAACAGAGCAGCTGCAGGCGGAAAAGGCCAGTGTTGTTGAAACAGAGAAGAAACTTCGGGAGGATGCCGCCAAGGAACATGAGAATGCGCTCCAGTTAGCCGAGGCCCGCGCCACCTCGGCCACCGAGGCTTATGAAGCCCTTCAAGCTTCGGTTAACCAGCTCCTCCCGACGCTGGAACGTATCAACAAAGAAATGGACGGTAAGCTTCTTGCCCCCCTTATCCTTGCTTTGTCCTCAACAGTACTGGCTCTTTGCCGAACTGTTTCTTTCATTATTAACAGGCTATCTTCTGCAGAGCACTTCACCTACACCCAAGTTTCGGCTCGCAATATCACTGATCAGCACAGGAAGAGGCGTAGCGAGACGAACCCCGCCTGGACCATTGAGGACCACATCGTGGCCATCAAAGCTCGGATCCATCCCTTGAAAACCATTGGGTCCGAACTCCTCGATGCAGGTGTGTCTGCTTTCCGAGCCTTGTGGCCTCTTGCCGATGCTCCCAATACTACGCCTGAGCTCGCCGCCAAGCTTCGTGAAGCCGAACAAAGACTTCGAGAGTGGCGCTCATCTTCGGCTCGCGCTGGAGCTGATGCCGCTCTCAAATTCATCATGACTTGGTGCGAGAAGCTCGACCTCGAAAAGATGGACACTCTTCGCCGAGGCTCGCCCTGGTCCACGGACCCAATTCTCATCCAGCGGCGCGAAAAGATGGCTGCCTTCTTCGCTGGATATGCCAACACCAAGAACTTGAGCGAGGGAGACACCTACTCCGACGCCGAAGATGACGAGCCAGAAGAGGATGAATACGAAACAGAATCCGACGTCGAAGCCGAGCAAGGTGACGATGGTGACACCCGCGAAGCAGAAACCGAGGCTTCTCCACAACTGGTGCCGAGGTTACTGCCGACGTTGCCAGCACCTCCCAGGCTACCTCGGCTACCTCGCTGCTCGGCTGCTGCCGACGTAATTCCTGATGCCTCGACCTGAACTTATGCTTGGCCAAAAAACTTCATTAAATCCCCGGTATGCCGGGACGCAGATGTAATCAAACTTAAGTAGTTCCTTTTGCTACCTCTGTTACTATCATGCTTATCCGAACCATGCTTTTCTAAGCTTTACGTCGAATCCTTTTGAATGATTGCTCGAGTTTACTTTCGTGTTTACTATGTTTGGCATTCTTTGCTCTTGACTACCTTTTAGGCAGATGCCAGTCGAGTCACAAGATTGTTGTTCATAGCATACAGTACTTGGTAAATTCCGAGGTATGTTTCAAAGTCATCCGACATAAACGAAAGGTAAAGACAGGGGTTAGTAAACGACACATGCCGAACTATAATTTTGGACCGAGTCCCCGAGTTCATTTTCATGTCTCCCACGTTTTTTCCTCTTTGCTCTTGACTACCTTTTAGGCAGATGCCAGTCGAGTCACAAGATTAGTTTCATAGCACACATTACTTGAAGTTTGAGACGAGGTTCAAAATAGTTCGGCATATGAACGAAACTGACAAACAGAGATAAAACATAAGCACAAGAGCGAGGCAGTCCCCGAGCTTTAACCTCGGAGTGCCGACATTTTTATTAAGGATTAACCGAGGTACATACATTGCGCCTTTCATGAGTAGAAAGGTCGGAGTAGAGCTACGTTCCATGGTCGCCTGACCTCTGACCGGGGTTGTCCAGCCCATCTTCCCTTGGTTCCTGCGCATCTATAAGATAGTAGGAATCATTGAGCAGAGCTCGGCTCACAACGAACGGTCCCTCCCATGGAGGTGACAACTTGTGCCGGCCTTTCTTGCGCTGCACCAACCTCAGCACCAAATCTCCCTCGTGAAACACACGAGGGTTGATACTCCGGCTATGATAACGTCGGAGACCTTGCTGGTAAATTGCTGACCGAGATGAGGCCAATTCTCTCGCTTCCTCAAGCAGATCTACTGCATCCTCCCGAGCCTCTTTTGCCTCGGCTTCAGTGTACATTGCCACTCTGGGCGCATCATATTCGATGTCAGTGGGTAGCATAGCTTCTGCCCCATAGACCATAAAAAATGGCGTATAGCCAGTCGATCGATTTGGCGTGGTCCTTAGACCCCACAGTACTGCTGGTATCTCATCTATCCAACACCCCGGCGTTTTCAGCAGTGGTTCAATGAGCCGAGCCTTGATGCCGGCCAACACTAGAGCATTTGATCTTTCCACTGTCCATTAGACTCCGGGTGTGCCACCGAGGCTATGTCCAGCCGGATTCCCTTGTTCATGCAAAACCGAGCGAACTCTCCAACAGCAAAGTTAGTGCCGTTGTCCGAGATAATGCTATGGGGGTAGCCATATCGCAGAATAATCTCCTTCAAGAAAGTCACTGCTGAATGACCATCCAACTTCCGGATTGGTTTCACCTCGATCCACTTGGTGAATTTGTCCACCATCACCAATATGTGTGTCATGTTACCTCGGGCTGGTTTGAACTCTCCCACCATATCCAAACACCATACCGCAAACGGCCAAGTGATAGGAATTGTTTTGAGCGCCGAGCTGGCATATGCGTTTGCTTGGCAAACCTTTGGCATCCTTCACATCTCCGGACTATGGCCTCTGCATCAGCAAGAGCAGTGGGCCAATAGAACCCATGCCTAAACACCTTGGCCACCAGAGCTCTTGTGCTGCAATGATGACCACATCTCCTTGGTGGATCTCCAAAAGCATCTCCTTGCCTTCAGCTGGCTCAACACACCGTTGCAACACCTCGGTTACGCTTCTTTTATAGAGCTCCTTGTTGATGATGGTGTACGCCTTGGCCCTCCTTTGAATCCTCCTAGCCTCGGTTGTGTCACTTGGCGTGCTTCCCTCCGTTATGAACTTCATAATTTGCTCCGCCCACTCCGGCACCGGGTGCAAAGGAAAAAGTTCCTCATCCACCTCCATTGGCTCGGCCACCATAATCTCCTCCATTATTTCCTCCACCATCCTGCGACCAGTCCCCGAGTCTGGATGAGCAGTCCCCGAGGTTTGGTGTGCAGTCCCCGAGCTCTGCCACGCAGTCCCCGGGTCCGACCAAACGCATCCGACGTCTACCTCCATTGGAACAGGTCCGGGCTCTTGCTCCGCCGGGATGAAAATAGATTCGGATTCAGGAGAAGGTTTGATTGAAGGAGTTCTCAAGTGATTCAGGGCTACCCCTGGTGGTACTGCCTCTTTTGATGAACCGAGCTTTGACAACACGTCGGCAGCATCATTTTCTGCCCGAGGTATATGCCTGTACTCACACCCTTCAAAGAACCCGGATATCTTTTGCACATGGAACCGATATAACGCCATGTTGGCATCCAGAGCATCCCAAGTTCCAGAAGATTGTTGCACCACCAGGTCGGAATCGCCGAAGCACTCTACACGCCGGATACCGATCTCCTTTGCCACCTTGAGGCCATGGATTAAGGCCTCATACTCCGCCACATTGTTTGATGCTGAGAAATGAATCTGCAGCACGTACTTCAGCTGATCTTGCTTTGGCGAGGTGAGGACTATTCCAGCCCCCAGCCCGATCTTTGTTTTGGACCCATCAAAATGCATTTTCCAATAATTATAGTCCGGCCTGGGTGGCTCATACTGCATCTCGGCCCAATCACAAAAGAAGTCCGGCAACGCCTGGGATTTAATTGCGTCTCTTCTCTCATAATGTGGTGCATATGGAGACACCTCAATCGCCCATTTGGCAACTCGGCCAGTTGCATCTTTGCACCCGATGATCTCCGAGATTGGAGCTTCGCACACCACCGTCATGGGATGCTCCTGGAAATAATGCTTCAACTTCTTGACCGCCAGGTAAACACCATACGTCATCTTCTGGTAGTGAGGATAGTTCTGCTTCGAGGTAGAGATCACCTCGCTCAAGTAATACACCGGTCTCTGCACCGACCTGCCACCTTCTTCGCGCTCCACCACCACTGCCACACTTACAACTCGGTTTGTGGCCGCAATGTAAAGTAACATCGGCTCATTGTGCAATGGTGACGCTAACACCGGGGCAGTGGACAACATCTTTTTCAGCTCACCAAACGCCACGTCGGCCTGCGGGGTCCATGTAAACCCGGTACTTTTCTTCATGAGCTGGTACAAAGGTAAGGCTTTTTCTCCTAGCCGAGCTACAAATCGGCTCAACGAGGCTAGGCACCCTGTGAACTTCTGCACATCTTTCAAACACTTCGGTAACTTCATGCTCTCAATAGCTCGGATTTTGGCCGGGTTAACCTCGATACCTCGGCTAGACACCAGGAATCCGAGCAACTTTCCAGCCGGGACACCAAAGGTGCACTTGTCCGGGTTAAGCTTCAACCGATACTTTCTCAAATTCACAAATGTCTCCTCGAGATCCTCGAGGAGAGTATTTTTCCTTAGTTTTGATGACATATCATCGACATACACTTGCACATTTTTGCCCATCTGAGAGTGCAGGCATTTCTGCATACACCTCTGATAAGTTGCCCCGGCATTTCTCAGACCAAAACACATGACACGATAGCAATACGCCCCATACGGGGTAATAAAAGCAGTCTTTATTTGATCCTTTGGGTTCAGTGGTATCTGGTGAAAACCAGAGTACGCATCGATGAAAGATAACAGTTCACAACCAGCAGTGGAATCGATCACCTGATCAATCCGAGGTAATGGAAATGGATCTTTTGGGCACGCCTTGTTGAGGTTAGTGAAGTCAATGCACATGCGCCACACCTTGACCACGGCTGGCTCGTCTTTCTTCTTTTCCACCAGACCGGATTGGATATCCAGTCCGGATGCAGTACCTCCATTATGAACCCGGCTGCAAGCAACTTAGCCAGCTCGTCCAGCACCACTTGTCTCCGGTCGTCTGAGAGACGACGGGTCGGTTGCCTCACCGGTTTCACCTCTGGCCTAACAAATAAAGAGTGCTCTGCCAACTCCCTCGGAACACCTGGCAGGTCCTTAGCCGACCATGCAAAGATATCCCGATTCTCACGGAGGAAGTGACAGAGCTCGCCTTCCTATTTCTCGCCTAGCCCGGTCCCAATGATGGCCACATGCTCTGGGTGCTCCGGGTCAATGGGGATCTTCTTGGTCTCCTTGGGTACCTCGAACGCCGCAGTTGAGTCCGGGCTCATCAGTCCGGACAGGCCGAGCTGTGTTGACTGCGCCATTGCCACCACTTGATGCAGCTTCTTCTTCTCGGCTGCGATCACCAAAGACTCGGCTAGGTTAGACCCGCCGAGGCACACTGAATGCTCGCTTGTAGTCACCCGAGATGGATATGATCCCATTAGGCCCTGGCATTTTCATCTTCAGGTATGCAACATGGGTGGAAATCATGAACTTGGCCAAAGCCGGCCTTCCAAGCAGTGCATGGTATGCACTCTCCAAGTCCACCACCTCGAACTCGATACTCTCAACTCGGCAATTTTCCTTGGTTCCAAATGCTACATCCACCCATATCTTGCCCATGGGTGCACAGGAAACGCCGGGCACAATCCCATGAAAAGTACAACTGCTTGGCATCAACTGATTAGGCGAGATGCCCAATTTCACCATTGTGTCTCGGTACATGATGTTGATGGCACTGCCATTGTCCACCAGAACTCGGGTGAACCTCACATTGTTGGTAGGCCCACACAACGTTGGATCTACCACCAGGGCATACTTTCCAGGGCTCGGCATGATCCGAGGTGTGTCCTTTCTGCTCCAAGTGATCTCCTGCTCAGACCAGTTCATATAGGTCGGCACCACCGGCATTACTGCATTCACCTCCATGGCACGCCTCTGCACGCTCTTCTTGTCAGTTGGCTCGGTCACAAAGACCACATAGCTCGCATGAACCTCTCTATAGTCATTTCCGGGGTATTCATACTGCTGACTTGGTCCGGCACCATTGTTGTTGTTATTACCTCGGACATTCACAACATTCACGGGTCTTGCTGCTGCAGGCCTCGGAAGAGGTGCAGTGGTTATCGGGGTAACATTTGCTCCGGACAGATTAGGGTGGGACCTCGGCTGAAATCTCTGAGGTGGTGGTCCTGTTCTGATTCCTCCGGCCCTTGCCCCCTCTTCTCTGATTCTGCGGTTCCAGCTGCACTGCCGGGTTGAATGGTTGGCTGGCTTGCGCGGGTCAGTCGTATGGTAACAGCACGGACCATCTATCATTGATTCATAGGTCATGGGTGGCTCCTGGTTCGGACTAAATGCCGGACCATTGATTTTTGGCCTCTGGACACCTCCAGCTCCGGGCTGATCCGGGTTCACCGCTGCAACTTGGTTGGAGGGTATGGATAGTCCGGCTCCCTCCTCTTCTGTCCGAACTCCTGACGGTCATTACACCTTGGTCCGAGCCGGTTGTTTATTGGCTCCCTCCTTCTGTTACGTGCTCCTGCCTCTGCTGCTGGCTGCATCGGATCACCCAGGGCATAAGAATCTGCAACCCGGATTGTTTCTGCTAGGGATCTCGGCATATCTCTCTGGAGCCTCTGCCACAGCATGCTGCCATGTCGACAGCCATCTGCAAACCAGGAAATGGCCTGTGCCTCTACCACTCCTTCACAGGAATTCCGAACATTGCTCCACCGAGTTAAGAATTCTCGGTCAGTTTCATGATCATCTTGCTTACATGCCGCCAGGAGCTGAGGTCGGTTTGGCCTCTTGTATGTACTAGCAAAGTTGCTGTTAAACGCCAGCTCCAAGTCTATCCAGGAGTTGATACTATACTCCGGCAAATTATTCAGCCAGATCCGAGCTGGACCTTCCAACATGTGCGGGAGATACCGGACCGCCCATCGGCGATTGCCCCCCGCAATGTGCACCGAGGATACATAATCTGTCAGCCAATCTTGTGGCTTGGTGCTCCCATTGTATGGCTTGGTGTTCCGACCTAACTGGAACTGAGATACTGGTGGTGGTGGCTCCTTCATGATCCGAGGTCCAAAACACGCCGGACCAGGAGGGCCTTCCTCCTCCAGTTGCTCAGACAAGTAGATTCTATCCAGCTTGTTACGGACATCGCCTGGAGCTAACATCCGACCTCCTATCCGAGGTCCCAACGCCCCATCCACTCTGTGGTATCCAGCTCGTGCCATGGCCGAGTCTCCATCATCATATCGGTCATCGCCTTGACCGACGTTCTGAGGTTGCTGAACATACTCCGGCTCTCGCTGATATTGCCCCTGCTGCCGAGGTTGTTGCTGATACCTCGGGGGCGGAGGTGGTTTACCTCGGCCAGCCGATGCTGCTTGACCGCCGTTCTGATTTCCCTGACCGGAGTTACCCTTAGCCGGCTCGCATTGCCTGGGCCGGGGTTTCCCTTAGCTCGGCTAGCATTGCCCTGGCCCACCTTCTGCTTTGCTGCTAGGACTGGATCATACATCTGCAGCTGCTGGTTCTGACCCGAGGTGACACTCCGGGCTCGATCGGCTCCTCCGACGAGTGGAGACGAGGCTTGCCCCTTGGACACCTGACTGACTGGCCTAGCTGAATAAACCATCTCTGAATCACCAGCCCCGGCATTGCTCTGCGGAGAGCCTCATTCTGCTGGTTAGCCACATATACTAACTCATTGACTCGCTTCTGCTGCGCACGCCATGCATCTCCAGATAATCCGGATAGCTCGGCCCTGCCTGCCTCGGCAGCTCTGAGGTTCTTAGCAGGGGAACTATACACCGGCCTTCCAGTTGACACGCGACTCCCACTCCTAGCCGAGGTGGTAGGTCGAGCCTCCCTGTTTATCTCATCATTGAGCCCCTTGCCTCTCTGCCGCACCTCGGCTCCCCTATGTGTATCAACCGCTACCGGGGTGAAGCCATTCGCTGCATTGTACTCACGCAGATCTCTATTGAACTCATCTCTAGCTGTTATCATTGCTACAGCCTCCTTCTGCAACAGGACACGCTTTGCCTCTAGGTCGGCCACAGTCACTACTATGTCCACTCCTGGATTTACTGGGTCTGCCAGTGTATCCACTATCTCTACCAGGGTCGCACCTCGGCCCCGCAGCTCTGGGGTGCCAGGCAAGTCCTTCTCTAGCCTGGGCTTTGCAGATCTCACCTTAGCAACCTCGGCTGCCTTGGACTGGCTGGCATCTACTTTGCCAGCGGCGTCAACCGGACCTGTCACATCACCTCTACGCAGCTCTCGGGGCGAGTGATACGCCGACCTAAAGCCGCGAGGAGAGGAGTTTCGTCGTCCACGAGCACCTGCTCCGGGTACCCGCGAACAACCTCGACAGCAACGTACGTGACGAAGCTGCCGAGCATCATGGTGAAGCCGTCTCGGGGAAGGGCTTGCCGGCGAAACACCCCGCGTTGTCGCTGATGAAGGTGAACTCTCCGATCTTGGCGACAAGCCCGGAAAGAACACGCTCGCCTGAGCCCGTCCGGATGAAAACTCCCTCCAACGCCTCAATCTGCCCCACGGTGGGCGCCAACTGTCGTGGTGGGATCACGGCAGATGCCATAGGTATGGCTAAGATGGGGCCGAATGGTCGTTGGGGGAATCCGGGGAGGGTTTATGCACTCAAGAAGTGCACACGCAAGAACACGCAAGAACACGAACGAAGAACCAAGAAAGCAAGAACACAAAACACACCACGATGTACCCTGCTTCGGGGCCCTCTTGCGGAGGTAACACCCCTACTGCAGCACTATCCTAGTCAGTGTATAGCTCAAGTGACAAGTACAAGCTGCTCCTCGAGCTGTATGATGATACAATGGTGAGAACTTGAGGTAAAAGATGGAGCTAACGGGAGGAAGAAGGCACTCCGAGCTGAATCCGAGGTGTTTCCGGGGTGTTCCGAGCTTCCTTCCTCTTTCTCTCTTGATCAACTAGCTCCAGCGCGGGGGGGGGGTCTCTCTCTGATCTTTCCCTCTCAGCAGGAGGGGGTGAAGCCCACTATATAGGCCAGCCGGGTTACCATTGTGCCCCTCGCAGAACACTGTTGCCATGCCTCTGCAACGGTCACCACCGTACCACCGTACCTCGGTCGGGACAAGACGTGGCTTGCCCATCTCCTGTAGCCTAACGGCAGAACTAGCATGTCCCCTCTGACCGAGACAGGACGTGGCCTGGCAGAGCTACCTCGTAGCCTTTTCCCAGACCTCGCGTAGCAGCGATCAGAGACGTGCAGGCCCGCCGAACCCGGAGCACGCCTCTGCCATGCTCCTTGACAGACGCTCCCGTGTCAGGCGCTCTGTACCCGGCTGGAAGTGACAGGAGCATTGACTCCTGCCCGACCTACAGCCCATCACCTCGGTTAGCTCGGCACGGACGTGCCGTACCTTGGGTCTTGCGCTTAATATCTTTTACTAGGTCGGATCTTACTTCCTTCCCACAGCTTCTCCTGCACCCACAACACAAACCACCGCACTGAGGTAGTTAGGTCGGCAGAACATAGCTCGGACAGTGAACCTCGGCCCTGGCCAACAGTATACCTCGGATCCCTTTGGGCCAAAATAGGTCGGCCTGTATCTCCAGGTCAAGATGAAGCTCGGAACTTCCCAGGCCCAAACAGGTCGGCCCTTTCCGTACCTCGGCACAACTTCGAACACCACCTTATGCCAAGCCTTGACCCTACCCGGGGATACTCCCCCGACAGAACCTTTTTCAAACTCTGCCCGGAAAAGAAAATGAATTGAGGAGTTATTACTTGCTTTTGATATCAGGAAATGAACGAAAGAGGCCGATATAGTGCGATTGAAATTACCTCTTGAGCATTATACGCACGCTTTGTATTCATCTTGATCTTTCCTTAAAGAGTCCCAGACTTCAACTTCTCCTTCCTCGATTCTAATGATTAGCAGAATGTAGTGGAACCTGCGCACGTTTATATACGTAGGTATTCAGAACTCATCAATTACACTTATATGGGGAAAGCAAAATAGAATGTGTACAAGACAGTAACACTCACCCGAAGTTGTAAGGAAAAAGTATTTCCTTTTTGGTACTTTGTCGCTTAAAAAACGTTAGCAAAACAACCTCGGGATGGTCAGTTATGGTCTTGACATGAACTTTATCCGGGTCAATGAACCCAATGTCCCAGATTCCTCCCAATCTGCATTCACGAATCTTCATTCTGCATAATAGCGTACGAAAGAATGTTGTGAGGATAATTACAAGTAATGAACGAGCTTAACTAAATAATTAAATTACACAAATAAATTACTTACAGACAATAGCAGCTGAGGATAGATTTGTCGAGAGCACGTTGATTGTACATCTGAAAAAGTTCGCGGAACTCAACCTGCACAGCATATTCTCGAAGTAGTGATGTTCCTTAACTCCCGCCATGAAATAGAATCTCCTTTCTTTTGCGGCGGTCATGTACCAGTTATGCAATTTCCATAATTAACTGCGTTGTTAGAGCACTCGGATTTTCGACCAGAGGCAGCCCGAGTTCAAATTCATACTTTGGGGTAACCTCCATGATGGGGTAACCTGTGTCGCCAATGACAACTTCTCCATGCTCGATTTCCCGAGCTTCAGAAGGCACAATGAGCGGGGCGATCGATTGTGCTTCTTGTTATCCGAGCTGGGCAACTCTTTTCCCGCACACTTTTTCTTCCTCCCTCTGTGAGGAAAGTACCTTGTCAATACCTCGATCATAGTCTGAAATGGGCGGCGGTGTAGGGTCATATATGTTGTCAACGGTGCGATCTTTTACCTCAGTTGGTATAGTCTCAGAAGTTCCTTCATGGGTCCTGTCTTGCCTCCAGTCTTTCCTTTTTTCTGTTCAAAAAAGGCTCTCGTCTCTTCATGTGTGCTCACTTGTAATTCCTCCTGAGTCATCTCATCACAAGCTAACTTCTCAGGAGCCTTGACTTTCTTGGGTATGTTTGCACGTTTCTTGACAGGGGACGTACGGCTAGTACCAGTCGACGTGAACAGCTTCCGCTTTGTCAAATTACTAGTGGGCACATTAGTCGGCTGACGGGACGGCGCGGGCGATGGACTCGCAGTGGGCACCCATCGTCAGGGAAGGCGGGTGGACTTTGAGGTGGTGAATTTCTACTCGGAGGAGTGGGTGGCCTTGGCGCCGAGTCTGGAAACATGATGTATTTCTTCTTCCATAAAACGATACCAAGCTCGACATCTCCCAATGCCTTCTCGCCTTCAGCTCCAGGAATGTCAAGATCAATTGAGTTGAATCCCGACATAATTTTCGTGACCCCGACACGAGCAAATCCAGCCGGAATCTCACCAAAATGGAAGGTTACTCCAAGTTGATGTGGTAAAGCATAGCCCTTCGCCACCGGATAACTAATGTTCTTCATTGGTGCATGTAACTCACAATTTGTCTTCTCCGTGATATCATCCACGGGGGAGTGAGCCGCCGACGGTTCATCAACTACAGGATCTTGTAGCTGCGTGGAACCCACGCTGCTTTTCCGCTGAGATGGGCAGACATCGACTGCAGGATCTTCTACTCGCAGCTGAGATTCCCTTTGCCTGGTAATTGAGGCCAGCTGCTCCTGCACAGCATGCACCGTGCATTCTAATGCAGTAAACCTGTCCGCCTCCCTCTTCTTTCTTCTGGAATGTTTTCTATAAGTTGCAGCGTCCGCCGGAAACCCTTCAAGAAAACCAACCCCAGCTCCTCTGCCTCGACATCGTCCCCAATGTTCTTTATTCCCGAGGGCGAGTGAAAGCTCATCGTCCTCTCTATCAGGAACATATTTTCCCTCCTTGACTAGTGCTATTGCGGCTACTAGTTTTTTTATGACTCTTGTAACTCTTTTCTTCCATTTTCCCTTGGAACAATCATCCCTGTGTCTGGGTGCAACACTGCCCCATGCGCGAACAGCCAGAACTTGGACCTCTCGGGCCAGTCATCTGTCTGTGGAGGGATCCCTTTTAGACGCAGCTCGTTTTCATAGGATTCCCACTTAGGCAAGGCAGACTTGTAGCCACCTGACCCCAAAGTATGGAAATATTTCTTCTTCTTAGCATTCAACTTATTTTGGGCCGATCGGGCCACAGCGACGGCCGATTTCTTATACGCCACAAATTCAGGCCAGTCATCTTTCAGCTTCTCTAGATGTCCAGTGAATTCTGGAGCTTTTTTCTCATATTTTTTCCACAACGCTTTCTTCCAGTTGTTGAGTTGCTGGGCCATCTTGCTAAGAGTCCACTCCTTGACTTTATCCTTCCTCTTCTCTGGGAGATCTGTCGGTAGGCTGAAAGAACCCAATATCGAGTCCCAAAGGGCATCTTTAATTGGTTGCTCGAGATATTTTGCGCCAGTGTTGGCTTTCTTCGGCTGATTCCATTCTGCAATGGTGATCGGGACCATGTCCCTAACAAGAAATCCGCACTGAGCTACATATTTAGTGTAGATTCCAACGGGTTTCTCCGATGCGCCTTTTATAGTAACTTCGTCGATCGACAACTTTGCACCATCCGTCAGCTTTAGCCCTTGGGCCGGGCCTCGTGTAGGGACTGACTTAGATGATCCAGAGGGCTAAAAGAAAAATGTTTCGTAATAAGTGCAATATAAATCAATTAATGCATCTAGCTAGCTAGTGATCAACAAGACTTAATATATATATATACATTGCCGGAGTTTTCTACAGAGTTTTGTAACGGCACTTCTTCGTCGTCGTCATCGTCGTCGTCATCTCTGAAAGTTTCTAACTCAAGTCCCTCACCGGAGTCGTTCAAACATTTGGCGCTAAAATCTTCGTCGTCTTCTTTGTCGGTATCTTCTCCATCGGAATTGGGTCCAAGGGTCTTATCAAATATAATTGCTTGCATGTGTTCTTCTGTCTCCAAGTCTCGGATGAAGGCCGGTCGTCTCGGATGATGGGTTGTCGTCCTCCATAGCTCAATGTCACTGCAAAATTTTAATTCATAACAAACAACTTTAAATTTCTTATACACAATAATATTGCAACTAAAAATAACATTGCTTTGATAAATTTTCAAACTTTGCGTAAATTTCTTATACACTAATAAAATAACTTTGCTAGTAAAATAACAATATTGCAACTAAAATGACTTAGCAAAATTTTCAAACTTTGCTACTAAAATTTTCTAACTTAGCAATATTTCAAATTTTACAATGTCACTGCAAATTTCTTAACAAAATGAAAAACTACAAGAATAAACCTAAACACATTTGCTAAAATATTTCTAATATTGCTACTAATATTTCTAATAAACCTAAACACATTTGCTAAAACTAAAAATTGCTAACTTTCAAAGTTTCAAAGTTTGCTACACTAAAAATTGCTAACTTTCAAATTTTCTAATTTTTTCTAACTTTCAAAGTTTGCTACACTAAAAATTGTGCAAAAAACTTTGCAAATTGCAAACACATTTACATACACTAAAAATTGCTACATTAAAAAAAGTTTCAAATTTTCAAACTCTGCAAAAAACAGTAAGAACCTAAACTAAAAATTGCTAACTTTGCAAAAAACAGTAAGAATTAACCTAAAATAAAAAAACAAACCTGAGGAGAGGGCCGGCGATGGCGCGCGGTGGAGGCCGAGGCGGTGGCGGACTTGGATGCCGGCGGAGCAGCGCAGGGAGGCGACGGCGCGCGGTGGTGGAGGGCGCGCCGCGATGGCGCGCGCACAGTGGTGGAGGGCCAGCGATGGCGGGCCGAGGCGGAGTCGGTGAGGCGCCGGCGGGCGCGGCGTTGGAGCATGGCGGCGCGGAGACGGTGGCCGGCGATGGCGCGGTTGTGGAGGGCGCCGGAGCAGCGCGCGAGGCGACGCCGCGCGGCGGAGGACGAGGTGAGGCCGGAGCAGGGCTTCGCCGGCCGGAGAGCTCGAGAGGTGCGCGAAGACGATGACGATGCGAATTGGGGATGATTCCTTGCTTAAACTGCCGAAAATTGACCTTTAGTACCGTTGTTCTCTGCAACCGGTACTAAAGGGTCTTTAGTACCGGTTGTACAGAACAACCGGTACTAAAGGTCCGTTTTGGGCCGCCGCGAAATTTCGCGCGCGAAGCCCACCCCTTTAGTACCGGTTGTAGTTAACAACCGGTACTAATGGGCTTTTGATTTTTTTTCTCTAGTTTCTTTTTTCATTCTTATGTTTTCTGTTTTTTATATCTATTTGGTTTCTATTTTGTTTTTTTCTCTAGTTTCTTTTTCTTTAATATATATTTAATTTAAATGTCTACAAAATTGTACTAATTATCTATCTATTTGTTTTCTGTTTTTATATCTATTATCTATTTGTCAACGACGTCAATACGTAGGGGGGGACACGTGTCCTCCCCAGCGCTGGGGTAGGACACGTGACTGACACGAGTCGTGACTGCGAAGCCCGCCTTTAGTCCCGGTTGGTAACACCAACCGGGAGTAAAGAAGCACACGGATCGTGTGTTTCTTTCAAGCGCTTGTGAGCCGTTGGATCAGGGTTGTGTTTCTTTGAAGAACTTGTGAGCCGTTGGATCAGGGGGTGTGTTTCTTTTGAGGGCAAAACCAGTGTTGGATCAGCCACATTACCCTATATAAACCCCCCCCCCCCCCTCTCGAGCATGTTCGACACTCAATGTAGTTCATTTGATATACAAAGCATTTGGATTCCCTACATACGTCCAACGGTGCATTTGATATGCAGGCACTCACGAGCCACCGTTGGGCTGTATGCAGGGGAAACCGTGTGTTTTGTTCTATCTACAGAATCCTTCAGTTCATCGACCGAATACAAATCATTCGGATTCCCGTCATACGGCCCAACGGTGCATTTGATATGCAGGCACTCACCAGCCACCGTTGGGCTGTATGACGGGGAAACCGTGTGTTTTGATCCAACTTTTTCGAGCGCTTGTAAGCCGTTGGAGTTTGTAGAACCAAACATTAATGTTTAGATCTCTCTTATGAGTTTTCAGACATAGTTACATAAAAGGTTTAATACATTATTACACATAAGCAACAACATCCCTATCTAGTGTTCACTTTTTCTTCGTGTGTGTCCCTTTCTTCTGATTGCGTCGTAGCCATGGACAATCTTCATCATTTAACACGATGCTTGGGTCAGTATTCACTTTGAAGGGTGGAATTTCAGCAAACTTATTGTAATCTTCTGACATGTCTGTCTTGTCCTCCACTCCCACGATGTTTCTTTTTCCTGAAAGAACTATGTGGCGCTTTGGCTCATCGTATGATGTACCGGCTTGCTTATCTTTTCTTTTTTTCGGTCTGGAAGACATGTCCTTCACATAGAAAACCTGAGCCACATCATTGGCTAGGACGAATGGCTCGGTGTGGTACCAAGATTCTTTAGATCCACTGTAGTCATTCCGTACCGCCGGTCTATCTCTACCCCGCATGACAGGTTACCCATTTGCACTGAAACAAAGGGATCTTAATAGAAGGTCCATAGTCAAGTTCCCATATCTGCTGTATGCAACCATAATATGTGTCCTTTGTTCCATCGTCGTTTGTTGCATCAAAGCGGACACCACTGTTTTGGTTAGTGCTCTTTTTGTCTTGGGTTTCCGTGTAAAATGTATTCCCATTTATCTCGTACCCTTGGAAAGTCAATATAGTCGAAGATGGTGACTTGGCCAACAAGTATAGCTCTTGTCCAACAGTGTTGTCATTAATGAGATGTGTACGCAACCAACTGCCGAAAGTATCCACGTGTTTTCCTTTAATCCAGAAGTTAGTCTTCTCCGGGTATTCTGAGCGTAAAATATCCATGTGTTCACGATATACGGAGCCACCAATCTGGAATTTTGTAGAACTGTGTAGTGTGCTTGAGTGAAAGAATGCCCGTCCATACTTCTTGTTGCTTTCTTTCCTAGCGTGCCTTTTCCACGCAGTCTCCCCTCATGGCGCGATTGAGGAACACCGATCGGCTTAAGATCAGGAATAAAGTCAACACAAAACTCAATGACCTCCTCTGTTCCATAGCCCTTGGACATGCTTCCTTCTGGCCTAGCACGGTTATGAACGTATTTCTTTAAGACTCCCATGAACCTCTCAAAGGGGAACATGTTGTGTAGAAATACAGGACCGAGAATGGAAATCTCTTCGACTAGGTGAACTATGAGGTGCGTCATAATATTGAAGAAGGACGGTGGAAACACCAACTCGAAGCTGACAAGACATTGGACCACACCCGTCTGTAAACTTGGTAGAGTTGCTGGATCGATTACCTTCTGAGAAATTGCATTCAGGAATGCACATAGCTTCACAATGGGTACTCGAACGTTTTCCGGTAGAAGCCCCCTCAATGCAACCGGAAGTAATTGTGTCATAATCACGTGGCAGTCATGAGACTTCAGGTTTTGGAACTTTTTCTCTGCCATGTTTATTATTCCCTTTATATTCGACGAGTAGCCAGACGGGACCTTGATACTGCTCAGGACTTGAAAAAAGATCTCCTTCTTCTTTGGTAAGAGCGTAGCTGGAAGTACCTTGACTTCTCTGGATTCAGGTTGTCTCTTCGTGCGTACTTTGCTGGTCCTGCCGTGCATCCGCTGTATCTTTCGTCTTCCCATACACGCCTAAGAAGTTTAGCAGGTTCACGCAAAGATTTTTCGTCACGTGCATCACGTCGATTGCAGAGCGAACCTCTAGGATTTTCCAATAGGGTAAATCCCAAAATATAGATTTCTTTTTCCACAAGGGTACGTGCTTGTTAGCGTCTTTCGGAACAGATAGACTGCCAGGACCCTTTCCAAAGATTACTTCTAAATCCTTGACCATGCCATATATAACATCACCATCAGGGCGTGTAGGCTTCGTCCGGTTATCTGCCTCACCTTTGAAATGCTTGCCTCTTTTCTTACGGATGCCTGTTTGGAAGAAATCGACGATGCCCCAGGTACACATTCTTGTTACCTAAATATATACTGTCAGTCTTATCTAAACAGTGCGTGCATGCATTGTATCCCTTGTTCGACTGTCCTGAAATGTTACTAAGAGCAGGCCAATCATTGATGGTTACAAACAGCAACGCTCGTAGGAAATTCCTCCTGTTTGTACTCATCCCACACACGTACACCTTCGTCAGACCACAACTGTAAAAGTTCGTCAACTAATGGCCTCAGATACACATCAATGTCGTTGCCGGGTTGCTTCGGGCCTTGGATAAGCACTGGCATCATAATATACTTTTGCTTCATGCACAACCAAGGAGGAAGGTTATAGATACATAGAGTCACGGGCCAGGTGCTATGACTGCTGCTCTGCTCCCCAAACGGATTCAAGCCATCTGTACTTAGACCAAACCTTAAGTTCCTTGCGTCAGCTGCAAAATCCCCAAACTCACTGTCGATGTTTCTCCACTGAGACCCATCAGCGGGGTGTCTCAGCATCTCGTCTTCCTTACGGTCTTCTTTGTGCCATCGCAACAACTTGGCATGCTCTTTGTTTCGGAACAAACGTTTCAACCGTGGTATTATAGGAGCATACCACATCACCTTCGCGGGAACCCTCTTCCTGGGGCTCGGCTCGCCCTCAACATCACCTGGGTCATCTCGCCCGATCTTATACCGCAATGCACCGCATATCGGGCATGCATTCAAATTCTCGTACTTCTCACCGCGGTAGAGGATGCAGTCATTGATGCATGCATGTATCTTCTCCACCTCTAATCCTAGAGGGCAGACAATCTTCTTTGCTTCGTACGTATTGTGGGCAATTCATTATTCCTTGGAAGACTCTTCTTAAATATTTGTAGCAACTCTTGAAATGCCTTGTCAGATATTCCATTCTTTGCCTTCCACTGCAGCAATTCCAGGGTGGTACCCAGCTTTTTCTGGCCATCTTCACAATTTGGGTACAACAATTTTTTGTGATCCTCTAACATGCGCTCCAACTTCGACCACTCGTTTTCACTTCCGCAGTTCATCTGTTCATCAAGAATGACCCGACGAAGATCATCATCATCGGACTGATCAACAATGACCTCATGCTCAGCTTCGTCTTCCCCCATTGTAGTATCACCGTGTTCAGAGAACACAGGATAGTTGTCATCATCCTCTTCTTCATTGTCTTCCATTATAACCCCTGTTTCTCCGTGCTTGGTCCAACAAAAATAATTGCTCATGAAGCCTTCTCGCAACAGGTGGGAGTGTATGGTTCTTGCGCAAGGGTAATTCCTCTTATTCCGACAGTCATCGCATGGACAAAATATAAAACCATTATGCTTGTTTAACTTAGCCACATGGAGAAAATTATGCATGCCATTAATGAACTCGGGACAGCGTCGGTCACCGTACATCCATTCTCGGCTCATCTGCATTATATAAATATATCAAAAACCATTACACCATAGCTATATCATGAATAGAGATACGTGACCAAATTCATTAATACAAGTTCACCACATTTAAACAAAAGTAGAGTAGTGAACAAATCTAATACATAGTTCTCATAAACATTCATTAATTGAAACTAACATACAACTAGCTAAAGAATTTAAATCCAACGACAAATGCGATCAAAATCGCAACTAAGATAATTATTGAACCAACAGCATAATGATACCAAGCCTCTTGACTAATGACATATTTTGTAATCTTTTTAAGCTTCAGCGCATTGCATTCATCTTGATCTCGTGATCCAAGCGCATTGCCTCCATCTTGATCTCGTTGTCATCGACGACGTCGGCAATCTTGAAATCCCATTTCATCTTCTCTTCGAGACGAAGATCTTCACTTCTTTTCAGTTTTGCTTTCAAATCATTGTTTTCTTTCATAAAAAACTCGACAATAGGGTCGGTTGGAATTTCCGGTTCAACTACCTCCTAAATAAAATTATATGCACGTCAAGTTGGTCGGCATAATTGTTATAAACACGAAATTAAACAAATATATAGTTATAACAAACAATCGTACCCGGACGAGAGCCGGTGTGGACAGATGTCAAAACCATGACACTATATATAACAAACAATTTTACAAATAAGAAAATTATACAAGTAATAATTATGCATCTAAATCATATAACTAACATTTTTTAAATAACAAATATAAAAACAAGAGGCTCACCGAGGTGGTGTTGGTGACGGAGCGGCGCGGGCGATCGACGGCGGTGAGGAAGGGGACGGGACGACACTATATAAAACCACAAATTATACTTTAATTTGAGCTCAAAATGCATATAAAACAAATGAAATCCCTAACTTAGCCATTTCATCAAACACCTTGCAAGCACCACCAAAATCAAACTAGCTAAACTTGCAAGAAAATGAGCTAAACTTGAAATGCCGGAAGAAAAGATGAAGTTGCTAACCCTTATATATGTAGGTGCCACCAATCTTGAAAGTTGTTGGAGAAAAAAGGGGTGAATTTGAGCTTGGGAGAGCAAAGAGGGAGAAAAAATGGAGTTGAGTTCGAGCTCAAAATGGAGCTGGCTCGGGGTGGAAGAAGGTTTATAGTGGGCGAGACCTTTAGTACAGGTTGTTATTACCAACCGGTACTAAAGGCTACTCTTTAGTACCGGTTGGTAATAGCAACCGGTACTAAAGGTCTCGCCGTGGAGCCACCAACTGCGGCCGCATGTGCCACGGGGCCTCCAACCCTTTAGTACCGGTTGGTATTAACAACCGGTACTAAAGGTACCTCTTTAGTACCGGTTGTTAATATCAACCGGTACTAAAGGTCCTCGCCGCCGGGCCCCGGCTGGCACACAAGCACAACCGGTGCTAATGCCCCCTTTAGTACCGGTTTTGGTGCAACCGGTACTAAAGGGGGCGCACCAAAGCCCCTTTTGGTGCAACCGGTACTAAACTACCAAAGTAAGGGCCCACTTCCTCATTGACTTTAACTCGGAGAGTACCATTCATAACTGTCTTTTTCAACAGGTCCAGCCAGTGTTCACTGAAACCTTTCTATCTGTAGCTCTCAAAAAGGAATTCCCAGTCAACCTTGTCGTAAGCCTTCTCGAAATCAATTTTCACTACCACACCTTGTTGTTTATTAACTTTTGCATCTCTCAAAATCTCCTGAAGGAGAGACACACTATCATGTATATACCTCCCCTTACTGAAGGCACTCTGGCAGGGGTGAATAATCTTCTGCATCACAGTTTCCATTCGATTTGTTAGTACTTTGGTTACTATCTTGAACAGAACCTGCAGTAAGCAGATGGGGCGGAATTTCTGAATAACATCCGCATCATCATTCTTCGGAACCAAAGTAATGATCCCATAGTTAATACTTTCCAGAGAGATTTTGTGGCTATGGCAAGCATCAAAAATCTGAATCAAATCATGCTTGATAATAGGCCAACAGGCTTGATAAAATTCTATGGGGAAGCCATCTTGCCCGGCAGCTTTATTCTTCTCCATTTGATCAATCACTTCTTTGATTTCTTCTTCAGAAAACTTCCTATCCATCTCAGATCTATCATCATCTGAAAGTTTTTCTTCATCTGTCCAAACATCACTCCTCATTTTGAAAGCTGGGATATTAGCTGAACCAAACAGATCCTTGTAGAAACCTGTAGCATGTTTCAACAAATTCGGAGTACCTTGAATAATATCAGCATTGTCCTTCAAGGAGAAGATTGTTTTCTTCCTTTTTCTGCCATTTGCCACTCTGTGGGAGAATTCAGTGTTGTTATCTCCATGCAGCAGCCATTTCTCTGCAGTCCTCTACCTCCAAAAATCTTCCTCTTGTTCTAACAAATCCAGCATCTCTGTTTGCATCTCACTTCTTCTTCTCAACTGATCAGACGAAAGAAAAACACTTTCCTCCAGGATTTCAAGATCAGCCAGTTCTTGTATCAAGATTTTCTTCCTTTGAGATACTTGCCCTCTCAAATTAGCACCCCAGCCTCGCGAGTCCTTTTTGACATTTTTCAGCTTTTTCTGAAAACAATCCAAGCTGTTTTTCGCTCTAACCGGTTGGCACCAAACCTTAGATACTCTCATAAGGAAAGTATCTTGTTTGATCCATCTTTTATCAAAACGAAACACTCTGCTTCTTGTCTCCCTCCCCTCCATTGTGTCCAGAATGATGGACAGTGATCAGAAACATTCCTGGAAAGCTTACGTACAGTAACTAAAGGAAAGAGAAGTTCCCAGTCTCTAGTCATAAGAAACCTGTCCAGTTTTTCCAGGGTGGGGTCAGTATGATTGTTAGACCAGGTGAAACTCCCACCAGACATATAAATCTCCCTCATCTCATAGGTAGCAATCACAGAGTTAAACATATCCATCCATCTTCTATTCTGCACAGGTTTATTCTTCTCATCTGCGGATCTAAGCAAATTGAAATCACCTCCTACCAATAATGGTAGAGATTGATCACCAAAAACCTGGCTCAGCTCAGTGAGAAACTCCTGTTTCTCAGTTTCCTGTGCAGCCCCATATAGAATAACTAGCTTCCAATTCTGATTTATCTTCAGATCTTTTAAGGTAACCTGAACAAAGAACCTACTGCTCTGCGAGTCCAAGATAGTGAAACGAGCAGCATTAAAACCTCCCAAAATACCACCTGCCCTACCAACAGAGGCAGACCACTTCCAGAAAATCGATTCAAAGGATCAATTTTCCTCTATATTAAATGAAGCAGCGCCAGCTGCCTTCCGTCAAAAAAAGTTGTGGCATGGCTCGATTGCCTGAGCTGCGGCTGCTATGCTGTCTACTCTCACTCACTCGTGTGCAGCTATTCGTAGCCAGAAATGGTATACCTCCTCCACTAAAATATGGCTATTTGTAGCCTCCCCGCGTGTTATATATCGCTTCAGCCTCTGGATCGCACTAGCAGCATGCCTGACAGGATCGACCAGCTCCTCATCCCTTCAGCCTGGATCGCAGTAGCACTAGCTGCAGCATGCCTGACAGGACGACCAGCTCTTGATCCTGACGGAAATTTCTTACGGACGAAAGTCTACGGCGGCTGACTTGGAAGCCACGATCGCTGGCGTAGAACTCAAGGAAATATGAGCACGTCCAATCCTAAAACTTCATGTGCAAGTTATTTCTTGTGTTAGGATGGAATCGTACTCAAGCTGTGTATGATTACGTCCCAGACTTAACTGGCCGTATGCAGTCTGAATAACAAATAATGGCAGTTCCACCAACAAAAACAATACACAACAGAAACGAATGTCATTCATGCTCACAACAATTCACAAGGGCAAGCTTTACAGTTCTGTGTTACTTTGTACTGCCCCATATACTTATGTTAGTGAAACAAAAGATTTGTTCGTTTCTCACAAGTTAAATCAGGTATCCTTTTCTGTAAGAGAAATGGTTTATCATTTGAAAAGAAACAATATGTTTTCTCTATGGGCAAGGGGATGTATGTGTTTTTTTTTTTTTTGGAAACAAAACTCCCCATATAAAGCTAGCAAGCCGGCTCATTAAAAACCTTCCAGTCTCATAAGATATCCTGGTAAGGAAAATAGTGCGTCTGAAACTTGCTGCTTTAAACATCACCAATAGTTACATCGTTTACAAGTTTGCCGAGAATAAAACTAGGAGGTTCATCGACCCAATTACAAGAGATTTTCTCAATAAAACAGGACCTAGCTAATTCATGGGCAACTTCATTTGCTTCCCTCGGGCAATGCTTGAAAAAAACTCTTCCTATTAATGCCACCAGATCAATATAGTCTGAATAAATTGCCGAAGATGCACCCCACCAAGTTTCATCGCCTGAGCATGCTTCAATGACTTCCAAAGCATCTGATTCCGCTATCACATCAGAGTAACCATAGCGGATAGCCAAGCCTAATCCAAGGGGATGTATGTGTTGATTGTATGGATTTATATCATATCCGGATTGCAATTTGTTTTTTTACTTGATATCTAGATTGCAATTGTTGCATATAAACTCTTTGTGAAATAACTCAGCACAATAGCGTGCGCGCATGTTGCTTCTAAAATTGTACAACATCACACGTTAAGTTTTTTATTAGAGAATCACACGTTATAAGGTGAGTATGCATGTGTCGCCTGTTTGCGCGAGGACGGGCCCTTCGTGAAAGGCGGCCTCCTAGTTGTACCCTGGGTGATGGGAAATGGGTTTTCGGGCCAGGTGGAGTCCGGTTCACAAATTTTTTCGTAACCGTGTATATCTCCGCTTCTCCTCCCCTTCCCCGCTCCAACATCTCTCCACCCCACCGAGTAACAAGAACCTTGCTGCTATCTCGGAGGTTTCTAGGGTTCGACTTCAGATCTTCAAGGGATACCGCTTCGTCTTCATGGGAATTGATGACACCCCTGAGGTCATACAATCATCTTTGTACACTCCTGGGAAGAACCTCCTTCAAGAAGTGGCCGAGCAATCAGAATATGGTGCAGTCCGCTAGATCCCCAGATCACCGCGCGGTGAAGGTAGTTATCCAGCAATCGAACTGTGGCACGGCGACCTCGTCCATCGTTGTTGTCATGAGAGTCAACGTTGTTCTATTTATATTAAACTTTTTTAATTTTAACATGTCACTATTGTTAAAAAGAACATAAGATGGTCTCCATTATGTGACTTATCATACAAAATAACTATTATTTTTCTTATTAACAACGGTAGACAACTAATTGCACTGAGGTATTATATTTTATAGTTTATTAGATAGTGGATCGCCAATTCATACACAAAAACTAATTCTAGATTATAAATCTCTTGATCATATGGATCGCTAAAAAAATTAAATTTGGTTTCAGACGTTTTGCTAAAGTAAATTCCACTAAATCTACACAATGCATTGGATAAATAAAAGAATACATACATATAGGGAATGACTTCAGAAAGTTAGCTGTATTATATGACATTCATATGTATTTAATCCTATCATAGTTGTGCTAATATGTATAAATATCTTGATAAAAGGTTCAAAAGACTTCAACAAATAGTATCTAAAGATCATATATAGCTATTTATTATTGCGTAACAACTATCAGTGTGTATGTTTGCTATTTGAATCAATGAGGAACAGAGGATCTAACTATTGACTGTTGCTTACTCGATTGATATCTAGTAATGGTAGATGTGCCATTTCCTAAATTAAATTCTGGATGACAAGACAAATTTAGGGCAGCAAGACCAAAACACTCACCGGCACAAATCCTACGCATACAACCAAACCACTGACCCCTGAAATAGAAAATCAACGGCTCGATCGTCGTGGTATGACAGAGCACGCAGAGCTCACCTAAACCATGGAAACGAAGAAGAGGCCGCCGCTGCCACGGTTGTGGCGCTGTGAACTTGCTGTCGTGTGGTTGTTTTTGGTCGCGCCTCTCGTTTGAATTTTTTGTTTCCAAAATCTTCCTAGTGTGTTTCTTTTCAACCGTACAACAAAAAATGCCAAGTTTGCAAATGAAGTCAAATGAATGTATTAAGACTATTTCTGGAAGCTGACAGAAACATAACAAGCTAAAACATTTATCTATCGGTGACAAGATGGAGTTTCACAGCTCCATCTTCATTGCCATCTAGCAGATTCCTACTGGAATTTTTACATGATGTGGCCAAACAGGGCACTGCAAAAACTGGCAGCAATAACAACAGCTAAGAACAACTAGAACAACTCATTTCTACAAGAAGAACGACAAAATAACAAGTGGTCTATATATATATATATATATATTACATTTTGTTAATAGCAATCACAGGAATTCAGAACATCCGGGGCCACAGCACGGAGCCGCAAAGCAGGCCTAGCACAGTGCGATCCCTACCGTCAAGAGACCAAATGACGCAATAAACGAGTAGGCAACGGCCTTTTACAATCGCTCCGAGGTGGCTGTATGCCAATACATAATTGTAATCCGGTACATAAAACGAATAACAAGCTGAAATTCACGGCATTCTATTCTAGTGCTCATGGAACGACATTTGGAGTATAGCTGCTGAATCAAACACTTTAGGTTAACACTTAACCCAACCAACCCACACCAAATGACTTATTACACCTGGTTCCTTGAATCACGAGTCATTTCTGGCAGACGAGTGGCTGAAGCTGATAATTAGGAAGCATGTTCTCATCCGCAGATTTCATCGGGCAGGGATGACGTTGAGGGGTAGGTTCGGTGTTGATAACTTAATTATCTATGAAGCCCTGGGGCAGATGTTTGTCAGATTTGGATTTCTTCCGGAAGATGCAGTGCAGAAAGTTACACCTGAGGGTAAAACCATGGATTTGGAACAGTTGGAAGATATCGTCCGCAGTACCATGTTTAAGAATTCAATGCCACGTCATGAAATTAACTTGTGGCTCACGATGTTGCATGATGCTAAGCTTAAAGAGATGATGACAGACTCTGTGTTGGTGAAGGACTTGGAAACATACAGTGAGAGCTTCACGACACTGCATGAAGCTCTCCTTAATTCCAGCACCCCTGTTCGCGATTTTGTTGTGCGACAGCTTGCAGAGTACAATGGTTGGCATGAGACCATCAAGAGTTCAGATGTCAATCTATATCTGGAACAAACCTTTGAGCACAAGGAGCAAGGAAAGTCGGGCAGTGAGCGATATAGTGATACAGTGTTTGACCTTTTGAGACTGCTAAGGAACACCAGACAGCACAAAACGCTGGTCCACAATGCCCTCTTTACGTTTACAGGATCGAAAATTGTGTATGAACCTTGGATCGAGGAATGCTTGAAAGCGGACAAAGTGGTAATTGCTTTTCCCAAAATTAGTCGGGTCTTAGGCCTGGAAGATATTGTCATATTCGTGAACTATTGGATTAAAATCAGGATTCTAATTTGGGCTATCACAAAATTAGTCTAACAACTTGTATTTCATGACAGTTTCTATTTATAATGAACTTATTTATTTATTTTTTACAAGTCACCATCATTATATCTTAAGATGGTTTTTCCATTCACGAACTTTATAGTACAAAGCTTAACTATATCTAAAATGCTCACTGCATATTTGAATTGGTAAGTTTATTACTGTAAAAGTCGACCATATGTTAATAAAAATAAACTAATGTTTGAGTATAGCTATGTTTTTAAAATCATGGATACATGTAAAATTCCGAATTTAGCTTGGGATGCTCTGTTGAAGTGAATTCTAGTTAATCTAAACAATATATAAGAAAATCACATCCATCTAAGTAATACTTTTGGCCATTACTCACTGTATGGGTAATTATGGTCAGTTTTTGGATTTGGACTGTCAAATTGCACCTTACATTTCATAATGGAGTGAGTATTATATTATGTTCATAAGTTTGTGCCTATTCTTGTTCTAGTGTCTAAAGATATCTTGATAGAAAATTTTAAAAGAGTTCAACAAATATTATTCTAGACCGTGGTACAATAAGATAGTCTAGATTTGTTTCAACAAACTTCACATGTGTCTCCACCCCTTGCCTACACTCACATTTTCTGAAATATAGATGGGCAAGCCTAGGCCACAAAATTACTTGTTGTGTGGGCCTCAATGTCATGCGAGAACATGATTTGTTTAGCTTAATTTTTTCACATGAAGATCTCACTGCCTAATTAAATCTCATGAAAATGTTTTTTTATAAAAGCAAGATTTCGTATGTCCAAAAATTATGCAAATATGAAACCGGAATTTTGGCTCTTATGAGCGCTCCCCAATTTGCGCCAACGAATTTAATAATTTAAAAAGAAGCAAAAAATGCCAAATTTGTTTCTCTGAACATTTTTAAATATAGACCATTTTTAGTTCTAAAATAGTTTAAACTTTATAAAAACTTGAAGATTTCTCAAATATGAATATTAATCAGGACATTATTGAATTTAAATTTTATTTTATCTGAACAAAAGTATTCAAAATTTTAAAATGTTTAGAGTTGAAAATTGTTCAGATTTTTTAAAAGTTAAAATTTCAGAAAAAACAGAATTAAAAATTGTCCAGAAATAAAAGTTGTTCAGATTTAGAAAAATATTCGGAATTGAGAATTGTACAGATTTAAAAAATGTTCAAATTTCAAAAATGATCATCATTGAAATTTTTAGGTTAAAAAATCAAATTTAAAAATATTTTAGAATTGAAAATTGTTTAGATTTAAAAATGTTCGGATTGAAATATTTCAGATTTAAAAAATATTCAAAATTTAAAAAATGTTCATAACTGAACATTGTTCATTAAAAAATCAAATTTCAAAAATGTTTCATAAATGAAAATTATTCAAATTTGAAAAACGTTCAGAGTTGAAAATTATTTGGATTATAAAAAAATTCAAATTTACAAACTGTCGTCATAGTATTATCGCCATTAAGTGAATGTCAATTATTTGTCCGCAAATATTTTTACACTAATACAATATTTGAGCATCTTTTACTTCTAAAGATATTTTTTCCCTATGTTGAGAAATTTACTAAATTACTTTTGCACATATAGGTGCCATAATACAACCTACCTAATTGCCATCACTCTAATCCACGTATATTAGTGTGTACGTAAGATGCAAATTAAATGTGATTTAGTGTGTGCGTAAGATGCAAATTAAATTCATGCATGCACTAGAGAGTTAAATGATCATCGTATTCCTGCTGTATATTTCTGTTTTGATTTTCTTTCAGCCAACTAACACTACTTTGTTCACGGATTACGAAGTCAGCATGGTCGGATTCCATTCGTGCTTGTCTCTCCATGTGCCAAAAATCCACTACACCATTTAGTGCCTTTGTAATCTACACAAATATAGTTTGATTCAAAATAATATATATACAAAAAATATTCGCGTCGACGATTAGGTTCAATTTCCTTCCTCGGTTTTGAGTTTCTTATCAGTTTTGAACCGATGTTCAGAAATTTTTAGACAAATTTTGTCAAATTCGTCGCACTCAGTACAACGTTTGAAATATCTTTTTACGAGCAGGTTCATCTCGATGTTTCGCACAACTTTCATGTTGTAACTTTTGTGTTTCAAAGATCATATACGAGTAGATCTTGTATTCAGCTATATTCGTCTAGAGCGTACAATGTGTTTTTCAACCTCTGTCGCTGCCATGACCTTCACCGTCACAGCGCCATCGCCACCCGTCATACCATCGTACTGTTAATCCTCGGCGGTAGAAGTTGTGTGAGGCGGTAGAAGTGATGTGAGGTAAAGATCATCGGAGACAAGAGCTGAGAAGGCAAACACGGATATATACCAAACGCCGCAACTCAAAAACTCGTTTCCGGACGAACGGATCTGGCTATCACTTTGTGCGAATGAGATGCACAACATGATTTTTGTCTAGTTTTTTCAAGGCCACTGGGAAGCCACATATGCAAATGGTGTAATAATGGTGACATGAAACCAAACACGCCCTTTGATTTTTTTTGGGGGTGGGGGCGGCAAAGATGAGTGTTAATGGAAATGATAACCAGAAGCGGTAGTTGTTGGTTCGGTTCTGCTGCAGATCCACCGATCAGTCCGCGGCTACGAAATTTTTTGCTCATTATTCTTGCCTCTAACGCGTGGGTGAGCGTATTTGCATTCTCCTACTGTTAAGTATAATGTGCGATCAAAATGAGCACACTAGCTAGTTTTTTTTCACAGTTGATTAAGCTAATTAATGTGGTACAAATAATGAAGGAAGCAACCATCTGGGGGGAGGGGGGGTAAGGCACAACATCGATCTGCAGATACACTAATACACAGTAAACACTGAACAATACCTCTTGAACAGCAAGAGACATATGGTCGCACAGTCACACAGATATTAATCAAGCTGACAGACACAGGAATCGAAAGTTAATTAACAAGCTAAGCACGTTCGCACGCAGTAATCCATCTAGCCAGCGGATACAGGAAGTCAGGAACTACAAAATACTTACGCTAGCTACAACACACTAAGCAACAGCCGTAGATAGTAAAGCAGCAGCAGTCAGACCTCGTCGGCTGCGCCGGCGAGGTGGTCACTAGTTCACTGATACAGGAATCGAAAGTTCAGATCAACCAAGAACAACAAGATACGCTCCCACACACACTAGTAGCTAGCAAGCCTTGGTCATTAGTTAGAGGCCTGAAACTCACACGACAGGTGGAGCAACAGCCGGAGAGGTAGCAGGAGTCAGACGTCCTCGGCTGCGCCGGCGAGGTGGTCAAAGCGGCGGGCCTCCTGCTCCTCCTCGTACCTCTCCTCGAGGGCGCGGATGTAGGGGCGGTAGTACGCCTCGTGCGCGAAGACACACTTCACCAGCGCGGCGCCGGCGCGGAGGCAGCGCTTGACCTTGACGGGGTCCTTGCTGGCTAGCTCCGCCTCCGTGGAGCACCGGCGAGACCTGACGTACTCGTCCCTGCACGTGCCACCCATCATGAACTTGCAGTGGTCGCAGCCCTCCGGGACCTCCTCCCCCACCACCGTGGAAGCGGGGACGGCTGCGGGTGTTCTCGCGCGGCGAGCGCAAGAGCCGCCCTCCCTTGCCAACGGAGCGGCGGTACCATGAGCGCCGGAGCCGGCGGCGGCCTTGGACTGGGAAGACGAAGCGGACCCCATGGACGACAAGTACGGTGCTGCCTCTTCTACCTTGCTTGCTCAGTTGCTCTGGTATCTAGCTTACTTGGATGGAGAAGAAGTGTATGCCCGCTCGCTTGCTGCAGCTAAGGGTGCAGGCGGACGGGCCGCCGGCCAGTCCGCTTTGAGCCGCCTGGTCCGTGCACGCTAATCAGATGATTAGCGGCTTCCGCGTCCGTCTACTGGTTGGGCCGCTGTGGCCAGCGGATCTGAGCGGACAAATCAAGCCGCTACACCTACTAGCTGCAGCTAGCTGAAACGAACACAAATTAACAGCAGCTATGCAGCAATCTCTTATTTCCGAATCTGTCATGTATTAACACAAATTTAACAGCAGCTATGAACAAAGGGGTTTGGACATGCTGCAACCGAACAAAGACAACAAGCGTACTCCAGCTGCTATGGTGGAACATTCATCAACAGATTTGACATTCAGTACAATATTTGACATCAATTAATTTACCATGACTGAACAACAAATATTGGGAATATATTGCATACACAGAACTTTCTGAAACAACCGCTGCTAGCAGAGACTAGTATGCAAGGTGCAGTAGCTACGATTCATCAACAGATTTAACTAAACAGCTAAGCAGAAACATAACACAATCAGCTTCAGATAGGATTTCAACGTGCTTGCACATTGAAGTTCAGGTTGCACATCAGGCCAGCTGCAACTAAGTGTGTGTTTGTATGCTGAACCTGAAGCTGACCATACATCATTTGTTGACTATAGCCTCCATCATGTGAGCAGGTCTTCTGAAGTATCATCTGGGTTCAGTACAAAAACAATAAATCAAAACTCCAATGATGGGAACAAGAATACATCAAGGAACAATGCAAAATCTAGACAGGAAAACGTTTGGGCACCTTTGGCTTGCTGTGGATCAGTTTCTTCATGGCACTCCTTTAGTTGGTAAAACACCAAGCATTCTTCCTCCTCAACATCTTTATTCATTGTTTTCGGGTCTGAAGGATTGAAAGATCATCAAGTTAGTAACAAAGTTCATTTTTTAAATGCCTACTCTTCAAAAAACTTACCGGCAGCCTTTAGCCAATCTTGAAGGCATATCAACGCCTCGACCATTTTACTCGTCAGCCTGCTCCTGTGATCAGTAAGGATTCTTCCACCAGCACTAAAAGACGACTCTGATGCCACGGTCGATGCTTGAATAGCTAGGACATCACGGGCGATGCACGATAGAATTGGGTACTTTGGACCGTGGACTTCCCACCATCCCAAGATGTCGAAATCTTTGCTAGGGGGGAAGAGTTCTTCGGCCATGTATCTCTCAAGCTCATTTGGTACTTGTTTCTTCTGGACCTTCAAATGAGCTTGCCAATCAGCCAACGAATCATCAAATTCTGCAACCCCATCCTGAACTTCTTCTGATGGATTGGTAGCAAGAAAATCACCCATTTCACGGGAGTAATCTTCAAAGAGACCCTTGAAGATCATGTCAACCTTTTTCAGATGTTCTCCTGCATTATGTCCGAAAGCTTGCCCAAGGCGAAATTCAATGAAGCTCCTCTTGTACCTTGGATCGAGGATCACGGGTATGCAGTTCGCCAAATATGACTCCTTCCAATACTTGTCAAACTTCTTTTGCATTTTACTCACCATGGATGCAATTATTGGTTCCTTGTTACTTGCTTGTTTTTCTAACAGCTGTCTAACACTCCATATTTCATGGAAGTAACGGTTCGCTGTTGGATAAGTAGAACCTGAAACTACTTTCGTAGCTTCAAAGAAGATCTTCAGTAGTGAGCGGATCGCTTCAGCCATTTCCCAATCATCGGCTGAAGGAGCATACTTAAAGTAAAGATCTTGCTTAGCCAACTCATCAAATGCTGCCACGTATGGCAAAGCTGAATCAATCATAAGATATGTTGAGTTCCATCGATGGTCAACATCAAGTGAGGGTTCCTTCTCACATTTGATGCTGAGCTGTCGAATTATGCCCTCAAACATCTGCTCTCGAGTCTGTGAGCTCTTGACATATTTAACACTCTCTCTGATCTTGTGGATGGAACCTTTCATTACAAGCAAACCATCTTGCACAACAAGATTCAACACATGTGCAGCGCAACGGATATGGAAAAGTTTCCCTTCACAAGTCAACATGTTCTTCTTCATCAAATTATCTTTCAGACTGTCCATCATTGAGCCATTGACTGATGCATTATCCAATGTAATGCTGCAGATTTTATCTTCAATATTCCAATATTGCAAAGCCTTCAACATGACATGGTACATCCTGAAGCCACTATGGGGCGTTTCCATCATGCAGAATCTAAGTATCCGTTTTTGCATCTTCCATGTCTTGTCAATGAAATGACAAGTGATACACAGATATCCTAGCCTTTGGTTTGAGGTCCACATGTCTGCAGTCAATGAGACTCTACCATCATAATTCTTTAATATTTCTCGCAGCATTGATCTTTGCTCTTTGTAGGAATCCATGCAGTCCTCTCTTATGCTTGTCCTTGAAACCATTCTGAACATAGGATTCAAGCTTTTGACAAATTTTCGGAATCCACTGTACTCCACAATTGAGAACGGGAGCCCATGATGAACTATCATGTTAGCGAGGTCCCTCCTGCACTCTTTTTGACTAAATGTCCAATTATCCAAAGAGACTCGAGGTGATGGTGTAGATGCACGCATTTTTGCAACCATCTCATGCATGCTACTCCTTGTCTCACATTTTCTTAGATGCCTGCGGATGTTGTTAGTTCCGGAACTTTTTGAGGCTGGGCAGACTTGATTGCAGTGCTTGCATTTCCCTTCCACAAGTTTTCCATGTTCATATATAGGAATGAAGTCTTTCCACAACACGGATTTCAGTTTTCGAGGTCGATGTCGGATGAAGTCAGCCCCAACACGTGGCAGATTTGGAGATGGGAAATGCCTCGCAAACATGCCGATGGAAGATCCAACCAATTTTGCTTGAGGCGAGCTCATGGTCTGGTGGGTCTTCTTGCTCATTTCTTTTGCCATACCCTCAGATCTCTTCCTCTTCTTCAACTTAATCTCATTTGCTAGGAGAATTTGCTTGCCTATCTCAGCTTTGTGGCAAGGGAACTTAAGCACCAATTCTGGATAAATAATAGCCCCTTCGTTGAGGTAACGTGCATCGATGGTCGTTTCATCGGCGTCAAGGAGGGTGACACGGTTCTCCTCGGGATACAAGAGTATTGAGCCCTTGTACTTTGGCTTCTGATGTTTGTGCTTCAGGAGTGTATAGTAAGAGGCACACCACCTCAAAGGACAAGAGGCCTTGCTTGATGGCTCCCCTACGACATCACTTCTCTTCCTTTTCTTCGGTTTCTTTTCCTGCAGCTTCACCTTTTCCGAGTCATCATCTTTCTCTGCAACAGGCAGCAAATGCTCTTGTTCGGCATCACATGGCAAATGGGGTTGCTGTGCATCAACTGTCAGATGGCTCTTCTCGGCCTCATTAACCAGCTTCTCTTGCTTGATTTGCTGAAGCTCTCTTCTCTTCCTTTTCTTCAATTTGTTTTCCTGCAGCTTCACCTTTTCTGAGTCAACATCTTCCTCTGCTTGATCCTTTTTCATCACTGCACTGTCACTCTCGGTTGGTTGCTCCACTGCTTCAACCGGCACCTGTGTCTTCTCGGAATCATCCAACTGAAGATCTTTCCCATCTAATGTGCTTGCAAAGGAGGTAACCTACAACAACATTAACAAAGAGGACATTAGTATATTTGTAAGTTTCAGTTAGAAGGAACAATGTCAGCAAGACTGCAAGCACCCATGTATTTAAGAAGCTCCAATTTAAAGATGTAAGACTATACGGAGTGCTAGCTGAAACAACGCCAGTGTCTAGCGGCTAGCTGGTCTGTTGCTACTAAGCACAAAGATTAAAAAATGTACTAGCTTCAGCTGCATAACATTCGGTTCAAGATGATCATGCTAGATTAAACTCATCTAAGTGCACATGTAATCACCTTTATGTATCAGGACAACAAAAATAAATAAGGTTGCACAATCATGATGAGACTAGTGTATATATCAGGTTCAGCAATTAAGGGCACTTGAGGCGATCCAGATCCATCAAGGAAACAATAAATGTCACCGATTATAATGACAGGCCTACTACAGTGTAGGTTTCTGAATTAAGCAACTTGACAAACAAATGCTGGCTACAGATTTATTGTTTCCTGCTTAACTGACGAAACTAGACCTACACTAGACACTGCACTGAATTATTCCAACACTACTCATATATGTTAAATGGCTGCAATGATTCAGACCTAAAGAATAGAAGAACGAACAAGCTACAGACATGTGTTGTTTTGTGTCAATTCGCATATTCAGGCACAAACTGGAGGGCGGACAGAACAAGATTCATGAACAGAGGGGACACATACAGAACAAGATTCATGTGAAAATTTCTGCTACTATCGACGAGAAATAGTTCTGCTCGTGGAGGGCGGACAAATTAAGATTTTATTACATCTCACTAAATTCTGCAAGAGACGCCTGCTACTGCATACTACTAGCATCTGACAATCAAGCAGGGCAGGGTGTTTGTAAATTCAGTAACATCGTAAATCTAATCTTCCGGGTAAGAGTAGAACTTCAGAATACTAGAACCACAGGCCATAAGGCAACCATGTAGATATATGTGATTCGGCTTATATTCTGTGGGATTTTTGTTATTAGCTCTGATTAATCAATAAATATGCATGGTGATTAGGTCTGATGCTAAGTAGAGAATTCAGAAATCTGATGCTAAGTGGTAGGATTCAGAAATTTGATGCTAAGCGAATCAGAACAAAGAATACAACCAACTGAATACTGCTATAGAAGGAAGACATCGATCAGCACTCAGTAGAACCAGAACAGATAACCAACCAAGCAATAAATAGATCAGGAGCGGAAGAACAAGACCGTACCTCCGGCGACTTCTTCTCCTCTTCTTCTGACAGCTTCTCCTCCGCTGCGTGGTCCACCGTTGCATGTTCCGCCGCCGTCTCCACCACGCTCGACATCTCTCCGGAGTTGGGCGACGGGGAGGGCGTCGTGCCCTAGGTGGTGCTGGGTTCCGGGGAGGGAGCCGACTTGCCGAGCCCTAAGTGGTGCTGGGGGCCAGGGGCGTCGCTGCCATACGGAGGATTGCGGCCTTGCGGGGGCGGCGGACCGGCGGTCTGGCCGAGCGGCTCGGAGATGGCGGCGGCGATCTTTGGTGCTGCCTACTGGGGAACGGACATGGAAGGTAGCGGAGGTGTGGACCTTTTCCGCTAGGGCCGCCCAGTTTCTACGGCCCATCCGCTAAGCCGCTTCGGGCCCTGGAGCGGCGCGGACAGAGCGGACAGGCGAAATCCGTGTCCGCCTGCACCGTGAGCTGCAGCCTGTCCGTCTCATTTAAAAGCAGAGCACAGGAGGAGACGAGGTACTGTTGCTCTGCTTCCGACGAGGACGAGGTACCCATATCCAGAAAAGACGGGCCGGCCGTGGTTAAAAGTTAATTCAATGGAGGGTGAGCCGACTATGGCGTGCCGATCATGTGTTGCGTGCTGCCATGGCACTGCTGCCCTCCTTGGCTTCTTCTGCTCCGATCCAACGCCGATGTTTATGTCTTCCGATCGTCTCTTAACTATAGGATTCTGGGTAGGTGCCGTGTGCCCGTGTTGTTTGGTGAAAAAAAAACAGTAGGTAACTGTGACTCCATAACTTGTATGCACTAATTGTATGTTAGTGACTACAGTTGAAGGAACTAACATTACATAAGCAAAAAAAAAGAAAAACTGAAGTTTGCACCGCGATCAAACCATAAAGTTTCAACTTTAGTTCCCATAAAAAGAAGGAAACCACGAACTTGGCCGGATTTAAACTATCGTTAGAGCATGTGTCCACTCGGGGCGCCCAAATGGCTGCACAAAGGACTTCCGGACAGGCCCTTTGGGCGCCGTCCGGAAGGCCTGGCGCATTTGGGCGCCGTCGATCCCCACTCACGCCGTCCAAACTAAAAAAATTAAACTTAAAATTCGACGGATTTCATTCAAATTTTAGGAAATTTTACATATTTGAATGAAATTTAAAAAACTAAACTTAAATCTACTGGCCCCGGTGGCGGCGGCTGAAGACGAATTAGGGGTCGTCGTCCGCCTCCTCCTCCTTCTTCACGCCGCTGGTTCCTGCGCCGCCGTCTTCCTTCTTGACGCGGCTAGGGCCGGCGTCGTCGTCGCCGGTGAGATCGACGAACGGCACGCAAGTTTCAATGGCGTGCATGTACGCCGACCAGGCACAGGCAGCCGGCCCGTCCATGGGCGGCACGTCCTCCATGGACGCGGCCTCCGCGGCCCGCAGGAGCTCGTCGTCGTCCTTGGCCGCCTGCGCCGCCAGGAGCTCAGCGTAGGGCGGCATCGGCTCCGCCTTCACCTTCATCGGCTCCGGCTTGGGCATGAGCAGAACGCGGGAGAGGGAGGAGGTGGAGCGAGCCGAAGACGCCCGCGACGACGACGCCCGCGACGATGACGCCGTTGAGCGCGAGCAGGAAGGCGACGCGCGAGGCGCCCACACGTTGGCAGGCGGCGCCGGAGGCGGAGCGTGCGACGCCGCCGGCCAGTCCAGCAGGGGGGCGCCACTGGCGATGTGGTCCATGACGGCCTGGAGCGTGCGCCCGTGCATGCTCCAGAACGCCTCGCGCCCGATGGCGTTCTTGTCCCTGGGCGCCGGGCCGGGGCCTTCCCAGCGGTTCATCTCCTCCTCGAAGACGCGTTGGAACGCCTCCTCGTACCGGGCGGCGTTGCCCGGGTCCTCCGGGTTCCAGCGCGGGTCGTTGCGCATCTCCGGCGTCAGCTCGTTCCAGTAATGGGCGATCTGTGCGGCGTGGAAGTCGCGGTTCGCCCGCGTCAGCGGCCGCGGCACCGGGATGCCGCGGACGCTGATGGCGAACCTGCCTCCGACGCGCATGTCGGGAGGCACGGGGTACCCGTTCTCCCGCAGCGCCTCCGACTGCTCGCGGAGGAGGGTGCGCGGCGCGAAGCCGTTCGCCGCCGCGCCCCCGTGCGTCGCCAGTTCCCGGCCATCTCTCTTGCGCGGCGTCGTGCGGTGTTTGCGGTGGGCAGAGAAGGAGGTAGAGGGAGAGAGGAGAGCGGTGGCGGCGAGTGTGGCGAGTGAACGCTGGGGGCGACGGCCTTTTATTGCCGCCGGAGAGCGGTGGCATTAACGCCGCCTGCCTCGAAAAGGCGCGCCGCGCATTCACTCCGGCGAGCAGAGGGAGGCGACGACTCACTGGCGTCTGCGCCGGGCAGTGAAACCGAGGCGTCACCACGCGTCACGCGCCTTTGACGACGACCGCCGCCTCGTGTCTCACTGCCAGGCGTGGCCCGCGCGTCGGAGGCAGGCGTTTCGTTGCGTCCGGGGCCGCCCCAAGCCTCCCCAAGTTGAGGGCGTGGGCTGGGCGTGCCGGACACAAAACTGGGCCGCTACGGACCAAAAACGAAATTGGGCGGCGCGAGTGGGGACGAAAACACGTCCGGCACGCCCCAAAGGCCTTTGGGCGGCCATTTGGACGCCCCGAGTGGAGATGCTCTTAATTATGCTACTCCGTAGCCATGTATTTGGTATAGTTATACTTCTTCTTACTAGTATCAGAGCAACTAATTAAGGAGAATGTAGATCAAGGAGGGCTTAGAAAGCCTTCAATATCAAATAGGCAGGGTCCATGTCACAAGACGACGAAGGGCAAATCATAGGTGCAGATGCGCCTCCGCTGCACGGTCGGGATCTCCGTCGTCTCAGCCTCCGCCAACGGGTTCTTCAACACTCAATATTTACCCATTCCAGTTCGCGAGTATCTAATGCGCGAGCAGAAATTCACTTTGGCACCCGGGTGCATATGCACCCGATATTTGAAAAACATATTTTAAAATGCCGAAAAAATCTGAAATCAAATTTCACTGATACATCTTTACATTCTATGTGTTTACAAGGTCATTTTACAGAAAACCGATATTTTTTGTGCTCTGTGTAAAAAGACAAAATATGTCCTATGAAAAGCCTTATTTTAGCACAAAAAATTTGTCTTTTTTATACAAGCCACAAAAAGTGTTGGTTTTTCATGAAACGACTTTGTGAACACATAACATGTCAAGATCTATGCGCAAACATTTTTTTCCAAATTTTTTGACATTTCAAAATACGTTAAAAATGAATTTTAAATAAAGGGTGCATATGAGCCAAAACACCACTCCCCATGGGCGAGCAACTAGTTAAGGAGAACAAAATCTAGACGGAGGAGGACGTATCAAATCAAGACTCAAGCCTCCAGTATCTAGTGGGCGGGATCCATGTCACAAGACGAAGGACAGATCGACGCTAGCTCTGGGCCGATCAGATAAACCTTTAGGACGCGTTTGGTAGCCAGCATGGGATTCTCAGCTCCCTGGGGGCAGGCCGGCCAGGGCCTGGTCTGGCTGAGACACCCTCTCAGCCTGGTTGTGCACTCCGTTTGGTGGCCTGCGTGACCTCTGGCTGCATCGGCCTGGTGAACTAGCACACAATGTTTGGTTACATGCAAACAGTGGTAAATGGCTCCGCAGAAGCAAAGGCGGCTTGTTTGGTTGCATACCGTAGTCTCACTAGGGTTACCCGAGTTTGAATATGGTGAGCTTACCAGTCCTCACCTCATTACAGCATAAGATAATGCACTGCCATCTAGAATAGCAGTAGCTTAACGATCACCACAAGAAGAACTACGATGACGAAGTCCTTGATCCTGCTAGGCTTGTGATCGTTGTCCATCTGGGCTATCACCTGATTAGCCAGCATCTGCTTGGCCACCGTCATGTTGCCAACTTCGGCTACTTCTCCAATGGCCTCCTGCTGACTGAGCAAGGTGGAGTAGTTGTACTGTGCTTCTACCAAAGTTTCAAAGCCTTCGTAGCTGTTGTTGGAGAAGCCGACGACTTGATCCTGGCAGGTTCTCCAGGAGTTGTACACTCTAGGACGCCTCCCTCTGTAGACCACATACTAGTTCATCTATGAACACAGCAGCAAGATCAAAGGTTAAAGAAGACACACCATAACATCATAAGTAAACAGCAATTCATAGAAGTAGAGCAGCATGCATGATCATTACATGAGCAGGATCAGAAGTTCATCCTATCACTATGGTGTTATCCTACCACCACATCAAAAAGCGGGTGTTATCCTACCACTAGCACCATCAGTAGAGGGGTTAGTATATACCACCTCATCAAAATATACAGGCCATAATAGAAGTTTTTAAGCCCTAACTAAGCCAAAGTATACATCATCATCATCATCGTCTTCTTCATGCTGCTGCCGGCACCACCGCTCGCAACACGCCTACTCGGCGTAGTACTTGGCGAGGAAGGTCCTGAGCCAGAGGGTCCTATGCTGCAGATGCATGCCCACAAAGCTCACCCCCTGTGCCTTGTTGTCCACAAGGTGGCTCAGAGCAACCATGAGTGCTTCCTCCGTGAAGCCGACGGCGTCCATGATAGCCTTGTAGAGGTCAGGGTGCATGTCAGTTGGCCTGCTCTCTCTAATGGCTGCGGCGACCTCCTTCACAGCGTCGGTCATGCTGGCGAAGTCCTGGATCTTGTCGTCGCCGAGAGCCCCTCTTTTCCTCTTGCCTCCAGCTCCAGCTGCCGCTGCCACAGCAGCTCTGAGATCAGCATTGCCATCCGCCGGCTTGTCTGGACCATCTAGGACGACGGTCTCGGACTCCTGCGTGTCGCTGAAGTCCGGATGCGCCCCAAGAGGATCCCCTGAACCCCTGGCAAACTTGCTAGTGGCCAACCCATATGAGAAGATGATCTGCATCTGTGTGTAGTTCATGATGGGCTTGTTGATACGTCTCAAACGTATCTATAATTTTTGATGTTTCATGCTGATATTATACCAATTGTTACGTGTTTTATATGCACTTCATATCATTTTTTACATTTTTCGGGACTAACCTATTAACAAGATGCCACAGTGCCAGTTCCTGTTTTCTGCTGTTTTTGTATTCCAGAAAATCTGTTCTGGAAATATTCTCGGAATTAGACGAAAATCAACGGAGGTCCCTATTTCACCGACACATCCACGGAGTCCAAAGGGGAGACGGAGGAGCGCCACGAGGGAGCCACACCAGGGCTCGGTGCGGCCCCCCTCCTGGCTGCGCCGAGGGGGCGTGTGGGCCCCTCGGGTGCCTCCAGCCACCGCCCTTTCGCCTATTTATTCCCCCCGACTGGAAAACCCTAAATACCCGAGTCATATTCCACGAAAAGTTCCAGAGCCGCCGTCGTCGTCAACCCTAGCTCAGGAGGGTTCAGAACCTCTTCCCGGCACCCTGCCGGAGAGGGGAATCATCACCGGAGGGCTCTACATCGCCATGCCCGCCTCCGGAGTGATGCGTGAGTAGTTCATCCTTGGACTACGGGTACATAGCAGTAGCTAGATGGTTATATCTCCACTTTATGCTATCATGTTTAGATCTTGTGAGCTGTCTAACATGATCAAGATCATCTTATTGTAATGCTACATGTTGTGTTTGCTAGGATCCGATGAATATTGAATATTATGATCAAGTTGATTATCAATCTATCTTTATATGTTATTTATGATCTTCCATGCTCTCCGTTACTAGTAGATGCTTTGGCCAAGTAGATGCTTGTAACTCCAAGAGGGAGTATTTATGCTAGATAGTGGGTTCATGCCTCCGGTAATCTGGGCGAGTGACAGCAACGCCTAAGGTTGTGGATGTGCTGTTGCCACTAGGGATAACACAACAATGCTATGTCTATGGTCATTTGTGTTGTTTACATTACGCACTTTACTTAATGTAATTATCTGTTGCTTGCAACTTAATACCAACGGGGGACACGGATGTTAACCTGGCGGTGGATTATTAGTCATAGATGCAGTTGGATAACGGTCTATGTATTTTGTTGTAATGCCCAAAGTAAATGCCATAGTAGTCATCATGTCATGTATATGCATTGTCATGCACTCAATATTTTATCAATTGCCCAACTGTAATTTGTTTACCCAGCATGTTATTTATCTTTATGGAGAGACACCACTAGTGAACTGTGGACCCCGGTCCATTCTTTTACACTGATAAAACCACCAACTGCAATCATTGTTCTCTTTTACTTCCTGCAATAAAATACTGTATTCCACACCATACGTTTAATCCTTTGTTTTCAGCAAGCCGGGAAGATTGACAACCTTCCCGTTTCGTTGGGACAAATTAGTTTGATTGTGTTGTGTGCAGGTTCCACATCAACAGCACTTTTCCGGCGCCGTTGGTAACCTTCAGAGGTGCTACTACTCCTCCTGGATTCGATAACGTTGGTTTCATAACTGAGGGAAACTTGCTGCTGGACTACATCATACCTTCCTCTTGGGGTCTCCCAACGAACGTGTGCCTTCACGTCATCACTTGTTCAGGAGCTCGGCGTCCTTGGGATGATCCTAACAGTTATAGTAAAGCGCAGTTAGAGCAGGCTAAGTGAATGATTCAGGTTTATAAGACAGTGTTCATGTGCTAACCGTGACATGCGCCCCTCGTAGTGGTCATTCTCGAGGATGATGGTGAAGGTGTCCTCGCACCATTGAGCGCCGCTCAAGTCACGAAGTTTGCTCACCTGGAGCCACCGCAGCCTCCACTTCCTCAGGTGGTTGTCCACCTGGGTAGAGGTGACCTCAGCTCCACAATGAACAAACAATGCTTTGGCCATGGTTGTCAGATGGACCTCTTTGAAGCCCTTGTCAGTCCTAACCCTAGTTTTGATCAGGGCACACATCTGGTTCAGCACAAAGGTGGACATGAATGGAAGCCATTTCATGGTCCCCTTGACCCCTGCCTTAGCCTTGGACACCTTCGCTTTCACGGCCAACTCCATGGCCGCAAGATAATCTTGCACAGCCACGGTGCTAGCCGGATCAACAGGGGCTGCAATCATGTCCATCTGAGAGTCCTCAACCCATGAGGGGATGTGAGAATCCCCAATGAGGATCAGGGCCTGACTAAACTCTTCGCCGGAGTCCTACATCGGTGACGCACATAACAAGAAAGGTTGAACAAGGAAGAACAAAGATAAACACCAAAATGAAGAACAAGGAACAACAAAAAGTAGATGGACTTCAAGACCTACACATCCATGACGCAAGCTAATAGTACAACATCTTACGAATGGTTAAAAGGAAGTGCTGATGTAACAACGGCATGGACAACCACGGCATTGAGAAAAGGAGGTGCTGACCTAACAGATTTAACACTACATAACATCATCTACATCACCAATTATGAGAACAATGTAGTCACGGCTAACAGATCTACCCATTCCACCACATTGTACTACTGCTCTAAGATGTACTACTGCTCTAAGATGCAGTACTGCTCTGCTCTAAGATCTACCGATTCCTACACATGCTTGCAGATCTAGATTAGGAACAAGGGTGTGGTTACTTACAGCCATCGGTGTCGCCTTGGACGGAGGAGAGATCGACGAAGAACAGAAAGGGGCGCCGCCGTTTGCCGCCGCTGTCAACGCCGCCTACGACCACCGGAGTTCGCTGCTCCGCTTACCTGCTCGCCGACGGCTGGTGAGAGCTCCAAATGGGGGGGGGGGGGGGGGAATGGTGGTTAAAAATTGGGCGGTGACGGGAGAGGGTCTAAATAGGGGTAGCATTTCGGCGGGAGGTGACCGAATTTCTCCCGCCCCCTTTTTCGCTGCAGCGCGGGCTCCCGCCATCTACATGGTCGCACAAGCTCCTGCAGACGGGGGGGGGGGGGGGGGGGGGGGGCGAAATTGCAGCCTTGGGGGAGAGAACGAGCCTGGCTCCACGGGTACGCTCGATCTGAGCGTGCCTCTCGGGCCTGCCCCGAGGCTGCTTTAGGTTCGCGCTACCCTGATCCAGGAGCTCGCCCAGGCAACTAAACCCCTGGTTTTTGCAGCTGGCGGGCCAGGCCGCCCTGCGACCAAACGCGCCCTTAAACACCTCCGCTACACGGCCGGGATCTGTGCCGCCTCCATCTCCGCCAATGAGCTTTTCCTGATCCTTTTCCCCGAACCAGCGACCTGGACGTCGCCACATTTTTTAAATGTTTTGGTCGCCTCTTCCTTAACAGTTGTCTTGGTGGTGGCGTCGCCTTTCTCCTGTCGTCGGCGCTCAATATTTACCCACTCGAGCGTGCAGCCCTTATGTGCCAGCTCGTGATTGTCGTCGAGCTCCTTGCCACAGAAGATGACGCTTTGGCAGGCCACCGGGACACCCGCGGCCTCCTCCACCCGCTCTTTAATCTTCCCTACGGTGTCGGTAACCTCGATATCCAGCTCGACCACCCTTTGGCGTAGACTAATAGGCCGTGCATGAAGGGTAATCTCCGAGCAGTCTCCCGAGCAGTCTCGGACGCCGTAGTCGGCGAGCGTGTGGCCGTAGATTGATTTTCGGTTTGTGCGTGTTGGGTCTATGCCTCCACACACGCCTCACATATATATTGATCAGTTTACACAGGTTACAAACCTGATCGGATACGTACACTGACGCTAGACTAAATACAATTCTAACACACCCCCTCAATCTAAACCGTTATGTACATGGTTAAGATTGGACTTAAATCTGTCTAGCATCTGTCGTGTGGCTGGTTTAGTAAATACATCAGCCAGCTGATCGTTAGTGGAAATAAACCTGACATCCAATGCACCGGCAGCTACTCGTTCTCGCACAAAATGGAAATCGATCTGAATGTGCCTAGTTCGAGCATGAAAGACTGGATTCGCCGTCAGGTAAGTAGCCCCAAGATTATCGCACCATAAAATGGGCGTACGCTGCTGAGTGACGCCAAGTTCCTTCAGAAGAGATTCGACTCATATCGCTTCAGCAGCACCATTTGCCAATGCCTTATACTCAGACTCGGTACTCGACCTCGAGACTGTAGGCTGCTTCTTCGAACTCCATGAAATGAGGTTCGGGCCAACAAACACAGCAAAACCACTCGTGGAGCGCCTATCATCCACGTCACCTGCCCAATCTGCATCCGTAAAAATACTAATGCCAGATAATGGAGACTTGCAAAAATGCAACCCCATCTGCAGTGTACCCTTGACATACCGCAGGATACGCTTAACTGACTCTCAATGTACATCTGTGGGCTGAGAGAGAAACTGGCACACCTTGTTCACCGCAAATGAGATGTCTGGACACGTAAGAGTCAGATACTGTAATCCGCCAACAACACTGCGGTATCGGAAAGAATCATCAGCACCAAGTGGTATTCCCGTGTCACGAGCTAATCTCGCAGAAGTGTCAAGCGGTGTGGAGGTAGCATTACAATTCTCCATATTGACTCGATGAAGAAGGTCAAGAGCGTACTTCCGCTGAGTCAACGTCACACCCCCTGAATTGTAAGATGCCTCCAGCCCAAGAAAATACTCTAGAGTACCCAAATCCTTAATAGGAAAACTATCCGAGAGAGAGCGCACCAGACGATCAACAATCTCCAGGGTAGAGCCAGCAATGACAATATCATCAACATACACCAACATGTATATTTGTACCCCATCACGAGAGAAGATAAACAGGGACGTATCAGCCTTGGACGAGACAAAACCAAGCTGATGAAGGAGCTGACTCAAGCGGGCATACCATGCACGAGGTGACTGCTTCAGTCCATAGATAGACCGCTGAAGCTTGCAGACATGAAAGGGATACTGATCATCCTCGAAACCGGGCGGCTGCTGCATATAAACATCCTCGGTCAAAAAACCATGAAGGAAAGCATTACTGACATCAACCTGACGAAGACACCATCCATGGGAGACTGCAAGAGACAGAACCAGACGCACAGTTGCAGGCTTGACAACTGGACCGAAAGTATCACCATAGTCAATCCCGTGCTGCTGGGTGAAACCACGGGCAACCAGACGAGCATTATGCTTATGAATAGAACCATCAGGGCGATGTTTGGTCTTAAAGATCCACTTGCTTCCAACAACATTAACACCGGGAGGTCAAGACACCAAAGTCCACGTCTGAGTCTGACTGAGAGCAGCAAATTCAGTCTCCATAGCAGCACGCCACGCGGGTTCACGCAAGGCATCACAGTGCGACGAAGGGGCAGCGAAGAATGCTCGACGTCGTGGATCATACCGCACGGTGCCGTCGGTGATCTTCTTTTCTTTTTGCGTATTATCCTGGAGACGAGTCACCATCGGGTGACCTGGCACAGGAGCAGCTCGACGAGGCACTCAGCCAAGGGTGTCGCGGCCGACGACGTGGGAGGCGTCGCGGCAGAGGGCGATACGGGCTGGACGGATGCTACGGGCGTCATTGGCTGGGCCGGCTGAACTGTCGCCGTGGGCGACGCGGAACCGTCCGTGGGCGACGCGGAACCGTGGATATCCAGCCCACGAGTGGAGCTGGGATCAGCGCGCTCACGGTGAGGCGAGCCCTACATGTCATCCAGCCTACGAGTGGAGTCAGGAGCAGCACGCTCATGCATGCTCAGCATACGAGGTGAGCCCTGCATGGCATCCCCATGCACGTCGATCTGATGATCGGTGCCAGCTGCAGATGGTGCGTCAGAGACCTGTACCAAAGGAACTTCACCTGATGCAGGTGGGTCAGTGAACAAGTAAGTTAAGTCATATTTACGCATAGGGGCACTCGTAACCGGTTCATTAGAAGGGAAAGAAATAGATTCCGCTAGAGTGGATATGTCAACAGAAACACTGGGCGTGGAGAACGGAAAAACGGATTCGTCAAAAACGACATCACGAGAAATATATATCCGACCCGTGGAACGATCCACTGGTACAGAAAAGCCTATCTGTGGCGCACAGAAATAGGTTATCTGTGGCGCACGGGACGTGCGCCACAGATAACACCACTTACCTGTGGCGCACCAGCCCGTGCGCCACAGGTAACCTTTCCGCCATAGATAGACACGGGGGGCACTAATATCTTGAAATACCAGTGGCGCACCACCCGGATTGTGCGCCACTGGTAAGTAATTAGGAATTAAAAAAAAATTCATATATACACATTTTTTCCCAAATACACGTCTTCTCCCAGAAAGTGGACCGAGTCCACGCTGGGCGGCACCACCATGGCCGCCGTCGTCGCCAGCTCCTCCTCGGTAGCGTTCCCAGCGGCAGGCAGGCGCGAGCTTCTCCGGGAGGTTGGCCGTCGCCGCGCATCGACGCGAGGGAGGCCGCCGCACATCGACGCGAGGGAGGCCGCCGCCATGGTCGGCGTGTGCGCGGGAGACCATGGGCGCCGGCGTCGGTGGCGAGCAGAAGGGGCCGTCCTCGCCGTCGCTGGTCGACGCTGCTGCCCCGTCCGCGTCCAGCGTCCTCTCCGCGCCCGTCTTCACATGCCTTCCGCACGTCTCCGTGGCCGCGCCTGGCCGCCCTCGCCGTGCGCGCTGCCGGCGGCGCCCTGGCCGGCTCCCCCGCCCCGCTCGCAGTTTGGGAGGAGGAAGATGAGGGGCGAGCAAGAGGAAGAAGATGAGGGGCGAGCAGAGCGGAGCGGCGAACGGCGTCGTCAGGGGCGAGCAAGAGGAAGAAGATAAGAGGTGTGTGGTGCGTGCGAGTGCGTGTGTGGTGCGCTGTGCAGCGCGTGGGTGCGTGGTGTGTGCACAGCGCCAGCGCGTGGGCCGTGGGTTTCGTGGTGTGGTGCGTGGCCGTGGGTGCGTGTGGGGCCTGTGGCCCATGTGTGTGCCGTGGTGTGTGTGGTGCGTGGCCATGTGCATGGGTGGGGTGTGTGGAGATTTAAAAAGAAAAGAAAGATAAGGTTGAGAGAATACAAACCTGTGGCGCACGCTCTTCAGACCTCTGGCGCACAGACGTTTCCAGGATATTATAGCAAATATTTACCAGTGGCGCATCTGTGCGCCACAGGTAATGCAGTTACCTGTGGCGCACAGGTCCGTGCGCGTTACCTGTGGCGCACAAGCATATCTGTGCGCCACTGGTAGTTTCAGCCTCATCTGGCAATTTTCAAAATATCTGGCCATATTTACCAGTGGCGCACAGACTTGCTTGTGCGCCACAGGTAATGCAGTTACCTGTGGCGCACGGGCCGTGCGCACAAGCAAGTCTGTGCGCCACTGGTAACTTCTCCCTGTTTGCACAAATCTGTGGAAACTTACCTGTGACGCACCACCATGCTTGTGCGGCACAGGTAATAATTTACCAGTGGCACACAAAAACCTTGTGCGCCACAGGTAACTTTTCCACAGATTTGTCAAAACAGGAGAGAGAATACCAGTGGCACACAAAAACCTTGTGCGCCACAGGTAACTTTTCACGTATAAGCAGTTTTCTACTAGTGATCTAAACACTTGTATCCCTTATGCATTGGGCTGTAGCCTAGAAACACACACATTTTAGAACGAAAGTCTAATTTGTGAGAATTGTACTTGCGGAGACTTGGCCAACAGGCGCACCCAAAGATGCGAAGGAAATCATAATTTGGCTGAATATGCAACAAGCGAAAAATAAGTGTTTCCTTGTTGAGAACCGGCGTGGGCATACGATTGATGAGATAGCAAGCCGTGAGGAACGCTTCATCCCAATAAGAAAGGGGAAGCGACGAGTGTGCGAGTAAGGCGAGACCCGTCTCAACGAGATGACGATGCTTACGTTCAGCAATGCCATTCTGCTAGGAAGTGTGGGGACATGAGACACGGTGTGAGATCCCGGTGTGCTAAAAATAGCGATGGAGTTTGTGATATTCACCACCCCAATCGGACTGAACTGTCTTGATTTTATTGTCCAAAAGGTGTTCCACGTGAGTTTGGAAATTATAAAAGACTTCCTCAACGTCAGACTTGTGTTTAAGAAGATAAATCCAGCAAAAACGAGAATAGTCATCAATAAAGATAACATAGTACTTGTACCCCAGACGACATACGAGCTGGACCCCAGACATCACTATGAACTAGCTCAAGAGGCATAGTGGAAACTCGTGAAGAAGCATTATAAGATAACTGGCGGCTCTTGGCACGCTGACAAGCATCACAAACTAAAGACGAAGTGTCTGATGATCACAAAAGCTTATTTGTTTTGACAATAGACTGAACGACATTATTCGTAGGATGTCCAAGACGTTGATGCCACTGCGTAGGCGTGACCCTGACACTAGCGGATGCATGACGAGATGAAGCGGACGCACGAGTGAACGGGACGGGGTAGAGTCCTCCATGACTCCTACCGTGAAGAAGAATTTTCTTGGTGGCTTTGTCCTTGACACAGAAAAAATGACGGTGAAACTCAACAAATACGTCATTATCGGAGACAAGTCGATAAACAGAAAGAAGATGTTTGCTAATGTGTGGAACATGAAGGATGTTTTTCAATTTTAGAGATGAACCGGTTAAATTCGAATGACCAATATGCGAAATAGACAAACCTGCACCATTGGCCACGTAGACTTGATCCTTCCCACCATAGCGCTCATGAACGTGAAGACGCTCGAGGTCACTTGTCAGGTGATCTGTAGCACCGGTATCCATGTGCCAGTGGGGAACGTCGGTGGAGCTTGTAGAGGCGGAGTTCCCGGCACGCTGGTTGTTGTTGTTGTTGTTGTTGTTTTTGTTGTTGTTGTTGGTGTTGGGGCGGTAGTCCTGGTCATAGCGCTGGCGACAAGCGCCTGCCTCATGCCCCCAGTTGCCACAGATTTGACATCGTGGTCTCCAACGACGATTGCGGCCGCCGTTGCGGCCTCCATTGCAACCGCCATACCCTCCATTAGGGCTGGCGCTGTCGTTGCCGCCACTGCGGCCTTGCCCCGGCGGACCATAGGGGCGATTTCCACCGTTGATGACAGGGTTTCCACCTTGATAGGGAGGACTGTAATCCTGCACGCGTGGACGTCCGAAATTGCCGACGGGTGCGGAGCGCGACGCGGCATTGACAGAGGACGCCCACTCCTCAACCTGAGCCTGTTGTGCCTGAAGGGACTCGAAGGAGAGGATGTGCGCATAGAATTCGGTGTAGGGAACCGATTTGTTGCTGACGGTAAGCGACGCCGCGATGGAGTTGTACGCGGAGCCGAGGCCGGTGATGATGTAGTCGACGAGTTCGTCGTCGGAGATGGGGACTCCAGCTGCGGCCATGGCGTCAGCGAGGGCCTTCATCTTGTGCATATAAGCCGCGGCAGTGAGGTCCCCCTTCCTCGTCGACTGAAGTTGGCGCCGGATGTGGCGGACGTTGGCGCGGCTCTGGGCGCCGTACATGGCATGGACCGCCGACCATGCTGCTGCCGCGGTCGTGCACCCGATGAGTTGGCAAGCGATATCCGGGTCCATCGACCCGAGGAGTAGCCCGAGGACCCTCTGGTCCTGAGTCCACCATTGGTGGTAAGCTGGGTTCGTAACGATCAGCCTCTTGTCGCCTTCTCCTTGGGTGATGGTCTTGGCTGGCGCCGGGTAAGACCCGTCGAGGTAGACGTGGTAACCGGCACCTGAGAGGTTCGGAAGAAGAAGACCTTTCCAAAGCGTGAAAATGGTGGCCTCCAAACGGACAACCACGGGAGGCAGGGGCGCAGCAGCAGGGATCGACGTGATCGGCGAGGTGATGAGAGCGCCGGCACTTGAGGACTGAAGGGCCGAAGATGTTATTGTGGCGACGGCAGGAACTCGCGGCGGTGGACGAACTCACGGCGGCGGCGGATGAACTCGCGGCAGCGGCGGACTGCTGCGTCGGCGGATGAACTCGCGGCAGCGGCGGACTGCTGCGTCGGCGGAGCAACTTGTGCGCGACGCGATCGGTGCGGCGGATCGAAAGCAACGCTCGCTCTGATACCAAGATTGATTTTGGGTTTGTGCGTGTTGGTCTATGCCTCCACACACGCCTCACATATATATATTGATCAGTTTACACAGGTTACAAACCTGATCGGATACGTACACTGACGCTAGACTAAATACAATTCTAACAGCCGTCCTCTAGCTGGCCGGCAAAGCAGACGAGCCGCTGCCGTGCCGGCCGGAGCCTGATGTCGTCCCTCTCCTTCAACCTGAGACGGAAGCTCTCGACGGTGTCGCTGCTGTCGACGCCGGACAAGGTGATGAGGCGGCGGCCTGTGCTTCTGTGCAGGGGACGTACGAAGACCTGCATCTTGGTCTCGATGAGCTGGAACGTGGATGAGTCGGTGACGCCATGGTGGGCCAGGGTGGTGTCGTCGTCGTCCTGCAGGGCCGAGCGGGGCAACACGAGGCGCTGCCGGCGCGGAGGGATCCGCTCCATGTGGTGGAGCGTTACCTTCACGCTCCCCACCGTGTCGGAGCTGGAGACCACACCTTCATCTTCCGCTGTACCTAATTGACTTCGGCTGCCAGGCTGTTATCGTGTCACCTTGTTATTACGGGGCACCGTGTGGATTTCGTTTTCTAGTTCGTGATCAAGGGTTTCGTATTGTAGTTCGTGATCGAGAGACTCTGTTATACCGGTATGGCTCCGTATTTTTCTTGGTAAGGAATACACTGGTTAGATTGAAAGAGCTATTGTTCAGCTAGGAACCTGCTGAATCACAGATACACACGCATGCAAGTTTCCAGGAATATGCAATACGGCAAATTCGCATTTCTCCGGTCCGATTATTATGGAACTAGATTATGATGGCAACATGGGATTATTGTAGAGTGTCTGTAAAACAAGTAAATAATTAGGTAATGTTATATATCTACTAACAAATTTGCCCGTATTTTCCTACGGGTTTGACCACTACCATATATCGCCTCCCATATGATCGGCCTGTCCACATCGTCAACACAATCTTGAACCACAAGACTGAACTTTTGTGGGCTCCGTATAAGATTAGCATTTGTCCACATTTATATGCATACAAATGTATGTAGACATGTTTTAGTGTGCATGTTCACTCACTTTAGCATGTATGTAGACAATATGTGCAATAGCTAAAACATCTTATATTAAAAAACGGAGGGAGTACAAGCTACAACAGACTGAAAATTGATTTTGCATTGTACAACAACGTACAGAAGTTATAAATCATAGGAGAAACGTGTGTATATATGACTATGTGTACAAGATTGACCACTCACTTTGGTAGCTAAGTAACTTAGAAAAACGATATGAACCTTTAGTTCAGCTTATGCTGATGTACGATAATGCTGACTTGTTGGTGGCTTGGTGGTCAATTGTATATTTCGATATAAGCTAACTGGGCAGCGTATGCATAGAAATCGTAGACCAGCTAATTATTACAATATCAAAAATGTTTTGCTGATCGAGCTTCAGGGTCGTCAAAGTAAAAAGAAACTTTTTAAATTTATTTTGACATGATTACCCATTGCAACTTGTGTTAAACCTGCTGGAGTAAAATGCATCAATGGTACCCGGACTTCTCGAGGGAGATCACTTTGGTCATCATACTCAGAGAATACCATTTTACGGTCACGGAATACGACTTGAGAGCTCACCTAAGGTCACTGCTGATTGGCCAGTGTATTCGATGACATGGCACTGTTGACCAGTTTTTATAAAATACCCCCTCGACTAAAAACAGCATACCCGGGCGGCTGGCGCCGGCACCGCTCCAGTGCCCAGCCAGCTTCGAGGCCGACCAGAACACGGGATGATTTGGAAACTTTAAAATGATGATTTCAAATTTTCAAAAAACGGCCACCATGTACCTCGACCTCCAAAAGTACACTCTCGTCGAAGAAAGCTCTAACTATACCAAGCCTACAACACTCATACTATATTAACTCTTCGAACCACAGATAAGGTATGTATTTACGCACAGAAAACTGCTAGGTAATTGTTGCGTCTGTTCGGGTTCCATCTTCAAAACAACTCTTCCCCGAAAGTAGTCAACTTTCTCCTGCAAATGTTGCTTGACCGCTTCGCTGTAGAATCCCTGGAGCCGGACTTCCTTGAGGCCCCACAATGTGTCTACCCAGCGAGCTCCAGGTACGCTTCAGTACTAGAGCAGTAAACCACCAACACCTCAATAGATAAGTTCCTAGCAATAAAAATTAGGGAAACCTTGTAGCTGCTGCAATCGATCTTGAAGATTGTGGCGCCACTGGAGCCTTTATCAGACGACGAGTAACTCCGGTCCCAATGATACACGAGCGAGCCATGTTGAGTTGGCTTGACAAAGAGACGATGATACATATCCTGGAACTTTAACTCCATAAGGTCGTCCATTTCCTCTTGGGTTGATATTATTAACTCAAGATCAAGATGAGCCTTTCTGAGATTAACAAGCTGCCTCATCCAGGCCTGTGATACGTGTACATTGCCCCCGTAGAGCTTGAGACTTTTTAGTGTCTTAGGTGGCTTGGAGACGTCATCCAAACAACACTGATCCTGCTCATCGTCGAAGCACACTGACAATGATTCCAGATGGCCGTGACCAGAGATGGCTGAACACAGGTCATGCCAGTTTTTCAGGTTGATGCCAGACAGACCCAGCTTACGCAATTGAGTAAGCCTCTTGAGGTCCTTGAGGAAGGCCTTTCCATATGCACCACCATCGACATTTACAACACCAATAGTATGTAAAGCCGTTAGTTTCCCAATCCCCGGATTAGGAACCTTGACACCATTCCCACGAGCGCTAACAAGACCTCTGTTCTTGCACAACTTGGAGAGCAAGCTGGGCACCCAAGTGGTCCTATATGCCCTGCTCCTGCTCCATGACGATCTTGATGTCTGGACCTCATCTACTAATGATTCCCCCTCATTTTCTTCTGGTGTTGATTTGCAGTTTCCGTTGACATCGACCAACTGTTGTTGACTGCAGTTGCCGGCACGAATATATTGCAGCTCTCGTAGCTTAATGACAGCTGGTGGCAGGGTCACTATGGAGGTGTGTCTGACATCCAGAGTCTGCAACTGCACTAGGCCACCCATTGAATCCGGCAGACGTCTGATCTCCTTGCATCCTCGTAAGGACAGGAACTTGAGGCTACGTAGTAGCTTCACAATCTTCTCGAGGTCATCATCTGTTACACCTGACGTGCCCTCCAGATCGAGCACTCGAAGCCGCTTCATCTTGGCACAGATGAGGAACGATTCCCACTTCCCAAACACTGTCAAAGACCGCAACCGTGGCAAGTCAATGCCCTCAAACACAAGTATGTCTCTGTCCCATTTTTCCAATATGCTGACATGTCGCCCTGTGCGTTGAGAGCTGAGGCTGCAACACCCATCCAGTGTACACACAAGGTTATCTTCCAACATTGTCCGTGAGATGATGTATTCATGGAAGAAGCCATTGACTTGACACATGCCTTCACTGCTAGAGCCTAGTGGCTGCCACATCTGTATTACGCCCAAGTCGACGAGCTTGGAAAAAAGCATTTCCCCGTTCTCCTCTGCAGTAATACCTGCAGATGTGTCCATAGAGTAACCCTCCGCGATCCACCGCCTGAGCAAACGCCTCCGCCTAATCTTCTGGTATATGGGGAAGACAGGTAGATAAAAGATACATGGTTTGAGTGAATCCGAGGAACCATCAAATTTCATATGCATCCAAGAAAATAGACCCCTTAGACTATGGAATCTACTGTCCGCCTCCAAGAAGCCTATGAAGTCAGCATTTATAGACTCCAAAGAGGTCATTATGGATGCACGGCAGTATTCTCCTATAGAAGTTATAACTTTGGGAAGACCGCCACACTTGGATATGGTAACTTTTGAGAGCTCCAGTTCTTCATGAGTCAAGCTCTTCTGATTCCAACTCCAAGCTATCTACATTTGAGAAAATGATAATTCAATTGGCTACCATGGCATGATAAATCAGCTTTATGGGTGCGTGCATGTACTTGGTGCAAAACACAGGAAAATGATAAACTTTTTTCGGAAAAAAAAACACAGCCTACGAACCAATAAATATGCAACAAGCCATACGGCGTCGGCAGCGCCAAGCATGGAGACTATATGGTTGGTAGTTGGTTGTGGCACTGTTTCGGCAGCAACATCGCAGGCTGCTTACGGGCTAACAAACTTCTAGTCCTGGCTTATTCTTTTGTATGTTTCAATAGTAGTTGGTCATGATTTTTGTGATCCATGTAACTTGCCATTTGTCTCAGGTTTATCTTTGTAATAACTCGGTTGGAGTACAGCAGGGAGGGGTAATAAACCTTTTGTTATCTAAAAAAGGGAATTCCATATTGTTACAGAGTTTGAATAACGGCAATAAAGAACAGCCCTACAGCTTGTTTAGTTTAACATAAACTCACAACTATTACGCTTCAGTTTAGTATATTATAGTACATTTTAGCTGGTATGCATATTTTATTGAGATACTCTATGTGCAAGTTAAATGGTATTTCAGAAATATGTCAAATACTATATACCACCCTGCAATTTTTTTGTTGCTTAGTGCATTTCATGGTACCTTAGCAAGAGTGTATGAGTATATTCAAACTGATTAAGTAGTATACTGCTGCTTCGTGGAGTATATGAGACATGAGTAACTAGACACAATACAATAAATATCCTGATCCAGTTATATACTCTGACTCCCGATATATTACATACACACGTGCAATACACCTTTGAGCTAACTACACCACCTAAACGAGCTAACTACACCCAAATGTACCATTCTATGTACGGCAACCCCTTATATACATTTATACATGAATCCCATCTTACTACATGACCTAGTCGCGTCTCTTCGCGTCGCCACTCCAGGCGACCGGGGAGGCGAAAGACTAGGACCCCGCCTGCATCCCTCGCCGTCCCCGGAGGCGGCCACAGGACAAAGGCCGTGCGCCCCAAGCGAGGGGGGGGGGGGGGGGGGGCGGCAAGGATCTGCCGCCCGTGGCCTTGTGCTATAGTTTTGGAGGAGCTTTGGCGCCAGCCCTGTGACCTCTCCCCCGACATCTCCCTCGACCTCTCGCGACGGCGGTGCCCCTCGCCGGTGGCCCTCCGCGCTCGTCCCGTCTCACCGAGCTCTACCCTCATCTCCTGTCCTCTGCATCCCACCTCTCTCCACATCGTCCCGGTGCGAGGAGTTGTTGGCCGATGCCCTTCTGCGTGGCAGCTGGCTGCAAGGCATGACGGGAGCTGGGCTGCGGTGTCGTTCCTCCGCAGGTGCCCGGGCCCGTTCTGGGCCTTGGATGGGTCGGGCATGCCGCAGTCCCTATTCTCCCCGTGCTGCGGCGGCCTCTTCTCCCGTGCGCTCCACTTGTTGAACGCGATGGGTGGTGACACCGACTTGTCCCGATGCGCGATGGAAGGCACTGTTGAGGCGAAAGCCTATGGACAGCGGCGCCTCCGGGTGTCGTGCTCCTCCCTGGGGTGTCCTCTTGCGTAGTGTTCTCCAATCGGTGATCCAGGCAAAATCCCAGATACGGGCCTTCTCGGATCAGGCGATGGTGTCTCCTTGGCATCGTTCTTCCTCCTTGGAGGCATCGTCTTGGAGCCTGGCATGCATCGGGCGGCTTCTTCCCTCTTGCCTTCCCGCTGGACCTTTGGCTCGTTTCCTTGCAGGATTGGGCAGTGGTCTCGGTGGCCCCGGCGGAGCTTCATGGAAATTCTTGGGTGGCGACTGCGTACGTTTCTCTTCGACCACGGGGTCGACACACCGGTGTCGTCGCCCAAGTATCATCTATCCGACGCCCTTCGACTGTGCTTGGTGTCGGTGGCACACCAATGTTGCCGCATAGACTCGGCTACTCGACATGCTTCGTCCGTGCTAGTGATGTCCCTCGGTGTGCTCCTGTTGTGGTGCCCCCCATTTCCGCTACCTTCTCCCCGAACTTCATGGGTAGCCTCAGCTTGCGTTACCCTTCGACCACAGAGTCGGGACCGCTATTCAACGCCCTGTGAATGTGCTTGGTCTTGGCGGCGCACCGCCCTTGGGCTACGATGGCGGCACACCGGTGTCGTCGCACGGGCTTGGCAATACGGCGCCCTTCATCCATGCTTGTGATGTATTTTGTGCTGCTTGCTTTCGGTGTTGAGGTCCTCATCGGAGATCCTCCTCTAGCGGCTAGCTCGGGGTACTCGAGGTGTCGGCTTCACCGGAGTTTCGGTTGGTTTCGGTGCTAAAGTCCCCCTCCCTTAGTGTTTCCCTTTCTATTTCTCATTGTTTTTTTTGTTTTTTATTTGTACTGTCATCCCCTATACCCCCTGTAATCTTTCTTATATGTTGTAAGAAGATGGCCTAGCAGGCTACTTTCAAGTGGAATGAAAAAAGCGATGGGATTCCACCCCCCCCCCCCCCCCCCCCCCCCCTCAATCTCGAAAAATATATTTAAATGTATACGCATGTTTCATCTTCTTTGAATATACCCCAATAAAATTGCTCCATACTCCAAGTTAACTCTCATGACAAATCTCGTTTCCATCCATCTATTTTACCATATATTACATACATATTGCTTTTATTAATATAAAATGGGTATATAGTAAAAAACACGGTTCCCTATTAATTTTTTTCATTAAATTTGCTTCTGGCATGTATTAGAATCATTATTTAACTGATAAAATGGGTATTATGAGATATATTAGCCGTATATTAAAAGGTGAGAGAGTATATACTTTTAAGATCTTAGGTGTGTATAAAAGTGTGAACAAGATCATAATTTTTACAAAAGTGAACATAATTATCATAAAGTGGTTGGGGATAGTAAAATCGAAATTTTGTTTTAATGATATGCATAATGGTGGACATAAATTAGCTGGATTGATCAGATTAGTGATTGACATCATACAAACCTCCTTGAAGAGATCAATGGCCGTGTCAGCTTCTAGACTTTTGATGTTGAGCACTTGATGTTCATGATCGATGCAATGTTTGGCGACACTTTCTTCGTTAGTAATGACAATGATACAACATTTTGTAGGTTCGGATAAAAATGCATCTTTTATCAAGTCCCAATCATGCGTGGACTGCAAACCATCAATAACAACCAAGCACTGATCTTGATGCAGAAACTTACGACACCATTGAACTGGATCTTGGCCTTCCATCATACCAATCGCCGCATCTTCCATGGCTTTAGGATCATCTGAATAAAAGTCCAGAAGCAAATGTTGAGAGAACTCGAATAAATTAAACGGACAAGGTACATCGACCCAGCTGTAGGATAATTCCAATGTAGAAACTTCTCCACCGGTAGAATTGCTTCTGGCAATGTCATTTTCAGTTACGGTAGCCATTAGGGCGTAGTATACAGTTCTAACAAGAGTTGATTTGCCTACTCCAGGAATTCCCCACACCGAGATCACACCAGGATATGCCAAGCTGTCCCTGAGTTTATTCTCATCATCCCCACGCCCAAGCCTGGAGTCGCGACTTCTCCAAGCTAGTGCATCTTCGCGTCTGTTAGTGAATATAAGGCTTTCCCTCTCAGAAGACTCCGGCATAGGTACATTTCCATAGTATTGGCCATCCTACAAAGTAGTAAAATATATACAAGTTAGATAGCTTACAGGTATGGAGCTTAACAAGATCATTTGAGGACACTCTTAACATGATTGTTTGAGGACACTCTTACAGGTATTGCCTATGTTTTTTTCCGAATTAAAGGGCTTCCGCCCCCGATTTCATAAAAATGAAACCACAGTCGTTATTTAAACTATTGCCTATGGTTAATGATTATATAGATACCTTTGTCAAGCGAGCAGGTTGGGTTAACACATCCCTTATGTTGAGCATCCGATGTTCATACGCGCAATGTGCAGCCACCTTCACTTCATTTGTAATAACAAGAATACTACTTTTGATAGGCTCAGACAGGAACTCATCTTTTATCAAGTCCCAGTCACTTGTGCTCCGCAGACCATTAATAACGACTAGGCAGTCATGTTCACGCAAAAACTTGCAACACATTTGAACTACCTCCATGCTTTCCATCGCATAAACTGCGTCAAATTCTCCTTGGTCATGTTGCGGACACGAATTTATAAGTAAGCTCTTAGCAAAGAATATGAAACTGAACCGCCCAGGTATATCGATCCAGATATGTTGTTTAAATTCATTTTTTATACACTTCTGTATTATTTCCTTGTAGACAACTGATCTATTAGGATTAGCCCCCCACACAGAGGTCACACCACGACGTCTTAATTGCCAGTTAAATTCACCAATATCACTGCGACACATAGAACCCTGCAAGGAAGCAAACATAAATGTTAAAGTTTGAGGACAGTTAGGGACCAGGCGCGTGAAGGATAGCAAGGGCGGCTATGATGAATTGCATTGTATCACACAACTTGTCATTTTGTACACATATAGGCCCACGTATAGCAAACACACTAGTAATAATGAATCATGAAATCTCTATCCACAAACAAATGGTATACGCATGTGTAGACGTGTCTTGATAAATCTTTCATAACATCACGATTTTACTTACAGAACTTTGTTATAAAATCAAAGAAAGTTCAGTCAGTTTCTTTAGCCTTCAAATCTCTATCTGATGGTTGATTGTTCAATCCTTCATTCCTGCACTACGTTACTGAGTTTTTTCTTTTCCTTTTCTTGGATCTTTTTTTTTTTGCGGGGACACGTACTGAGTTTAAGTCTAGAGCGGATCCATAGATTATCTGTATGGCTGGAATCTAGCCCGTGTGGGTAACCTATTAATTATGAGCTCTTTTACAATAATTGGCGAGTACTTCCGAGTACTCCCAAGTACTCCCGGTGGAATTAATTCTGACCATCCGATCAGCACAGTTAATTATCAAATTTAATTAAGTTAATGAGGTGTGTTAGACTAGTCACAGTGGGAAGCATCATACACTAGTATCATGCATATGATACTAGTCTATGTTACTACCTCCATAGTGGGTAGTAACATATGTGTGGTATCATATAATCATGCATTTATTAGGCTATAGACTCATCTTGTCTCGAAATTCGTTATGTTACGGTATCTACCTATGATACCACCATCATCTCTCTCCTTATTAATTGCAGTGACACGTCAGCTTTTTGGCAACATGGCATGCATGATACTACCTATGATACTCCCACTATGGCTAGTCTTAGGGTAACGTTGCCTACCCTATAACTGACCCGCACATGATCTGAACTTGCGCCACCGTCCTCTTCTCTCCTCTGCTCCTCCTCTCCATGTACGCTGCCTCGCCGAACTTCCTCCACCATCAGGCCTCGGCCGTCACAAGCTCGTAGTACTGAATGGTGTGCCATCCATGTCCTTGCCCAGTCACCCATCGAAGTTTCCCTCTTAATCAATCCAATAAGACGAGATGCATTTGGACAGGATTCTGGTTCCGAGATAATCCGATTGATGGATTGATTTATGCTAACAGATGAAGTGCAACGTTTATACATAGCTGGAGCCTCTTTTGTTGGATTTAAATGTTAATACTGGTTGGTTAGATTCATCCTTGTTCATCAAGATCAACGATAACCTTCTGCGATCCATTGAAATGCATGGAGTATTTTGAGAAGAACTCGGTAGGTATTTGCAGTGACCAAATCGACCTACGCCTCGAGCAATGGCGAAATACCGCCTGTCCATTAAACATTAGGTAGCTAGTACCCGGCAGTGCTCACCTACATGCCACTATCAGAAAGCCAAACAAGTTACCATGGCGTGTGTACATGTCGCAATCGGTAAAGACTTAGGACTCGTTGAGGGTGCAAACGCTCGACAGCGTAGCCGTGCAGTAGCCGCTCTGGTGGAGGTGGTGGGCTCTCGCCGGTGCATCGGCGACGGACGGAAAGGGGATTTTTGTTAGGACGATAGGATATGTATGATCAAGAATGAGACGAGAGAGAGTGACAGGTGGGCGCATCTTGGAAATTACCGGTCTTTCAATACTTTTTGTGCTAGTAAATCAATACTTTCCGATACTTTCAAGTACTTCATTTTTCGTACTTTCCAGTACTTCCTAATTTTCCTACAGTTGGATTGACTTGATTGGCTAAATGCCCCAACCATGGGAAAACTTGTAAACCTAAAACCGATTAACAACATGGGTAAGCGAAAAAAACACTAAATAGACATGACTCGACATAAAACGTAAATGACTTAACATTGCCATCATCAATTAATAAAGCAGGCTCTTACCATCAAGATAAAATGAAAATATAGAGGGAACCGGCCTAATAGATCAAGAATTAAGTCAGGCGAAAACAGTCGATGTTGATCTAACGGAAATCCAGTTGACTTATAATAGGAAACAACTTTACTTATTGGGATTTTATGAAGTGTGGTCGCAATCATGTTTTCTGGGACCGTAGGACTATCAAAACTAAAGGACATGTGAAGGTATATACCGAGCAACAACGAAAACATGCAACACTGGGTAGCTTAATCTAAATTTCAATTTTTCATGAAGGTTAACTTTGTTCTGGGATTACCTTTTTGTGGAAAGCACAAAGAGATTGGTCATGAGAGAAGCGTGTGAGCTCCGATACTTGGTACTGCTCCCTAGTGCACAAAAGTGCAATCCCCAAGTCCTGTGTGGACACGATGATCCGACTGCCGTTGTTACTCTCCGGCAGACACATTCTTATGGCCTCCAACTCTACCACACTAGATACTTGTTCCAGGATGATGAGATACCTCTGCTCCTTGAGTTGTTCCATCAGGCCAGCCTCGGTGAGAGGGCCTAGACCAAATTTTGCTTGTTGAGAGCTCGACGGGCGGAACTGAGTGAGCAAGCTTCTGAGGAACTCATCTGGGCTGAAAGGATGCGTTGTCAGCTCTACCCAGGCGCGGCTTTTGAATTCGTGGCAGATTTCTGGGTCACTGTACGCCTTCCTGAAAATGGAACTCGTCCCAAGATCCGCGGCTCCTGTACTTCCCCATACCGAGACCACTTGAAGGTCGTTGCCTTCACTGGTGATTATGTTTTTCAGGTCGTCCATGCCACGTCGCCTCCCCATGGTCTCCCACACCTTGGTTAGGATGTGGAATGCCGATGATGATGCGCTACCAGTACTGGACCTCTGCTCCAGCGGCTCGGTGGAGTGTGAGGCGCTAGAGTCAGTGTTGCTGATGAGATTGTACCGTGTGTTTCTCTGGCTTACATCCTCCACCCTCGCCTTGAGCTGCTGTATCTCGGCGACCGCCACGTCCAGGGGCAGCGCCTGTGTCATGCAGGACGGCACCACCCGCCAAAACCAGTTCCAGGCCGACTCGTTGTCGAGGTGGACCACAAACTCGACGCAGTCTTCTACGTCGAAGGCGAGGTCTCGGAGCTGCCTCACCCATGTCTGCACCACTTCATTCTTGGCGCGTTCCTTGTTGGCGACCTTGAGGAAGGATCGCATCATCTCAAACTCCCCTGTGATGAACAACAAGTCGTTCTGCACCCGGACCTTGAGCTTGGCATCTTCATCGATCGCCGACTTCACCCTGATCAGCGTCCCCTCCACCGCTGTCTTGGTCAACCCAAGCGCGAACTCCGCCATGGTTTCTCCACCTCTCAGCAGTTGCTTGCTTCTGTGTTACTAGCTGTGTGTGGTAGGACGGGTTGACGGGAGGGGGTGGATGGAGCTTGGAACCAAGCGATGACTGGAGTTGCATAGCACATAGAAATGGACTTGTAAAGAGGAGAGCTGCTGCTGCAAGATACATCTGATTTCTATATTATTATAAGAACAAGATTTGTCAGCTGTAGGCTTACAGGTTGGAATCTCTACCGAAATAATTGTTTTGGCCGTAGTTTGGCATCACATCACATGCTTAACCGTAATTTGCGGATCAAGACCTAGGCCAACAAGGAACGCGCCAAGAATGAACAAATACCAATTCATCAACCAGGCCAGGTCGTCCATTGGTACATGCATTGTATATGAACAAATACCAATTCATCAACCAGGCCAGTTGGTCCATTGGTACATGCATGTTGTGTCATCTGGTTGGGCCATAGTAGTACATAGATAGGAAAGACCCTGCTAGCCGGCTTATTTTCTACTAAAATCAAATACACACAGCTCGTATGTATGTCTGTGTACATTGAACTAAGAGATTGATTTGCAAGCTCTGGATGTGACAGCGAAATCACAAATAAAGCTACTATCATCAAACTTGACTTTGTTTGGAGGATGTACCTCCAAGTAATCTTTATATACGGACCAGGAGTAGGCTAGCTCATCAGGCCGGATGCTCTTATTTTAATTTTTATTTTGATATCAGCCAGGTCTGTGTCAGATATTGTTAAAGATCAGCTACTCTGGCATGACCTGTGAGAACACTTGGAGCCAAGTCATAATACTCCTTCCATCCCAAATATAAGGCGCCATTTAATTTCACTGGTCAACGGCTTACAACTTTAACCATGATTTGTGCGTATGATATTACAACAAAATTAGTATAAAAATATATGAAAAGAAATAATTTTACAAGACAAATCCGATGATACCATTTATATGTTCTTAATACACATAACGTATTATGAATTAATAGTCAAAGTTGAGTATCGAAGATCAGAGCAAAAATAGCGCGCCTTATATTTTAAGACGGAGGGAGTATGATACAAATGACATTGTTAAATGAAACTTGCCTAACATGCAGACCTGGCTATGCATAGGCTTGGGGATACACAGATCTGAATGCTATGCAGATGTTATTATGCGAGACTTAAACTAGACTTATCAGCCGGCTTACACAGATCAACACATGGCGACTGATTAAAAATGTTGAAACTATGTTACATGAAACTATGCGCACGCTAAGTGCATGTATTCATTGTTACATGACAATACAAATATGTGTTAGTGAGAGAGTACAATGAATAATGGGGGATGGCGGGAAGAAAGAAAAATAGCTATTAAAATAGCACTAGCTACGGTTAAAAGTAAATTACCTTATAGAATTTATGATTCGATTTTTTTTTAAAAGGTCAAGAACATCTACTCTCGCATAAATTAATAGATTACAGGCATGTGATATTTTATATACCATAATATTTACAATAGTTATACAATGTTATGATTTCAATTTTTATCTTTCCGGTGTCAATGAAACCACCAATTCAGTTCATTAACATATTTAATACCCTTATGACAATGCCCTCGCATTTGCGAGGGCCGCCTTGCTGCTAGTTAGTTACGAAAGTAAAGTCGACAACCTCACATGCATATGCTTAATTAGAGTTTGTGACCATCATTGGGTATAGGATTCAACTTAGCTCTAGACAGTCTGTCAACGGAGCAGTTAAGGGGTCTGACGGCAATGTTAAACAACACATGAATGGTCAGCCCTAGATGTACGCCAGACAACTTGGGGGCTGATCGAGGTCCAGCTAATTAAGATAATAAGATGGATGGAGCCTGCTGCACGTCTGAATATGATAGTGTCTATGAAGACTTGGCCATACTTGGCAGACCAGGGTAGAAATTATGAGAAGACGTGGGGATCGATCGAGGTCCTGATGCGATCAGCCGATAGGTGGACGCTTTGCTAAGGTTAAGAGCATCTCCAGCAGAGACGCTCCAACCGAGGCTCAATGAGGGTGGGAACATGTGTCCGCCGTAATCGGGGTGCAGTCCCAGCACCGTCAAACTAAAAAAGATAACAAATGTAAACAACTTTAAAAGTGGTTTTATATTCCATTGCATATTTCAAAATGTTTTAACGAAATTTGAGCTATGGTTTGGCGAACACTTAAACAAAATTTAACAAACTTATATTTCACAACCTAAACGAAATTTAACAAACTTATATTTCAAAACCTAAATGAAACTTAACAAACTAAACTAAAACCTAGCGCGTGAGAGGAGGCCTATTTCGGCAGCGCCGTCCTCATTAGGGTGAGAGAAGGAGGCCTATCCCGGTGTCTTGCCAACCACTACACTTCGGTGGTGAGGAAGATGCCTATCCTAGAACCGACAGCATCAAGAAACTTGCATGCCTCAATGGTCCGCCGCCGTTACCGTCCGTGACCTTGAGGAACTTGCATAGCCTAGGCTGAGGCTTCTGCTTTCTCGGTCGGCACGTTTGGTGGGGTTTGATGTACCCTCGTTGCATGCCGCGACGGAGGGAAGGCTCTCCGGCTTCATCCTGCACCCCCATCTCCGGTGCCGATAACGCTGTTGGGAAGTTTCATCTGCTATTTTCGTCGCCGGTGGTAAGGGGAGATCGGGCAATTCTGGGTCGTCGTTGTCAGAGCTGGCACGCTCGTCGTCTGAAACTAACCATTCCGGTGGTGGCTCCCGCATGCCAACAGGGAGGAACAAGTTCTTGCAATGGCCGTCCGTTTGCTTTTATTTGAATTTGTATTTTGATGTCAGTCAGGTCTCTGTCAGATTTTGTTTTCTTGCATAGGGGGGGGGGGGGGGGCGAAGAAGACACTCACGATAAAAGAGATACAACATAAAACAATACTCACTTCATATCAAAATATAAGACTTTTCCTAACCTTTCTGCATGTGTCCTGATTCGTACGTATATAGACATATTTTAGTGTGTTAATTCACTCATTTTGGAACGATCTGGACAAAGTAAAAAAAAACTAGAAAGTCTTATACTCCCTCCACTCATAAACGAATGTCTCAACTTTGTCCAATATGTCTATGGACAAAAGTTGAGACGTTCTTTTGTGGACGATAGAGTATTTTGATACGGAAGAAGTACTAATTTGTGTCTTCATCTTCATGAATCAATAAACTATTATAACTAGCAAAACTAGCAAGCAAATTTTATTGGATTCGTAAGCAAGCTATCACACGTACCAACTGCAATACATGTAAACCGTACCTTTAAGCGGGCAGGCTAAAAGGTCGTAGTCGTGACAATCAACGAAGATGCAACGACGCGTGGTTTGACACAGCTTTGCTAATCAGACGCTGGAGGTATGGCGGCGGCCGGCGGCGTTGAGAGGGTCTGGACGGCCATCCACATGAAAGTATGAAACCCTATGGCATATGCGGCTGCAGTAAATTGAGATCGTGCAGTCGGATCGTTCGTGCATCAATCTGGCTATTATGTACGTGCACGTCGCGGGTTTTGGGCTTGGTCCATGTAAGCGAGGAGCTGGGCTGGGCAGGATTAAGACCAAGGCTAGTTGTCGTACTATTAGATAATAATTATATAACTGCTGGACCCTGCTGAATATATAGAGGGGGCCCGAACCATAGGGGGAGTAAGTTACTGGATGGAGTAAGTTAAATAAATCCTATGAATTAATTTTGTCATGAATGAAAATGGCTAGCTGTGTAAGTACATGTACAATGGTGGAGAAGATGCGTCTTTTTTAGACGTACACATCATTTTGAGAAGACTAAATTATAACCTGTAAAATACATTATATCTTATTGCCATCCCTGACAATTAATGAGAATTAATTATATTTTAGCAGAAAATTGTAGTTCTAAGTGAACACAAATGGTACAATGGTGAAATTAGTCTTCTCTTATTTCGTAAGAAATCATCTCTTAGCTAAGTGAAGACAACCTCATTTTTATTCATTCTCTCTCCTCCAACTAGAAAAATATCCTACGTGTCAATACTAAGAGAAAACTGACGTCACCCAATTACTTATGTGTAAACACAAACCAATGGAGGCCATGCCTGCATGGTCTTAAACTTCTCGCTGATGTAACACGAAAGAACTTAGGATATGGTTCTAGCATGAATTGGAAGTGGATGTTAGGTATGTAAATGGTCTAATTAGTTACAGTAGGCGGTTGTGTGCATCATTTGATGTTGAGGCCGGTATCAGCATCCCTTTTCTAAAAAAAAGTTACAGTAGCTAAGTCGACAACCCTCACTTGCATACCCTACTATAGTAAAGGTCGTGCAAATTCTATTCGCACAGTGATTTGCTCCCGGCAGAGCCACTACCATCATGCCACATGCGCCCTTTTGCATTCGGTTTTGCTCGCAAATATAGTTTTCTTCTTGGCTACGCAATGCTGCATTGCTTTTAGTTCAGCTAGCTGACATGCGGGTCTCTTTCTCTGCTACCCGTTGCTCATCTCGGATTCGGTGACATCCCTTCCCATCGTTTGTTTCTCTTTTTTTTTTCTAAGGCCTCCACTTTTTCTTGTATTAGCCGGCCGGTTGGATAGGGCCCGGCCCGTGGCCTCTTTTTTTTTTCCTTTGTTTGTTGTCTGCTGTTTGGCGTTTTTTTTTCCCTTCCTTGCGCTTGTTACGTGGGTAACCGTCTATATTTTCTCAGTCCGTCCTTATCTGTTCGTTGCATGTCCTTCTATACGAGTTTCATTAGTTTAGGAATTAGGATTAAGGATTATCATCGTCTTGTTTTAGCTTCTCATTTTTTCTTCATGACGCGTGTCCTTTTAGGATTTCATTTCTTCTTTATGATATCGTTTGCATGTTATAAAAGATAGGCAATAAACGACGAACAAAAGAGATCAAACCAACGGAGACACCCGGTCCAGGAAACAACTGTTCAAAATCGAGCCAACACCTAGTTGTTGCGCACAAATAGTATTTTCATGTGCTACTCGCCTACTTTGTTAATAACTTCTATACTACTATTAAAAGAGCAAACTTGTGTTGATACATTAAATCTGAGCCCTTCAATATTTGGCCAACGGTCCAGATCGCTCCAATGTTTGACAACTCAACACAAATCTAATTTTACCCGTTTTACCCTCCCACCAAATCACATAATACTGCTAATGCCATCGTACCGGTTCGTTTTATTTTAACTTTGTGGTAATTACAGGAGTTGCCATTGTTAATAGATCCAACTCGTGCGTGCAGGCCTATATCTGGCGTGATACGCGCTTAAACACCCGGCGGCCGCCGTCAACAGGCTGTACAATCCAAATCCTTCTCCGATCAGAAGCAGCGGAGGCGGCACGCGCTTAAACACCCGGCGGCCGCCGTCAACGGGCTGTACAATCCAAATCCTTCTCCGATCAGAAGCAGCGGAGGTGGTAGTGCAGACTAGCACAGATCGGAGCGATCACGATGGGCGTGGAGTGCTGGTGCTGCAAGCGCTCAACCACCCGGCGGCCGCCGTCAACGGGCGCTAAAAACAATCACGATAGGAAACCCCTCGGAAAAAAACACGCGTGAGAACAGGCCCTGCAGTCCGTCGCCATCGCGCACACACGCTCGCCGTCCTGCTCGGCTATGCCGCCGCCCAACGATCGCACACCATCGCGCCCTGCCAGGCCTCCGCCGCCGCGCCCCACACGACGGCAGCGTCGGCAACATCGAGTTCGAGACGTCGTTCCTCGACAACGGAGATATCGATGGAATAATGCTGCTGTTCGAGCAGGTGCAGGTCACCGTTGAGGCAGAGAACGAGCATCCGGCCAAGGGCGGGCGGGCAGCGGCACAGTTTTCCATAGAGGGCCTGCCGACGGTGATGATCGCGCGAGTGTGGAAGGACGGCAGCGAGGATGCGTTTTTTATCTGTTCTACTCTACCGCATAGGTGCCCTGAGCGTGTGATGCGCGGTGTGCCATGCCGTCACCAGCATGCCTACTCTAGGTAATGGTGATGCCCAAACTTTGGTTATCTCGGTTTTTCAAAGAATTCAGTTCATATTTAGCAACTATGGCATAATAATTGGGCTTCAGTCGATGGATATGTAACACTATTTGTAGTACTGACTACCAAGGGAAGCTACTCTGTTGCTTATACAGACGTGCATTGCACGTGTGCATGTATACTACAATCATCTAAGCTATGATTATTTTCAAAACAGTTGGCTTATAAGTGAAAACACATATCTATAAATTGAAATATTTTCTGCTACTTCGACGCGAGTATACGTGCATTGCACGTGCAAATTTACTAGTCAGAGAAAAAGGCTCAAACTGATTGAAAATGTATTTTTGCCAAACGGTCTCATGATAGTCTTTTCCAAAAGGGAAACTCTATTCTCCAGCCAGTTGTAGCTACTGCCCCGGCTACAGCCGGTTACGTCGGACACGCACGTCGCTTGGCAAATCCCCACATACGCATTCTGAACAAAAAATTATGGCAGTTCCACCAACAAAAACAAGACAATATAAACGAATTTTTCATCACACCGGCTTGTCATTCATGCTCACAACAATTCACAATGGCAACCGTTACAATCCTTGTATCACTGAAGAACCATCGATTCTGACATAGTCACTGATATTTGGTAAGTAAAGGTATATGCGTATAGCATGAAGAGGCGAAGAGCACTCCACATTGCACATACACGGTTTTACATCACTCAACGGTAGCCCGGTGTTCCCAGAACAAAGCTAACTCTCCAATCAATTCCTGACAGGAAAAAAAAAGAACAAAATAAATCAGCCTCAAAGACCAACGGCATTAATCAGAGATGAGGCAAGGGGCGTCTGGACAATGTTCGAACGATGAGTCCATCTCTGCCATGTGTATTTTAGGCGCATGGGAAAGATCCATCTCTGCCATGTGTATCTTTTACATTTGCCGAGTGTTGTGTCGTCTGTGTTCTGTCAGACGCGACCGGACGCTCAATGGCTTTGTCGAGAGCATTTCTTTGCCGTATGTTATTTCAATTGTTTGTCGGACGTTTTTTTTTCTTTGAATTTACAGTGCGCTATTTTTTGTCGTCTGTTTTTTAGGACGACACTCGGGAAAGCTTATCTTGCCATGTGTCCGATGAAAATCTCACGGCAAAGCTGGAGGCACACGGAAAACATCTGTTTTCCGGTAATGAATCTAGACTTTCATACTCAACAAATTACTAGTATATTATACAAAAAATTGTTAGCATCGAGCACCATAGAATTCTATGGAGATATTTGTAAATATTGATATATATATATATAATATATACATTTTGTCGGCCTAAATTCTATTACTTTTGCCATACTAGTAGGTTTGCACGTGCACGCACGTCTCATATAATCAATATTACCTTTCTCTGCAAAAAAAAATCTTAGAATACTACAATTACATGATGCATCACTATATTGCATTAAGTTTAGATGATGTTCATTAAATCAGAGGCCATGTTGACCCGTTTTGCTACACCACTGTACATGGAGATCTCTCTTTTCCTATCTTAAAAAAACTTGACTTCTCCCATTGTTCTCCATGGCCTCTAGCTGCAGCTGCTGATTTGTGGATGTCCAGCCCAGCTGCTTCGAGACACAAGTTCTCCTTTGATCCCATGGAAAAAAATCATTTCATGACTCGGACCGCAAATCTGAAAAGATAAATAAAAATAAATACAAGTTATCTAGTCACCAAGCAAAGCCGTAATCGCCAAATCTATTTGATCCAAATTTCTGAAAAACACAATGCACAAGCCAAAATTGAACTTGTAAATCACACACCACAAACAGAAAAGTCATGTGTCCTTTCTTCCGTTATAGAATGTGAGAACTCAATGGCATCATCATCCAATACAGGCACAAGTTGTCCATGCAATCTGGTGATGCTGTTATATGAAGGAACAACATTGTTGATTGTATATTTTCATAACACTTATAGACTGACTGGGTAATGTTAACCCTCTCATGGGATTAATCTTCATCTGCTGACATGCGCAAAACCTCTACATTATTAAGTTCAGTACACCATCTTTATTTCTGAAAAGCACAATAGTTGTGTCTTCATTGCATCTCTATGGTGGTTGCATTTAATAAAATGGAACCAGGGGTGGCCCTTTTATCTAAAAAAAAGAACAAGTAATTCAAATAATTAATGACATAGAGAGAGGGTGGTCAAGAAAGACATGAGGGGATTTTTCGAGAACCTATATACAGCTTGCATTGTTGCTCCTAGATAACAGCCGAGTCTACAAATGGATATTGGAACATTGCTGTGTGGCTACGTTGTTGTTGTCTGAACATCACAGAATTGATGGGGAAACTAACCTGTACATTTGAAACCAGGGGCTTGTGATATCCAACCCAAGTAACAGTATGAAAACCAAGACAGGTCTGAATATAAATTTGCATACACAGAGCACTTTCAAGAGACAATGTGGTCTATAAGAAAATTAAGACAGGTATCTGAGATTCAGTAAACAACAATTGAAGTGCTTTGGCCTCATCTGGTTCGCTTGGCCCCAAGTAGTTGCCAAAATTTCGAAGTCCTTCCACCAAAAAATTCGTATGTCCTTGTAAAACATACATATATTCCTCGCTTTCTAGTTCGACAACTCCCTTAATGTGCCCACACCTCTCCCACCTGCAAAAGATGAAAATTCCCAAACAACGGAACATTTCCTTGTATTATCTCTGCTATGCTAGGACGTATGATTATACAGCAACACGTACATAAAGCAAAAAATACAGAGTTCATTTTCAGACTTCGTATCAACCCATATATCATGATTACATATATCTACAGTTGTCTGTAAGTTCATATCTACATTTTACAAGCACTCGCAAGCTGCCAACATGTCTATACTTTAAAATGGATCCTTACCTCTTTGATTGGAAGGGAACGGGAAGTAGTGTTGATTGTTGTAGCATTAATACACTATACACAGTAGAGTACCACATAATCCTGCAACACAAACAGCCAAACCGATCAGCCTAAGAACTAACCTGTTGACGAGGAGCAGGAAGTTGTCGAGCTGGAAACATGCAGCAATGGGCTGCAGGGAACGTGACGGCGGCCGTTGCCGGCGGGTGCAGGGCAGCGGCGGGGCGTGCAACGCGGCGGCCCTCGCATGCAAAGACATTAATACACTATACACAGTAGAGTACCACATAATCCTGCAACACAAACAGCCAAACCGATCAGCCTAAGAACTAACCTGTTGACGAGGAGCAGGAAGTTGTCGAGCTGGAAACATGCAGCAATGGGCTGCAGGGAACGTGACGGCGGCCGTTGCCGGCGGGTGCAGGGCAGCGGCGGGGCGTGCAACGCGGCGGCCCTCGCATGCAAAGAAGGCGGCACGCCGAGCTGAGCAGGCAGGCCATGCGTGCAAGGCGGTGGGCGGCATGGGCGGATATCGAATCGGTCACCGGCGGCTTCTCGTCCCGAGTGTAGGGCAGGTGATCAGCGTGGTGTACCTCGCGTCGCTCACCTACTCCGGTCTCAGCGCCACAAGGTGCAGCAAAGCAGCGCGAGCGCACCGCTGCTCGGACCCTCGGTTGCGTGCGGATGAAATCTTACTCCGTGGCCAGAGTGATATGTGGAGGAGGGGGAGTGCACGCCGCTACAGGGCGGCGTCGTGGCCAGAGGAATCCCTGTGCCGGACGACGGTGCGTGAAGGAGACGTCGTGAGAGTGGGCGGCCGAGAGCGCTGCTAGGTAGCTTCACGGAGACCATCGGCGACAACCTGGTGAGGAGGCGGCGCACGGGTGGGCCGGTAGAGGGAACAGGGCAGGATCGCGATCTGGATCAAGCGTGTTTATTCATGAAGGTCTGCCCGTGCCGTCTAGGATGGTAGTCGCGCGTGAATTTCGGATGGTGGAAGGGGAGAACAAACGAATCTCGACTATCTGATGAATGTGTATGGACGGTTAAGATTGAATTTTCCTGCTAAGTTTGCTTGTTTATAAGTAGTGGAGATACTCCGGTCTCAGCGCCACAAGGTGCAGCAAAGCAGCGCGAGCGCACCGCTGCTCGGACCCTCGGTTGCGTGCGGATGAAATCTTACTCCGTGGCCAGAGTGATATGTGGAGGAGGGGGAGTGCACGCCGCTACAGGGCGGCGTCGTGGCCAGAGGAATCCCTGTGCCGGACGACGGTGCGTGAAGGAGACGTCGTGAGAGTGGGCGGCCGAGAGCGCTGCTAGGTAGCTTCACGGAGACCATCGGCGACAACCTGGTGAGGAGGCGGCGCACGGGTGGGCCGGTAGAGGGAACAGGGCAGGATCGCGATCTGGATCAAGCGTGTTTATTCATGAAGGTCTGCCCGTGCCGTCTAGGATGGTAGTCGCGCGTGAATTTCGGATGGTGGAAGGGGAGAACAAACGAATCTCGACTATCTGATGAATGTGTATGGACGGTTAAGATTGAATTTTCCTGCTAAGTTTGCTTGTTTATAAGTAGTGGATATTTTATGCATTGTTTACATTTATAGGGAATTCTTCAACAAACTATTTCAAAATGAAATTTTAAAAATAACATCATCTATGATAGAAAAAATACTAACTCTTGTGTTTATAATGATATATGTTTTATTTTACACGAAACAACTCCGAATGGTGGTACGACAATAGCTATTGCATTAATAAAAATAAGTTAAAATTAGCGGCAATGAATTGTTAGAAAATATAAATGTTTAGTATAAATAAGTCTTGTTTGAATAAAAAATTGAAATTATTGTTCCAGTTGTGGTACTACGCTTTGGATATGTGTACGGAGTAGTTGGACAAAGAAGCTAGCTGGATGGGTAGCAGCATCCGCCCCCTCAGGGATTAGGATATGTTCTCCGAAATGAAAACGGCGGAGGAGGGGACCGTGCATGTCTCCAACCAAGAAGAGATATCCTTTGTTGCCTCTGATGGATGCGGGATCTGGTGCCCTCCTTCTCCGCCGCCACAATGACGCCTCCATCGAACGCAGACACTAGTGCGTCTACAATATTTCCACATTAAATTTGTTGACAAATATTTGTTTGCATGTAAAATAAAGCCGGCCAAACTGGTGGAAAAACAAGTTGCATCTAAAATTGTTGCTGTTATGATCATCAATGAGACTGATAAATTTCAAAATATGTTCAGTTTATCTCAACGATCCGGATATGTAACTCATCCGCCTCGTCTCCCATTGGAAGGACATAATTAGCTCGATGACAACGGACGGGTATTTGAACAATCATTGCACAAAAAATTAGAAGAAAGATGACAATGCTCAAGGCACATTGCAGAATACTATGTCAACATTCTCCGCCTCGAGACACCCTACCGCAAATATTGTGTTTTCTAGAGTATCTCTACTATATAATATGGCTAGAGGTGGTGATGGTATGGTACGTTTTTTAAAGTTCCAATTTTACCCCTGTAGAACTAGGTGGAGTTAGAAAATATTACACCTAATGCCACCGCCAAGTGATATCAGACCGGTACGTCGCGATCGTTTTGCGGAAAACACCCTGAGAAATAAAAATAAGAAAAGAAACCCACAATACATAGGGTAAAGGAGGCTCGCACCTCTTTATCAGTCAACCCACGAGGCCACGATCCAAAACAGAGTGCTCGCTTTTGCCCCCGCGTTGGGCGCCGCCGCCGCCACCGCCCACGTCCTTCTCCTCCTCCGGCGAGGCACGGCCTACCTCCCTCTAACACCTACGCGCCCAGGCCGTCCCTTATGAGGCAGACTCCTTCGCCCAGGTCCTCTGCAGGGTCGCGCGAGCCGCTCCCAATCTCGCCCGTGTACGGAAGCGCGACTCCACCTCGCCCGTGCCGGCAGTGCCTGCCCAGTTGGATCATGGATGAGATGGCGAAGCGGCACATCTGCACGCTGAGCTTGGCTGAGCGCTTCCGGCCTCCTCCATCTTGCACAATTTTAGGAGAAGACGCGGAATCCGCCGTTCTGGACGCCAAGTAGGGCTTGGCGCCGCTGGCCTCACCCGCCTAGCACCTCTGGTCCTCTACGGCATAGGACTGAATTTTGTCAGTGTGCTGCTTTGCTATTGGGATTTTGTGAAATAATTGACGCATCAGATGCATAGGATTGAGATGGGGATCAGACCATGGGTTCAAAGCATCACGAAGATGTGTAGAAAGGAAGCCTTGACGATTTGGTTCTCCAAGCAACGATGGCCTCTCTGTCCGCATGCCCATGCGCTGAACACATGGTTCAGATTATTGATCCGGGTGACAAAAGAAAAATGTGTTGAGTCTCGCATGTTCATGCACAGGTTCGGATGCGAGTCTCATGTACAGGCTACTGATCTGATATGCAGCCGATTCGGTGGTCAACGTTAGCCTTCTCGCTGCTACTCCTACCCCAATACCAGCTCTTCCAAAACATTCAGGTTTCGGTCCAATGACAATGCTGAGGAGCAAATTCATACTTTTTACTCTTATGTTCTTGTTCGATTAATCAGAATTAGTTTGAATCAAATGCTTATAAGTTAGCAATTTCTCACATTAGCTTCGTTTGTTGTCCTTACTTTAATTCCAAACTAATAAATTAACTAGGTGGTGGCTTTGTGAGTATGAAGAGGTGTTCATCTGCTAAGTTGGAAGGAAATCAAGGCTGCTTCGTATTATGTTTCGAGGTTATCAGACGAATATATAACCTTCCTTACATAAAATCGACACGTACAGGTCTTTTGTTCCTGCAAAAAGATCATTTGGAATTCAGTAAAGATAGGTAATCAGCTTCTACTGAACCACCTGCTTGTAAGTATTATAAGTGACATTCATATGTATTTAGGAGAATGCAAAAATATTTGATATATTATCATTACGCAGTTGCATTGGCATATACATGTGTAGAGGCCGACGTCGCTTTGGCTTTATCCAGTCACTTAGGCGCAACACCTATCTTAGTTGTGTGCATCAACAGTTACATGTGTACAAGTGAGAGTAATTCGGCGTGTGCGACAGACGATCATCCATCATCGGTCAGACACCGGTCAAAATATTCAATAAAAATCAACCCATAGCACGCACGGGTATATTTAATACTTAATACGAAATAATATTTACAAAAAAACTCATTGAATAAAGGTTATATTCGTACAGATTTATGGTGCGAAAATAGTAGAAAATAATAAAAATTATTAGCTTAGCTAGCCCGAGCAACTCCATTAGAGTTCGTTGTTATGTTGCAGGAGATAATGGAAAAATGGCAAACTGAGTTTAGAGTTACACGGGCTTGCAACATGGCATATGCATGCATGCTACTTTATTGTTAGCTTAGACATGGGGGCAATACAAGCAAATGATGTTTGTCTAATCCCTGTAAATATGAATTTTAGATATTGTGTTTGCTCCGTAGCGAAGCACGGGCAATCATGTTTATATGCGCATTCATGTTTCATTTGGACAAAATCTTCCTATGTTGGGATCCTAATGTCATAGGTTTTATTGAATATGTGTATTTCACGTGCATCATTATGTATAAAAAATTATGTAGGCCGTGGCAACGCACGGGCATTCAACTAGTCTTCCTATAATGATGTCATTGCAATCGCGAGTACCGACGAAACTTCATATCTTTTTTACACTCAAAAGGGGTTAACAATGAAGTTTAAGCCCCCAATTCAAACTGAAGAAAGATGTCGAAAGAGTATTCGAAACAAGAGTGATATGACTGAAACTCGGTCCATCCGTCGCAAGCCGCACCCGAGTCGAACTAACAGTAGATTCCGGTCCGGCGGCTCCGGACCATCTCCGCAAGAAGGCCAACCGGGAGCACCTCCCGTTCCTCCCCCAGTCGAACTCGCCGCCTCCGTCTCCGCGACCTCCCAGCTCCGGCCATGTCGGTGAGTCCCCCGCCGTCCCCCGCCTCAGATCTCGATTTCGCTCCCCCGCCTGACGCCCTGTCCCGTGCGCCCCGCAGATCTTCGAGTACAACGGCTCCGCGGTGGTGGCGATGGTGGGGAAGAACTGCTTCGCGATCGCCAGCGACCGGCGCCTCGGCGTGCAGCTGCAGACCGTCGCCACCGACTTCCAGCGGGTCTTCAAGATCCACCCCAAGCTCTACATCGGCCTCTCCGGCCTCGCCACCGACGCCCAGACGCTGTGAGCCAGATCGACATCCCCCCTCACTTCCCTTCGGCATCTGATCTCTCTCGGTGGCGGTTTCTTAGGGTTTGTTCGATGCGTGCGTAGGTACCAGCGCCTGGTGTTCAAGCACAAGCTGTACCAGCTGCGGGAGGAGCGGGACATGAAGCCCGAGACCTTCGCCAGCCTCGTCTCCGCGCTCCTCTACGAGAAGAGGTGAGTGTTTTTTCTTCTCCCAGTACAACTTGAATTGGATTGTTCGCCGTGAGAAGCAGAGTAAGCGGGGTGATGTGGGCACACTATTCGATCAACAATTGGGGTATAGGGTTGTGTAAATAGATGCAAATTTTGGTCAAGTTGATTGTCCAGTCTTGTATAGCTGTAAATATTATGAATGGAGTGACTGGAGGCTGCTAGATTGCTTGAATGCAGAGTCTTATGGTTTAGTTAGAGCTTCATTTATGGATTATGAATGCAGACTGATTCGAGGCAGCTGGATATATATGTTCATTCTAGATATGTGCAGGTATATTATGGCCACACAGCCATAGTACGGTTGGTGGAACGTTTGTAACCTGTATAACCATATTCAGGCATGCTAAGAAGTAAGAACGGCAACAGCAAAGTTGCTACCATTGCCTTGATTATAGATTGGTTCATTCGCTGGCAGAAAGAAGTATGCTCTAACCTTTAGACAGTGTTCTAGCTTGCTAGTTCCTCAAAATTATACAGTGTTTTACATGTATGGAGAGTGACTGGAGGCTGCTAGATTGCATGAATGCAGAGTCTATGGTTTAGTTAGAGCTTCATTGTATGGATTATGAGTGCAGAGTGATTCTAGGCCGCTTGATATATATGTTTCGTTTTAGATGTGTGCAACAAGTATTATGCCCCCACAGCCATAGTATGGTTAGTGGAACGTTTGTAACCTGTATAACCTGTTTCAGGCATGCTAAGAAGTAAGAACGGCAACAGCAAAGTTGCTACCATTGCCTTGATTATAGATTGGTTCATTCGCTGGCAGAAAGAAGTATGCTCTAACCTTTAGACAGTGTTCTAGCTTGCTAGTTCCTCGAAATTATACAGTGTTTTACATGAATGGAGAGTGACTGGAGGCTGCTAGATTGCATGAATGCAGAGTCTATGGTTTAGTTAGAGCTGTCAGTTGTTTCAGGCTTACTCTCATCAGGAGAGGATGGCACAAGGTAAGTTGGGGCAATTTTCGTTGGTTTTCTTACTCAAATGTCATACCAGCTCCTAGGGCTGGGGATACATACTTATAGGCTGCTAGCCAGCCGAATATGCTAGTCTAAGATGCTAACAGCCAGTCCTTTGATGCCTATCCTAACTGACTGTCCTAGATACTTGACTGTCCTAGATGCTTGCCTGTCCTAGATGCTCTCTAACTGCTGGTCCTACACAAGGACCTTATCCTGCAGTTTTACACCGACCAAAGACCAAGACTACAGTACAAGACTTATTCAACATTCTCCCCCTAAGTCTTGTGCGTCGTCTTGTGGTGGGCTGGACCATCCCAATCCTGGAGCAGAGTTCAATGAACTTGATCCTCCCAAGTGGCTTGGTGAGCAAATCGGCCAGCTGATCCGTGGTGTTGATGTAGCTTGCCTTGATGCTCCCTTCCTCCAAGCAGGCCCGGATGAAATGGTGCCTCAGCCTGATGTGCTTGCTTCTTTCATGGAACACGGGGTTCTTCGCCAGGGCCAGAGCAGACTTGTTGTCCACCATGAGCTGCACTGATTTGGCATCCCGTCCAAGGAGATCGCCAAGGAGACGAGCCAGCCAGAGCGCCTGTGTGCACGCTGTGGAGGCTGCCATGTACTCGGCCTCGCAGCTAGACAGAGCAACCACCTGTTGCTTGATCGACTGCCAGCTCACGAGGCACTTGCCGAGGAAGAACATGATCCCGCTCGTGCTTTTGCTGGTGTCGATGTCGCCGGCGTGGTCGCTGTCGCTGTACCCGACGAAATCTTCCTCCCCTGAACTTCTGGGATAGTGAAGGCCATGATCAAGCGTCCCCGCAACATAGCGGATGATCCTCTTCACGGCTTGCTCATGCTCCGTCGTCGGTCGCTGCATGAACCTGCTGACATACCCGACGGAGAACGCCAAGTCTGGCCTGGTGTGAGCAAGGTAGCGGAGGCTCCCCACAAGACGCCGGTACATTGTGGCGTCCACCTCCTTTGTCTTGCTCTCACGGCTTAACTTCAGCCTCTCCTCCATTGGAGAGAGAGCTGGATTGCAGCCAGTGAGCTTGGCGAGCTCGACGATGCGCTTGGCGTAGGCTGTTTGTCGAAGCGTGATCCCGGAGTGATCCTGGTGCACCTCGATCCCTAGGTAGAAGGAGAGGAGCCCCAGGTCACTCATCTGGAACGCGGCCTTCATCTCGTCCTTGAACGTGGCCACCTCTGCATCCTTGATGCCGGTGATCACCAGGTCGTCCACATAGACGCCCACCAACAGGGCGTTTGCTCCTTTGCCCCGTCGATAGACGGCCGCCTCATGCGGGCTTTGCTCGAAGCCCATCGTCTTCAGCGTGGAGTCCAGCTTGGCATTCCATGCCCTTGGTGCCTGCCGGAGACCGTAGAGGGCCTTGTGTAAGCGAAGCACCTTGCCCTCCGTGCCGGGGATCACAAATCCCGGCGGCTGCTGCACATAGACCTCCTCCTTCAAGTCGCCGTTGAGGAAGGCAGACTTGACGTCCATGTGATGAACACACCAGCCCTTCTGCGCAGCAAGTGCAAGGATGAGTCTCACGGACTCCATCCGTGCCACAGGAGCATAGGCGTCGTCGAAGTCGACTCCCTCCTGCTGCAGAAATCCTCGCGCCACCAGGCGAGCCTTGTGCTTGATGATCTTGCCGGCCTCATCCCTCTTCAGTTTGAACACCCATTTAAGGGTGATCGCACGATGACCACGAGGGAGATCAGCAAGTTCCCAGGTGCGGTTCTCCTTGACCGCGTCCATCTCCAGCTGCATTGCAGCGCGCCATGCCTTGTTCCTGTCAGCCTCTGCAAAGGATTGGGGCTCGCCGTCTTCATGCGCGAGCTGCAGCTGTGCTTCTAGGTTGCGTGGCACTAGTCCCGGCGCTGGTTGATCGCCGAGCAGATTCTCCATTGTCCTGTACCTCAGTGGCTCCTCATCATGATATGCATCAACCCGCTCCTCATCTTGGGAGAGCGGAGTAGCAAACTCCACCTGATCACGCTCGGAGTGAGCTGATGGTGGTGCAGCTGTGCCTGGAGGAGTGGCTGCAGGTGATGGAGTACGTGTCGATGCCGGTCGTGGCGTCACGGGTGTGGCCACCGCCGGGTTGATGGAGGCTTGCTCAGCTGAGAGGAGCTGCCTGCTCCCCCGACCTCCTTGATGTGGATATACTCGATGGTGAGTTCATCACTCACCGGAGTCGAGCCATCATCCACAGCCTTGTCCCATGCCCATCCTCGCCCTTCGTCGAACACGACGTCGCGCGCCGTGCGCACACGTTGTGTTTTGGGTCGAAGATGCGGTAGGCCTTTGAGCCTTCCGAGTAGCCGATGAAGACTCCAGGTGTGCTCCTGTCTTCAAGCTTGCCGATGTGGGTGAGCTCTTTGGCGAAAGCGAGACAGCCAAAGACCCGCAGATGGGAGACTGTTGGCTTCCGCCCATGCCACGCTTCATACGGCGTCCTGCCGTCGAGAGCCTTGGTGGGTGAGCGGTTGAGGATGTGGACCGCTGTGTTCACCGCCTCTCCCCAGAACACGGCCGGCATCCTCTCTGCTTGAGGAGAGCACGAGTCATCCCCACCACCGTTTGGTTGCGCCGCTCGACAACCCCATTCTGCTGTGGGCTGTACGGCGCGGAGTAGTGGCGCTTGATGCCTTCATCTGCGCAGTAGGAGGCGAATTCAGCAGCTGTGAACTCGCCGCCGTTGTCGGTGCGCAGCACTCGCAGCTTGCGGCCGCACTCAGCCTCTGCAGCAACTTGCGCGCGCCTGATGGCGTACGCTGCCTCCCCCTTGCTGCTGAGGATCACCACCCACATGAAGCGGGAGAGATCATCGACGAGCAGCAAGAAGTAGCGCCTTCCTCCTGGTGTGGCTGGTGTCACCGGGCCACACAGATCGCCATGGACGAGCTCGAGCTTCTCCTTGGCTCTGAAGCTCGCCTGCTGGGGAAAAGGATGGCGTCTGTGCTTTGTCATCACACAGACGTCGCAGAACTGCTCCACATGGTCGAGGCATGGCAGGCCTCGCACCATCTCCTTAGCACTGAGACGCTTCAGGGCCTCAAAATGAAGGTGCCCAAAACGCTCATGCCACTGCCACGCCTCGTCGTCTCGACGAGCTGCGAGGCAGACAGGTTGTGCCACCTGCACCTCAAGAACATAGAGGCGATTTGCACCTCGAGTTACCTTAGCAAGGAGGCGCTGGTGGCGATCCCATATGCGCAGGATCCCATGCTCGATCATCACTCGCGAGCCATTCTCATCCAGCTGTCCCAAGCTGATGATGGAATTCCTCAGCGCGGGGATGTAGTAGACGCCGGTGAGCAGCCGGTGCTCGCCGGTTTTGGCGATGAAGATGACAGAGCCCACGCCCTTGATCTCCACGGCGGAGGCATCTCCAAATTTGACGGAGCCTCGCACCTCGGGGTCGAGCTCAGCGAAGAACTCGCGTCGACCAGTCATGTGATGAGTGGCACCGGTGTCGAGGCACCACCCATCAGCCTTGTTCTTGCCGGAGCCATCAAGAAGAGCATGCGCCTTTGGCTCATCGAGGTGGAGGAGAGCTGCTGCAGATGGAGCTGCTGCTGGCAACTCGACGCTTGCGTGCGTCATGAACAGGGCTCGATCCTCCTCCACAGCTTGTGCAACATTGGCTTGGCCGCGTTGTTCCTCCGCAGCCTGTGCCACGTTGGCCTGGCCACGACGTGGCTGCCGGCACTCCTTGGCCCAGTGGCCAAGCTTGCCACACTTGTGGCAGCCATCATCTTGTGCTGGCTGAGGCCTGCCAGCGGCACCTCCACGGGCACCTCCACGGGCATCGCCATGCCCTCTAGCTTGGAAGCCTCCGCGCGATCTGCGCGGTCTGCCGCGCCAGCGACCACCTCTGGTGAAGGAGGACTCCCCCTTCTTCCCGTCGCCTTGGCCGGCGTCCCACTGCTCCCTGGATAGGAGCAGCTTCCCACCAGTAGTGATGGGCCCCGAGAGAGGCTGCAGCTCGTCGGTGTCGACGACCTTGAGGCGTCCAATTGCCTCCTCGATCGTCATCGCGGAGAGGTCCAGCAGAGACTCGATTGAGCGAGCCATCTGCTTGTACTTCTCGGGGATGCACCTGAAGAGCTTCTCCACAGCCCTCTCCTCGTCGTAGGTGGCATCGCCGAATTGCACCATTTTCTGCAGCAGAGTATTGAGGCGGAGAGCAAAGTCATCAACATCCTCACCTGGCTTGAAGGCCAGGGTCTCCCACTCCTTGCGGAGTGTCTGCAGGGTGGACTTGCGCGCACGATCGCTGCCGATGCGTGCCGCGGCGATGGCGTCCCAGGCCTCCTTGGCAGTTCGCTTGTTGGAGAGCGAAAACTGCATCTCGGGCGGGACTGCGGCGATGAGGGCGTCCAGCGCCCGTCGATCCTCATGCTGGTCGACAGCGCCCTCCTGCACTGCCTCCCACATGTGCCGCACCTGGAGCCTGATCTTCATGATCGCGGCCCACTCGACGTAATTGGTTTTGGTGAGGGTGGGCCACCCAACACCGGGACCAACTTCCCTGACAACAGTCCGGACCCCATACGGGCCACGGTCCTGGTTGTCCCAGCCGCCGTCGCCGTGCGCGTCTCCTCTTGGAACGCCACGCGTGCGTGCTCAGCTGCCCATTGCGCCGCCCGCTCTTGCGCCGCGTCGTCGCCCCCTGCGTCGACGGCGCTGTTGGCGGTCTCGGAGCTGTTGGCGCTGCCAAACAGCGCCCTAGCCTCCGCCAGCCACGCGTGCTGCCTCCGCCTTCTCTGCTGCTTCAACCTCCGCCCTGGCTGCTGCCAGCTCCGCCGCTGCCAGCCTCGACGCCCTTGCCGCAGCTCTAGCGGCCTCCGCAGTCACTCGTTCACGCTCCTCGGCTTCTGCGCGCCCGGCCTCCTGCCGACGCCGCATGCTCGAGGTAGCCGTGTGATGAGAGTGACCTGTGGACATGGCTCGCTGCTGGGGGGCTTCGTGCTGCTTCGACGAGCTACTGCTCGACAGCCCAGAGGGAGGTGAGTAAGCTGAGGCTATAGGAGACACTACACCTAAAGGCTGGGGTTGTTCAACTCTTGGTGAGAGAGGAGAACAGGAAATGCTCAGGCTGCAAGATACACTTGCTCTGATACCACTTGTCAGTTGTTTCAGGCTTACTCTCATCAGGAGAGGATGGCACAAGGTAAGTTGGGGCAATTTTCGTTGGTTTTCTTACTCAAATGTCATACCAGCTCCTAGGGCTGGGGATACATACTTATAGGCTGCTAGCCAGCCGAATATGCTAGTCTAAGATGCTAACAGCAATCCTAACAGCCAGTCCTTTGATGCCTATCCTAACTGACTGTCCTAGATACTTGACTGTCCTAGATGCTTGCCTGTCCTAGATGCTCTCTAACTGCTGGTCCTACACAAGGACCTTATCCTGCAGTTTTACACCGACCAAAGACCAAGACTACAGTACAAGACTTATTCAACAAGAGCTTCATTGTATGGATTATGAGTGCAGAGTGATTCTAGGCCGCTTGATATATATGTTTCGTTTTAGATGTGTGCAACAAGTATTATGCCCCCACAGCCATAGTATGGTTAGTGGAACGTTTGTAACCTGTATAACCTGTTTCAGGCATGCTAAGAAGTAAGAACGGCAACATCAAAGTCGCTACCATTGCCTTGATTGTAGATTGGTTCATTCGCTGGCAGAAAGAAGTATGCTCTAACCTTTAGACAGTGTTCTAGCTTGCTAGTTCCTCGAAAGTATACAATGTTTTACAGCGTGATCGAGATGATACTTCGGGAGATTTAGTACTTACATATGGATATCAAATGTTGTGCATGTTAGATACCGCTTTTGGTCCTTTTGAGCTGAAAGAGTAATTAGGGTGCACTTTATGGGCTTATCTCAGCATCATATTAACATTAGTAATATGTCATCCTAATTTATGCAACTGGTTCTTTTGTATTTGCAGTTTATGAGTAGGTAATTAGCTGTACAACAACCAAATCCATTGATAACTTACGAAGTGAATTTGGATATGTCTTGTAGTAGAACCATAGGTGCAGGGCTTATTTTCTCCCTAAGAATGAAAAGCTTGGCTTAGCTGGGAAAGATATGAACCAAATTTCTGTGATAAACTATGAGTCGTCAAGCTTTCCAGCTATGCAGTATCATGACGACTTCTGACTTCATGATATTTAGCTTTTTTATCTAGTAGTGAGCTCTGTGATTATCCTTTCTATGTTAATCTACACATTATCTATGCTAAACCTTGTTTCTTCATTCTATATGATTCGCTAACACAAAAAGGTTTATCTAATTTTTTGTTCTAATGAAACATTCAGATTTGGGCCATACTTCTGCCAGCCAATTATTGCTGGACTTGGACAGGATGATGAGCCATTTATTTGTACCATGGACTGCATTGGTGCAAAGTAGGTATCAGTTTTGTTTGTGCTTTTGCTTTTTCCACACAGAGTTTTCTTTTCGATGTGTTATATATACATGGTATCCTAGTTGATTATCTGCTTCTCATTGCTCCTTTACGGAGTTGTATGCCTGTTTTGGTTCTTATTCTTCAATTTGGGTTAGATTCCTCAGCGGTAGGGGTAAGTTTCCTTTACATGTTTTGCGAGTACATATAGGACTGTCAACATTGACCAAGGTGGCTGTAATTTTTTTTAAATGAGCATAGCACAACGCAGAGCAAAATTTCAGGATCTTCTGATGTTTATTTGATTCACCGTACAGTTCACTTGAACACAACTAACCCATGACACAGTCTCTTTGTCCCATACAAATCTGTGTAGGTTCTAATCTGGCCGGTGGTAACTCTCTCCCAGATTTGCTACTTTTCAGTTTCTTTCTGAAATTGACAATCATCTTCCCTTCTCATTTCATATGTACTGATAGGAAACCTTGATAGTATTTCATAATACATCACTTAGTTATGCTCCTGTCTGGATATCTGTCTATGACTTGTAGTGTCATCATGCCTTTCTCTACCATCTAGTCATCTATTGGTGAGCTAATTGTAGATATTTTTCCGCATGCAGGGAACTGGCCAAGGATTTTGTTGTCTCTGGGACAGCATCGGAGTCTTTATATGGTGCTTGTGAGTCCATGTATAAACCAAACATGGTACGTGTTTGTGCGGTTAATTTTAGCCAGTGCAACGTTATTTATTTACATTGCTGTCTCCGGTCTGCCACGTTTATACAGTTTCATTGGGAACCGTTGTCTTAGACTTTAGGCTGCCAGCTTTTCTACTCCATCCATTCCTAAATATAAGATGTTTTAGGTCTTACACGTGTTGTCTAGATGCGGAGTAAAATGAGTGTACATACACACTAAAACGTGTATACATACTTTTCTATACATGTGAATGTGGACAAAGGCTAAAACATCTTAGATTTAGAAACGGAGGGAGTACCATTTATTATTGTGTATGATACAAATTGCCTGATACCATCATATTTTCCATGACAAAGGAACCTGAGGAACTCTTTGAGACCATATCGCAAGCTCTGTTGTCATCTGTTGACCGTGATTGCCTCAGCGGATGGGGAGGCTATGTTCTGGTCGTGTAAGTTAACTACTTGCTTCTGTCATCAGCTCTCTGAATGTGGCACGGATGTTTCGCATTCACTTGTAAGTCTTTCCCTTAACCAAGTATTGATTTAGTTCCTTGGCATCTTGTCCTTTGGGTTTGCAGGACACCGACTGAAGTTCAAGAACGAGTGCTCAAGGGCAGGATGGACTAGATCATGGCCTTGTGTTCCGATGCTTGCTGTTTCTGGTCTCACAACAGCTCGTGACCCACATATGTGTGTCGTGCTTGGATTATGTAGTAACATTGTACTGTCGAACTTGATGTTATAATTACCCTAGAGGCAACATTTGTTTTCTTGAACTTTTATTATGCTTTCTATCTTCTTTACTATTAAAGCAGAGTATGTGGTTGGTGTCACAGTTCAAACTAATTACGTGAAGAATGCCACTGCACAAATATCTGCTCCTACTTTGTGTGGAAACAAACAGAATTTGTTACTTGTAATTTCAAATCCATGCAATTAGGAGTATGACTCATACAAGTAGTCACAAAAATAACTCTTTAACAAATCCTGTCAGGTGCTAACAACCTTTTAGCAAAATTTGTTGATATCCATCCATCGACATGCGTATCTTGGCCTTCAGCTCAGCAAGACATCAGTCAAGGGTGCCAGTTGAGTTCTTCATGTAGTGTTGTCTTCAGCGTTGCCTCTTGATCGTCCTCAAACACACCAGTTGTGCTACTGGCTGGTGTCTACTTCTTGAGACGTATGAAATAGTCTTTGTATAGAAGAACATGGCTGGATGCCCTATCGCGATCGACCACCAAGTGGCCTTGTGTCGAACCTCAGAACCGGGGCCTCGCATTCTGCTCCTCGAATGCATGAAGTGGATGATTCATCATTAGATGTGTCTACTTATTTAGGATAGTAATTTTTTTTTGGAGGTTGCTTGTGTGGACTTAAATCCCTGTCCAACTCACGTGGGCTGAGAAACCCAGGCCGGACCTCGTCTTGTGTGGGAAGTTGACAATCACAAAAGAAAGCACTCACTAAATTACTTACTGAATCTCGCCTTTCTCTCGACAATGTGAATATTTGACGTGTCCGGGTCGATCAGAGGTTTGGCTTGCTTTTCCCCCACCCTCGCCAATGAAATGGATAACCCTTGCTGCCATATCAGCAGTATTTTGTAGGGCTTTTATAGTTCTAGTGAACTGTAATAGTGTGAAGACTTGCTGGTTTTTTCAACATTCATTCCCACTTGCTCGACGAGCTCCCACACCTTTCCTTAACTCTCTGTATCTATCAACATTCCGAACTGAGCTCTACTGCTGGAGCCAGTTTCGACGACGTTACTAAGTAGTCATGTTCACGTGGTCTTGCCCAATGGCTCTGCTATGTTATCGAAAGAGAATCCGTCATTGCATCAAAAGTAAAAAACATTATATAAGCGAAATTGAGTTCAAGATTTCTAATCATGAATCTTTGAGTGAGATAATATACAACTTAATTCGATTGCTTTTTCAAGACGAGCCTACTCTTAAATCGGTTAATTGGGTTAACTTAACTTACTCAATTTCGAGCTCTTTCGTGCAAACTGTTTTCTCGCAGCAATTCATAGCTTTATTTTCTACATTTTTTACGCGCATATGTGAAGACACACGTGTATTCTTTTTCTTGAAGGGAAGCCGGTCTTTTTGGAATTTCCTTGATGTGCATCACATATGCACACTTGTTTTATCTTAAAAAGTGTGTCCTGCTGCAGACGTGTTTTGATTGATCAGAATTTGCGATTCATAAGGCAATCCCTTTAGGCTGAGTTTATTTGGATGAAGCACACTATGGAGCGAGTTGTGCTGATTTGATGGTGCAGCAAAGCCTATCCACCTATGGGTTTGACTAAAAAATATTCACCTCGGTTGATAGTGGAACCATGAATGGCTTAGAGGTTGGTCTTTCTAACTGTTTGATTTCAGCTAATATGTCCTTATGAAGCGGTGTAATACAACTAAAAATAAACTGTATCACCTATTTATACTAAACATTCTTAATTTTGAATAGGGAAATGTACCTATTCTTAACCATGTTTTACATTGATACAAACATTTATTAACATTCTTAGCTAATTTTATTATATTTAGCAATATTAATCCCATAATTCATTGGTGGCAGTAGAAGTACTATAATTCAATGTTTAATGTAAATACAACTCAAGAATCTATTACCACGAATACACCATTTTAAATATATGACCCCCTTTACTATGGAATTTTATTATATTTAGCAATATTAATCACGTAATTCCATTGGTGGTAAAACTATGGTTCAATGTTTAATGTAAATACAACTCAAGAATCTACTACCACGAGTACACCATTTTAAATATGACCCCTTTACCATGGAAAGATTTCCATTCATGCAAATTTAAGTATGGGCTTTTTGCTGCAACGGATCTAGTCTAAGTCTAAGCTAGACGCAAAATGAAAAAAAAATTACATATGTCATGCTTATATATTTGTGTGCTTACTTAAGTATCTATGAGTATCTTGATAGCTAGAGAGTTCTATAATACTACATGATTAGGTGGCTCTCTAGTCTTGTAGGTAGTACAAAATGAATCCTTGTGTGAACTAAATCCTGATGATTTGTTTTGTATCACTGATGACTGGAAAAATATATGTGAGGATTTAGTTTGGTAGCAATCCTATCTCCTGCTCTGCTCAGTTCAATCCAAAATATCAAACTTTTGTAAAAGGCTTATTTTTGGAATATATCTCTATTTGAGAGGTTGCTTCATTGAACTTGACTCCCTGTCCAACTCGCGTGGGCTGAGAAACCCAGGCTGAACCGCACGCCACGGCCCAACAGCTAGGGCGAAGGAAGGCAAGCTGCTGGGTGGCGTTGACAGTTCGACACCAGCCACCACCGCGGGAGCCTCCGCCTCCGTCCCTGCACACAGCTCCCTAATCCCTCCCTCGGGACCGCCGGCGCTCTCCACTCCCTCCCCGCCACCCCGCCTCGTTCTCCCCACCCTGGCGATGGCGTCGGCGTCAACGTCGGCAACAACGAGGTGGAAGGCCCAGGGCAGCCCGCCGAAGCACCGCCATAACGGCACCTCGCCGCTGCCGCTCGGCATGGACTAGAGCCCACCCCAAGCGATGGGTACGTAAGCGCCCGCCCACGATCCCCCTCCCATCCCCTAAAAAATTCAGCTCGTTTCGATGCACGAGTGCGCGACGGAGCGTGACAAAGAGGTGGGCAGATAGTGGAACCAATGGTTCTTTTAGATAGTAGAGATAGAGATATAGCATCTTGCATAGAGTGGATTTGTGACTAGTCGCCTCCTTAAAGTTTTGGCTAAACAGGTAATAACAATTGTCTAACCTGTTAAGTCAAGTAAGCCACTATATTTAGACCCAAGATGATGCATAATTTTCAATAAATTTGTTTTACATGGTGGAATCGTGTGATCTTTAAGTTGACGGTCTAGTCCAACAACAACGTGCACTTGTTCTGACATTTATTAATGACAAGTGGTATAAGTTTTGCAAATGTCTATTAAGATGCCAAACACCCCCTTACAAGCAATTTTATACAACCAGTGCAAACTCGCATCAATGAAGGGTTCACCCACCAAGAGCATTGATAAGGGGAGAAAACATGATCTAGCCTGGTCCTAGAACCAGGTTTGAGAGGTCGGTCTAAAGCTTTACAGACGGTAGTGTATACCCAAGACATCATAATGGTAGTGTCGCCATTTCCTTTCTTCTCTGTGATTATGATCAAGGAACATTTCCACTTTCTTTCCCTATTCTCACCTGCAGACCACATTCACCATGACGAGCAATTGTTTTGGCGAGGATGGCAACGAGAATCTGTACTGATGTAAGTTTCGTTTTGTTTAGATATGTGATTCACGTCATGTTATTTTGACTTGTTTAATGGCGTGAGGAGCAACAATTTCTTAAGAGCATGGCAGAGTATGCAATAACAAGGGGTTGAGACTTAAGATTTGGGTAGATTATCTAGGATGTTGCTAAATTCAGTTGGATGAAGCCGGCTATGGAGTGAGTGGTGCTGATTCAATGATGCGAGCAAAGCCGAGTTTACTCTCAGTTTTTTCACCCCGATTGAGAGTGGAACATGCATGTCTTAGGGTCAGTCTTTCCAATTGTTTGATTTCATCTAGATATTCCTTATCAGCTATTGAGCTTTTAAAGACAATTACAAATAAACAGTATCACCTATTTATACTAAGCATTCTTAATTTTTTATAGGGAGATGTACTCACTCTTAACTATGTTTTTCATTGATACAAATATTTATCATATATCTTAGCTATTTTTTATTATATTTAACTATACTAATCACGTAATTGCATTGGTGGTAATATTATGGTTCAATGGTTAATATAAATAGAACTCAAGAATCTATTCCCACGAATACACCATTATAGACCACGACCATTTTTCTATTCTTTCAAATTTAAACATGGACTTTTTTGCTGAAACGAATTTAGTCTAAATGTAAACCACAAGTAAAAGATGAAAAATCACATATGTTATGTTTATATATTTGTGTGCTAGTTTTAGTTTCTATGAATATCTTGATAGAGAGTTCTATAATACATGAATCTAACAAATATTTAAAAGTAAAATGGAAAGGTATAGTTTGGTATAAATTAAAACGCAAATAGTAATGCATTGTTAGTTAAGTTTACTATTCACGAGCTTGAGTTTAAAACTTGTATATTTGACGTCGCAGCATGGAAAGCAGTGCTAATTGATGTAGGATGTTCCGATTTGCTGAACCATTCTACACCATGATTACTGAATTATATAGGAAGCAGAGATCATAAACCAACCAAATGACTACGATATCAGGATGATGTGCGGTCTAAATTCCACCTCGTTTATATTACCAACGCTCCTAAAGCACGCTCCACCCTCTCTCAACCCTATGTTTCCCTACATTCATGTTTCCCCGGAGAGGACTTTACGATCTGCTACAATGTAGTTTTCAAGTGAATTAACAGACATAAACCAAACATCAGATAGCTACTTGTTTTGGTTATCTGATATATGAATTAAACTCTACCTAGCGTTGACGTGTATGAACAAACTAGTAGGAAACGATAGGCGAGAATGTATGGGATAAAAAGCTGCTAGTTTTTTCCCAATTCATTTTTCCACTCCCATTAATAGATGAATGATATAGTTTCTTTGCATCTTGTTCTTTGTTTTGTAGGACGTCGACCAAATTATAAGAGTGAGTGCTTAAGTGCATGATGGAGTAGATTATGGCCTAGAGTCCTTCAGCCCATTTCCATTGCTATGATCCTTGTTGTTTTTGGTCTCACAGCAGCACATCCGTGCAATGCATGGATTCTAGAATATCTTGTACCGTCAATGTTGATGATGCTATTTTTATCCACAGAATGCACATTTGTTTTATTATACCTTTTATGATTTCAATATATTGTAATACATCTGTATCGCATGCTCTGTCTCATTACTATGAAACAAATTGTATGACCTCAGTTTATTATAGTATTCTCGAGAAAAATTGCTAAAAAAAACACTAACATAAAAAAAAACTTAGAAAAATAGACATAGTTGGTCTGAATGCCAAAATTCATGTCCTAGCTTAATTATGGGCAATTCGTTTCTTTCCAAATTGTAAAACCCTAGTAAACATAGTTAGATGTGATGAACAATTAGACGATCCTCATGGCATTTGCCTCTCGACATATAAATAATTTTATGGTAACAAGTTTTTGGGATGGATATCATGCGAGTAAGGTCACATCCCCACTCATTTTACAGGTACATACACGAATTACAGATTAATTCGATAAACTATTTTTTTTGAGCAATTCGATAAACTTAATTTGTCTGAATAGGAATGGTCGATTTCTTTTTGAGAGGTTTGCTTGATTGTGTGAACTTGACTCCCTGTCCAACTCGCGTGGGCTGAGAAACCCAGGCTGAACCACACGGCACGGCTGGCCGGCCCAGCAGGTCGCAGACGGCGAAGGGAAGCTGCTGGCTGGCTGGGTGGCGTTGACAGTTAGATGCCACCACCGCGGGAGCCTCCGCCTCCGTCCCTGCACCCAGCTCCCTAATCCCTCCTCGGGACCGCCGGCGCCCTCCGCCCCCGCCCCCGCCCCGCCGCATCGGTTCCTCTCCGCTACCCCGCCTCGATCTCGCCGGCCCGCCCCGGGGAGCCGGCGATGGCGTCGGCGTCGACGTCGGCGGCGGCGAGGTGGAAGGCCCGGGGCAGCCCCCCGAAGCACCGCCACGACGGCACCTCGCCGCTGCCGCTCGGCATGGACTGGAGCCCGCCCCCCAAGCGATGGGTAAGCGCCCGCCCGCGATCCCCCCTCCCCTCCCCTGAAAATTCCTCGTCTCGATCCGGCTCGATCGCCGCCGGCCCACGCTCTGACCCGGTAGCCGGCAGGGGGGCACCTGATCCTGCGCCGAGAGCGTCAGATTCGGCGCCGCCGCCGTGCTCGATTCCGCTGGCCGTCGGGCGGAATTGCCTGCCCTCCCGACCGCCCTTGTGGGCAGCGAGCGGGTTTCAGCTCGATTTCGTTGCGGCTGTAGCGGTTAGCTACGACAGCAGAGGTATTAAATGCGCGTGGGTCGGGATCTGCATTGGGAGTCTGCGAATTTAGTCATGCCGAGCTACGTCTGGCTGCTGATCCAGTCGTCTGGAGCAGCTTGGAGCTTGCCCTCGAGTAGGGTTTTGAATCTCAACACCAAATTGGGTTTATGGACTCTATCAAGCCTGGATGGGCTCTAGCTTCGCTTACTGGCTGTATACCTGACAGTTGTACTTGAGCGCGTAACTAGGTTAGTTCATTTCATGGCAGATGTAGAGTTATCCCGAACGTTCGGTTGAATCGACCTTTTTGACCTGTATGTGTTGTGTCAGGGATCAACTGATCATGCTTTCTATCCTGTTTGATTCATGACATCTCAAACCCTGCATTCGCAGAAATGGTCTTACACAACAACCTGGATAGTGACCTTCATATGAACGAATAATGCCATGGTTAATACCCTGACCCTCGTCATTAGCAGGTTTTTTGCCCGATTCCATGCATTGAATTTCTTCCCACCCAAAAGGGAAGAAAATCTGCTGTTGCAGAACCATGTGTATATATTGTGTTTAGTTAGCAGCATTTTATAGTGCAGAAACAAGTAAGGAAGTTGAATGAAGAGCACATTATTTTTTAGAAAAAAATTCATTGCAAAGATGATGGCGTACCAACACAAATGCTCTGAAATTTACATTGGCTGATGCTTCTTAAGAGCTTATATTTATTAATTGCCGCAGGAGGGAAGGAACACCATGTGGCCACATAACCCTCAAACAGGCTGGAGTTACTGTGTGACAATACCTTCTTGGATTGCCCAAACACCTGAAGCTGGTGTAACCTCTGACAACTTCTTGAAATCTACAGTTGTGAGTATCATTTTTGAGTTACCCTCTTGTTTTCTTCACTTTAGTCACATAACTTAGCCAGTCAAATTAGTTCATGTCTGCAGATAGGCACTGCCATGTCTATGGTATTACAGTTTTGTGCTATAAAAAAATGAACTAGAAGAGAATACAAGTGAGAAAACTTTGGCAGATCAATAAAACGACAAAGTTGTTCAGCATTTATGAAGCCAATATCAATATTTTACTGAAGTATCTAGGTTCATATCACGTAGATGTATTACTATATCCTGGAAGCATGGACTTAAATTCAAGAATCCCAAGGTGTATATGATGTTTGACCTTTTACATTTTTTTTATTTTTTGTCCTTGTAGGATTTATCTGTAGTATCAGACCAAATTTTGTGGGGTTTTGCTTGATTTAAAATTCCCTGTTTTTCCACGATCTCTTTTTAATGCCCATAAAGGACAGTTTTACAGGATACATGTTGGTATACAATCTCCGGAAGGCGTTAGCTCTGGCCATGGAGTTCTTCGAAGGTTTAGTGACTTTCTGAAGTTGTGTTCTGATGTAAGTTGATATATCTGTTGCCATTTTATTGTTTTACATGTCTTACATATTAAAACATGAGGGTGGATTTTTTTGATTTTATGGTGTGCTCATGCTATCTCACGCATACAGTCTGCATTGAGATTCTTGGTTCAGTGTCATTTGCATTTCGTCACATAGATAGTGATACATATTTCTTTAGTATAATAAATGTATGTCATTTAACAATTTTCATTTTTCCTGCGTTCCTCACGAAAGAAGGACTAATTGTGCGCTCTAATTCATGATTCTGTTAGTTTCATCACTCACCATACAATTCTCGTCTGTTTCAGCTTAAGCGTGCGTTTCCAAGAAAAGAGATCCCCCCTGCTCCACCGAAGCATGCCTTTTTAAGAATAAATTCAAGCAGGTTGCTTCTAGAAGAGGTTAGCTGTATGCAATGTTAATTACTGCATTCGTTTGTACTTTGCCTTCGAACTTGTGGTTCTAAAAATGTTTGGGTTGCAGAGAAGGAATACTTTGGAGGAGTGGATGCAAAAGTTACTTTCTGACATTGACTTATCAAGAAGTGCTCATGTTGCTGCTTTTCTTGAACTTGAAGCTGCTGCACGCTCATGTATGTGTATTAGTCCATAATGAAGACGTAGTTTATTTATCTTAATTGTGCATTGATCCGTGTCTTAATTTTGTGTAATGAATGTCGTAGTTGGCAATTGAATTCTACTGTTTTACTGAATTCAGATTTCCAAGATTGGAATCAGCGTCCTCCCGAAGCAGGTACTTCAGTAAAAAGCAGTACGGACTCTTCTCGTCGTCCTGATGATCCTGGTTCAGGTGCTCTCTCCGAGTCCAGTCAAATAAATCCAGGGCTTGTGCGTAATATCAGTCTGGCAGGAGCTACTGGTAATGGTGTGCTGGGAGAATCTATATTAGGTCAGTCTGATCAGCATGTCGGTAGTGTGTCGAATCGCAGGAAAGAGAGTCTTATCTTCCCGGAACATGATGGAAGGAATGGTTCAGTAGAGAATTCCAAGGGAGTAATTTCTGAAGAGGATTGTGATTCTAATCCTGGTCATGCTCGGAAGGATTCTTCTGAAAGCTTAGGTAGTGATCTGAGTTCCTTAAGGGGCAGTGAACTATCAACTCCAGGGGCTAGTAGTTCCCTATGGGATGGTCCCGTGGATCTCCCAAGTGGTGTGGATGGACATAGTCAAACAGAACAACTTGCTGGTGTAGATATGCAGTTTTTGTATGATGTGGATACCCAAGTCATCCTTCCAACTGATCAGAGACAGAAGTTGACTAGACTTTTGATCACCATGCAAAGAAGAATAGGGACAGCAAAAACTGATATGGAGGATCTCATAGCACGCCTAAATCAGGAAGTAGCAGTCAAAGAATATCTTTCCACAAAGGTACCACCTCTTATGCTTTATGTAAATCAGGCCCTTAATATTCCAGGATCGCGGATGTGCACATAATATGCTTTCATTTGACATGCCGTATAGTTTTTAGCTTGGTTTGGTTCTTTTGTGCATTTATCACTGCCGTTCAGTTGATTTTCTTGGGCCTCATATACCTATTAAGTTGGATTCTAGGTAATTTCCTTGCCACTATTGATTTCTGATGCAGGTAAAAGATTTGGAGGTTGAGTTGGAAGCTACAAAGCAAAAAGGCAGAGACACATTACAGCAAGCTATCTTAGCCGAAAGAGAGAGGATTACCCAGATGCAATGGGATATGGATGAGCTCCGAAGGAAGTACTCCGAGATGGAGTCAAACCTGAAGATTGAACAAGTCAGTTTTTCCTCTGTTCCTGCGGCTTGGCATTTCTAGTTTACAATATTATGGGGATTTTGATTATCTGACTATATTTTATTTGCAGAATGAGAAAAATCGTGTGGAATCAGAGAAAACAACGTTCGGTGGTGAAAGAGAAGAGTTAGCCGAGGAACTTGAAACTAAGCGAAAAGAAGTCGAGAGTTTGCAGCGGCATCTTGGAGAAGTTGAGGCAAAGTCTAAAACAGATATGAAGGTTCTTGTTAAAGAAGTCAAGTCTCTTAGGAATTCTCAAAAGGAGATGAAGAAACTATTGAATCAGTATCTTGAGGAGAAGACTGAACTAGAGGTACACGTGAAACTATAATCCTTTCCCCCTTTAAGAACCAGAACAATATAGTAAACTATTAATATATCAGGTTTCTTGTTCATGCCACCAGATTAATCCTGTTATGCATGTTAGCAACCTGAAACTAACTAATATATCAAATCATTTATGCTAAATAATAATACCCTAATTTCATGTGATCAGTGTTTTCTCTAATTTTAGTTTTCCCATTTGTTCCAGAGGATCATTAATCGAGAGAAGCAGCGGTCAACACGTGTGAAGTCATCCCGTGAAAGATTTCTTCGCGAATGCAGATCTCTCCGCGAGCGTCTACAAGAATGCAGTGCTAAGTTTCTTGCAGAAGAAGAGAACAACTTGGCTGTTGATCCGTCATCTTTGCCTGAGGCACTAACCCTTCTGGCGACATCAGACGAGAGAATACGGGCTCTAATTGGGGAGGTAAAGTGTCTTCTTCTGGTAGGATGCTGCCATTTACTCCAAATCCCTGCTTGGTAATTGGAGCTCCAGCTTGAAGTAGAATCCTGTGATCATGAAGCATTTATACCTTTCAGCTATTCACTGCATTTCGGAACATCCACAATTGATTTCAATTCCAAACTATACTTTCTGTTTTTTTCCTGTTGGATTTAAACCTGGGAAAAACCGTACTAAATGTATGCTCTACATTAATTGATCTCTGTAGGCTGAGTTCCTAGCTCGAGATGACGAGCAAGGCTCCTCCTCCGACGACGGCGAAAACCCAGACAGCAAACCCTCAGTCAGCATTCATAGCGAAGACGCAAGCGCCACCGATGAGGCGACGACGAAGATGCTGTCAGACCTGCTCATCGACAACGCGCAGCTGCGGATGCGCCTCAACTCGATCATCCGCAACGCCGTAAGCACCACCACCACCTCCGCCGCCACGAAGCCGGAGGAGAAGGAAGACGGCGCTGCCGCCGCCGACGGAGGCGTCCCGAGGAAGACGGTCCTCAACTGGCTCCTGGACAGATAGAAGACACCGGTGGTGTATATATCCCCTGTGAATTTAGCTACCTCTCCCTAGTCATGTCATGTGGCCTTGTTCAAAGTTGATATGATGAGTATAACCCTATATATACTGCCAGAGTAACGACGGGAAGGTTCATAGAGTCCCGTTCCCTCTGGTGTCGGCATGGTGTTGTATTGTTGTTTGTTGACATGACATGGAAATCGGTGGAGGATGATATACATATGTAGCTGGTTATGGGGAGGTTTATTTGGTTTGAGCGAGTGAAGATGGAGGAAAAAAATGACAAACTCCCTGTTTTGCTCCATTCCTCATCATTTTATCGCATGGTTGTTGGTATCTCTGTGTCTATATGTCTCAGCTGGTGTGTTGAGCACTCTATCAGGATCTGTGCACAGTTTTATATATACCAATCTTGTACCCATGGAGCTTTTTGCTGTTTGATTTTGTAACTGAGCATTGAGTTCTTCTCATGGAGCAGTTGGCTGAGAATTGCGAGCATTATTGTTGATCTTGAATTTCCTGAGACAAGTTAAATGCCTGCTGCTGTGGATTGTTTTTACAGAAATTTTGAATGTTGGATGCCACCAATGGCCTCTTTGATAGGAATTTCACGGGAATATTCGAAGAATTTAATCCTTGGGAAAAAAATTCCTACTATGAATGAATGAGAGATGCGTTATAGCCCCTGAAAAGAGAGGATTTACAGATCGTTTTCTCGTCTTTGTTTTCTGCATCCACCGTGTTTTAGGATGAGAGCGACGGCGGCGCCGCGTCATCGTCCTCCTCCGTCCTCCACAGCCCCACGGCACTGAGGTGGCCGGCCGGCGACCGTCGCAACAGAAGAAAGAGACACGGCGCCGTGGACGGGACCCACCAAAATGTTCCTAGCCAGGGCCCACCTGTCGGCGACCCCGCATAGGTGCGTACACACCCACATTCCACCGCCAGAGACCAGGAAAAGAACGCATTTTTATCCCGTCCGAGGCAACGTACACAAGGAGGGGACAGCGGGCGCGATAAATAGGAGGAGCCTCCGCCATTCCGCCAAGAAACCCACCCAAAGCCGCCGTCGCGATCCGTCTTCCCCGACCAACCCAACCCAATTCCCCAACCCCAAAAGCCCATCGAGAAAGCATCCGCGCCGCGACGACCAGGGCAGGAGCGGTAGGCGGCGGGCGGCAGATCGACCGACCGGACGGATGGGCGGCGGCCTGGGCCGCGGGAACCAGTAGGACGGCGGCGGAAGGCGGATCGAAGGGGAGGGCACCATGTCTGCGGTAGTCTATTGCGGCAAGAGGTCCTCCTCCATCTTCGCCGACGAGCTCCTCCCGCCCTCCCCCTCTTCCTCCCACCACGGACACAGCCCCGCGGCCAAGCGGTCCCGCTTCTCCCCGCCGCCGCACCACCGCCGGGACGCGCTCCTGCAGCACCTCCGGGTCTTCTTCCCCGACATGGATCCCCAGGTAAGCGAGGCTCCCTCGTTCCCCTTCCCCCTCGGTTCTAGCCTGAATTCCGGCGCCGAAAGACGGATCCTTTCTCCGGATCAGTTGCGCGGTGAGGCTGAGCCCGCGTCCGTCGGTAGATTCTAGGCTGGATTTTAGTGAGCACGCGACCATTTCGGGCGGGCTAGGCGGCGCCTTTAGCAATCCGTTGCTGCTAGATTTGTGATCCCAGACAGGCAACTTTACCACGCGCTTTCTGCTATTTTAGTTGCGAAATGAAATTCGCTGTTACGGTGCCTGGATGCCGAAAGGTTAAAGGTAGATCCTTCCGCCGGTCCGGAATGAGAAGTAAAAGCGTGCAAGTTACCCCATATCTGAATCCAGGGTCTCGTTAGGGTAAGGCATCCTGGTGAGATGAGAAACGGAACTTGTTCTCTGATGTGCTGTATTTCCGGTGGAAGAAGGGAAGTTCTGAACTTTTTTAGATAATAATGGGAGGGAGAACAGAATTCCCCCTGCCTGTCTGCCTCTGCATCCGAAGAATTAGGTGCACACACAGCTTAGAGGCCAAAGGGCTTGCCTGTGCCCTACTTCTGGAGTAAGAGGGGAAGTTTTGTTCTTTTTTTGAATAAAACGTGAGGGAGAGCAGAACTCCCCTGGCTCCTGCATCTGCAGATGCACAAACAACCTTGAGGGCATACCTGTAGTTTTCTTAGATTCCGTGGCATAGTGATATAGTTAAGGATACATTTTCGTTATGTCTCTTCACTGATGAGCTTAGTGATCTGTCATTTATGTGAAGCTTAGATGTGCTAATATAGAGAAACTAGCCAGTTCTAGTGTAAGTTCATAGTACACATGTTATACATCCTTAGGAATCCGGTGGTAGATTTAGATAGGTAATAGTGACTTGCATATGGGCATGCGTGGGAAAATCTGTAACAACTGACTTGCAAGGGTTTCCTGCCTCACGCACCGGACAAGGGTACCCTCCTTTTAGGCTCCTGATGAGTTCTGTCGCCTCTGTACTTTATGAGCTAGATCGATGTACCACTGACTAAACATGCAGATTTTTTACTTCCTTTACATAATTTCTGTAGCATATAGCTGATTACCGTTGCTTAAAATGATTTCAGTTGCTTGAGAGAGCTCTTGAAGCGTCTGGAGATGATTTGGATTCTGCAATAAAGAGTTTGAAGGAACTGCACTTGGAGTCAACTCAGGCTATCTTACCGGTTACTGGTTGCACATCTGAAAGCGTGCAGCCAACATCAGTTCAGCAGCCATCAGTTGAAGGTTTGTTTTCCACCAATAGCTATGGGGGCATATAGTAATAACACCATTCATATTACTTCCTCATGCATTTGTCCAAGTTGTGATACACACCAAAAAGTGCTGAATCTTCTCGAATAATGTAACTACAAAATTTGCAGGTTGTATTAGTTGTCTTATTGTTTATATTTTCTGCAAGGTCATGTGCTGTCAATTCAAAACTGAGCACATGTATGGATCCAGTTATGTCATGTGGAGTATGCATGGCAATAGCACTATATGTGATTCACTGAACATAGATTCACATCACCGCATAAACCATTTTCATTCTTATATGTTACCCATATATTTGAGTGGCAATTCATGTGTCTACCCATAGTACAAGCTTTCAGTTTCTTGCATCCCAATCCATTGTTAACATACACTAGGACTGCTTGTTTTAACTACTTCACATCACACCAGTTTGTCATGTCTCGCTTATCACCTACTGCATTTTGTTAATTTCATAATCAACCTAGAATAACACAAGGGCTGTAGCAGACTGTATTGACAAGAGCAACAATGTTGCAGGTAATGTTACCAACGGTGGTGTTGACACAGCTAACCAACACCAACCTGCTGCCGATGGTCATCAGGCAAGCAATAGTGGCCCCGAATGGGTTGATCTGTTTGTGAGAGAGATGTCGAATGCATCCGACATGGACGACGCACGGGCTCGTGCGTCGAGAGCTCTGGAAGCCTTGACGAAGTCCATAGTCGATGGCGCAGGAGCTGGAGCAGTGCAGAGTCTGCATCAGGTACACCCATCAAATGCGATCTCTAAGGCCGAAAACATTTGCCGTCGAACTTGGCCTACCTGTAAAAAACTTTAGGATGAAGGAATGAATAGTAATGCCTAACATCCGTGTTTGTATTTTTCTTGGCAAAACCAGGAGAACATGGTGCTGAAGGAGCAGATGACGGCGATCCTGTCGCAGAACGCGCTGCTGAAGCGGGCGGTGGCGATCCAGCACGAGCGGCAGAAGGAGTACGACGAGCGGAGCCAGGAGGCACAGGGCCTGAAGCAGCTGGTGCTGCAGTACCAGGAGCAGCTGAGGACCCTGGAGATCAACAACTACGCGCTGCAGATGCACCTGAAGCAGGCTCAGCAGAACAACTCCATGCCCGGGCGCTACAACCCCGACGTCTTCTAACCTGGTTCAGATTGTCAATGCCCATCACTGTATGAAGAACAGGAGATGTTATCTGTTGGTAGATGGATGATGTCAATGCCCATGGGGGTGCAAGATTCCCATGATAATAGATGCCTTGGTTTAAACATGTTGCCTTGATATGAATGATACAATTCAGTTTTCTGATTCAATATACAGTACAAAACAAATTCCAATTCTTTGATATACTACTGTCCTTCAGTCCTGCCTGTTTGGTGGAGGATTATGATTATGATGTTTTCATCACATGATCTGTGGCGTGTGTGTGTGTGTGTGTGCATACTACGGCAAGTTCTTCACGAGTTTTGTCACTTGTGTCATCAGAAAACAAACTTACAAACTGTTCTGGGTAATCGATCAACATCGAAAAGAGTAACAATCTTTTAAGTTTTGGAAAGCAAATCCAAAACGTGTTGGTGTTTATCCTATCGTTAGTGCACGAGTCAAATTTTGACACGCCCCCGCTTGACCGGACGGACGGTCGCGATCAGGGTGGGTCAGATCGCACGGCCACCGTGTCCTCCAAGGCTTCCCCTCTCTGCTAAGCTTCGTCTCGCGATATAAAAGCCAGACCCAACCGATCCAAACCGGATCACCAGGACGCCACTCCTCTCCCACCGCCGGAAACCTCGCCGACGGAAATCCCTAGCCAGCCACCCACCACTGCACACCATGGCGGCGGCGACCGTGCAGGCCGGCAGGCGGAAGCGCGGGGCGGCCGTGTTCCTGGACGAGGACCCCTTTGCGGCGCTCCCGCAGCTGAGCACGAAGCGGGGGCGGTGCTCGCCGTTGGCCGACGTGGCGGATCTCGGGGTGAGCATGGAGTTCGACCCCGTCGACGCGCTCCAGCTCATCTTCCCCGGCGCCGATCCGCAGGTATGCATATTAGCCTTCCCCGCCGCCGAGCTCTTTGCTTTTAGTTCTGAATTTCCGATGGATCGTGTACAGAACAGACCCACCAACTGAATTTATCATAACACCAATTGAATCAGACGAGATGTGACATGCACAGACTAACAAGTAAGAACACTGTTTGGTGCTGACTTGCTTTAGACAATTGGGAGGGGATACGTCATCTGCTCGACAGCCCGTCGGGCACCTTGTTGAATTAAGTGAATAGCATGAGTGAATTAGGTATATAACCAAAAGTCAGCACCTATATATCGAATCTGTCGTCCAACAGCAGCCAAGCCAGGGTTTTGTTAGATCCTGGTATTTGATTCGTGCCACGGCCGGAGCCCTGATTTACATACCACCACCATATATTGCTATGTGGGCATCTATCTAATGAGTTGTTTTTGGAGGGAATTTTCTAGCTTCTGCGAGGCTATTTCGAAGCGTCGGGAAATGTCCTGGATGCTGCAATCAGAGGCTTCAAGGATTACTTGGCTTCGGGTTCAGAAACGACCAGTGCTGATGCTGTCTCACCTGGAGGTATATGGCTGCTGAACCATAGTGGCATATTACTCAAAATTTATCCTGACTGTTTCTTCATCCTATGACCATAATAATGTCAGGTGGTATATAAATATATTTTTACAGACCAAAATCATTTCTAACTCTAGCTGTCGTGTGTTGGTGATTGTTAGCCGCAGTGACACCTGATGGTCCGGTGATGAATTCTCCGACCAACGGCACCGAATGGGCAGAGCTAATTGTCAAGGAAATGTCGTCTGCTTCAGATATGATCGATGCCAAGAACCGAGCCTTCAAGATACTTGAATTGTTCGACAAATCTACCACGAACTGCAATACTCCAGATGAAAAGCAGAAAATGCGTGAGGTAACCAATGCACATCTATAGTCACTTGATAGTTGATACTCCCTTGCATTCGAAAGTATGACATATTTCGATCATCCAAGTTTAGAAATTGGCAGCAGAATTTTTTGTTAATAGTTACAAAATCACAACCATAAGAAACGAATACATTGGATGTGTCGGCCTAAATCATGTGGCGTTGTATCAATTGTTGATCAGATCTTGAACTTAGAAAATCAGCATGTTCTTTATACTTCTGAACAGAGGGAGTGGCTGATACTGTCATACTGCTAAATTGCCGGTTATTTGTGAGATAAGGTTCAGGAGATGTGCTCACCTCTGTGGCTGTTATGCTTGCTTGATTCATCCAGGAACACAAGATACTGAAGCAGATGCTGGGAGGCCTGCTTCACCAGAACGGCATCCTGAAGCGAGCCTTCCTCATCCAGCACAACAGGCTCAAGGACTACCAGGAGATGGTGCAGGAGCGGTCACAGTTCAAGGAGATCGTCGACCGATACCAGCAGCAGATAGAGACACTTGAGGTTTGTGAAACTTATCAGGAACATGTATATGGGTATCCTCTTGAAAAAAACATGGAGCGATCTCGTTCAAAAATCTTCATATCAGTTTTCCCTCAAAAAAAAAAAAAATCTTCATATCAGTTGTCTAAATAAAATACTGCGTGTTGCAGATGCACCTGAAGCAGGCCCAACAGAGCAACTCCATGCCCGGGCGCTACAACCCTGACGTCTTCTAACTTGGTTGATGATGACACCCTTGAGGATTCAGATGGGTGATCTGCTGATGCTATCTTGGGGTTAGATGGATGGTTGTTGGTTGGTTCAACACCCATGGCCATGGGGCACAAACATCTCCATCATTGGTGTGCTCATTCATTTGAACTTGTTTGCTCTGATATAGCAATACGGTTTCCGATTCTACATACGAAAAATGCTCGCAATTCTTTATACAACTGTCCTTCCGTTTGGAAGTTGCCAGTTTCGTGGAGGATTTCTGTGTTCCATTATCTGTGTTATTACGAGTTTTGAGTGAAATTTGTCGAATAAAGAGAATAACACGTGGGGGCACCGCAACCTGGACGTCTTCTAGGTGGCGTTACATCTGCCCCTTGAAATCTATGCTGATTTGGACCTAGTAATGCGAGTGCGAGAGATCCTGAGGTTGCTTCAGGCAACAAGAAGATGAAAACGAAAGAACATTATTGTGGTTCAGTTTATGTCCGGCTTGGTTGTTTCACTACAATCTCTGTCGTCATATTTGCTGATAGTTAGTTGAGCAGAAATTTGGTGAGATCTCTTTGTAGCAATATGTTCGTAGTTTACAACTTGGATGGTTTATTTGCTCACTGAGTAAATTCCACTGTGAACCACAAACTTGCTGCTGCACTGAGTGATGATATTCTAAATCTGTTGATCTTATAGAATACTAATGTTTGTATCTGACTCAACGTGGCAATTTTGTTTTTTACTCTTGTTCAAACTCTCCCATTGCAATAAATAAACACGTGGTTCAGAGTGCAAAATACTCTAGATAATTTGCAAATTTTACATCAACAATTCAGACGACTGATGTTTTGTAGACTCCCACTGGTGGCCATGGTTTACCTTGTTCCATTACTCCAACGAAACCAGCGGTTCAAACAGAGTAACAAATTTACAGAAGGTTCTAAAGAAATTGTAACTCTAGACAGGATCTGCAGGTGAACTAAACAAAGAAAGCTTCCGTACAGAGTTCTCAAAGAGCCAAAACATGTAAGTACTAGCTAGCATTTTGCTCAACGAATCAGGGAGAGAACATCCGCCACTGCATCTGAATGCTTCAGCTTCTTCAGTAGAGAGTTTAGTTTCAGATTCAGGAATTAGGAACTGGCATGAATTAGGAGTTTGGAGTCCGGACACATGCCATGGAAGTATTGATTATGTACAACATAGAGATTACCAAGCGAACAAAAAATCCATGTGTATGACCCGTTCTTTGCACGGCAATCCAAATCTCCAATCGCAATCGCAACCGGCCTGTGCCTGCAGCGACGGCAAGATCGTATAATCTATTTAACGCACGCGCCGGAACTAGCTAGCTAAGCATGTATAAATGCAAATGCAGGAGCAGGCACCAGATCAGAGCAAGTTAGCCATGGCAAGCTGCAGGATCTCCTTCCTCTCCCTCCTTCCTTTCTTCCTCCTCGCCATTGGCGCCGTCGAGGGCGGAGCCAGCGACGAGCGCAGCACATTCATCGTCCACGTGCAACCTCAGGCGGGCCACCTGTTGGACACGGCCGACGACAACAGGAAGGCGTTGTACCGGTCGTTCCTCCCCGACAACGGCCGGCTCCTCCACGCGTACCACCACGTCGCCAGCGGCTTCGCGGCCCGGCTGACGCCGCGGGAGGTCGAGGCCATGTCCACCCTGCCCGGGTTCGTCGCCGCAGTGCCGGACTGGGTTTACAAGCTGCACACGACGCACACGCCGCAATTCCTCGGGCTGGACTCGCCTCAGGGCACAAGGAATAGTTCCATCGGCCTTGGCGACGGCGTCATCATCGGGGTGCTCGACAGCGGCATCACCCCCAACCACCCTCCTTCAGCGGCGATGGCATGCCGCCGCCGCCACACAAGTGGAAAGGGCGGTGCGACTTCAACGGGCGCTACGTGTGCAACAACAAGCTGATCGGCGCTCGCGTCTTCGACACCGCGGGGAACGGCAGCTCCTCAAGCGGCGGCACGCTGCTGTCCCCGATCGACGAGGATGGGCACGGTACGCACACGTCAAGCATAGCAGCAGGAGCAGTCGTGCCAGGCGCTCAGGTGCTTGGCCAGGGCAGGGGCACCGCGTCCGGCATGGCGCCGCGTGCGCACGTCGCCATGTACAAGGTGTGCAGCCTGGAGGACTGCTCAAGCGCCGACATACTAGCCGGCATCGATGCCGCAGTGGCTGACGGCTGCGACATCATCTCAATGTCCCTTGGCGGGCCGTCGCTGCCGTTCCACGAAGACAGCATGGCCATGGGCACGTTCGCCGCCATGGAAAAGGGATTGTTCGTCAGCATGTCAGCTGGCAACTCCGGACCGAATTATAGCACGATGGAGAACGAGGCGCCCTGGATGCTCACCGTCGCCGCCAGCACCATGGACCGTCTGATCAGAAGCACGGTGCGGCTTGGAAACGGACTCAGCTTCGATGGCGAGTCAGGCTACCAGCCAAACAACTCGGCTGGGATCTTGTACCCGCTGGTCTACGCCGGCGCGAGCTCCACGCGGACCACGCCCGACGCAAATTTTTGCGGAAACGGCTCACTGGATGGCTTCGACGTCAAGGGAAAGATAGTGTTATGTGACCGTGGAAATGACGTGCCGATGCTTGAAAAAGGTGCCGAGGTGCTGAGAGCCGGAGGCGCTGGCATGATTCTGGCCAACCAGTTCATTGACGGTTTCACCACACTCGCCGCCGTGCATGTCCTCCCGGCGTCGCATGTAAGCCATACCGCCGGAGCGGAAATCCTGAACTACATCAAGACGACGGCGAGTCCGGTGGCGCAATTCTTGTTCGGAGGCACGGTCGTCGGCACGTCGCCGGCACCGGCTATCACTTTCTTCTCCTCCCGTGGGCCTAGCACGCAAAACCCTGGCATTCTGAAGCCCGACATCACGGGCCCTGGCGCGAGCGTACTCGCAGCGTGGCCATTCAAAGTAGGCCCGTTAGCGGGCGAGCAAAACTGGCGGACATTCAACTTTCTGTCTGGAACATCAATGTCAGCTCCACACCTCAGTGGAATCGCAGCGCTGATCAAGAGCAAGCACCCAGAATGGTCGCCGGCGGCTATCAAGTCTGCCATCATGACAAGTGCCGACAACACCGATCGCTATGAGAAGCCAATACTCGAAGAGCAGCGAAGGGCGGCCGACTTGTTCGCCGTCGGAGCCGGCCATGTCAACCCGGACAAGGCCATGAACCCCGGTCTCGTATACGACATTACTCCCTCTGATTACATTGGCTTCCTCTGCGGCTTGTACACGAACAAGCAAGTCTCCGTGATCGCGCGTAGGGCGGTGGAATGTTCGGCTGTCAAGGTGATCCCTGAGCATCTGCTGAACTACCCATCGATCTCCGTCACTTTCCCTTTGTCGTGGAACTCGGCGACTCCAATGTTGGTGGAACGCACGGTGAAGAACGTCGGAGAGGTGCCGGCAGTGTACTACCCCAGGTTTGACTTGCAAGATAGTGATATGAATGTGAGTGTCGTGCCGGCCTCATTACGGTTTAACGATGTGAACCAAGTGAAGAGCTACACGGTGATCATATGGCCCAGGAAGGGTAAAGCTTCGGTGGTTGTGCAGGGCGCGCTCCGGTGGGTGTCGGACAAGCACACTGTGAGGAGCCCCATCTCAGCCACGTTCGCTGGACATTAGAGTAGTACTCGTGCACGTTTTATCTCATCATCACATACCTTAAGTTTCTTTCGTCATCACACATGTTCAGCTCTATTTAGATTAAGTTTGTCATCAGGGAGCAGAAGATATGAAACGCCTACTTCTTACTTGTAAGCGAGCTAAAGCAGTGTGGGACGCCCTTGGCTTTCAGCAAGTTATTTCAGAAGTTGTCAATCTGGATAGATCAGGAAGTGTGATTATGGAGGAACTCCACACTAAACAGAATAAGCAATCACCTGTTCTTGGACAGTTGGGTATAAAAGAATCAGTGGTTGTTGCAGCTTGGTATATATGGTGGCAACAGAGAGAAAAAAAGGAGAGACAGTCCATAATCCGGTAAGCTCTGCATTTGCTATTCAGGCGATTACGATAAACTTTGTCAATTCATCTTCAGTTAGTGAATCAGCAAGGGAGAGTTGGAACAAGCCTAATGTAAACACTTACAAAGTCAATGTGGATGCTTCCTTCTTTGAGAATGGTACTGGCGCAACAGCGGCGGTCATTCGGAATAGTTATGGTGAAGCTGTTGCCGGTGTCACTAGCTAGCTTGCTTGATCATGTTCTAGACGCAACAACTGCGGAGGCAATTGCAATTCAAAAGGGGCTGGAACTAATGGAGAAGATTGGGTGCTCCCCTCTTACTGTGGAATCAGATTCTTTGGAAGTCATTCAGGCCTGCAATGGAGAAATTGAAATTTGTAGCCCGTATACCGCTATTCTAGCTGATTGTTTTCAGAAAGCATTTCGTACTGGCTCAGTCAAATTTTCTCACTGTCATAGGGAAGCAAATTGACGTAGTTATGATTCAAATTCTGTTTATTCCTGGGTATTATTGCCAGCTATTGTAAACGATGTATCACGTTTATGTTATGAATAAATGGCGCGAAGAGGCTTTCCCTGTCAAAAAAAAAAAAAGATTTAGAGCACGTGTGTTTAGAAAAAAAAAAGGATTTAGACCACTGAGTCCTCTTCCTAGATTGTTCTAATATTTCTCAAATTGACGCAAAAGGCAAGGCGTAGATGGATGAAAGGCAACAAGGCTTGTTTGATTTTGTCCAGGATCAATCACATAGTTGTGATTAGGCAGACACGCATATGCGAGAAATTTGACACTATATATAGCCTGAAATATAATAATTTACAAAAGGTCTATATCTAAATATTCGAAACAATATTTATAGCAAATCTTTTTTTACTTTAAACATCCCGGGAAGATCAAAGAGAAAAGCAAGGAAGTGCGCATCCTAAGAAATCCTATATTTTTTCACCAACAACCTTGGCTAGTTCTATTCTAGTGGTACGGGCACTCGGACCACGGGAACAAGACGAAGGTCGTGGCGCCGCCGCACGGTGACGCCCATCTCCTCCGTCATGTCCAAGTCCCTTGGATCCGCACCGCCGTGCATCTCCCAATCGAAATGGTACAGCAGCCCGGCGAGCGCGAGCTCCAAGTTCGCCAGCCCGAACGCCATGCCTGGGCACATCCGACGGCCCGCCCCGAACGGCGTGTACTCCATGTCCGATCCCTTGAAGTCGACGCCGCCATGCTCGAATCTCTCCGGCACGAACTCCTCGGCGGCGTCCCAGTGGGCCGGGTCCCTGCTGATGGCCCAGACGTTGACGAGCACCATGGTCCCCTTGGGCACGTCGAAGCCGAGGACACGGCAGCCGTCGCTGCGGCACTCCCGCGGCAGCAGCAGCGGCGCCGGCGGGTGCAGCCGGAGAGCCTCCTTGATCACCAGGCGCATGTAGTCCAGGCCTGCCAGGGAAGCCTCGGTCACCCTGGGCTGGCCGGCGAGCGCTCGCCGGACCTCGTCTTGCGCCTTCCGCATCACCCTTGGGTTCCTCACCAGCTCAGACATCGTCCACTGCAGCGTCGTGGCCGCCGTCTCGCTGCCCGCGGCGAACATATCCTATACGATACGTCAGACACAACAACAACTTTTCTCATGTTCTGCCTGGTGGAGATTTTTTTTATGGATTCAGTGAGAATATAAGATGCTTACGCCGACAGCCGACTTGATGTTTTTTGTGGTCAGGGAGCACTGCAGGTCGCCTTCCCGTTGGACTCTGAGTAGCACGTCGAGCAGGTCCTCCTCTTCCTCGGCGCCCGTCCGGTTCTCCTGGTGCTCCTGGACGACGGCGTCCAAGAACGCGTCGATCTTCTGGCGGTGCTGCCTCATCCGGCCCAGCGTCCGGCTGAGGAGCATGGCGAGGCATGACGACGGGTAGAGGTCCGGAAGGCTCATCCCGGCGAACAGCTTGAGCCCGCGCTGCAGGATCTCCAGGAACGCGTCCCGGTCCTTGAACCTGCTCCCGACGATGGCGCGCACAGACGAGTCGGCGGCGTACGCCGTCAGGAGCTCGCTGAGGTTCACCGTCGCCCCCGCGACACCGCCACCGCGCGGAGCAGCCGGCCGGCCTCCTCCTCGCGGACGGGACGGAAGGAGCGCACGCGCCGGGAGCTGAACAGCTCGACGGTGCAGATCTTGCGGAGCTGCCGCCACTCGTCGTTGTACGGCGCCCAGATGATCCCCTCGGCGCCCTGTGCGATGGACATGCGGACCATGCGGCTCATGTGGCGGGAGGCGAAGTCGACGTCGCGGGACACCATGACCTCGCGCGCCGCATCGGCCGAGGAGGCGACGACGACGGGGAGCCCGCCGAGGCGGAGCAGCAGGATCGGGCCGTGGCGCCGCGCGAGGTCGCGCATGGCGCGGTGCGGCAGGTCCCGGACGAGGTGGTGCAGGTGGCCGAGCACCGGGAGCGCCCACGGAGAGGGAGGAAGACGGAGGGCCGGCCCAACGCGTCGCCGTCTGCGGCTGAGAGAAGACGAGTGGGAGGATGGCCAGGAGAGGGAGGAGCAGCACGTAGAGCGGCAGCGGCGCCATGGCACTCCAAGGTGGACGGTCAAAGGATGGAAGGGGAAGAAGACGGGTGCTGCTAGCTGCAGCCTGGTTGATCGATCCGGCCATGGTTTTATCCATGGCGTCGCACCTTCCACTTGCACGTGCTGCTGAGAATTGTCCAGGTCAAGCTCAGCGAAAATTATTCTCTCCAGTGACAAGACAGGAACGGAATCGGGATTTTCGACGAAGCTACTACCCGGGAAGCGGGCACAGGCGACGTCATCCAGACTTCTTTGCAGATTTAACCTCACAATCCTTTATGTGGCGGGAGACCAAACCAACCCGGGGCATCGCATGCGCATCACTCATCTCCCTCCGCCGAAATTCTTGGAAACGCCATCACACCACACCTCTCTCTTCCTCTCTCTCTTTCTCTCGATCGGGACGGAGCAGATCTCTCTCTTCCTCTCGACCGGGACGGAGCAGATCAGCGACGCGCGCAATGGACGTGGAGTACGACGTGATCGTGCTGGGGACCGGGCTCAAGGAGTGCATCCTCAGCGGCCTCCTCTCCGTCGACCGCCTCAAGGTAGGCGGCCAGCCTTCCCGCCGCTGCTCTCATCCTTCCCATCTAGAAATTGACGTTCCCACTTCTTGTTCTTGCATGCCGTTTGGATACAATTCCGTCTGTTTCAATTGCAATGTTTTACATCGATCGTTGCCATGTAATTAAAAGGCGGTGCGGTGCCTTCGGTTCTTGTACCTTTTCTCTCGACCTGAATCCTTAATTCTATCGTGATCTGAGTAGATATATTTTTAACTCTCCCCCATAATTGTATGATCAGAAAATGCATTTTTGCATCTGCTGTGAGAGATCTTGGATTCGCGTTCGTTCTAACACAAGATATGTTTTCTGGCAATCATGAAACATTGCATGCCCTGATTTTGTGTGCCATCAGGTGCTGCACATGGACAGGAATGACTATTACGGTGGAGACTCCACATCGCTCAATCTCAATCAGGTGACAATTAAGTCTTCACCTTCTTTCTTCATTGTTTTCCTGTCATGACATTTTCGATCCTGACGTACGATGACACCCAATTCACTGGGTAATTTAGCAAATGCAGACGAGAATTACTTGTCTCTGTCTTGTGATAGCAACTCGCTGAAACACTTAATTTTGTACACTACGCTTTCAATCACAGCTCTGGAAAAGGTTCAAGGGTGACGGGACACCCCTGCAAATCTAGGTGCCAGCAGAGACTACAACGTAGACATGGTTCCAAAGGTCTGTTCCTATTCCACATTGCATAGCTCCTACCCAGGAACACTACTTTTTTTAGCATTCCAGGTAGTTAGAATGTACCGTACATCATTTGGGCAATGGATATACATCTCTTTTTGAAACCAAAGCTACTACGTTATACAGTAGGGTTAAACTTGTCTCAATGACGTTAGATAAACAGATGCTCCTTTGAGCTACTAGTGTGACCTCACCTCCTTACTAACATAACTATCCTATTCTGACTAGTTTATGATGGCAAACGGTGCTTTGGTCCGTGTACTCATTCATACTGGTGTTACCAAGTATTTGTCATTTAAAGCTGTTGATGGAAGCTACGTTTTCAACAAGGGAAAGGTTTAACCCTCTTTCTCACGCATGCGCACTCAATCATGCATTCAGGACATCTCATCTAAGACATTTCCATATCTATTATTTTGGTCCCAGATCCACAAGGTTCCCTCTACTGACATGGAAGCTCTCAAATCTCCATTGATGGGCTTGTTTGAGAAGCGAAGAGCCGGGAAATTCTTCCTTTATGTCCAAGATTACAAGGAAAATGACCCAAGCACTCACAAGGGGTTGGACCTTACAAAAATGACCAGTAAAGAACTTATCTCGTGGGTACCCATCTCTACTGCTGCCCTTAATTAGCATATTTTTCAAAAGAACAGAAGTCCATGATATGCCTCGATTATCAAAATGTATCACTGAAAACATGATGCTTTGAGAATAACTAATGTTTGGAGATTTGATGTCTCGGATAATATTATAATTAGGTCATTTCCCTTGGTTGCAATTTCATTTTTCAGAAAATACGGTTTGGATGATAATACAATAGATTTCATTGGTCACGCGGTCGCTCTTTATAAGGAGGATAGCTACCTATCAGAGCCTGCAATTGAAACTGTGAAGCGGATGAAGGTGAGTATTTCTGACAATAACGAGATTCATTAATTACTTCCTAGATTAGACAATCGCTTTTAGTGTGTACAAACTTGAAAGAACACCAAGCTAGGATATCTTCGTTCAAGGACAAAACCATGGTACTCCAGTAATTAGTCTTCACTAGGAACCACCATGCGTCCAGCCTCAACATAATTTAAAAAATATGGATTTGATGTTCGTACACATGCTCCACTTTAATGCTTCATTGTATAGATTACTTTATGGTGTTAGGTCATCTCTTTGCTTATTACAGTATATTGCTTGCTACCTTAACATCTTTCAACTATTGCAGCTTTATGCAGAATCAGTTGCTCGTTTTCAAGGAGGCTCACCATATATTTATCCTCTTTATGGTTTAGGGGAGCTACCACAGGTCAATGCTTTTAAATACTTTTCTCATCTGATTCCAACAATTACAATTGTCATAAGCATTTGATTTGGTAATTTAGTTTGCTTGATACAGGGTTTCGCACGGCTTAGTGCTGTGTATGGTGGGACTTACATGTTGAATAAGCCGGAGTGCAAGGTACCATAATATGTTGGAAAACAATGGCATTTCACACATAGTTCCTCTGGTAATTGTGGCATGGTGATAGTTACACCAAATGAACTGCCAACGTGTTGCAAGGGACAGCAGTATAATATACAATATAAAGTCAAAAGAGATAATGTTTAAGGTGCACAGTACATGAATTAATTTTGAGAAATAATGATGGTGGTAGTTTTAGAGTGGAAACGTTGTTACTAACAATATAGAATTTTCAAACATTGACGGTAACGTTCTGTGGCCAGAACCCAAAAAAGTTCTAGTCAGTTACAGCAATTGCAGTGTACATGCCTGCAATTGATTAACAATCCTCCATATGGAGAAGTGCAAATAGTAGCAATGAGTTGAAGCACCTTAGTGAATATTTATGTCGTACATACAGCTACCGCATTTCAATGGTAAATATGTAACTGGTGAAACAATTAATTTGTGTATTCAGGTTGAATTCGATGATGAAGGGAAAGTTTGTGGTGTTACATCTGAAGGGGAGACTGCAAAATGCAAGAAGGTTGTGTGTGACCCGTCCTACCTACCCGAGAAGGTAAAACCATCCTTTCCATTGTTTAAGCAAACAGATGAACTATGGAGTGCTGCCCCAAAGAATATCTCTTCTGTTGCTTCCATTATGACATACATTTCTTAAGACTGTTTAAATAAGGTACAAATTATTGGTGACAGAAATTTTACAAAAAGTAACTTGACATCATCTTAGAGTACAGTTTTTTAAAAGTAACATGGGATGTTAAAGGAAGCATTGCAACTGATGATAATTCTCTGCCCTAATAACAGGTGAGAAAGGTTGGAAAAGTTTTTCGTGCAATTGCTATCATGAGCCATCCGATCCCAAATACTGCTGAATCACACTCAGTACAGATCATAATACCGCAAAAGCAACTTGGCCGCAAATCAGACATGTAAGTATTCCGTACATTATTGCTCTTTTTTAATATTTAATTGGTGATTTAAACTATACTAGTAATCTTGCACGCTCAATGCGCGTGTCTACAAATATTATATACATATGCTGCTATCTCGATCCCTAAACCTTACATATTTTTTCCCGACATAATAAAGTTCACTACAAAATCCACAATTGTCGTTACCTCAGTTTTCTATGTGTCGACTACCGGTCTATCACTAACTCCATTCATCAATTGGTAGTCTTCCCTATAGTTCTTGGGAGCCTAAGATTTGAGAAATAATATTTAGGTTTGTATGTCCATATGTTTCGAACAACTGCATGAAATCAGAAAGTAAAGCAAAACAATATAGATAGTTCGACATACAAGGTGTACCGATTAATCGAAGCATAGTACCTTCAAAATATATATAAGCAGAAAATTCCAGTGGGCAAAATGGTAAAAAGATATAATCTTGGAGTATATTTCATTAGTATCTTTACAAGGACCAATTCCTGATCCTCTCTCACTTCTCACTCTTAACATGCAGTCATACAGAAAATACCATATGCCTTCAAAATTTTAGAAATGTCATGAAAGGGTAGACTTGTCGACCAATTTGTCTTTAGATAAAACAGTATGGATGTATCACCAGGTAATATGCTGAACTTATCTGCAAGGAGTAGAAGAAAATCATATAATCTGAAAAGAAAACACCAACAACAGCAAGTTTTATCACAGCACAATTGCAGACCATCTGCCACATATTTCCAGCCCTAAGAAAAAACTGCCACATATTTCGTTATACCCAACAACAATTCAGAATATACCATACTTCAAAAGTTACAGGGACCATTTGTACAAATAACTGAAAACGAATATTTCCTTTATTGGCTAATATGCTGTAACACTGTTTATTCCAGCTAATGATGCTCCTTACATATTCTTCTCTCGTGGCACGGAAAAAGGGAAAAGAGACAAAGACGAACATGGCTATGTGTACTCTTGTACCTGATTTTGAGCGCACAGTCTCAATAATTTTTTTGTATATAAAGTATTAGGACCGGCTTCACAATACTGCTAAGAACCAAGCATCATGATTCCACAATTTTCTAGTCCTAATTAGGAGTGGCGCGGCAATCACCAAGATTTATCAGGCTAATAGTAGGAATCTATTCAACAAACAAATACCTTAATATGTCACATAGAAATTTAAGGTGTACTTCTTCAAAATTATTTGAAAGTCTAAACAGTAAACGATGAGTCTCTGTTGAACTTCAAATTCAGAGGAAGTAAAGTCAATAAGACGTAACGGGCTACATAATCAGGGCATGTTCTGGCCAAACCGCAGAGCAATTTTACTTAGTTAGCTAAAACACATGGTTCAACCCTATTCTGACACGATAGACAATACAATGCTTGCTCTCCACCTCTGTAAGCGCATATTTACCTTCTCCTCGAGTTACATTCCATTCCCGAAGGCTCAGCCGTCTGTTCCAGACTCTTTGGTACTTCCTTCTCTTCCTTAAGTTAATGGTTTCCTTTCATATCCAATATAATCCTCACATGAGGATCAATTTTTGACACAGTGCAATGCACTTTTGTGTACCTATTGTTTTTTACGCAACTTAAGATTGCACTCATAATATTATAATCTTCAAATATCTACAACTACTTTTCTTCAATTCAGAGAATAATTTTCTGTTACAAACATTGGAACTGAAATATATTATATGTTAATGTTGCCGCTTCAATACTGCATTTATATAGCACTCTAATACTTCAGACGAATGAGGATAGGAAATAACCAAAAATCTTACTGTCATGAAGTATCATGAAAAACGGGGAACTCAGTTCCTAGCGCCTCCATTAGAGCGATCTCAGTTCCTAGCGCCTCAGTTCCTGAAATAAACAGAGGATGAAATTTGACCCATGCAAGTCACAGCGATCTCAGTTCATAGCGTGTCTCATCTGATGCATGGAGAACAACAACGGTACAATTATATTCTGTACCAATACATGCTACACGACTCCAGTATTTGGTTCTGGATCAGTACAGAAGAGGAGACGATACGAATGTAATAAGATACGTAGCACTTTTGTAAACTGAAAACTGCAAGCCTACCTGGTGAACTGAAACTGGCAGACTCCTGGTGCGGCGTGCGGCAATTGAGAAGGTCCTCGCTGGAATGAAGACAGCGGCACCCTTCGTTCCCCTGTTCTTCTTCTCATGGCTCGAGGATTAGTACAAAGCATACGTCGCATCCTCCAAGATTTACACTCTGTTGGTGTGGGATTCCTGTACGGACCCTAAACCGGCCATGACGATCTCACTCTAGACTATTCCAAGCAAAGTTTTGGCTGGGTTCTCGTCAGCATCTGATGTGGGAGATTTGGTTCCTTCCCCAGCCCCAAGAACCCATCTTCCCATCAGTCCACCATCACTCCTCCATCGATGCCCCTGACCTCCTCCCTCTCCACCTCTCCGCTCATGCCACTGCGTCTGCCTCCCCACCCCCGCTCCTCCCTCCCCAGCCGCTCCCCACCTCCTCGCCATTCCCGACGATCCGAGCTCCCACCCCTAGGCCGCAAGGCCGCGACCCCGATCCGATCCGATCCGTCCTCCCGGCCACGCAGACCGCCGGATGTGCTAGCCGCGGAGACTGCTGCAAGTGGGGATTTAGACGGTGGCGAGCGGCTTTTGGAACGTAGGCGTCTGCTAGGTGGGCGGCAGAGCGGGGAACAGCAGCGGCGCGTGCGCGGGTGTGGGCGGCGGAGCGGGGAAAAGCGGCGCCGCGTGTGGAGGCTGCTATGCAGGTTAGGCTTCGTCTCGTGGAGGCGACGCGCGAGGCAGGACGGCGGCGACGAAGACCTGTGGTGGAGGGCGATGGAGTAGACGGTTTCTGTTTCGGGGGTGCGGGCTGGGTCTGCTTTTTTTTTTTTAAGATCAGGTGCACATCATACAACATTGGGAGGACGTGGGACGTTGGATTTAGTCTGGTGTACGGTTCAGATCCTCCGGATCTGATAGACTCTGTCTTTTAATATTAGTGGAGATGTCCTAACTCATCACCTTCATAATTTTTATTAAGCAATGTTATCCATATCAGGTATGTTTTCTGTTGTTCCTACTCTCACAATGTGGCATCGAAGGGAAAATTCATTGCATTCGTGTCAGCACAAGCAGAGAGTGACAATCCAGAGGCAGAACTGAAGCCAGGAATTGATCTTCTTGGGCCAGTGGATGAGATATTTATCGACACATACGACAGATATGAACCTGCTAATGACCATCTTCAGACAATAGTTTTATATCAACAGTAAGTTTTCAAGGAAGTAGAGATTGTTCCGGTTTTCAAAATTTAGCAACAAAAAGGCAAGTTAAAGATTATTTCAATGCATTTCAACTGATTTTGTTTCAGAGTTATGATGCCACAACACACTTTGAGTCCACCGTGATTGATGTTCTTTCCCTGTATACAAAGATCACTGGAAAGGTACCATTTTTTTCGAAACCTTTGTGAAATCTCTGCAGTAGAGTAGTGTCGCCTTTTGCCATGTTTCATTTATTAAATTAAAAATGTGTTAACTCTAAATTTTAATATTTTCTAGGTCTACATCAATCTTAGACCCTCTTTGATTGTAAGAATTTTCATACGATGATTGGGATCCTTAGGAATTTCATACTTAGTTGATTGATTTGTATGATCCTAGCTAGGCCTTCCAAGGAGTTTTCACACTATTATATGGGCACTTTCCATCGACTCAAACGTCTTGGAAATATTCATTAATTTTTTGATGGTGTATAAACGACCTTTGGTGCAAAATTAATCATGTAGAATTCAGGTAGGCATGACCAACATCGGATTTGACATGGTTCAGTGTTGTCATATAAAGTATTTGTACTATAATAACTATCTTTTTGGGAAGAGGTCTAATGAGCTAAGTGAACCTAAACAATTTCCACTAGTAAGGAGGTGCAACAATATGAGATATCAGAAGCGAAAACAATGAGAAGTCTACATCAAAGTTTTGAAATGTCTATTACTAATCTATAATAAATGTAGGCAAGAAATTAGAGCTCGGAGTAAATTTGAATTTGTTTTCCTTACTCACTCTTGATCTTGTATCCCTAGCTTCTTATTCTAATCAACTTGCTATCTTATCAGACTGTTGATCTCAGTGTGGATCTAAGCGCTGCAAGTGCCGCAGAAGATGATTTCTGAACTATGATATTTATAGGGATGCTATATGGTGCAACTTTGAAAGGATTTATGCTTTATTTTGCAATTCATTATTGCTCTCCCTTCCTTGAACTATGATAGCTAAGCTATAAGTTATATAATGTGTATACTATTCCTAATTTTGTATTAAGAAGTGGATGGTTGTTTATCTTCTGAAGGCACTGTCGTGTCGGTTGTTATTGCACTTTACATTTTCTATAACATATAGTTGATTCCGTGAGCATAGGAATGCATGTTGATTTTCTTTCACCCTATTCCATTTTTCTTTTTGATACATACCGTTAATTAAAGTATTGTACATCTCGTGTGATTTTCATGGAAAATCCATAAAAAATATCAAGTGGAAACGCAGAGGGTTGCACCCGCTCATATCTCCAGCTCCAGTCCGGATCTCCTAACAAGAGTTAAAAGCATCGGATCAATCGTACCCGAGTACGCCTAACAAAAATTTGATGCGATGGCACATTTTGAGGGCTCTGCTCCGTGAAGAACATGACACAACAACAGTTTTATTTATGTACATGACTGTAATCCAGTAGATAAAATGGATAGGCAGACTTCTTTAATCATTATCAGGGAAACCACATTTACGTCATCTATTTTAGCGCGCAAAGCACATGTACTGAGTAATAAACACGAGAAAAGAATAAAGATATACTGCATCAATGGCAACTTAGTTATCCAGCTTCATCAGCAACTTAATTGTCTAGCTTATAGAGTGCAGCCTTCTAAATCGCAAACTCTGTTTCACGTTGGTTGAGATTGATTCCACACGGTTGGTTGTAAGATACGTCACTGACTACATACGAGACTTCTCGAGATTTTTTCGAACTTTGGAACCAACTTTTTCAAAACCAAGGGCTAGCTGCTTTCTTCTGCCAACTTCTCTTGACACACAGGCTGTGATAAGATACAGTCCGGGGTAACTCAGCCTCGAACCTTGTCTTGTACTCCGCCGTATCCTAGAAAACACAAATAACATGGTTTGAGCTAGTGCATATATGATTCGAATTCCAAAAAAGAATCAACTTCAATTGGGAGGCAAATGTTCATACCGTAAACGACACAGTTATAACGTTGCCTTGATACAAACTCTGATGCCACTTCTCTGCAGCCTTGTTTGCCGATCTCACGCTATCAAACAGCATGTAGGCACGTCCGCATTCTCTGTACCACATTTTGAACAATAGTTATGTTTGAACGGAGAAATTCATCGCAACATATCAGGTTTCAGTGCGTGAGTTCCAAGATACTTAGTAAAATAGACGCATGTGTGCAGACCAAAACATTGGAAAATCTGAACACTGGTATGCAGAATTCTCGAAGTAAAACACTGTTCTGAAATGAAAATGATATTATTGGAATAGATGTATTTTCAAATTAATAAAATTTAAAATATCAAGCTCATGAAAAATATTCTGCCACCAGACACCATTTTTGTGTGATATCTGTAGTATAATACAAGACAAGAACCAAATGAAACATGATTTACTACAGAGCTGACGTGCAACGCACACATATAGCTACATGCAGGCGGTCAGATTAGCTCGACCAACACAAAAGTATCCCTTTTCCATTTTTCTTTTTTACATAACTAAGTTCTAAATTATAAAATATTTTAGATATTTTAATGGAGACTACATACAGACTAAATTAGTGAATTTAAACACTAAAACACGAGTCTAGCTACACCCAAATCAGAAAAAAGAGTATAACGCTTTAAATTTGGGAACTGAGGTAGTAACATATTGTGCAATGAAGGGTCCACTTGTCGATCTTGACTTGGACTTGTTCGGCTTGTCAGTCTGGTTTTCTCTCTCTCTTCCCTTTTCTTTTCCAACGATAGCAATGGTGGGGCATGTGCGCAACAATACTTTTGACAGCGTTAGGAGAAGGTTGAGCACTAGGAGGCGGCAAGCGTGCGCGGCGGGTGTGCGGGCGAATGCGACAAGAGCTGCACTGAGGCAACACATCACGACATGGATGGTGCAGGAGCAGGCCTTCCTCATCCAGCACAACAAGCTCAAGGACTACGAGGAGATGGTGCAAGAGCGGTCACAGTTCAAGGGTATCGTCGACAGATACCAGCAGCAGATAAACACGCTAGACGTTTTTGAAACTCACAGGAACATATATATGGGTATCGTCTTAAAACATGAATTGCTACGAGGAAATGGTGCAGGAGCGGTCACAGTTCAAGGATATCATCGACAGATACCAACAGCAGATAAACACGCTAGAGGTTTGCGAAACTCACAGGAACATATACATGGGTATCCTCTTAAAACATGATTTGCTACAGAGCTGACCTGCGACGCACATACATAGCTACATGCAGGTGGTCAGATTAGCCGTATTAAAACCAAAACGCCTAATTGCAGTTGTGCAAGTGGCTCATGTGGTACATAGGAGGGAGATAGCCGAAATGGGGAATTTTCTAACCCTAGCTCCCGTGGTGCAGCGGTTCAGAACAGAGCAAAGGAAGGAGACGATGACTTTGGGAAGGACCACTCGCATGATTGAGCTATACTTACAGGTTTCTTTTGCAAATGTGCCAACAGCCTACCACTTAGCTACATCCTGTCCCTTCCTTTCACATCTGACGGCCCATACTAGGTTGGTGCAGCTGGTGCTGAGTTGGGTCGTTTCACAAGATACATTCTCCTACTCGTACTAGCAGGTGGTTGAAGGCAAAGTCCCTTGTTCCATTATGTTTCTTCTTTTACATACAGAGAAGGAAAAAAAAAAAGCAGCGACGGCAGGGGGATGTACGAGGGGAACGAAATGGTATGATGATGTACGTAGGGCTAATTTGTGTACTAACTAAAAAAAGAGTAACATCAGTAGTAGGATGACATTAGTATTACGAAAATTAATCTAGCTTACCTGTCCACATGGATGTGATGCACTGGTCCACACCGAGCTGAGTTCCCGTGAAGATGATTCCTGACCCTGAGACAAAATTCATCGTCCCTCTGAAAAATAAAATGGTAAACATATGCAATTTTTCAAGTGGGAAATTTTTCTTCAAAACAACTAAATGTCATAACAGACGACTGACCTCAATTGCTCCATCAAACAGATTATCCAAGACTATACATCGGTCTTTCTTAACATTTGACAAAGATATGCTTGTGGAAGGAGCAAGAGAATAAGAGCTGTACATTAAACAGAATACTTCGGTTATGTACCTCACCAGAATCAACAACTCAGTAACCAGTTATAATTAGAGGTTTGCATGCAAAATCTAAAAATTGGACTTTTCACATTTTCAATACGTATGATGACAACAACAACTTATGCAAGGAAAATAGCTATTTTATTTGTGTAATGGGACAGCCAGGCCTTAGTACCCAGAACAACCAAGTGCGAACCTAGGGGATCAGGACAAGAGATGACAGAAGAGGAAGAAACATGAGCTAGGCGTTCTGGTCTAGTGGGTTGCCTACTCTTTTTCGGTGGTTTTCTGCAAGTTTTAGTGGGAGTGTCGTCCACGACGTGGTAGTTCTCGGGTCATTTAATTTAGTCATAGAACATTTGCACACAATGATCATCTAGATATTTAATGGCTGAAGTGTGCTCATGCTTTTGCACGTCAAAATAATTCTAGACGGATTGCCAGTTAGCATATAGTTCTACTTGTAATTCTCAAAGTCAAAGAATAGCACATAACTACAGTACTGCACACAGCACGCCGACGCGACGATTCACATCCCGTTCACCACTGTCTATGCCATTGTTGCTTTCTGCCACTGCCGCATTGTTATCAAACATAGTAATTGGCTATCAAGGAACCAACAGTTATCGATTTCCTTACGGTGTGCACTATAAAAGTAACGACAACAGATTGCCATGCTAAAACGGTAAAACCCATTTGATAGTCCTCTCCAAAACATAAACTGTGTAAACCGAATACTTCTAAAGAATAGAGGTGATAATAATAAAGAAAGTCTTACAAATTAGTGGATTGGCACCATAAAAGAAAGTAAGAAACACAAAGAAAAATCAGTATGGCAACTTCATGTTTTTCAGCAAAGTTGTTTTATTTTTCAGTAACGCTAAACGCTCCTTATAGTTCAGAAATTCAACTAAACTCAATGCACTCAGCAAGAACTTAACTGAAAACGAAAATACGAAAGCTGGAGGATGATCAACTCACCTGAATCCTTCAGCGCTGGGTGCCTCGTCCGCCACCCGCTCCCTTCCTCCTCCTTCTCCCTCCCTCGCTCGGGCCGCTGGTCTCTCTCCCCCTCATGCTCGTGACGGCAGCCTCCTTCCATCTCCCCGGCAGGTCGAGGCAGTGGCGCGATGCGGCCGACGAAACTCCTGCTGAGGGTGGGTAGAATGGAGTAGTCAGCCGTGAGATCAACAGCGATTGTTTCAGCCCCGAACCTTGTCTTGTACTCCGCGGTATCCTAGAAAACACAAATAGCATGGTTTGAGCTAGCGCATATATGAATTTGAACTCCAAAAAACCAATCAACTTCGATTGGGAAGCAAACGTTCATACCGTAAACGACACAGTTATCACGTTGCCTTGATACGAACTTTGATGCCACTTCTCTGCAGCCTTGTTCGCCGATCTCACACTATCGAACAGCATGTACCCGCATCCGCATTCTCTGCACCACATTTGGAACAATAGTTATGTTTGAACGGAAAAATTCATCGCAACATATCAGGTTTGCGTGAGTTCCAAGATACTTAGTAAAATAGATGCATATGTGTGCAGACCAAAACAATGGAAAATCTGAACACTTGTATGCAGAATTCTCGAAGTAAAACACTGTTCCGAAATGAAAATGATATGATTGGCATAGATGTATTTTCAAATGAAAAATATTTAAAAATATCAAGCTCATGAAAAATATTCTGCCACAGACTGTTCCGTGATATCTGTAGTATAATACAAGTCAAGAACCGAATCAAACATGATTTGCTACAGAGCTGACGTGCAACGCACACATATAGCTACATGCAGGCGGTCAGATTAGCCGTATTAAAACCAAAACGACTAATTGCGTGCATACATAGACATGGTTAGTGCGCGTGGTCTCTTAATTCCCGAGCCTACTTTTTTTTCTCTCGCGTGCACAGGAACCAACCCCTTGGAACGATTGGCTCCTACTCGTACGAGAAAGTATCTGGTGAAACAATCCAACTCGTGCACCCGTTGCACCTTTGGACACTGGACCGTTGGATTAAAAAGAAAGGGTCATGATCGAACTGCAGTGTGAGATTCTGGTACATTTGCAAATCGACCTTGTGTCTCTGAATCCTGCAAATTTTCCTCCCAACGCAGTTCGTCTCCTTCCTTCCTTCATCCTTGTCTGTACCCCTCTACAATGCAAACTAGGCTTAGAAAATAATTGCCCAGTCGTCTCCCTCAAGCTCCCTCTCGTGTACCACTCAACCATCCTTTCACACTCCCTCTCCCCGTCACTTGGAAAGCTCAAATTTTAGAAGTCAAGTAATATTAAGTTAAAAACAGCTTCACAAATAGCTGTTCTGATGCTCTTTCCTTGTATTTCCTTGTGTTGTAACTGAACCAACTCTCCTGTTGTAACTAAACCAATTATCTCAGAAATAATTTTTTTAGCTGATTCCATGCAAGAACATCAACCTTTTCATATGGTTGCATCACCTTCAGCTCCTAACGCTATAGTCGACCCAATACTTAGAGCAACAGTTGGCACTCACTACATAATTGTTGGTTTTGTGCAAATATATTTGAGAACATTACATCCCCAAACAGGTTGGATGAGTAAACAAGGAGTACACTTAAGGATGTGATCTTCAGAGCAATTCTACAATGTGGACTGTACAAAAAATAAACAGGAACATGGACACCTAATAATTATTTCGTAAAGTTCAGTTCAAAATTGAAATGATACTTCCACCTAAGATCAACAAAGCGAGTCACAAGAGCATATAGCAAATCATGTATTCCAATCTGTACCAAAACTCCCAAGGACTGATTTATTCATGTAGCAAGGAGTACTAAATAAGTTAGCAAACGTAAATGGAAATTGGTCGGAACATGGAGTCGAGCTCGTTATCTATTTCTTTTTTTAATCTTACTGCTGGAAACCAAGGATAAAACTTTCATTATACTTGCAGCTCATACATCCGTGTGCAGACTACTACCACTCCTATTCCTATGCCCAAATCTGAAGAACAAAATATGGCCATAAAACAGGGGATGAAGGAAGAAGAAAGCATATCCGTGATCCTTGAGCTGCAGCATAAAACAGGGGACGAAGGACGAAGGAAGTAGACTCTCGTGCCGCAGTAGCATCGACGTCCTGCAGCTACAGCGCGGACTCGACAGGTTGCCCCTGCCAACCACGACTTCGACACGCGCCGTCGCATCAGTGGATCAGTAGGGGGCGGTAGAGGTTCATTGCCGGAGATCACCTCCTAGGTGAGAGATGGATGTGCAAGTGGCTCGTGTGGTAAATGGGAGGGAGATAGCCGAAAGGGGAATTTTCTATCCCTAGCTCCCATGGTGCAGTGGTTCATGTTGGGTTGATCTGTCAGGTTTAGACAGAGTCAAAAGAAAGTTACAGGGAGGCCCACGAACCAACGTTCGGGACCTCACCGTACGTAACAGAAAAGGCCCTGATCGGGGGCACCCAAAACCAACTGGTTTGGTCCTGGTCCCACAGCACCACATATATAAGAGGAGGTATCGATCTCTCTAAGAGAATAACACACGTACGAGCAAATACTCCCAACGTCCGATCCGATAAGGGTGCTGAAGGGATCAGAAGACCAAGACCACCGCCGGCCACCTCCAAGGAGTGCTGCCGGCGTCCATGGGCCTCTCCCTCGACTATGGCGATCCGGCGACGACTACCTCGACCTGCAGCTCGTCCTCAACAACCCTAAGCGCTGCCTGCATCAAGCAGGCAATCCCATCTTCTTCAACAACTTGTAAGCAATCCCTATGTTAGTGTCTATTAGGTGCACTAGTTGGTGATCAGTTTAAGTTAATGTCCTCCCTAATGAGGAATACGTTCTAACATTGGTATCAGAGCAGATCTGATCACCCTAGTGCCCTAAGCAAGTTAATCTCGATTAGGGAAAAGTTAAGCCTCGGCCTATGTGATTGTATTGGAACCTTTTGGATCTGTTTTATCAAGTTTTGGTCATTTAAGTTCATGTTTTCAGTCAATTAAGTTGATGATTACGTCTCAGATTAGCCCAAGTATGTTTGCTGTTGACTTGTTCTAGTCAAATTGGTTTCGGAACAGTGGCAAATTATTAAGTTCATCAAGGTTAATTAACCTAAATTAAGTTTAAGGTCATTCTGATGTTGCTGGTTAATTAATCTTGATCATGTGTCACACGGTTTCTGTTAGTGCAAACATAATTAGTCTAAACATGTTAAGGTTAATTTGATCGGTTCATGTTTAAGCAAATAGAAGGAGGGGAGTACGACATTGGCAAGAAAGGCAAATCCCCTCCTGCCCGAACCCCAACCCTAGCAAAAATCCCCAAATCGGTAAGAACCCTCAATGTAAAAATTAGGCAAAATTGAGTACGATTTTGGGGAGAAAGGTCTCACCAGAAGGACGCCGCGTCGTCGCCTTTCCCTTCGGGGCCCGTGCAGCGCCCGTGGCTGCACGAGGGCGATGGGGCCGCGACGCCGTTCTCCTCCCATCGGAGAGGACGTGCGGAAGGAAGCGCTCCGGCGAAAAATGGACGCGTGCGTCGCTGGTGGCACGCCACCCGTCGCTGCCGTCGCCAGAAATGGCCGCCACCTCGTCGGTGGGCACCACCTCCTCGCCGCTCAGCATGAACGCGACGCCGGCAGCCACGCTCGGCGGAGGAGCACGCGGAACCTCGTCCAGCGCACGCTACTCCGGCGAGCGCAGCCACCGCGTCGACTCGGAAGGGGGCGGGCAGCTCGTCGCCGTCGCTGTGGCCTCTCTGAAATGGAGCGAAGAACGCGGGGAGGGAGAGAACGAAATGAAGACTAGGGTTAGGGTTTGACCGACGCCCTGTTTTGTTCTGACTGCGGCAATTTTTGGCCGTCCGATCAAATCGACGGTCCAGAACGACGCGGGCATGTTATGGGCCTCGGGCGCTTATTGGGGCAAATCTACAGACGGGCTTCGGCCCAGGTTTAGTTGGCCTAGTTTCCTTTTCTTTTCGCTAAAAGAATTTATCCTTTTGGGCTGGGCTGCAGTTGGCTTTTTAGTCCGAATTAAGTTTTTTTAAGTTTCTGTTTTTTTTTTCAGTGCATCTTCAAGTTCCTTCATTCAGCTGTATGCACTGTTTTAAATACAGAAAATTGTTGCCTAGAATATGGTTTAAAGTAGAGCATCATTTTAAATATCAATGAATGTTGAGATTTAATGTTGTCGAATTGATATTTAATTTGAGAATGATATGGCCAATTTGTAAGATGAAGTATTGAGCCTTTTCTAGTTTTCAGTGCATTTATTGAGTTTAAAAGTTTCCAAATAAAGGTTAATGCACTATTTACATCGGAAAACGGTTGAATTTTAAGGGGTATTGTGCTATAAGATTAATGTAAGTCATTTCTTTTATAGCATTTTCATGTTGAGTAATGTTATGAGATGATGTTATTTTGAGCACAATTATGAGTATCTCTCTAAAGTTTCTGATATCTTGTTCGGAGATTTTATTGAGATGAAGTTTAAGTTTATGCCATGTCTATGGCATTTATTATTGATGTGATCATCTCTAATGGGTTGAGGCCACCTTAAGGAAAGATTTAATGGATGTGTGGTTCGTTTTTCCGCAGCGAACTATGCAGCCATAAAGTGACGAGCCATAATGTTAAAGTATTATGTCAGATTCATATGTCTTTTGACATGCACTGGCAGAAGGTGATGGAGGCTCAGCATGATGATTCTCTGAACAAGGATGCTTAGAGAATTTTATTGTGATATCATGGTCATAAGTTGTCATTTATTGACTATTCAAAGTTTTTTTTTGTGAGACCATGATGTAATATCCAAATTTATTTGGAGAATATTTATAATGCCATTTTCACTGAGGATGTCAATTTATTGTTTACTCGGTGAGATGTCATGAGAGAAGTTCAAAATGAATGATATTTTTTGTGATCATGTTATTGAAATTTTTAATGATAAAGATTTGACATGTTTTAATGATGTTATTGAAATTATGATGTCAAAGTTTAATGCACGATGATCAGTGATGAATTATGATTCCATGCATTATAACACATTTGGAATGCATCATGTATTGGTGTTTTAGTGTTGGCTATTAATTTAGCAAAACATGTTGCTGATCATTATGTGTTTTAAGTCTATGGTCAAAAAGAGAAGTTTTGATTTGAGTTTCCATTTGTGAGCATAAGTTTTGTGGTATATGACAGTATTCTGACCAACGTTGATTATTGTCATGTCCCATTTTTGTATGAGTACTTTTTCCGTTTTCAGCCCAACGGTGATACGGATTAGAACATGATTAGCTTGTCTTATTTTAGATCAATTCAAGTTTTATGTTTATTATGGATGCTCATAAATATGTGTTGTCTTTGCTTCGGCAATGGACCATGACGTAAGGGTTCATTTATTTGAATTCTGCTAAGGAGATGTAAAAGAGTGACCTAAAAGCAGTTGAGTGGGAGAAGTCGAACAAGATTTCACTCCTTATAATGAAGCGTACCATCTCCTCTGAGATAAAGAATGCAAATCCCGACTCAGTATATGCCAAAGTTTATTTGGCCTCTATTGAGGAATATTTTAAGGATGTATACCTGTTTAAAATGGGTTTTATGGGTTTTGCTAAGAGGACAATAAGAAATAAAGCATTAGAAGACATTTTGTTTATTCATATAAAACTTTTGTTCTTTGTAATAGAAATCTCTTGTTGTTTTCTTACCATGTGGTCAGAACATTTATGTCCTTGATGAATGAATTGTCTAATGATATGTGCCATGGCACTCTTCAGATGCAAGTGAATAATGAGACCTCGTCGAAATTTGTGGTCATGTTTACCACATTTCGAGGGGGAGAATGGAATGTCATTAAATATGAGAAAAGATGAATGTATTGATTCTCCAAGTAGAATGGAACCAACGAGAAGTCTTACTTTGGAGAATTAATGATTATAGTGAATGAAACTCCTTTTATCGAGTTAATGTGGATTTATTCCATTATGAGTATTATGAAGCACGCATGAATGTTTCAGTGACAAGCTTGCTAATCTAATGTTGATGTGACTGATGGTTATATTTCTGACCAACGTCGTTTATAATCATTTGTCACACACTTCAGTCAAGTGGCAATTCTGTCAATATCATGTGGCCCATGGTTATATTTCTGACCAACGTCGTTTTATGATCATGTGTCGCAGTTCATTAAGTTCTTTTCCATCTTCTGCCCAACGGTGTTGTGGTTTTGAATTGAAGTGATTGTTATCGAGATTTTGGATATTTTCCATCTTCTAAATAAAGTGATCATAAGGTAACTTGGAGCGTATGAACATGAATCTTAAGGGTAACTCCATTAGATCTTTTGTTCATATGCATCAGGTAAGTTGAGAAGAAATACCTAATGCAACACTTGGTGTTGATAATCAACAATTTCCTTGTGATTGGTAATGTGTGTGCTAATGGTCATCTTAGAGGTTTCCAACTCTAATGATGTATAAGACTCAGTGAGTTTATGACGCTTGTGTTATTTTAACATGTTGTGTTGACTAAGTTAAGAATGTATGTATAACTCAACCGTAAAGTTTTGTCATACAGTTGAAGTTAACATGAGGTAAGTTGCCTAAGAATTTCAATTATGAAGTAAGATGAGCGTTATGACACTCATACCATAAGACGAGGGGAGTAAGTTTACTACCTTATGAAGATGGAATATTTTTGGATAGCCAAGAAATTTCTGTCTTCTATTTAAGACATAAAGGATCTTGGTGATGCCTCATACTTTGTTTGTACTGAGTTTCGCCAAGATACAAGTCCAAAAAGGAGTATAAGTTTTCTTATGACGACATACGTCGATAGAGTACGAAAGAAAAATATTATGCACTAGTACTCTGTCGCGCCTGCTAATAAAGTTAAGGGCAATAAATGTGGACATTTTAGTGTCCAAGGAACCATTATGAGCTGATCAGATAATGTCGGTTCCTTATGCTTCGGCTGTCGGAAGCAACATAAGTATTCAAGTATGAACGCGCCCTAATTTTGATCGGGACAATTGACAAATATACAAGAAAGTCCATAAGTGGACCACTGAAAAGGCCGCCAAAAGTCTTGCATATATGCAAGGCAATGAAGTTTACATGCTGACTAATAAGAAGTCTCATAACCTCGATATCGTGGGTTATTCAGACATTGTTTCTGCGAAATGTGTGGATATTAAAGTTTCCACGTTAAGTTACATCCACACACTCGCATATGGAGCTATATCGTGGAAAAGCTCCAGAATGATTTTAATGTCATCAATTATGATGCAATTTATCATGAGGCATGTTAAGAGGCTAAAGGGCAGGTTATATGTCAAGAAGTTTTATCCCGAAATTATGGTGGTAGACAGCATTTCTAAACCACCTACTGCAATATGAAGAAGCAGTTTTCTATGCGAGTAACAACAAGTCAAATGGTGTTGCCAAAACCATAGACAATATGTTTAGTGTTGTGAAAGATAGAAACCAGAATCAAGCTATTGATGTTAAGCATATAAATGAGATTTATATGTTTTTACGGATCCGTTACTAAAGGCTTACCACCCAATTTTAAGATTAAGTTGCTGGCATGGGTTACTGGAAAGCCTTTTGATTCTGGAAATAAGGACCTTCTAAATAAACCATTCCCAATAAGTAGTATGTTCTCCATTTGAAGTAGGTTGATGTATTATAAGTATCGAGGTTCAATGGCATTTCATTAGCTGTTGTAACACCTTACTTTGATATATTATTCCTATAGAGAATGGCGAATGAAGTTAAACCTAACGATCAAGGGGGAGAATGTTGGGTTGATCTGTCAGGTTTAGACAGAGTCAAAAGAACGTTACAGGGAGGGCCACGAACCAACGTTCGGGACCTCACCGTACGTAACAGAAAAGGCCCTAATCAGGGGCACCCAAAACCAACTGGTTTGGTCCCTGGTCCCACAGCACCACATATATAAGAGGAGGTATCGATCTCTCTAAGAGAATAACACACGTACGAGCAAATACTCCCAACGTCCGATCCGATAAGGGTGCTGAAGGGATCAAAGACCAAGGCCACCGCCGGCCACCTCCAAGGAGTGCTGCCGGCGTCCATGGGCCTCTCCCTCGACTATGGCGATCCGGCGACGACTACCTCGACCTGCAGCTCGTCCTCAACAACCCTAAGCGCTGCCTGCATCAAGCAGGCAATCCCATCTTCTTCAACAACTTGTAAGCAATCCCTAATCCCTATGTTAGTGTCTATTAGGTGCACTAGTTGGTGATTAGTTTAAGTTAATGTCCTCCCTAATGAGGAATACGTTCTAACAGTTCAGAACAGAGCAAAGGAGAGAGACCATGACTTTGGGAAGGACCACTCGTATGATTGAGCTTTACTTACAGGTTTCTTTTGCAAATGTGCCAACAGCCTACCACTTAGCTACATCCTGTCCCTTCCTTTCACATCTGACGGCCCATACTAGGTTGGTGCAGCTGGTGCATGAGTTGGGTCATTTCACAAGATACATTCCCCTACTCGAACTAGTTGGTGGTTGAAGGCAAAGTCCCTCGTTCCATTATGTTTCTTCTTTTACATACACAGAAGGGGGAAAAAGCAGCGACAGCAGGGGGATGTACGAGGGCAACGAAATCAAATGATGATGTATGTAGGGCTAATTTGTGTACTAACTAAAAAAAGAGTAACATCAATGGTAGGATGACATTAGTATTACGAAAATTAATCTAGCTTACCTGTCCACATGGATGTGATGCACTGGTCCACACCGAGCTGAGTTCCCGTGAAGATGATTCCTGACACTGAGACAAAATTCATCGTCCCTCTGAAAAATAAAATGGTAAACATATGCAATTTTTCAAGTGGGAAATTTTCTTACAAACAATTAAATGTCATAACAGACAACTGACCTTAATTGCTCCATCGAACAGATTATCCAAGACTATGCATCGGTCTTCTTTAACATTTGATAAAGATATGCTTGTGGAAGGAGCAAGAGAACAAGAGCTGTACAGTAAACAGAATACTTCAGTGCTGTACCTCACCATAATCAACAACTCACTAACCCGATATAATTAGAGGTTTATAGGAAATATCAGATGGCCACTTCGGAGCTTTTCGCCAACCCCCGCGTCGCCAGGCCGCCGGCCTAGAGGCCCTCCCCTCCCCATCCCTCTCCATCCCGCCGCCGCCAGAGGTCCCGCAGGGCAAAGCCCGGGTGTCGATGGCGGCAACGGGGCATTCTCTCGTGCGGTGGGGGTGCTCTCCCTGGCGATGGCACGTGGGGTGGCGGTGACTCGGCGGCGAGGGGCGACGACGTTCTCGCGCTCGGCGGCGTTGGTGGAGGCGCGGTCTACCCCGCCATGGAGGCGCCCCGGAGCTCAGGGCCCACTCGTGGCCCAGATGGGCCTGGGAGGGCCAGCAGCTCTTGTCTGTGGCTGTAGTGTCACGTGGAGCCGTGGATGAGCGTCAGCGGCCGGCCAGGCGGCGGCGGGCTGGATCCTCACCGTCCAGCCCCGTTTCAAAGGTGGATGCGGCCGGTGGGACAGGGTGGTCGGCTCAGCCTGCCTCAGTAGGCAGTCCGAGTTCGCTTCTCGGCAGTGGTGCAGCCAAAGGTGACTCCTTGCGGCGCAGTTCGAGGTGCTTGGGGTCGATGGCAGGCCAGGGAGAAATCCCTAAATGAAGCTGACGATGGCGACGCCTGTGGGCGGCGTCACCTCCTTGGAGGGGTCGTCATGGTGCTGCTTGTGCGTCCCCACCTCGAGCACCAGGGTAAACCCTTGATCAGTCCTCCGATTGGGCGGCGGCGTGGCTGCGTCGCTCCCTTCATTGAGGCGTCACCTAGGTGGTTCGGGGTGTCTTCGGTGCGCCAATTGGAGCTGAAGGCAGCCTCCGCTTAGAGCCTGGGCTACCGGGGCGCTATGTACACCGTCGCCGGAACTTCTCAGCCACGCCTCCTCTGGTTTTATTCGGTCCCGCCGCTCACTCGCCGACCCTTGTTCCATTTTTTGAGTTGGCGTCGACCTCCTGGAGTTCCCTTCTTTGGTCGTGACGCGGCCTAGTAACTCGGTGTATCTTCTCCTCAAGACGGTGCAAGGCGAGTTCTTGTCGGTTGATGTGAGTTGTGTTGTAAACCGTGTGGCATTGTGTTTGTATCGTGTAGCCTTGTTGGCATTGTATCGGCCGTCTTGGCCTCTTCTTCTATGAAACTTGATACACCTTCCCGAAACACTTGATGTATTTCAGCAAAGTGATTATTATCTTTCAGTAACACTAAACACTCCTTATAGTTCAGAAAAAATTTCAACTAAACTTTCACCTTAGGAAATAGTAAGTTATTACACAGCAAGGGGTCATCCTCAAACTATAGGTCAGAATTGAGATGCCTGAAATCTGATACCCCGAAGTGATGTGCAGGGCGCCGAGCATCTGTCGCATTTCACAAATTTTACCCAGTTGACCCTCAATTCTAGGGTATGAAACTGGCTGTTCTAGGCTGAATGATCCCGATACGGAAAGGAATTTGGGAAGAAGAAGTGTTAAAGGAGTGTCGTCCGACCTGCATTGGCTAGCGACAGATGCAATGCGCTCGCAAGAACATGACTGAAAAACGAGAATACGGAAGCTTGAGGATGGTCAGCTCACCTGAATCCTTGAGCGCTGGGTGCCTCGTCCGCCTCCCGCTCCTCTTCCTCCTCCTTCTCGCTCCCTCGATCGGAGTCGGGGCGCTGGTATCTCTCCCCCTCATGCTCCCGGCGGCGGCAGCCTCCTTCCATCTCCCGGCAGGTCGAGGCAGCGGCGCGACGAAACTCCTATTGAGGGCGGGGAGAATGGAGTAGTCAGGCGAGTGGGGCTGGGGATTGGTGGCGCGGGGACGGAGGAGATGAAGGAGAGGGGTCACACGAGAAAATGGACCGGAGCAGTGGTCCGGCGAGCGGCGAGGCCGGCAACCGAGGAGCCGGAAGCAGAGGCGGCGGACGGCGGAGGAAGATTCCGACCGGGCAGGAGACGATGCGATTCCCCTGGTCGATGCGGTGCTTTACGATGGGCCTGCTTGGGCCAGCACGAGTGATGCAGCCTACATTATCTTCCGGCCATGTGCAAGGAACGTAAAAAAAATGATAGGTGGCCCAAATCAACGTGCTCCACGTACGTACAAAAATACACGAGGCATGTGTGGCAGCCACAGAAGGGGCTGAAGCACTTGGTTTGAACAGAGTAGTGTTCGAATCGGATTCGAAGATTCTTGTTGATGCAATCAACTCGGATAGCCATGAACTGTCAGAGATAGGTGTTCTTCTCCGTGAGTCGCGAAGCAACTGCATTGGAGCCCTAGAAGCTTATAGTTTTAAGTTTTGCAGTCGCCAATGTAATAAAGTAGCTCATGAGGTTGCTCGCTTCGGCTCCCAGGCTGATGTAGAGTGCGTTGGATGGGATGTTTCTGTCCCAGATTTTGTATCTGAACTTGTGGCCAGCGAAGCTGCTGAGCACTCTGGTTAATATATTTTCTATTTCCATTTTCAAAAAAAAAAACAACAAAAAACGTACAAAAAATACATATTTTGCAACTGTGGAAAAGGACTCCAGACAGTTAGATTACTTCGGACTCATTTTAGTGATGAGTTGCAACCTGGTGGCAATTGAGATTTGGTCACATCACTTGACTGAAAATTAACTTAATTAGCAGTCCACTGAGAATTCGTATGTCACGCCCAGAAATAAACGTGTGAATACATATGATTATAGTGCATGCCGTTTTTCAAAAATGCCAAACAGAAGCAGAACGGTTACGGTTCCTTATGCATCCATGTTCATCTAGAGGCATGTGCGACATGGTGTGATCATGTGCACTTTACTAGGTTATTCCTCTTACGTGCCAAAGAAGACGACGTCCTTTAGATTGGGCCATGGCTTCTTCGGTATCGACATCTCGCACAACTACCAACTTACAGTAGCTCAAGTAGGAGGCATGTTCATGTACCCAGTCCTTCATGTTGTTGTCTAGCGGCGCCAAGGACAACGAGGATGCTAGTGTAGTAGATAATCCAATCCAGAACTGAAATCTATCGAAGGATAGAATAAAATGGGAATACTGAATGAATAGAGCACCCTCAGAGAACATTGCCGCAAAAATATTGCACAGAGATTTTTTTAGTTAATCCATACCAAGGTTTGGGTAACCGAGCAAGAAATCCGGTTACCGAGCGGTAACCGGGAATCTCGAGCACACTCGGTAAAAAGCCTTACCGAGCAAAAAATTCCAGGAATTTGAATTCAAAATTTGAAATTTGAATTTGCCGGTATTTCTCCAGTTACCGAGCGGTTACCCAGTTTCTGAAAATTCCAAAAATTTGAATTCAAAATTTGAAATTTAAATTTATCCTGTAACCCGTCGAGATTTCTCGGTAACCGCGGTTAGCGGAAATCTCGAGCACCCTCGAGATTTTTTCCCAGTTTGGTACCCAAAACCTTGATCCTTACATGAGTACCATGGAACTAGTATTACCTACTAGGACGTCTCCCATGCAATCAAGCTCATGTCTACTCCATGGATACATATGAGTCTTGTATATTCGTTCTGTTTCTATGAGCAATTTAAGCCGCACTTTCCCTCCCCTTCTCTGCTACAGTGGATAGGGGCGATTTTTCTGGATCCGCCTGGTCGCCGCGCTCTCGCCGTCGCTGGTCCGTGGGATCTCTCTCCCCCCGTCCGCTCCGGCGGCGGGTGGGTGGGGGATCCCCGGACCTCTTCGTGTACATAGAGTAGGGGTGAGTGGGTTCCCGCCGACGGCGCTGTGGAGGCGGTGGTGCGGTCGGTGTGGTGTTTTGTGTCGGCGACCGTCCTCTCCGGCGGTGGAGCTCCGGTGGTGCTTCGTCGCGTGGTCGTCGACCTCGTCGTGCTCGCGGGTCCTCGGATCTGCCGTGCGCGGCCCTTCCTCTCCGGCTGTCGTGGTGCGGCGGCGCTGGAGTCGTGATGTTGGAGGTGGGAAGGGAGGTTTCGAAGCAGCGGATTCGCAGGTAAGTGGAGAGAAGGTGGTGGATTTGGTGCTCTGGCTCCAGATCCGGTGCAGTTGGAGCTCGGGGGCCGCCCCGGCCGATGCTTGTGCTTCGTCGTCATGTTCAGCTTCTCGGAGTTGAAGTTTGTTGCGGCTCATCAACGCCTTTGGGCTAGGGGCTCTGCTGCTCTTCGGGGGATCGTTTCTGGCGGCGGCTTCCTTCGTCGCCTCCGGCGGTGCGGGGTTCCGGCGTTCGTCGATCTTGAGGTTGCGTTTGGAGAGTGCAAGTTTTGCTGTTCTTCGTTTTCTCTGGCTTCCTTCTTCGTCTGTACTTGTCTGTGCTTTCTTCTTCTTCCTGAATGAATACAAGTATGTACATTAGCAAAAAAAAAAAAAGCAAACACCGAGGGGCGCATAATAGGGAAGCCACGAAAAGTTAGTTTTTAGTTCTCATGAACAAATGAAGGTGCGGATAGGCGCGATGATTTAGCTTGACACTATTAATTCTCTTTCTTCCCTCGCTGATATTAGAGAAACTCGTTGACGCACTTTATAGAGATAAATAAATTTCAAAGGGACATCAATCTTAGCAAACGTCGCCAAAGGAGTTCAACCAGGATTTCCGATGGATAAAGAAAAGGGGTCATACTTCTGTGTGTGGAAGATAATACAAGCCTGAAAAGAGGAGTGAATATTCAATGAACATAACCCAAATTAAAAAACGTTGATATTTGCTTTTTTTTTCTGGGACAACTATTTCTCATACCATAGGCTCAAAGCGACAAACAACATGGTCACATCAGTTGAAAATACATACACAATAGTAATAACAATAATAATTACAGCACATGATCTGCAATCTTCCCATGCTACCAAGTCTGCTAATACACGGAGTATATAACACTAGCCGTTTCCAAACATCAAGTCCTAACTAATTATTAAGCTGGTGCTGCCTGCTGGGTGCATGCCATGCATTGTCGGTCCATGTAACCGAAGGAGCTAGCACTGTTAAATTAATCTTCACTTTGCACGTACGCTAGCTCCCGATGGATCACTTAGATTTAACGATGAGGATGACCGCTACGATCAGGCCGATCAAGAGGGCCAGCTGCATGAAACGAAGGCAACGGCGGCCGACAAGACCACACGATCGAGTTAATCAATTGATTAATCTACATTCATTATGAATCGAAATAAATAGTGCTCATGTGGAAACATACCGTGAAGACTGCTCCGAAACAGGCGCAAGAGTCGCAGCCGTCCGGCGCCCCGGCCGTTGTGGGCAGCACCGTCGTCGACGGTGGGTAGTAAGGGTACGCAACCGGGTTGCCCGGCACTGCCGCTGGCTGGTGGTGGTGGCCGTGATGATGATGGTGGTGGTGGTGGCCGTGAGTCGCTGCGGGCGTGGAGTGGTGGTGGTCGTGCGTCATCGTTATCGAGCAGTCGTGGTGCGTCATCTCGTCGGCGCCGGAGGAGATACCTTTGATTGGATGTGGAAGCTAGGGCGTCGTTATGTCGTGCTGTGGACGTGCCCTGGCGCTGGGATTTTATCTACGCCGGCTTCACGTACGTCGAACCTACAAGAACAGGTGTCGGAGTCGATCGCGATTCAGAGTCGGAGGCGGAGATGTTCCGCAGTGTTTCAATCGGACTCATGTACATAGACAGGCCGAGAATAATGGCATGCATATTCATGCATACTGAACCGAGATATTCAGACTGTAGTCTACGTGTGCAGCCGGACATGCCTGACTGCCTTTTTTAGCGCAAAAACACAAACAATAATGCTTACATGGATCGTAACAAGAGCTGGAGGATTTCTCTATAAAAAAACAAGATCAGGTGGATTAAGTAGCCAGAGATGGCGTCCGGTATTTTTTTTTTTTAAACAAGGGCAAAAGTTTTGCCTTTATATTAATATATAGAAGGAGCAAACATGGTACGGCCTAAGCCAAAAATAAAAGGCTAAATTTAATTTAATAAACATGAAATGTATGAGCATTTTATATTTTGAAGTTCTTTATGGTTCAGGGGTGTACCTGATTGATGTAGATAAAGTGAAATTCGCGGGTTGAAGAAAGTGATGATGTGGATGGCTTACATGAAGATGCCATGCAAATAACACGCATAATGTGTCTATTTTTTTTTTAAGCGGTTACATGTAGAAGAGCACATAATCTTGAATAATAGTTCAATGCTTTTCATTTTTGAAAATCTTGACAAAAAATTCAGTTGATTGTCATAACTGATTCCGGTGTTCCACTTGCACATTATTTAATTATGGAATTACATACTAGGATGGTGTGATTTTATCATTCAAACGGTAAAAAAGATGATGTGATGTGGACAACTTGATAGCCAAAGAAAAGGATGATGTGGATGCTTGCATGTAGATATAGATAATAAGTAATGATGTTAGTGGGATGATGTGGATAATTGATTGGTTAATAGAGAAAATGATGTGGATGACTTGCATGTTGAGATAGAAAAATATTAATTGCACTTAGTGGGGTTTTGTTTTATAAGAAGTATAGATAGATTAGTTCAAATGGGACATCCACCATGGCAAACGTGTTCGTCAAAGGGTTCCAACAAGGATCTCCAATGGAGAAATCATAGGGTACTTCTATGTCTGGATAGAACCTAAATTCTAAAACTTCGGTATTTGCTTTTTCCGGAACAGTTATATTTCTCATATATAGGCTCATATATAGTGACAAACAACTCGTTACATTAGTTGAAATTACACAATAATCATAGGGTACTTCTATGTGTTGATCTGCACGTACGTACGCCAGTTTCCCGATGGATCATATCACTTATAAGATTTAACGATGAGGATGACCGTTACAATCAGGACGATCAAGATGGCCACCTGCATGAATCGAAATAATGGCATGATGAATCGAAATAAATAAATGTTAATCTACAGTCATCATGAATCGAAATACATAAATAAATATTGTGCACGTGGAAAACGTACCGCGAAGAATACTGCGATACAGGCGGCAGTTGAGTCGCAGCCGTCAGGCCGTGGCTTGACGACCGGCGCCCCGGCCGTCGTGGGCAGCACCGACGTCGTCGACGGTGAGTAGTAAGGGTACGCGACCAGGTTGCCCGGCAATGCCGCTGGCTGGTGGTGGTGGTGGCCGTGATGATGGTGGTGGTGGTGGCCGTGCGACGTCGTCGCCGGAGACGCTGCGGGCATCGAGTGGTGGTGGTCGTGCGTCATCGTTATCGAGCAGTCGTGGTGCGTCATCGTCGATCGGCGCCGGAGAAGATGGCTACCCCTCGCTTTGATCGATCGGGTGTCGATCGCTGGCCGAGTATGGAAGGGCGGTAGCTAGGCACGGTGGACTTGCCCTGACGCTGGGATTTTATCTACACACGAAGAACACCCATGAACAGAATCGGAATCGATCGCGATTCAGAGTCGGAGAAGCTGCGCAGAGTTTGAATCGGATTCATGCATGCATGTACCCGCTGCTGGAACGCATACCGCCGGCCCGGACTAGTAGCAACTAGCAAGATATCGATCGATACACGTACTATACTACGTACGTCGCATATATAAATTCATGTATGTGTCCAGCACAGTCAGCTAGCCATAATGCCATCACCTGGTTGGAGTCATGTGCACCGGGAAAAAAATAGCCTTCCATGGTAATTGCCTAATTCAAGCACGGTTTTAGGATGAACTGAACACATTTTTCACCTGGATCGATGATGCATGATTGATCACATATGTTTGCTTTAATAAGTTATATTGATCTATGAAGTTTACCAGAGAAGTACTAGAGAAGTTATATTGATCTATGAAGTTTACCAGAGAAGTACTAGAGAAGTTATATTGATCTATGAAGTTTGAGATTAATAAGTTGTGCGGATTGAGTGAAACAAAATATATTTTGTGATGAATTTTATACTATTAAAATATATTTTCTACCACTTTTTATTTTTGTGTAGACTACATACTGTGTACACGGTGTTTTGACTCATGGGTCTAGATTCACCGTTTGTGGTAAAATGCATTTTAACCGAGTTTCGAAAATGTCAAAAAAATTAAACACAATTTTTGGGTGTACATATGATCAATATTCTTTGTTCACACAAAAAAGTTTTGTGAAGTAAAAGCATTTTTTGTGGCCGATGTAAAAAGACAAAATAATGTTTCGTGCAAAGTCATTTTGGAAAACCGTGTATTTGTCTTGTTTACACCGGTCACAGAAATGTCTTTTCTTTGCAAAACTTGTTATGCGAACATAGAATGTTTATATGTATACCCAATTTTTTGTTTTATTTTTTTCGACACTTTGAAATTCAATATTTAAGTAGTGGGAGCATATGGTTCTATGACCCAAAAATGCTTTCCGACATAATATAAGTTTTTCATCTGAATAATTGTGTGTGACATAGTATAATATTGTGCTATACTAATCCTTTCTTAATTTCATAGATTTTTTGTTGTTGTGATTTAGTATCAAAAATAAAATAAAATGTTAGTAACGGTTTAGGTGTCATATTGTTCACTCACAGTTTTTCCTGCAAAAATTTCTACAAGATAAATTCCATCATCTCCAACAAAAAACGCTCTTTTAAGAAGATGCTACCAAAACGATATGAACCGTTAATTTTATAGTGTCACTAAAACAAGTGAATGATGCAGGCTACCAATCACGCCCTTCCAGCTGATGCGGTAAGTATGTGGATGCACTAAATGAAGGAGGTTCCCGTTTCCTCTATTCGCCACCGAGGGTGTGCGCACCTATGCTTAATAAACAGCGTGAATCCTAGTTACATCCAAAATGCGGCATGGGAGAAATAGCGTGTGTTCTTGGACACTGCATAGGACCTAGTGCCACGGCTACCCTTAGTTTGGAGCTCTCCCATGTGGTCATACTTGAGGCCAAAGAAGGTAACATGGATCACGCTGTTGGTGGCTTCCTTGCTACTCCCTCCGTTCCAAATTAATTGACTTCTATTTGTCTACACATGGATGTATCTAGACATGTTACACGTATAGATACATCCACATGTGGACAAATAGAAGTCAATTATTTTGGAACGGAGTTACACGTATAGATACGTACACATGTGGACAAATAGAAGTCAATTATTTTGGAACGGAGGGAGTACATAAGATGTTCTCGACGAGGCAAAACCTGCTATCTCCCAGGTAGGCAAGAGTGGCATTCACGTGCAGGCTATGCTCCTCGTTGTTGCGGCAAAACAGCTTCTCCTTGAGCACCCTGCATTCCAGCGGCCGTTTGGTGGTGGCGCTGCGGGAGGCAACCTGACAGCAGCAAACATATCCGGCGTCATTGCGATCCATCCCAACCCATGCGTTTAGCTCTGCGTCGAAGAAGGCTTGGCCACTGAAGGGCAACACCCAGTCGTCCCCAAGGTCCTTCCACACGCCGTTGCTGGTGTCCAAGGAGTGGGTTCCCTTGGTCGTGGACATGAAGACGGTACGTCCGTCCGGGTGCAAGGCGTAGCCAACGACTTCGTTCCCGTTGAATGGTGGCTGAGAGTGCATTTCGATCCAGGACCAATCCATGACTGGATCCCATGTGTGGTCCACGGTGAGTTTGCCCCACGATAAGTCGTGCAGACATGGGAGATCAGGTAATTTTGCAGTTGTTAAGACATATAGCGTTTCGCCGACAGCTATGGTAGTCGCGAACTCATCAATCCCACGTGGCAGGTAAGGGCCCAGGGTGAGGGCTGCAGTCTCCGTGTCGTAGACGAAGGCTGGGGGCGCGCGGAGGCCGCGATTGTGCGGGTTGGTGTCGATGAAGATGTTGGTGCCCAGAGCGGTGAAGTCCATACGCCCCCCACCGGCGTCTTTATCCGGATGGCAGCAGGCTCTGGAAGCTTGTGCTCTCCTTCTACATCGTTGTCCAAGATGTCGTCGGCGTCGAGCTTGTGGATGCTGAAGCCGCCCTCCCAGTCATCCAGCGCCAGATAAAGGTGCTGCTTCCGCCGCGGCCTCTCGGCGTGATCATTGTTCCGCCGCCGCTTGGACGACGAGTTGGAGGACCTCTCATCCGAACTGCCGCCCATCGGGTCTACGAGAAAGATATTTCTTTCGCAAGAAGGGATTTTGATCTAGTGAAGAGCCTCTATTGATTGAAGCGGTGCAGGTCTGCCGATGCGGTCGGAGATTGGTCTATATATATAGAGGAGGGGGCTGTGGAGGGAAGAATTCGAGTCGGAATCTATGACGAAAACTGATTCCAAGTCGGTTTGGCTTGCGACCACCAGTCCACCACTCCGTCAGCGACAGGGCACGAGGCGGTTTTGAATCGGGACTTGAGCGTGGAACAGTTAGGTATGCATTTTTTTCCCGCAAGAGCCAGATTGACAAGCTTCAAGCGCTAGGAAAAAGGAAAATTGGTTGGAGAGCTTGTACGACCCTTAATTTCCTCAACGATTTGTAACGGAATCCAGCTCAATCGTAGGAACAAAATCCATTAAAAAAATCTTAACAGAAAATTCATCCAGCAGATAGGAAACAGATTCTTATGCCGCGTGCAACTTCACGGCTCTTCTCAACAGAAGCAAAACAGAAAGAACAAGAAAGACGGGCACTGATCCGCTACGGCGGTGCCATTCCTCGATTCCATGTCAGGGTCGAGCATCATAAACGACGTGCTACCTGTACTAAGATGAGAAAAACATGAACTATGTAAGCAGAGTAAACAAACGTCTGCAGGTTTGCAGCGAACGCCCTCGCCGTCCTGGACGCCCTTGCCCTCCATGCACTGGCGCAGCGCCGCCATCGTCCTGGTGCTGTCTGCGGCCCTCCTCTCGCCGATGCCCACGTCGGTCTCGTCGGCCTCCGTCTCCGTTTGAAAGCGGAGGACAGTCGCCTCGAGGCGGCACCCAGCGCCGGCTTCAATGTCGTCGTGGCCGACTCGCGGCACACGTCGACGCATCTCGCCACCTGGTTCTTGGTCGACTCCAGGTATCTCTTGATGCTCGGGGCCATGGCGGCGGCGATAGCCCTAATCGATTAATTGGGGTTTCCGGTCGTCCACCGATCGAGGAGGCCAAAGATCGTTTCGATATCCCTACGTACCTGTGGGGAATATATATACGATGGATGGATCGCATGCCAAGCCGTGTCCGCCTAGGCTACGTACGTAAATACCCGATCGGGTTATTTAGCTGTAACCTATCCGGATTCTTCTTACAGCGAGAACCAGACTTCGGCCGGTTAACTAGCCTCTCTTGATAAGCAATAACAACCAACCAAAAAAAGTTTCCGAGCGAAAATACAATTCCACATGTAATGTGGCCCCCGGCCGGCACTATCACGTGGCCTGACATCTCTCAAAGTTCATTTCTACCTAAAGTTTGTGGCTGGACATCCCTCAAGTTCATTTTTACATAAATTTATATGCGTCCCCGGCGTCCCTCTCCGAGGCAACATCGAGTGAACCCTCCCGCGCCGCCGCCTTCTAACCTTGGCTGTGTCCGTGGAGGTGGGGGTTCTCCTGGGCGCCGGCTTGCTCCTCTCTATCTCTCTGAATTATTATTACAACGGGAACCAAATTTATGCCGGGTTAGTCAAGTTTCCTAGCTTGATAAGAATCGCAAGTAACAAAAAATGGGTTAAGTTTCATAACTTCTCTTAAAAAGTTAGGCTACCATATAGATATACTTCTCTTGCGTTGTACAAGATGAATCCATCTAGGCTTGTCAAGTCCTTTCATGCGTAGCTCTTCTCCATGTATAACGAAGGTGGTTGCCGCGTGCCCTATAAAGATTTTGCAAATTGATTTGTTGTCTAAGTTGTTACTGATTTTATCGTCTCTTGTGTCGTCATGCCCTACCGAATTATTTCTTCTTTTTTTGCGAAAAATGTAATGTATGAATATCAAAAGTATTACTTATTGATATTACTTTGTTGGTCTACTGAATTATTTCGTGACCTCACATTTGTGCGCAATAGAAATCAAGACCAATACAACGTAACGATAGTGCATGACCAGTGCTAGATCCTCTAACTTATTAAAAGGCAAGTGAGAGAAGGTAAAATAGTGTAACTTGCCTTCTTCAAAAACATACGATTCAAATTAATTTGTATAATCTGAATCAATGGTACATATTTGTATTCGCTACTTGCAATCAAAGTTATGATGTAACTTTTTAATTTAGATGATATAACTCGGTAGAGGTTTGACATTGATTGACACGTGCAGACACTTCATCATTGTTTTTGGACATTGATGGGCATGTGAGAGCTCAAAGAAATTCCATCCTTATGGTGCCCCCTGCCGCGATCCCACCAGATTGTAGAACCTCGATTGTTCCGCTTCTTTGCAACATGCTTGCCTCCCCAGGCCGATAAATCTGCGGCTGCCCATATATGCCTGCGGCAACAGGGATGACCCAATCATGAGAGATGTCAGAGATGGTGCTAAGGACGTGCTTGGTGCCGAAAAAGAAGGGTAGAGCCGACCAGAATTGACCGGTGACGATAATGGTGGAGAAGGGATTGGGAGGTACAAATAGACAAGAGGGCCATAGGGGATGGGGATGGAAAGGGACAAGGGTGAGTGGGAATAAAAAAATAGAAAATAATCTCATTTGTGAAACATGAATTTAAAAAGTTATCCAAATGGGTTGCAACTTTCTTATGGCACCTTGTATTCATAAATTGACTCATTGCCAAGTATGGAATTTTGTAGACTATTTTCTAGATTCTTTGAATCTCTTCAAAAGGATGTACAAATATTGAGCCCACTTTTCTATAGCACAATGTAGGATTGTTCATCAACCTTATGTATCCGCCATACATTTCTTGCTGGATTCTTTACTATGATTTTTGAAAATTATTTCGCAAACAGGCATATATAAACATGGGAGACACGGTCATGCAACGGCGTGCCGATGACATTTTGTCGTCTTTGTCTAGGCCATTTTGCCCAATGTATTTTTACCTGCTTTGCCAATTTCCGTTTATCAAATCTCAGTTCCATCTTAATTGTCGCAGATTTCATATAAAAAATATTGTCGCAGATTTAATACAAAGTTTTACTATAAATCAGCGACAACCAATATGAAACGAAAGGAGCCCGCTGAAAATCTCTTGGCACGGTAAACGGCCGGATTCTGGTAATGAGCTCACCAGTCGTAAATCGTAATTGAGCAAAGTACAAACAATACAGCGTGCACGTACTGCCATGGTACGGACTACGAGTACATACAATAAGAAATAGCAGGCGGCCGGCGACGTCAACTAGACGCCGGGCACAGGCACGCGCAGGACGGGACGGAGCAGGAGGCCGGCCTTCCGGCGGGCGGTGATGCCGAACGCCTCGGTCATATCGAACTCGGCGGGGTCAGCCACCCCCGGCGCCTCCCAGTCGAAGTGCAGCAGCAGGCTGGCAAGCGCGAGCTCCACGTTGGCGAGCCCGAACCCTATCCCCGGGCACATCCTCCTGCCGGCGCCGAACGGCAGCAGCTCGAAATCCACGCCCCGGAAATCGACCCCTCCGCCGCGCCGCCCTCGAACCGCTCCGGCCGGAACTCCTCGGGGTCCTTGGGCCAGTACCGCTCGTCGCGGCCCAGCGCCCAGACATTCACCAGCACCTGCGTGCCCCGCGGCACGTCGTAGCCCAGCACCTTGCACGCCGGCGCCTCCTGGCACTCCCGCGGGAGGAGGAGCGGCAGCGGCGTGTGCAGCCGGAACGTCTCCCGGATCACCAGGTGCAGGTACGGGACGAGGGTGCCGAGCTGCTGCTCGACCACGGCGCCGTTGGCCTCGAAGGCTTGTCGGACCTCCACCGTCACCCGGCGCATTACCGCGGGGTTCTTCACCAGCTCTGCCATGATCCACTCCAGCGTCGTCGCCGACGTCTCGCTGCCCGCGCCGAAGATGTCCTGCATGCGTACGAGCACCACAGTTAGCTAGAGTGATGCAGTACAGGACTACAGGGTAAGGCTTTGGTAGATTGCTTACGAAGATGACGGCTTTGATGCAGTCCATGTCGAGCGGGAACTGGAGGCCGGCGCCGTCCTTCTGGATCCTGAGGAGGATGTCGATGAGGTCCTCGTGGCCCTCGGCGTCGCCGGAATCCATCCTCTGCTGGTGCTCAGCGATGATGCCGTCGAGGATCCCGTACACGATATCGCGGCACTCCTCGGCGCGCGGACGGCGCCGCTGGCCCAGACTGCGAGCCGCGACGATGGCCACAGGTCGGCCGGGTTGAACCCCGCGGCGAGCCCGATGGAGCGGTCGAGCTCCCGGAGGAACACGTCGCGGTCCCTACACCGGTCTCCCATCACGGCCCGAACCGTGCTGTCGGCGACCAGCGCCGACAGGCGCGCGCGCATGTCCAGCGCCTCCCCGGCCTCTGCGGCGGCGGCGACGGCGCGGAGCATGGCGCCGACCTCCTCCTCCCGGATGGCGCGGAACGAGAGCACGCGGCGCGCCGTGAGGAGCTCGGTCACGGCGATCTTGCGCATCTGGCGCCAGTGGTCGCCGTAGGGCGCGAAGATGATGTCCCGCCCGGCGTTGGTGAGCACGCGCACGGTGGAGCTCAGCGGGCGCGTGGCGAAGGACGTGTCGTGGGTCTTCATCACCTCGCGGGCGGCCTCCCGGGAGGACACCACCAGCGTGGGCACCTCGCCGAGCCGGAGCAGCATGACGGGCCAGCCGCGCCGCCGCGCCAGGTCGCGCATGGCGCGGTGCGGGAGCTGCCCCGCGATGTGGTGCATGCTGCCGATCACCGGCAGCGTCCACGGCCCCGGCGGCAGCCGCAGCTGGTTCTTGCCGTCCGCCGCCGTCGGGCTGCGGACTCGCCTGGCGAGCAGGAGTAGCAGCGACGCCAGGGCCAGGCCGAGGTAGATGACGACGTAGTCCTCCATTTCGTTTGTAGATGTGATGCCGCGGCGGCAGGCCGTATATATAGGCGGCTTGTCGCCGTCGTTTTTGCCATGGAATGATTAGCCGTCGTGGCAACACATTCCGCAACTAATAGGATCTCCACCTATTATCATGACAGTTGATTATGTATTCAATGAATCATATTATTCCTACTATTTTATGTATTAAAAAACTAAAAATATGTTAACGCGTGGTTTTAATTTTTTTTTTCAATGCCTGCACAGAAAATTCATGTTAGTACATGAATCTAAAATTCATGTTACATAAATCCATCAATTATTGATAATGCGTTGACATTTGAATATTCGTTGATGAATTTGTTGCACGAATCTTGATGAAATGAAGGGTGTGGATAGTTGATGGATATCATGTTAGTTGTGGGGTTGCATTTTCGTTAGCCGTCCAGATGAGACGTGTTTTCCTTTTGACATATGTTCATAAAACTGCTACTCCTACCTAATTTTTTGACGTGGAATGATTAAGCCATCCCGATGTTTACAGTCTGAGTTTTCTACACTGATGGGTATATAAGGACTACTAGATGGCTAACATTTTTTTTGCGGTGAGAAAACATCAACTCTTTTCTGAGCAAACATAAACTCTCATCTGCTGAAGTTTTTTACATATTTGGGTTCTAAATAATCAGTTTTGCTAATTCTAAATCGCATGAGAATTAGTTTAGATCTCAATCGTATGACGTCATCAGTTCCAAGTGGAGTTACAACTGATTCGGACCACTTAATTTGCCTCGTGATTCGTGCACCAGTTGCAAATCAACTTGCAACTGGGATTTGATGACGTCATGCGATTGAGAATTAAGTTAGTTCTCATTCGCTTGAGTTGCAAGTGGACTTGCAACTGCTCCACACCGTTCAATTTGCTTCGTGATTCGTGCTAATTATGAGTTGCAACTTGACTTCCAACTGGGACTAAGCTAGTTCTCATTCCATTGAGCATTAGAGAGACCCATAAATAATTACAAAGACTACTGAATCATGGACGCAAATCCTCTAGCGTAGTGTGGGCCGGTTGACTTTGAGTCGCTGAAGTGGGGCCTCGCAGCGGCGGTCTCTTTAGTCAGGGACTTAGCGTCACATGAATTTACGTTAGATAATCTGAACCGCTGAATCACTGGTTATGCATCTTTCTAGATGAAAGAGGAGCTCGATTCATCGCCCCAAAAAGGAAACTTGATTGCCCTGTATGAACGTTTCGCCTATAATACCGTGACTTTTTATGGCTTATAGGAGTAGATACTCTCATCATGGAAAATACGATTATTCATTTTTTAAATGTGAAAAAACTCGACAAAAAATGTCGAGTGTACATCCGACAAAATTTGTTCACGCAAAAACATTTCAGGGAAAAAAAGACATGTGGCTTGTGTACAAAGATAATTTTCATTGCTCCAAATTACTATTCACCCATTATTTTTGTCTCTTAATATAAGCAAAAAAATAATGTGTTTTTTCATAAAATTTGGTGTGTGATCATAAAATGTCAGGATGTACACCACCAGAATTTTTGAGTTTTTTTTGTTATTTAAAATGTGTTTTTAAATAGCTGAGCACATGCTTCTATGACCCAAGTTGGATTTATGTGTTAGCACATTCTTTTCAAGAAATTGGGGGTTATAATTTAAGCTTACTCGCTCAGTGGTGGAGCTTTCACATAATCAAAGAGAATACATGAATGGCTTCAAGGGGAATGGATTGCATAAGAATGAGGGAGTTAATCTCTAATTTGAATATTTTGTTGCTAAGCAAAGAATAGGGGAGGTTCTAACATAATACATTTTTTCCTTCTCTTTCACCTGTCATGTTTGCCAACTTTGCGTAGTCCCTTGCATGTATCCACCTTTGGATCCCATGAATAGATGGACAACGAGCTAGACAACATGACTTGACTAAGATTTTAAGCTTATAACAAGCTCAAAATCCCAACTTGGCTCAACTTGGTAAGCACTCGAGTTGGCTTGATAAGCTTACAAAGAAATTGCACAATGTTTTTGCAAAAGAAAAAGTTTGGACAATGCAATTAACTCAACGCGGAAGAAAATATAGAGAAATCATTACAACCTTGGCTCATTAGTGCTTGAGTTCGATCCCAGTTTCTGAGTACTCGGTAAGCTCACGAACTTCTAATATATTTCCACGCCTACTCACGGAGTGGTCATGAGTAGCCAATATCTCATTCCATGAGATAATCATGAGCTAGCATACAAATCCAACCTTTTGGTGGCGCTGGAAATCACTGCCTTCAGTTTTTTAAAAGAAGTCATATACCTTTTTTTTTAAGTCATACTACCTCCGTTCCAATGAATAAGGCCTATATTATTTTTGAAAAGTCAAACTATGTGAAGTTTGACCAAGTTTTTTGAAGAAATTATGAACATGTACAATACAAACTAAACATGGTTAGATGCATCATGAAATATATTTTCACATGATATCAATATAATATTATAGTTGTTGATAATTTTTTCAAAAAGTGTGGTCAAAGTTTACTTAGCTTGACTTTTTCAGAAAAATATAAGCCTTATTCTTTGGAACGGAGAGAGTAGAATGTAAAGTTTGACTAAGGTTTTTAAAGTATCAATAAACTATAATACAATATATACATCATATAAACATATATTTCACTATGTATTTAATGATATTGATTTTCTTTATATATATATATGATAATTATCTTTTGTAAAATCTTGATCAAACTTAAATTTATAAGTCTTTTTTTTATGAACGGGGGCAGTACATGCTGACTTGCCATGTCGTGCTTCCAGCCAAGAGACAGTTCGTATGTAAGATGACACGTAACACTCCAAGACAGTAGGGCTAAAAAAATCACCAGACGCAGATGCCCTCTGCAAAGGTTGACTAGCCAAGCTTTGTCATCTAGCAGCATGCATGATAAAAAAAAATCATGGTGTAATTGCATGAGTGGGTATTAAGGTAGAACACCTATGGGAATATCAAAATTCATGTCCTGCATGATGTACATCAGCAGAGGTACATGTATGCTATCATTTTGAGGTTAGAAGTCTCAACCTTAATTTCCATGAATTACATGACAAAAAGGCATTCAGTGGCCCTAATCAAAATTTCGTCTGTACCATGAATGTGATACACTGATACTGATATATCAACGCTTAGCTAGTGCTGTCGTTTTGTAATGAGCACCAAAGAAGTGTAAGCTACAAAGATGCAGCCGCGGAAAAAGACGGATGAGATGTTTTCGTGAGCAATATAAATAGTACATGTTCATAAGTATTCTACCTATACGTTGACGTGGGATGAGCAATATAAACAGTACATGTTCACAACTATTTTAACTAATGGAATGAGACAATATAAATAGTACTCCCTCCGTTTCTTTTTACTCTGCATATTAGGATTGTCTTAAGTCAAACGTTTTAAAGTTTAACCAAGTTTATAGAATAAAATACCAAAATTTATAATACCAAATCGATATAATATGAAACTATATTCCATGGTGAATCGAATGATTTTGATTTGATACTACAAATGTTGATATTTTTTTCTAAAAAATTGGTCAAACTTTAGTGAGTTTGACTTAAGACAAATCTAATATGCAGAGTAAAAAGGAACGGAGGGAGTACATGTTCGTAAGTATTATAAAGTTGAATGAGCAATATAAATAGTACATGTTCATAAGTATTCTACCTATTCATTGACATGGATTGATAAGTAACAGTAAAATATGCCCTGTTTTATCAGATAAAAATAGATTTGTTGTTTCTAAGACAAACGTGGCTATGTTATTTCTAACTCTATCAAGTTACATAAAAAATCTGCACAAATTTATTAGTACTACTATTATTATTACAATTATTATTATCATTATCATCAACTAGTTAATTAGCGCCAGATTGCAACGAAGAAAGACACTGTTAGGATATATATGATGTGAACTATGCAGGGATTTGGATTTCGCCCGAGAGAAAAAAATATTGGCCGAATTTCGGCCATTTCGATCAGGACACATAAAAGTTTTTACGGGGCAAAAAACTTTTGAACTTTAGGGCATTTTGGTAAAATAAATCCTAAATTAGAAGTTCAATCAAAATTTGCTCGAAAATTCAAATTTTGGTTATTTTTCGTTCTAAATTTCAAGTTTTGGTTCTTTCTTTTCGTCCGAGATTTCACTGAAATTTCCGAATTTCGGCCATTACGGACAAGACAGGTAAATTTCAGAGACGAAATCCAAATCCCTGGAACTACGATGGGTAGAACAAGAATACATATAGCTTACACATTGAAGTATAGGTAGATGCCAAAACTAACGTTGAGGACACATGTTGTGCACCTGGAGTGCATCATAGAACTCCGGATATTTATTTTCTGAACCAGACATAGAACTCCGGGTACATATAATACATCCTAAGACGTCAGATGGCATAAAACTTGTTTCAGCCTGTAAACCTGTTTTTGCTCTAGTTCCTGGGTTGTAAACATAGCCTAGACTGAATGCTTTCTTTTCCTTTTTTGCTTTCTTTCTTTGTTTCTCTGTTGTAGTAATTGAAGGTTTCTTTAATGGAAATCGATGAGGGGAGCTCGTTGTTTACAAAAAAAGATGCATCATAGAAATCCGGGTACATATAATACATCCTAAGACGTCAGATGACATCCAAAGATAACCTTTTGACACCCGGAAACGTACCGTCATTGGGTAATGACGTTGATTCTCATATAGTTGGGACCAAAAAGATGCTGCCATAGAGCTCTGTCATCTAGCATGCAGCTGTAACATATATATACTGCATGTTAGTCTGTTGGTTGAAAAACCTTGCATTCATGATACCGAGATCAGAAGAATCATATACCATCACAGCATCAGCATTTGATCTTGCATGTCATGTTGCCAAACGGCGTGTAAACTCTACTAACGCGTGTGTCTTGTCTTGTTGCGGTGAAGAATATTGGGAAGAATCTGCCAGCAGGGTGATCCGGATCCGAGCAAGGAAGACAGGAAATGTTATCTTGTTGTACGTAATATAAAGATAGGTTAAACATACAATTTGGCCGGCCGGCTTCTGCCGGACCGAGTTTGCTTCCGTGCCGCCGGCGGCCGGCCGTTTTTTGTTTCTATATCTTCCAGCAGACTAATTGGAAACGTGATGAGATTATTTTTATGACATTCGTGTAGCCGGAAATGGACCTTTTTGGAAGCATTATTAGAGTAAGTTGACGCCACCGGTCTGCTATTAACCTGTCGCACAAAAACAATTTAATCTAATTACAACTTGAAGAATGCTCTTAATGTCCCCTAGACTTAAGCTTGTCCGAAACAGGCAGGTTCTCGATTTGTTACTCTGTTGTACATAAAGGACACGATGATTTGGTTTCATAATGTATTTTGATCATGCAAATGTCACTTGCAAACCAGAGCTTGCTTTGCTAGAATAACCTACCTTGCAATGGGCTGTTTCGGAATATTTTTCAGTGCGAGGCGACGTTCCCGTCGACAGCAAGGCGTTCGTGGTGACTTCGTCAATCTAAAGACTTGATCCGCCGACTCAGTCTTTCAGATGTGCTCATAGGGGTAGGGTGTGCGTGCGTGCGTTCATAGGGGTGAGTATATGCGCGTATATGTAAGCGTCTGCGTTGTACTATGTTTCGCAAAAACAGAGCAACAAATCTGACTAGGAACATCGATAGTTACATCATACTCACAAATTTTCGCACTCTCTGGGTATGGCGCAAGCTCAATCCTGTTCAGTTCTGGCAAATTATGAGGTAAGGCAATAGGCTACCAAATGTATTTCCAGAGTGTCACTAACGTTTTTCCAGAGAAAAATTAAGATATTTTTTAGGACCGTTGAACAAAACCTTTTTGTTTCGCAAAAATGTATCCCTGGGCCGCGCAACTGGGCCATCAGCCCGTTACTCGGCGCATCTGCACAGCTCGGCCACGGCCCAGGTAAATATGAAGGCGCGAGAGCCCAAACATCAGGCCGGTCTAGCACTTGCCACCTCTAAGCTCTAGCAACCCTCAAAAAAAAAAAAACCTCTGAGCTCTAGCCCACACGAGCAGCGGACTAACATGGCCGCCGCCGCCGGAGTAGGGGGGCAAGCCCTCGGCCGGAGCAGCTTCTCGCGCGCCGCCTCGTCCAAGACCGCCTCCTCCTCTTCCTCCCCCACCGCCTCCGGCGTTAAGCTCGGACCCAACGGCGTCGCGTTCGTCTCCTCCGGCATCCCCGACCTCGACAGTAAGCGTGTTCTCGCTCTCAATCAAGCCTTCTCTCCATCCATCCCGCGGAATCTTGTTAAACCTAGCGGAATTTTATCAGCGAGCTTAGCTAGAAGAACAGTGGGAGTGGAATACCGACATAATCTAGTTCAAATCTTGCGTTTTGTTGGATACCTTAGGAGTACAAATTCCCTAAAATACGTATTGCACCATGAAAGTTTTATCTTGAGGTCAGAGGGGGGGGGGGGGGGGGCAAGAACGAGGACTGACGCTGTTATCGAACATGTCAAATGTGCATTGGGTCAATTGGTTTCTTGGTGCTCACCGGGTCAACTGTGATTTATGAGCGTTTTGTCTGCAGGGATTCTTGGTGGCGGTTTCCTCCTTGGTTCGGTTGTCATGGTCATGGAGGACTCCGACGCGCCGCACCACCTGCTCCTCCTCCGGGCATTCATGGCGCAAGGCGTAGTGCACAAGCAGCCCCTGCTCTTCGCGGGGCCTATGAAGGATCCCGCTCGTTCCTCGGTGCGCTGCCTGCCCCGGTTGGGTCGTCGAAGGAGGACGCGCGGCAAAGAGCGATGGCGGGCGGAGCAAGTAGCGATGGGCGAGCAAGTGTATGTCTTGTGGACGAATGTGTTTCACTGTGTTCTTATTTTTTTTATTGATCTGGATATATTATTGTGCAGGATGAGGGTTTGAGGATAGCTTGGCAGTACAGGAAATATTTTGGGGTCGAGAGGTCTTCTGGTGCTGAACAAAAAGGTGATACACTGATATTTCTCTTTACTTTGTTTTCTTGTTGATTAATTGTCTGCAATACGCAAAGAGCGGATTGGTTCCTGTCGGTTTTTGTGCTAGTATGTATGTTGCCCGATGAATGCGAACCTATCTTCGTGTTACCTGTATTATACTACCTCCGTATCTAATTATAAGACGTTTTAGTAGGCTAATTTTGCATACCAAAACGTCTTATAATTTGGGACAGAGGAAGTAGTTCACTTGTATAAGCATCATTCTGGAACTGGTACAAGTTAAACTATCAGTATTGTACCTCAAGATGTTTGTGAGAAGAGCTGACTGCCTGACTCGTTAGCATTGCTGCAGACAGCAAGCAGGAGTTTAGCAATGATTTTGATTTACGGAAGCCCTTGGAACGGCATTTACTGAATGCACAGCATATTGAATGTTTAAGCACTCAATATGCAGACACTCTCAGTGACCTCCAGGGTCGTTGTTCCACTTTCATATCCAGACATCCAAGGTGAGGTTAATTCTTTGTTCTATGATCTAAATTGTTATTCTTGAAAGACATCGTCCAAAGGTTGCAACCTTGTTATCACAGATTAGTTACCTCGAGATGATGTTTATCGTTTAGTACCACAATATGGATTTGTCTTAGATCTGATGGATTTTGCTGTATTGTTGTGAACATCTCTTGTGTTTTCTACATACAGAAAAGATGGTGGAAATCTGTATACTGGACGGATTGCCATACAGTCACTCTGTGCACCAGAGTGTGGATATTTTGGGAAGGCAAGTATTTGATCCCGAGGATGTATCCTTACTGGTTGATGCAGTGCTTTGAAAATTGAGGCCCATTTATATGCTTTTCCCCTTCTGGGTCCAAGTTTGATGTAGTTAATCATATCTATACGGATTGCAGGACTGGGACATGGTCTCGTTTATCAGATCACTGAAGGCCATGGTGCGTGCTTCTAACACCGTCGCCGTTATAACATTTCCATACACTGTCCTATCAGATTCCTTTTGTAAGAGATGGCAGCATCTAGCAGACACGCTACTATCGATAAAAGCAATTCCAGGCAAGCATAGCACTTACGCAATCTGCTTCTTGATTGCAATTTCTAGTTCTGGTCATATGTAGCCTCTGTTCATATCCTTTGACCCTTAGATGAGGACAAGGACTTGGCGAAACTCCTCACGGGATATCAGGATATGGTTGGTTTTCTGCATGTTCATAAGGTGGCACAGACCAACAGCCAGGTACCCAAGTCGTCATAGGCTCATAGTCATAGCTGCTGTAAACAAACTTTGCGCTACCTTGTTTTGACACATTTTGGCACCGGCAACCTGGTTCCTGTGATACTAGAGGCATCCACATTTTCTCTGAAGCTGTGGAAGAGGAGGTCGCTAGTGCTTGAACGGTTGAATCAGGCCCCGGTGGACGGGTCGAGCGGTCCTTCGTCGGGTGCATCAAGCGGTTGCTCCTCGTCGGCGCAAGGCTCGCAACTTGATTTCTAGTCGAGACGTTGGAGTTGGTCTTTGAGAATAGAGGGAAGCATCCATTGGAGGATCCTCTTCAGCTTACATGATACTGGAAGTAGCTGATAAAGGCTCTTGGTTGTTGTGTAACTATTGATCAAAAGTTTGAATGCAACTTTAGAGGTTTAGTTATTTGCAGCGGTGGCAGCTTAGCCTATCTCATGTATAATTCAGTTTTGTTGTATACTACTGTCAGTACTCTGAAAGTTCTCACCTTTTTTACATGGAATTATGAAAGGTTCAGATTGTATATGATTGCTGTTGGCAACAGATTTAAGAGTGTTCTCTATAGATGATGACAACAGATTTAACAGCGTTGCATCCCTGACAATGACAATAATTTCTAAAGTCGATTATTCTTAAGCAAGATTGAAAACATGTTTAACAGTGCTGCCTTCATGATGACAACAGGTTGGAAGTTTGCAGACATATGAGGCAGCTGTAAACTAGTACTCCTAGGCATGCTTAGTTGCAGAGACAAGTGATAAGAAGAGCCTCATGTAGCATGCTTCTAGAAACATCTGGGATGAGCCTAGAATAGATGTACATGGTCAAGCTCAGGCACGCCAAGCTGCGGAGAAAGATACATATTCACAGAAGTTGTGCAAAGGTAAAAAGTTCCACCCCTAAATATACACAGATGCTTCAACAAATCCCCATCCACATAGATTTTGCGATTTTAACCAGAAGGCGTGAGACCGTCTCCGAAAAGCATGGTCACTACAGGTGGAGGGCGCCATGCTGTGCCGGCACTGTTCTGCACTTCTTGCTGCTGAAGCTTCTGAGACTCGCTGCCCTGATCGGGGACACTAGCGACCTTCCGACTCCTTGGCCTAGAGACGCCCTTCCCGACGAAGATACCTAGCTTCATAGCAGTGAAGAAACCTATCGCGATAAACAGAGGCCTCACCGCCCAATGGAAGTCCTCCAGGTGCTCATACTTCTTCACAACCCCCTCACACTTGTCGAAACTCACCACCTCCACCTCAGAAGGATCTGCCAAGCAGCTGCATACCTCGCCAAGGCTGAATTTACCAGGGAACTTCACGACAAGACACCCGTTCGAGAGTATCTGCGAGATCCGGCCTGTAGCAAACCCTCCACCTCTCTTCTGCTGCCACTCGAACCGGGGGCTTGTAACGTTGGTTCTCAGCCTCACAAACTGCCCAACACAGTAGGCTTCAGCCATCTGGAGGTCTGAATATTCCCCTTTCCAGAGGATGTCCATTCCAATCAAGCCAACATACACGGTGCCATCACGATCGATGCTATGAAGAACTCCCACCTGAGACCGCTTCTTGTCCTCCTCCCGAAGCCGTACCCAGTCTCCAGCTGCAAAACCATAGGTTACCCTCTCCACTGACGAGGAGCGGACCTTCAAAGGATCATGTAGTCCATGGATTCGCACAAGAATGTAACCATCACGATCTCCATCCTCGTCCAAGCCAACTATGGTTCCATCAGGAATTTGCATTGTTTCAGGAGTACAGGAGGTCTTAAGCTTTCTTGAGCGGACCTTGTCACCAATTTGCAGTTTATCCTTGAAGTGTGACCAATTAATGCCAGTTGGCTGAGTTGGCCTTTCTGCCCTTAGATTTTCAGAACTATCCCAGTCAATGTTGTCGTAATCCACATCTTTAGCGCTGAAAAAATAACAGAATATTTTTAGGGAAACATGCAGTGCTAAGGACTGCTTGGAACATGGCTGAAATAACATAGGAGATAAACAAACAGATAATGACCACGTATATAACATATACGACACGACTAAGAAAGCAAGTACCTTTTTTATGTACGTATGTAACACAAAATTATATAAATATACCCATTAGGAATTCCTACTGTTTCTCCTAAAAAAACTTATGAGTATTAAGGAGAAAGCAGTTCCATGCTCTGATGTGACAGACTTCAATACAACTTAGCAACTGCATATCGCAATATAAGCAGAAGTTTGAAATTTCCATGTAATGGCAAGTCAACTAAATCAAGTTGCTCACAATGCAGAAGTAGAAATGAAGTTTAGCACGCTACCTTTCAAATGCATGTAAGATATCTGTCATCAAGGGACGGTCTCGAAAGTCATACTCAAAGCAGCTAGAAAGGACGTTCTCAACCTCTGGAGGCAAATTGTATGGGAATATTGGTTTTTCCTTCTTCAGGACAACTAACTGATAAATCTCATCCGGTGATTTGCCACGCCATGGCTGAATTCCACTGAACATCTCAAGAATGCTGCAAGCAAAACCCCATGAGTCTGCCTCATAACTAATTGGGCCTCTGATGTTCGGTTGCCATTGTTCAGGGGCCATGTAATTTGGAGTACCAAGTCTTTGAATAAGGTCTGGATTAGGAAGTGACAGTCCAAACAGCAAGGATGGAATCCCAAAATCCCCCAGCACAGCGTGGTCATGCTCATCCAGGAGAAAATTACAAGGCTTAAGATTTAGAACAAATATTCCCCTGGAGTGTAGGTCCAGCACACCACGTGCCAAATCAGTGCCATATCTGCAAGATACAAGATTCATAAGAAGGTGCCCAAGAAAATATTCTCAAAGTATAAGATCATAAAGCATTCTAAGAAATCAACAAGGCATTGTGTCAGCAGCCCTGCACTAAGGTGAGAAAGGATATCTGGTACTTAATCAACAAACGTTCAGAACATCACACTGGTAGAAAGTTGGAACTGCATGCTGATCTGGCTCCTACAAATGGTACAATTGTCTCTGTGGCAAATTGTATGCTAATGATAAGACGACGAATATCCAGGACATCAAATATGCATATAGTACTTCCACCATACCTTAAAACATCTGACAAAGGGAGCCTTCCACCTTTAAGCCGAGACATCTTGTCCCCAACGGATCCTTCATAAAACTTCATCGCTATGCAAATCTGAAAATCCATAAAACAAAATTCAGCTACGAGACCATCTTTAGTGCACAGCATAGGTGTACCCAAACCACCGAGAAGGCAAGCACATACCCTTCTATTCTGTGTCGATACACCGTGTAGAAAGCAGACATTGCCTAGACCCTGGCATTTTCCGAATATCTCGTCGAACCTCGCCGAGAACACCTGCAGCTGGTCATCCTTGACCGGGTGCAGCATCTTCACGGCGACCTCGTGGTACCGGTCGTAATCCTCCGTCCTCTGGTGGTGTGTCGCTATCCAGACGTCCCCAAAGGGGCCCCTCCCTATCCGGTGCTTCAGGCTAAGCACGTTTGGGTCAATCCACGGGCTTATCTGGCTCGGGCCGGAGAATACCGTGCGGTAGTGATCGGGGTCCTTCTCCAGCAGCATGTACTCAAACGACTCGGCGTCGGCGGGCTGGGACTGGGAGCCTGCCATTCCTGCAAAACGGAAATTCACCATTGGTTTCTCAACAACAGGTATTACATAATTAAAGCTCTGAGTGTTCAGTGTTCTCGATAGTCAATAAAAATTTCATATTTGTTAGGCGCAGGTCAACCGAAAACAACCAGAAACAAAATGCTGCAGGGGAATGCACAAAGTTCAGCACACACCAGGTGCAAGCAACAATCTCTCAAAAAACCTAGAATTAAGGCTTTGAGTGTTAAGCTTCCTCACTAATCAATGAGGATTTCTTGTTTCTTGGGCACAGGTCAACACAAAACAATACAAAATAAAATCCTACTCTAACATTACATCTATAGCAACTGTAAACTGGGAGCTTGGTGAGTGCAGGCTGCAAGGGAATACATCGAAATTCAGCACACAATAGGCGCGCGCAGATATCCTCTCGAAAAGCGTAAGAACCACTCTAACCAATCTGTACAGCAGCACGCAGGTCAATGGGCAGAATCAAGAGTCCAGCCCAGAAAAGAGCAAGAAACAGCTCGACGAATCCGGTACTATAAAGCCGGTACCACGAACTAAGCGGTCAACAAAAAAGAAAAAGAAAAGTCAAAGAAACCTAGAGATCCCAAGTGATGTCTGCGAATCCGGAAATGAGATCCTAGGACTCGCACCTGCTGTCTTCTCCTCCATCTCCTTTTCAGCTTCCCCCCTCTCTAAATCCTAAGTGATGTCGACGAATTTGATTCTGCTTGATAAGAAGTACCGAAGAAAAGAAACCTAGAAATCTACTGCGGCTACAACTACTGGAGCGGTTCGCGGCGGACGGGGCCTGGAAAGCAACTGCATTCGTGGACGTGGAGGTGGAGTGGGGAGAGGGGGCGGGGGGCTTGGGGAGGAAGAAGAAGGGGGCGGGCGGCGGTTGAGCGGTGGAGAGCGGTTTATATGGAAAAAGATTTTCTACGGTCGCTACTTTTTTGTTGCCTTGGCTTCGTTTCGTGCTATTTTATACGGAAAAGGATTTTCTGCCCCCCCGTTTCTCTTTCGTGTGGTTTCACAAAAAAAAAACTTATATTTGATTTTTTTTCGAACTTCAATTTGATTTCAATTGTATGTTTATTTAATGAGACCAGGCTTTGTATTAGTCAAACACGACATGATAAGAAAACTCGTAAAACTAAAATAAAACACAGTTCCCTTCCCCAAAGAGTCATCCATCCTCTTCATCCTACACGTGCCGATGTTGCCTCCGTTGGAGTTTCATGCCGTCGCGGGAACAAGAAATAGTTTGGCGACACAATAGGCACGAAGTAACTGATCTATCGGAAAGTGTCAGCGACGATGATCCAAAAGATCCATGGCCAAGAAAGAGGAAGACACTGGGTTGATCATACCCAAACGTCCGCCTGATTCGACAAAGTAATGGGGTCAATGTGAATGTTGTCGCGGTATCATCGGTTTGGCAAATTGGCCAATAGCCACGCACCGTCAAAGTAAGGAAAAAGTCAACCTTATTGAGAATCACCGCCGGAAGGGCCGAAGAGACAACAAGTTTGCACGAGGACGAGGTTAGGTACTGCTCCCACCGGTACATCATTGCCTCCCCGCACACTCCCTTTGGCGGAACTAGTAGAGGAGGAGGACCCTAGCGATCTACCGGTGGAGGAGGGGTGGTGGCATATCATGTTGGATAACTATTTGGAGTGACGTACCCTGCATAGGACACCAACAACACCAACATTGTTAAAGGCCTCTATATGGGGAGGAGGCGCGTGAGTTAGTTATTTATGTTATTATTAATAGGAAAAATACTTTCTAAATGAGCATCCAAATTATGAGTCCCTTTCGTGCAAGTCACGCTGGGCATTCGGGTAACCCGAATAATTCGGTCGGGTTCCTCGGGTTTTCTGAAATTCTGGTATGAATATTGACACCCGAATTTTGGTAAAAATATTGAAACCCGACGATACGGGTACCCGAAAAATCGGGTTCGGGCCTCGGGTTTCCCCGATTCACCCGAAGAAGAGGTTGACAGCGCTACAGGCAAGCGAGAGACGGTGTTGTCGCTGCGACGACGGTCGAAATCAGAGGGTCATGTGCCTTGCGCGGGGAAGCAGTAGAAGGGGTTGCTATTGGAGAGCTTGCGGCGGCGAGCCGGCAACAGCGGGAGTCGGATCCTCGGAGGCGATGAGGCCCTGCGCGCCGCCCCGCTCTGTGACTCCCGGGCTGCCTGGGAGTGGGATTGGAGGCGGAGGAGCTTCACCGGGCGAGGGGCGTCGACGCGAGCCTTCTCCAGGCTGCTGCTACTGCCGGACTGCAACGAATCGAGATCTCATGTGGCGGAGTGGCGGCTAGGTCGCTCTCGGCCTCTCGCTAGGAAGTGGGATGGGGTCAGGCTCGGGAGGGGACGGGGTGCTCGTGCGTGCAGCCCTGAATCGATTAGGTTTAGATGGGGAAGTTGGGCTGGGCCTACACTAAAACGCTGAACTGAGGCGGTATTTGTTACTGGGCTTTCCATGACTTCGGGTTAATTGGGCTAGTCGGGTACCCAGGCTTCACACCCGAATTCCCGAGATAAATTCGGGTTTCCAGAACTCAGACCCGATAATACACTCGATTTATCGGGTTCGGGTTAAACGGGTTCGGGTGTCAGGTAATACGGGTTCGGGGCTCGGGTTTCGGGTTTTATGCCCACGTATACGTGCAAGCTCTTTGAAACTATGGCCCATTTTGACATGGTTTGATGCAATCCTTTAATTGTAATTTTGAGCGTGTCTTCTTTGAGCCTTAAGCTGTCGTGATTTCTATGTAACCAATGAATGTTTTCCTTCGGCGGGTGCATGCTTCAACTGAAGTCTCTATTCTGTTACATCCGGTGGTCGAATTATCAGAATAGTTCTTAAGAGTTCGCACTAAAAAATGGAGAAGTCGGTTGAGTCTCCCGGAGAAAGATATATGGGTTGGAGAGGGGACATGTTGCTACCTCTTCAAACGTAGTCCGACTCTCGCTTGTCCACCATTTCATCATATTGGAAGTCAACTAACGTGATCAATAGTTTAGGAAGCTTAAGGCCATGTATGAATTGTTTGCTGACTTCACGGATCCAAAGTGTATTTATATGAACACTATACACGTTTTGTATCAAAATAGCCATGCCGAATACATCATGACTCGACGCAAGACGGGAAGCACAATGTACACTGAATGCTGATATTGAAGAACAATCTATTCGGTTTTTAGTAACCAAAAAAGTCGGTGCACAAATCAACGGAAACCAAAAGGGAAAAAATCCTGAAAATTAACGGGAGCATGACAAATCTTGATCCAAAGTCTATGACACGAAAGAAATCTTACGCCACTATTGCTGCCGATAAGTACACACTTGAGACAAGTCAACTAGAGAAAACTTGTTAAACACGTACGCGATAGCAGGAATTGTATGAATCTGAAGAGGAGATTGGAATTCGCGTCTCTTGCGTGCCCTAGGTACCCAAAGTGGTAAAGAAGGTAGAGAGCACGCCATGCCTTGATTCGCTTTTGAATTCTTATAGAACTTTAAATTGTATTTTAACCACTGAACCACTTGGTGCATGGTATGGTCGTAGACTGTGCGGTATGGCAAGGGAATTGGGGATGGCAACAGCCATCATTTTAACAACCAGGTACCAATGCTGTCCCAGATGCCCGGCAGGGCCGGGCCGAGGGGTGTGCTGAGTGTGCCATCGGCACAGGGCCCAACATTTTTGGGGCCCAGATTTCGATGCACATAAGGAATAACTCTACAAAAATTAAATTTGCGTCAGACAGGATTTGATCCAGTGACCTCGTGAAAAACGGCAGCTCAAGCAAGCGATAAGACCGCGCGATCAGGAGTGATTAGCTTCTAGGCATTCCTTATAAATCTCGGCGCTCTTCTAAATTAATTACTAGTAGCATGCATCTTTAGATTTGTCAGACCGAGCGAATACTGGTTCTACGCTAGTAGGCGTACGTTTTACATCCAGTAGCTCCGCCAAATGAATTACTAGCATACATCCTTAAAAAAATTACATACATCTTTGACTTTACCCTATCTTTTATTAACTGTGGAGACACTCGTTCTCTAGCTACCACTCCGGTATTCTAAATTATACGAAGTGAACGACTTTCAACGGGTCCGCCTTTGTTTGTAGCGCTATGCACGAACATCATATTGCATCTTCCCTCGTCCCTCGCTCAAGAGCAATAGATCAACCAGGTGAGTTTCATAGTCAATAAGTTTGTAGGAGAGTAACTCCAATGACTTGTTGATGTATATGACTATTTCGATCTTTTCTAGGTAGGGCCTATTTTAGAATTTGGCACAGGGTCCCAAATTTTGCCGGCCCGGCCCTGATGCCCGGTTAGTGGCCCCTACTGCTATGATATGATCCATGTGGTGGGACGCACATGGCAAGATCCACTCGTTGTCCATAGAGAATTGACACCTTGGTTAGTTGGTTTCATAGCTGGATGATAGTAAAACCGGCAGTACAAAAGCAAAGGACCTTGGCACCTACTGTTCAGGTATAGATTCGACAGTGGCGGATCCGGGGGGGGGGGGGGGGCGAGCGGGGGCCAGCATGGCCACCCCAACAGGTTTCACCGGGGACTAGTAGTATGGCGAGTAGTATAGCTTTCGTTAATTGTAATTAGTATGCGGCCATTAGCACATATCCAGTAGCAGTATTTCTCTAAGAGGCCAACATCTGCGTGGGCTAGCTAGCCAAGCCCAGCATGCCTCTACCTAACGAAATAGGCAGAGCCATGAAGAGAATAATCATATCACGCAAGCCCAGCGATTTCCACCCCACGATGGCGTTCCTTCCCGAGCACCCTTTCGACTTGATTATCGCAGTCCGCTCGACAGTTAGGGCATACCAGCAGCGCCGCCAGGATTCATAGGACACATCCTCGCACGTCGCTGTAATCTCCACGGCGGTGTGAGTGCCGCGACGCCTTGGTTATCGGAGTCTCAAAGGCGGCCTTGGCCATGCGAGTCCTAATCCTCCGAACTAGCCAGTAGCCACCTGGGTATGTTATCGTAAACTTGCTTAGCATTTTTGTTTGATCGATTGTGAAACACATACTAGTTAATTAGTGTTTTGCACATCGATCCAAAGTTAGACTACTGGAGTAGGTAGGAACTTTCAGTCTAGTTGTAAAATAATCAATCTAGATCACTTGCACAGTACAAAGTGAATATTGATTGGAAGAATAGTGTATTTGTTTTTGAACCACACTCAAGGCCTCAAGAAAAGAGAAAATGATTACAAACCACCTTAGTATTGTAAATGTAAATCTAATTGGGGGAGGAGTAAGTTCTGATACTATTTCGGTTGCATAGTCATGATCAAAATATTGTAGGTACTAAACACACAATAACTAAAACCAAATCATAAAATACGATAATTTTTTGTGTTATGTCCTACATCTTATTTCACTTGTGCGGTTATTGTTGTGGCCTCGGCCTCGCCCCCCCTATACTCAAATCCTGGATCCGCCCCTGAGATTCGATACAAGGAGAAGAGAAAGTTAGGGATGAGAAAGGAGAATCATAAGTGTACACAAGTTTTACTTTGAAACAACAAGTAAGTGTACAGGATCCAGTGGATTTTCTTTTTTACTTTTCCCCACAAAAAGTGCTAGCACCTGTTATATATCCTCACCTTTCCTCCATGCAAACCCTGAAAGCCAAAAGCAATGAGGATGAATCGTTCTAAAAAAAAGGATGAATCCATTTTACCAAGATAATAAGTATATCGACAAGATATAAGCAGAAATAGTTAAACAATCTTGGTTGCGCCTGAAAGAGCCTTTGATCTCGAGTCCATGACAAGATAGGAATCTGATCATGAACCATCATGCCATATTGCTATGCCGTCACTGTCTCGCTACTGAACAAGCTGATGATGCAAGTTAGCTGAAAGAAATTAGCCGATACGTTCCTTAATTTCGCACTGTATCAGTTTTTCTCCAAGATTATTTGTCTGTTTACACGTACGCGAGCGGCCAGCAGCGACTGCAGATGCCACACTCTTCAGCAACAACTAGAGCTAACTTCTCTGCCAAGACACTGCAAGGCGCTGCTTGCACGCCTCCGACCAGCTTCTGACTAATCTGAAGCGAAATGGCACTGATACTATATATTTTAATCCTAACAGTACTGCAGATGAATCTTCGTAGAAGATTTTGACGAGAAAATAGTGAGCTAGCACACAAAAAGGTCACAGATCCGGGTCTCCAAAAAAGCTAGCTTGAACACAGTCTCCAACTGGAATCTGCACCGTTTGATTATCTGTCTCTGATCGGGGGGCACCAGTGGCCCATGCATCATCTGTAGACCTCCTGAAGATAAACAGGCAGATAAAGATGGCCATTGCTAGTTCATCCTATGAAATCGATCGATGATTATCTGTGTTCCAACTTCCAAGTTAAGAGTTTCCCAGTTGAAGCGCTTCTTTGTTTGAAAAGAATAGGTCGTGTATGTCTATCATACTGATAGATAACCCGGTGGAATGGTTAGGCTCTAATTTGTCCGTATACAGAGTTACGGACAGCCCAGTACTTGTCACATGTAAGAAACTATGTACACGTTTGCCGCCAATTCCAAAATCTATTATTAGTATGCATACGCTTATTTGCTGCTAGCACAGAGACAAAAATTTACCCGGGCTTGCACCCCCTGGGCTCGTTCGTTTGCTGGGGATTAGGGCATCCTTAACGGGCCTCCACAAATGGACACGCACCCATGTTCGCGCGGACATAGGGCATGATTCAAAGACACACCCAATTAGTCGACTGCAATCAGAGCGCCTTCGTTCAAGGAAGGGCAATCCAGGATAACTTCTTCATGGTGAAAAATTCGGTCAGAAGCTTGCACAGGCACCGCTCCCCGCTCTGATGCTAAAACTGGATGTTGCGAAAGCATTTGACTCCGTGTCGTGGCCTTTCCTTCTGGAGGTGCTGAAGCACAGAGGGTTTGGCCCCGATGGATCGCGCGTCTCGCCACAATGCTTTCCACACAATCGACTCGAGTGTTGGTTAACGGAAGTGCAGGGGATCAGTTTTGGCACGCCAAGGGGCTGCGGCAGGGGGATCCCAGCTCCCCAATGTTCTTCATTCTTGTAATCGATGTGCTAAATGTTGTGTTTAGGCTCGCGGAGGAGCTCGGCTTGTTTGAATCCATGACAGACTGCGGAATCCGTCACCGGCTATCACTGTTCGCTGACGACGTGGTTCTGTTCATCAAACCAACAGTGGAAGAGGCGACGGCGGCGGTACAGTTGTTGGAGCTGTTTGGTGGCGCCTCTGGTTTGCGCTGCAATCTGGCGAAGAGCTCGGCCTCGCCGATTCGGTGTGAGGGGATGGATTTGCAGCCGATTCTTGCGGTTTTGGGGTGCCCTGTGAAGAACTTTCCAATTCAGTACTTGGGGTTGCCCCTGACAATTGGGCATCTGACAAAGGAGGATCTGCAGCCGCTCGTGGATAGAATTGCGGGACATGTGCCCTCGTAGAAAGCTTCGCTGATGCAGAAGAGTGGGCGACTAATCCTAATTGACTCGACGCTCTCCGCCTCGCCGATCTACCACATGTTATCCCTTGACTTGCCCCTTGGTTCTTCACCCTCGCGGAGAAACTGCTAAGAGGATTCTTTTGGTCGGCGTCGACGGAGGCGAGACGTGGCCACTGCGTCGTTGCCTGGAACACGGTCTGTCGACCGAAGGAGCTCGGTGGACTCGGAATCAAGAATTTGAGGCTTATGAATCACGCGTTGAGAGCCCGCTGGCGCTGGCTACAGTTGACAGACATGGGGAAGCCTTGGCAGGGACTTGACTTCAAATTGGCGCCGGAAGCGGAGAACTTGTGCCTTGCCTGCACCAAGTGTGAGCTGGGAGATGGCAGGACCCTGAAATTCTGGATGAGCAGATGGGTGGACGGGCGGAGCATAGCCCAATTGGCGCCTAGCTTGATGGAATTCGTGAGCACAGAGGCGCAGCAGCTCACGGTGGCGGAAGCATTGCAGGATCGACGTTGGGTTGCAGGTATAAGGGGCGCCCCTTCCATCCCCGCCATTGTGGAATTCCTGGAGGTGTGGGACTTGGTAGCCGACCGGCAACTGGGCACGGACGCGGATCGTTTCTCGTGGAAGCTGACGGCCAATGGGGTCTATTCCTCGCGGTCGGCGTACAATGCCTTCTTCATGGGCGCAGTGGGGTTCCCGGCCGCGGCGGAACTGTGGTCATCAGGGGCGCCGTTGCTCCATAAGTTACATGTCTGGTTCATGCTGCGCAACAGGTTGTGGACGGCGGACAGGCTCGAGCATCGTGGCCTTGAGCACCCCGACACCTGCCCGCTCTGTTGCCAGGAAGAGGAAACAGCGGAACATCTGACGATGCAGTGTCCCTTCGCGCGTGAAGTCTGGTACGAGATGCTCCTCCCGCTCAGGCTGCACCGTTTCACTCCGACGAGCCAGACAACGTTGGCCGATTGGTGGCGTGTGATCGCGGCTGCGGTGCCAAAGCCAAAAAGAAAGGACCTGAATTCCTTGATCGTGTTAGTGGCGAGATGTTTATGGTTAGAGAGGAATAGTCGTGTGTTCGACAAGTTAGCGTCGCTACCGTGGACTGTGTGCAGGAAAATTAGGGAAGAGTGGGAGTTGTGGCTCAAAGCCAAGTTGTGTGGAGTGGACGGGCGTGGCCGTGAGTAGTCGGCTACGGCGTTTGTAGAGCTTCGGCTCAGTTCTTGTAAATCTATTTCTTCTATCTTAATAAAGAAGACAAGCCTCTTGCTTGTTCTTGAAAAAAAAAGACACACCCAAACGGATAAGGGGCCACGGACATGTCCTTACAATCATACTAGTTCAAAGTTTCAACACGCATTTACTTTTTTTTTTTTGCATTGACAACACACGTTTACTTGGAAGTGCGGTGCATATTCACTTCTAGGTACAATAGTCCAGTTTTGGAAGTACATAATAAGTTCGTTGATCATATTTAGTAGTTTCCAAAAAGTCTACGTGAGTAATGCAACGGCGAACATGGAAGGTTAGCCTTTTCAAGAGTTTTCATGGTTTGCCAGAAGACAAATGGGCGCATTAGCATGTGATCGCTGGGTTAGGCCCACTTACTTCCTCTGGATCGTTTCTCATTGGGCCAGGCTGTCACAGATATACGCGAACAACCTTAGTCGGGTACAACCACTTTCACCAAAAAATCCAGGTACCTAGCTAGGCCAGGCCAAGGCGCCGGTGATCAATCACACCCTGAAGATGATCAACCCTCCGGCGGCGGCGCCACCGTCCACGAGGCCGATCAGCCAAACTCCGATGGCGACACCGACAACAAGGGCCACCAGGGAACCGTCATCTCCGGTGGCGGCGGCCGTGAAGCCAGATCCGAAAGGCGGCCCCGACAATTTGACAGGGGTCAGCTATATATAATATAATCGTACATACGCTGCAGTCAGTTCATCCTCCACGTACGCCCTGACAATCACACTATGCAGCACTACATGTTCGCCGTCATCTATTTGTTCGGCTGCTTCACGTTGACGTCGTTCTTTCTCTGGACCGAACCTGACTCCGACTCGGACAGAACGGCTGAAGTGGCCGCCGCCGCGGTTATGTTCTTCTACTGCACGGCGGTGAGCCTCCTGCTTTTCAGGTATTGGGACAAGAATCAGAATAATGAGCTGGAAGCAGGATCTGGACACAGACTAATGGTGCGTCTCTAATCTTAAGAGTATTTCGAGATATTCGAACAAGCAATGATGATGTTTCATTAGCGTTCCTGGATTATTTGTGTCGCTGCTTTTCATATGTTTCTGATTTTCCTTTGCTTTTTAAATGTACTGATTATTTATTTTTCCACTTTGTAGTTCCAAGTAAGCTAGCAAACACCGACTACTAATGAATTATGTTTCAATGAATGGATCAATCAGGCGTGTTTATCGTTGGTGACTGGGATGATGCTCATCTGCTTGGTGATCACATGGCTGCTTCTCCGGCCTGATTGGCGTAACATAGCCTTCATCATGGGCGTGTTTCTGTTCTGCACGGCATGGATGCTGGGATTTGTATATGAAGAGGATCGGATTGAGCTGGCTCGTGAGATGCGTCGTAGAGCGGCGTGTCCCCAACAGAAAACGTCGGATCAAGTGTAATTGTCTTGTTATTGTGTGTTGGGCACGACGAGCGATACCAACCCAACAAAAATAATGTAGCCATTGAATTTGGATTAGATAGAATTTCTATGCTTTTTTATCTTGTTAAATTGTCACACATCACACAAAGTATGTTTTAGAACCACGGTGCATATTATGCACCCATGGTAGATACATTTACGTATGTGATCTGTATTTACAAAACTACAACTAACGCTCGTAGACAAGAATGATGTCAAACTAGACAACCATAACTTGGGCTGCCGACACATGTCGCTTGTAATTTTCGAGGAAACCCCCTGGACGTATTAATAATTGCAGTAGTTCCCAATTCTAACCGTATCGCTTTTGAATGATTGAAATGATCGCGGAAAAAATTACAATTTTTACCCATACATAATATTTTTGTTGCATGCCCATGCCTAAAATGCTGCAAGACTTATAACACGGTAGCAGATGCAATAAAAATGCAGAAATAAGGGAAACTTACAAAAATTATTTGCCATGAGATAGTCGCAGGATTAGCGAATAGCATGTGATCGTAGACTTGGCTGGGTTTGGCCCGCTTACTTTTTCAAGATACTGCAGCCACTAGCCCAGCCCAGAGGTTGCAGATATATACGCTCACAACAACCTCTTTATTATTTGGCTAGGAAATAAACAATCTCCAACGACTTTCACCAGATTTTGCTATGAACGTAGTCAACCACCCGGCGGCGGCGCCACCGTCCTCGAGGCCAATTGGCAACGCTCCGATGACGACGACTAGGACAGGTGAACCGTCATCTCCGGTGGCGGTGGCCGTGAAACCAGATCCGAAAGGCGGCCCAGACAAGAACATGACAGGGGTGAGTGATAATCACGTAGGAAGTACGCTGCAGTCAGTTCATCCTCCACGTACGCCCTGACAATCACACCATGCAGCACTACGTGTTCGCCGTCGTCTACCTGTTCGTTTTCTTCGCGTCGACGGCCATCTTTCTCTGGGCTGACCAAGACTCCGACTCCGACAGAACGGCTGAAGTGGCCGCCGCCGCGGTCATGTTCATCTGCTGCACGGCGATGAGCTTCCTGCTTTTCAGGTACTGGGAAAACAAACAGAACAATGAGGTGGCAGCAGGATCTGGATGCAGACTAATGGTGCGTGCCTATCTTATCTTAAGATATTTCAAGATATTCGGACAAGTAATGATGATGTTCCTAAATTATTTGTGTCGCTGCTTTTCATATGTTTCTGATTTTCCTTTTTTTTTAAATGTTCTGATTATTTCCACTTTCTAATCTTCCAAGATTGTTGTAAACTTATCTACAGTTACTTTTTCAGTTTTTCCTTATTTTTGTGGTTTCTTATATATGCTACTTTTGCGTACAATGTTTTTTGGAGGATAGTGTTCCCCTCAATTTTAAATTTCATGATTTTTAATAGGTTTTCCCTCACTGGGTTATGACATTCATGGTCAAAACCATGTGTATACGTATGTCCCAGTTTTGTTTGAACTACTGAAATATTCTTCTGTGAGTGGTAACTAGAAAGTTATATCCTGAAGGCCTACAAAAAAGTGGTCTGACTTCTGAGGCATGTATATTGTTACTACTTTTTAGTTCCAATTAAGCTAGCAAACACCCACTAATGAATTATGTTTCAATGAATGGACCAATCTCAGGCGTGTTTATCGTTGGTGACTGGGATGATGCTCATCTGCTTGGTGATCACATGGCTGCTTCTCCGGCCTGATTGGCGTAACATAGCCTTCATCATGGGCGTGTTTGTGTTGTGCACGGTGTGGATGTTGGGATTTGTATATGAAGAGGATCGGAATGAGCTGGCTCGTGAGATGCATCGTAGAGCGGCGTGTCCCCGAGTGAATACGTCGGATCAAGTGTAATCGTCTTGTTATTGTGTTGGGCACGACGAGCAATACCAACCCAACAAAAATAATGAAGCCATCGAATTTGGATTCGATATAATTTCTATGCTTTTTATTTTGTTAAATTGCACACATGCATCACATAAAGTATGTTTTAGAACCAGGGGCTGGGCTGGGCTAAGGCCCACTTATTTCTCCAGATACTGCCACGGCAGGCAGGTAGGCATGTCCGACTGTACAGGTAGACTTCAGTTTGAACATTCACGAAAATATCTCGGTCTGAATTTTCGTAGTTCAGTTCGAGTACGTGTAGAAAACGTCCCCGCAGCTGGTACATGCATGCATGCATGGAGTCGGATTCGAACTCTTGGAAACTTCTCCGATTTAGAACTGAGACCGACTCCGACACATGTTCTTCGAGAGTTGGACAGAACCCGCCGTACATAAAATCCCAGCGCCAGGGGCACGCCCAAAGAACGTACCGTCCTTCCACATCCAGGTCAGGATCAGCACACCCGACCGGCCGGCGATCGATCGACACCAGATCGAAGCATCTCATCCGGCGTCGACAATGACGCACGGCCACCACGACTTCTCGGCAGCGATGAGTATGACGTACGACCACCACCATCACTCCATGCCGGCAGCGTCTCCGGCGATGACGAACGACGACCACCACCACCACCACTCGACGCGGACAGCGTCACCGGTGATGACGCACGACCACCATCATCATCACGGCCATCACCAACACCACCACCAGCCAGCGGCGTTGCCGGGGATTGCGGTCGCGTACCCTTACAACCCACCGTCGACGACGCCGCCCGTGCTGCCCACAACGGCCGTGGCACCACCATCATTTATCACGGCCACCGCCAATACCCAGCATCCTCATGATCAGCGGCCAGCGGGGTTCCCGTTCCCGTACCCTTACTACCCGCCATCGACGACGACGACGAGGCAGCCGCCTTCGGTGCTGCCCACAACCGCCGGGCCGCCGGTCGTCAAACCAAGGACGGACTGCCGGGCCGCCTGTTTCATAACAGTCTTAATGGTACGTTTCCGCCGAGCACGCGCGCCATATTTATTGAGATGACCATGGTCCATGCATGGATTAATCAATTCATTAGGCTCGATCTTAGTCCCGCCGCTGATCGATGTCTTATCGTTGCATGCAGGCGTCCGTCGGGATTGGCGTGATCCTAATGGTCGTCTTCCTCTTTTGATAGGGAGATCGGACATCTGTTAGAGTTGCTCTGAACTAGCCGTGATCCATCGGGAGCGTGAAGATCGAATAATAGTGCTCCTTCGTATATGAGCCTGTGCTGTAATTATTATTATTATTATTATTATTATGCAATTTCAGTTAATGTGACGATGTTATTTGAGACGACCTTGTCCAATTCTCATGGTCGATATTAGCCTATGAGAAATAGGTGTAAAAAAATAGAACAAATACCAAAGTTTTAGAATTATGATCTGTAGATTGAATATTCTCTTTTTCGTGCTTAATTAGATTATCTATCACACATAGAAGGCGAGTGCTAAGCGTGCCCCTTGGATCGAATCCCCCGATCCTATCCTACGCCTTCTAGTCCGTCTGATGGCGGTGATATCAACCGTCCGATTGTGTCGTATGGTTGTCGACTTCCTTCCGCTCCCTCGTCCCGTCCGTCCCGCACAGCAATAGCACAACATAACATTATCTCTAGCAAAACTCTTAAATAGGCAAAACCCTTAGAATTCCGCATTGCTGCCTCCAAGAAGGTAACACGATGCACGCAGACTTTGTCGTCGTTAACGTGGCATGGGCCGGAGAAAACTTTAACACGGAAATGTTTTTTCTACATGTGGCCCTTGCCCGAAGCACCGATCCAGTTCGTGCCGGTTTAGACTCGTTGTATAGATCGTCGCCGGCTACAGCCGAGTCCACTTTTAAGTATGTCAAAATCGAAAATTTTAGAGGTGGAGTATGGGGTTACCCCACTATAGGAAATCGACTCTATGTATGCCCACGACTTTTTATCACGTCGCGTATGTACAGAAGTTCCATGTAATACGTCTCATCTGTAAATATATAACGGCCAGTTGGATCACCGGCCGTACGAATCATCACGAAATTACTAATACGATCGGTTGGCCGGTGGCAACTTGCACATACAAGGAAATGACTCGCGGCTGAAAATTTGATCTCTAAACCTTCCATTCTACACGAAGTCCTACTAGTCTACTACCAACTTGGTTTGTCTTTCTTGCTATACAATTTCTTCGAATCCCAATTGTGATTCGAAGTAAGTTACCAAATCAAGCCTAAGCTTTATACATATATCATCCCGGCCAAAGCCCCGGCAGGGCACGGAGTCAAATCACATACCTTTCCAATCGACGTACACCTAGCTACAATGCCCACCATCCAGCCACTGGACGACGAGGCGTCGGCATCGATGACCCACCACGACCATCATCATCGTCGACATGATCACTCGGCGCAGGCAGAAACCCTGGCGGTGACAACGACGCGTGAGCACCATCAACGTCAACAACGTCGTCATCATCATCACAACAGCCAGCAGCCGCAGGCGGTGCTCCTAGTCGCGTACCCTTACTCGTACCCTACCAGGGGGAATATTATGCACCCATGATAGACACATTTATTCGTATGTGATCTATATTTACAAAATCGCAACCAATGATCATAGACACGTATACGCATAATCAATCAACTTTACAATGGTATGGATCGATTGATATTAGTATGGCATGAATTGACCTCCAGGTCCTATAAATAAATAATACTCACTTTCATATTGTCGATAACTTAGTTTTGCACTAAATTAGCGATAACTAATATGGAATGGAGGGAGAGGGAGTACTAGTTAGAGACTCGTGCATTGCCATGGCGTTATAATGAGATGTACATAAAAATGAATTATAACAAATTTTCTATTCACAAAAAGGACACATATTGAGCGCTATTACATACTCCCTCTGTACACGAAAGAATGTACTTTCAGTTTTCTGGAATATTCAAACTATCTTAATTTTTACCGCGTTTAAGAAAAGTATAACAATATTTATGAAATAAAATAGTTATATGATGGAAATATATTTTATATACTCCCTCCATCCACAAATAAGTGTACTTCTACCTTTTGTGGTAAGTCAAACTTATTAAACTTTGACTAACTTTATAGGGAAAAGTGCCAACATTTATGACACTAAATTGGTATCACTAGATTCATTTTGAAATGGAGTTTCAAAATATATCAATTTTATGTCATGCATATTAATAACTTTTTCTATAAAGTTGGTCAAAATTTTAAAAAATTGACTTTGTACAAAAGCTAGATGTACACTTATTCGAGAACGGAGGGATTAGATAATATATTAATATTGTTGTATAATCTTTTTATATAAGCATGGTAAACTTTTTTTACTTTCTAAAAATATTGGAATTACACTCTTTGGTGGACGGAGTGAGTACGTGGTTTCCTTCTAGTATTGCAAGACAAACGCATGTGGTGTTTCAAACCAGTACACCTGGTTTCTTCCGTCATAACTATAAGAGGATTTATATTTTCTTCTTTTACTATCACTTTTCATGTGCACTCATCGACCCTATCAGTTCCCACTCTGGTATGACGTGTCACAAGGTATTAATTTTTTCACTCATCGACCCTGTTGGTGCCCACTTTCTTGTGTTTCCTCAGTTATCAAGCGTCACAATCTCTCCTATCTAAAAGAAAAGTTTTGTTCCTTAGTCTGCCATCAAAAAACCTTTCGTCCAACTCTTCCCTAAGCCTTCGTCGCATTTTTTTCCCACACACCGCAATGCTGGAATTTAATCAGAGACTTAATTACCGGAACAATTTGTCGGAAACGAATCCAATCTTTCCAGTGTTCAATGGGAGACATGGTGTGCCGCAGCACGCATATGGTCGGGCCCAGCGAAACCCTTTACCGTCTCATGTCTCGTGACTATAGCTAACGTATCCGCAAAGCGCATCGTCGTTCCGTCGCTAACCCGGGGCGCCGCCGCCGCCTCCCACAATTCCTCCAGCCCACGAGTGTCCCTTCGACTCCGAGATCTCAAGCGCCAGGGCGGACTATGCCGCGGACGGCGGCCTCCCTGATCTCGAGACCTCCACCGCCCGAGCTTGCCGTGCCATGGCTGCCATCCCCCGCTTGTGCGTTTCTCGATTGTTACCATGGCGCTGAATCTGCTTAGATCACTGGTTCTTCCACCCAGGTCGCCGTGAAGAGGGGTGGAGGCGAAGAGTTGAAGAGGAGGATGGATCCATCGTTCTGTTCGATTCGTCCGCAGCCGTCCACGACCGCCGTGATGCCTCGGTGAGTATTTGCTTCTCCCAAAATCCTCTCTCGGTGTTGGCCAAGTGCGACTGTGGGATGGCGGTAGCACTTGCTCGGTTGCTCCACCATCTGGGTAGATGATCTTGTAATTTAGCTCGGTCATTGTAGATAGTTGGATGCAGTGTCTACAAAGTACATTAGTCCTATAATTCAAGTACTCAACAACTTAACTCAGCCAGTCCAGTGATTGTGCTTGTATATATGCAGTTCCAGAAGCGTTACACTTACAGTGGGTAGTGTAGGAGCTTGAGAAGGACGTAGGAGCTGGTGGGGATTGGTTAGGAGGAAGTTGCGTTGATTGTGTTGCACAACCTTTGCCGGCGAGTCCGGTCCAAGGGCGTGCAGCGAGAGCGTAGTCGAAGGAGTCGTACACGCGGCACAATCACAGATGCGAAAAGTAAAAAGACACAGAGATATATGCGGGACTGATCTTTATTATCAATGGTCTGTCTCTCTCAATACAATACATGGGTATATATAGGAGGGAGAGGGGCTAGGGTTGAGGACCAATCTAGAGGGAAAACCCCCACCCCAAGAAAGGGTGGGACCCGCACGTGGTGCGTACGTCGGTTTCCCAACACTCCCCCTTGGTCCGACATCCCGTATTGTCTATGTCTCAAAGACTCCGAAAAACCCAGTGGGAAAAATATGGAGAAAGAGCACATAGCATACGTCTCCTCATGTTGCACGAATTGCCTCATCAAAAACCTCAATGTGAGAAACATCGGGAAAACTCACATAAGGGAAAAAGAGTACAATCCACTCAACATCATGTTGAGTACTTGATCATCCGGATCAAGATTTTCAGATGGGGGTGTGAAGAATCTCCCCCGGAGTCTGGCATATCTCTAAGTCTCATCATACCGATTCCACGAACACACCTCACAAAAGATGATGCCGGTAATGATTTAGTGAACATATCAGCGAGATTGTCACACGACTTAGTATGCAAGATCCTTACCTCGTTCGTCTTCTACAGCTCATGCGCATAGAAAAACTTGGGGTTGATGAGACTACTCTTCACATGCCCTGACTGCACTTGAGCAACACAAGCTACATTATCTTCATAGATAATGGTGGGGGTTTGTACGGTGTTCAGCCCACACGTCTGCGGAATGTGGAGAATCATCCGTCGAAGCCATGCACACTCTTGTGATGCTTCTTATAGTGCTATGATTTCAGAGTGGTTCGTCCAAGTCGATAGAAGACTTTGCTCAGACGATTTCCAGGGAACATCAGTTCCACCACAAAGGAAAACATATCCAATCTATAACTTGGAAGTGTGCGGGTCCGACAGGTACCCTGCATCAGCATAGCCTACCAATGATAGGTCTTGATTCCTCCAATAAAATAGCCAAAAATATTTGGTCCCTTGCAGGTATCGTAAGACGGTCTTGATGCCTTTCCAATATCTAGGTAGGCTCAGAACTGTACCTAGCAAGCAAATTTACAGCGAACGCGATGTCCTGCCATGTACAATTCGCGAGGTACATGAGTGCTCCAAGGACACTCAAGTAGGGGAATTCCGGTCCCAGAATTTCCTCCCCCTCTTCCTTAGGCCTGAGCGGGTCCTTATCTTGCTGTAAAGACCTCCCAATCATTGGGGTCTTCGAAGGATATGCCTTATGAAATCCAAATCTCTCTAACACCTTCTGGGTGTACTGGTGCACTAGAATCCCAGCAGGGGAATGTTCAAGTTACAGACACAGACAGAACTTGGTTTTACCCAAATCCTTCATCTCGAATTCCGACATCAGGTAGGAACTTGCTTCCTCAATATCTCTAGGTGTACCAATTATATTCAAATCGTCCACGTACACCGAGATTATACAGAATCCATCTTCGTTGCTCGTGTAGCCCTTCTGATGAAGGAGATCGCTTAAGCGATTATACCACAGCCTACCAAACTCTTTAAGTCCGTACAATGACTTCCAAAGAAGAACACTGTATAGACTCCGATTTGCTCTCTTGGTTGGGAATGGGGATACCTTTCGGTACCATCATGTAAAAGTCAAAATCAAGGTTACCATATAGGTAAGCATTGACAACATCCAACAATTTCATTGTTAAGTCCAGATTTACTGCCATGAGATTAAGTATCTAAAGGTTATACCATCCATGACTAGGGAGTAAGTTTCCTCAATATCGACATCTGGCGTTGAGTGAACCATTGAGCGGCGAGTCTTGCTCTATACCGATCCACCTCATGTGAGGTAACTGCCTCCTGCCAATCTTTCCAATCCGACCTTATTTCACAATCAGCGAGATTGTTAGGCCTAGGGTCAGGATCTATGATTGAGGCAATTCTATAGCAAAGTTAATGTCGACAATTGCCATTGCTCGGTTCCTTGACTCTCCCTTATTTATATAATTTATGGCCATTTCGTCATGGGGCGCATCTGGCGCTACCTCTTGCTCCACCGTATTTCCCAGTACAGGAGCGAGGTCCTTTAGCTTTTCCGCGCCGATGTGTGTACTCACATCTCCGCTGGATGTTCCCTCAATAGGGACATTCAAGTCCGGAATCCCGTGCACAGGACTTTCCGTACTTGTGCCAGGTCTCAATTGGCTCCCCTTTTTCTTATTAGGGGCTTTGGTGACTGTCTGTGATAAATCTCTCTTATCCTTCTTCCTCAGGCGTCCCCGAGTACTTAGGAGTTGAGAAACCGGATTTCGCGTCCTTTTAGGCCTTTGGACGGGAGCGGGTGTACCATAGTTAACTTCGGTATCTCAACCCTTTCCAGTGCATTGCACGTAGGCATATGCGACTTTCTCGCAGTTTTCAAGTCACTAAAGTGATCAGGCAGTTGATTCGCTAATGCATGCAAATCAATTTTCTTTTGGACTTCTTTATTTGTCTCGGCAGTGCGTGGGTCATGAGCGTGGATCTCCGTGACTTAGCACGTGATTTCTCGACTTTTATCATCAAGGGTTTGATTATCTCCCCCTAAAGTCGGAAAGAGATCCTCGTCAATGCAATCAGCAAAGCGGGCCGTATGACAATCACTTGTCATGGGGTCCAAATACCTGATTATGGACACAGTCTCATAAGCAACGTATATCCCCGACTTAAGGAGGAGGCCCGTTGCTGATCGCTGGTGGTGGTATCGGTACATATACCTAGCAACCGAACCTATAAAGGTGGGAAAAACTTCGGTGCCAACCCCTACGCAAGCTGCATATGAGAATGGATGTTGTAGGCTAACAGTCTAAATTTGATGAGTTTAGCAGCGTGTAACACAGCGTGCCCCAACATCTGGTTGGCGAATTACAACTTTGAAGGGGCGGTCTTGCAATGAATTTAACCAAATGCATTTTGCGTTTGGACATGCGGTACCGAATGCTCGACTGCGATTCACATTGCCATGGATTTATGTTGCAGTAGGCAAACAGTGGACCATTTAGAGAAGCGTCGATGTGTACCATAAAGTACCAAAACAACCTTGAGATGGGCTGAATCGGACCGCTTGTCCCTAGGATGCAAAAAAAATGTGGGGATTGCATCCTTCACCTTTAAGGTGGACGGTCGACTGATTAACTTCCCCGAAGAGTATGCGAAGCACACAAAATCATCAGGATTCGGGAAGTTTTTAATTTTAACATTATGACCGTTCAAGTTGTGTATTCCTCATCATACTAAGACTTAGTGGCCTAATCTATCATGCCAAATGCAAAATAGTTCAGAGCATTTGAAGGAAGTATACATAGGCGGTGCTACAAATATCGTGTAGCATAGCCCTTTTTCTAATGGAGGAAAATCTTCCAAGAACATGTTTACATTTTCATCGCGCTCGGTGATTAGGAGGTATTCCATACCATTCACAACACCGGTCTCAGCTAGAGACTATCAGCGTGAAAACCATTGAAACTTAAGGGGGTGCGAGTGACTCGGGGTACAACAATGCATCGTTAATGATCAAAGTTGTTCCCATGGGTAGTATGATAGTGGCTCTTCCGGAGCCAACTATATAAGAATCGCAGTCGGCGATTTTCATAACACTACCTCGAGATTTTATTAGACTCAAAGCACACAATTTGTCTCAAAATGGTATTTGTGTATCGTTTTCCACAAAACATGTTTACTCCATTGGTGTGCCACACGTGTTCTAAGATATTTGCATGTAATTAAAATAATGAAGCGAGGAAGTAGCGACATTATAGAACAAATGCATATACATCTCAGAACATAACATGCCATCATATTTAAATAGAGGAATTAATGAACGATAATCAAATATCATTCAACCGTCGAAATAATGAATATGTCTTGCTCTTATAGAGCTTACAAAACCAAATGTATCTCAAATAGCCTAAGGAATCATGATAAATGAAGTAGTGGAAGCTTAGACGGGCGTAGTGAACGCGCCGTTCACTTCACACTCAAACTCCAACTGTGCGAACTGCTCCTCACTGATTATAAGATCATCATCAGTGCCTACACGAGGCGCAAAAAGGGCACGCCAAGTGATCGACCTCCATAGAGACGTCGACGTCCGATGGGACCGTCGGAGCTATCTCCATGGGCGCAACTAGAAGTGCAGCAATAGGCGGAGGTGGAGGCGGCGAGAGGAGCTCAGGCGCCACCATGGGTGTCGGAGGTGCCTCCCCTGTACTGAGGCGAGGTGAGATTCATGCACCTTCTTACTAGCCTTGTACGTTGCCACAACGTCCTTAGGTGCACGGCACTGGCATGAGAAGTGTTCTGTAGAGCCGCACCGATAGCATTCCTGGGGCCTCTGCTCCCCCTTGCCTGGCTGATGCTGCTGAGCCTGGCGAGGGGGGGGGGGGGTGAGGCACCTTCTTGCCCTTCCTACCTCTCTTCTTCTTGAGAGGCACATGGGCCTTCTAGACGTTAGCATGGCCCCCTGACGGGAACTCGCCCCAAGTGGCTGCGCGAGAGAGTTCTTTTTCACAAGAGCTCATCCTGCGTCTCCTCCACCTGGAGTATGTCCACAAGCTCTGCATACTGCGTGTACTGCCCCTGGCGGTAGTTTCGCGAGGACTGTACAGCGGATTGGGGTGGAAAGTGGAGAGAGTTTTCTCAATCTTCTAGGTGTCGGTGATAGTGACACCACACATCCGAAGAGAGGTGCAAATCCGGTGCAAAGCCGAATTGTAGTCTCCCACCGTCTGGAAGTCCTGAAACCTCAGACGTATCCACTCCGCCTCCACCAGCGGGCGAACAGTGTACTTCAGTCGCTCGAAACGCTGTTTTAAGAGCATTCCAGAGGTCCAAAGCACTCCGCTCAGCCATGTACTTATTTTTCAGAGTACTGCAGAGGTGGTGACGCGGAAAATGCAGAGCCTGGGCATTCTGAACAGAGGTGATAGCGCCGGTGACCGCTTGGGTCCCCGGGCCAATTGCCTTGGTCAGCTCCCCGGGTGTGAGGAAGATCTCAACGTCCGATGCCCATGTCAGGTAGTTCAGCCCATTTTGGGCTAGCTCGGTGAACTCACGATTGACGATTCCGGCCATCTGCGATTTATGCAAATCTTATTAGATTACAGCAGGTAATCCGGATTACAGCAGGTAATCCATTGCACAAATGCGATGAAGATACAATTGTTCATTAACATGACGTTCCAATATTTAAAAACATGCTAATAATGATTTCAAAGCGATTAAAGGTAATTAAACAATTAATTCTAGCAATGAAAACATATAATCAAAGCATTATAATGACGGAAACATGTTAAGCGCATCACTAACGTGAAAAAAATGGCCCCAAAATTGACCTTCCGAAATTATTTTATGCACAAAAATACAATTTCAGCAAAATTAGACTTGACCAGGGACTGGTAAATTTATTCAACAGGAATAAAGTTATACCTAATTCTGGAAAAGTTTAAGTGCTAAAATGTAAAATACGCGCATTCGGTCCGGCCCGATCGGCAGCAGGCCGAAACTGGGCCGCAAACCGTCCGACGACCCATCATCATTCCTCTCTGCCCAGCGCTGGCCTTTGTTTTTTTTTCGACCGCATAACCGTCCGAATTGGGTCCAGAGGGCCCAGCAGCGGCCCAACCGAACCCTAGAAGGGTCGGCCGCCTCACGCGTTGACCGAGGTCGAAGCTCTGGTCGTGGTGACGGCCAGCCACGGGTGACCTCCTGGCTCGAGACCAAGGGGCGGCGGCGGGCTGTGACGGCGGCGGCGGCGGCCAGTGGGGCCGCGCGCTCGCGTGGGTGGGGGGCGCGCTTGCGCAGGCTCGGCGCGGGTGGCGGGCGGGCGGCCGGTGGCGTGACCTCGCACATCGCGGGGCTCGGCCGACTAGGCCTGGAGCTCGTACGCGGACGGCGCGTCGACGCGGCCATGGCGCGGATGCGGGCGGCGCGGTCACAGTGCTGCCGGGCACGGCGAGCGCGGACGGCCAGCAGGGCTCCAGCGGCGACGGCCTCGGCGCGAGGCCAGCAGGGCCAGGCGGCGGTCGGCGGCGCCCCTCGGGCGCAGGTGCGGTCAGCAGGGTACACAGCGAGCACGGTCATCTGGACCTTCTCGCGCGGAAGAGCGACGGCGGCGCCACGTAGTGCAAGGCTCGGTGTGTTGCGTGGCGGCTTGCCGACCTATGCAACACACGGCGAGCGGCTCTACGGCAGTCAGCCGACGACGTCTTTTACGCCGACATAGAAAACAGTTCGGATGACAATCTTCATCGTCCGTTCATCTGGAATTGATACGGCGCGTCGCACAGCTGGTGCATCGCGGCGGTACCGTGATCATCTGGATCACGTCCATACCGACTCCCTACGGTGCCGTCAACAAATCCCCCATGAATCCGAGAGCATCGACATTGGTCGGCGACGTATTCGTCAGCTCGGCTCTCGGGAGGGAAATCGACACCGTAGGTAATACATAATCCGTATAAAACATATGGCAAAAACGGAAACATAGAAAGATGTAAAACCGTTGTTGCGATCGGATCTGGATTATACCTTCGCGATGAACGACGAGAGCCTGCTTGAGGGAGGCTCGATGTAGATCAGTTGGCGGAGCAGTACGTGCTGATAACGTGTTGCACAACCTTTGCCGGCGAGTCCGGTCCAAGGGCGTGCAGCGAGAGCGTAGTCGAAGGAGTCGTACACGCGGCACAATCACAGATGCGAAAAGTAAAAAGACACAGAGATATATGCGGGACTGATCTTTATTATCAATGGTCTGTCTCTCTCAATACAATACATGGGTATATATAGGAGGGAGAGGGGCTAGGGTTGAGGACCAATCTAGAGGGAAAATCCCCACCCCAAGAAAGGGTGGGACCCGCACGTGGTGCGTACGTCGGTTTCCCAACAGATTGTGGCTGAGGTGCGTGCCAAGGATTAGAGGCGAAGAGGGCACTACATCGCTGCAATTATTGATGAAGACCTTGGTGAGTATCTATTTTCTCTGGATCGCGGAGGTGAGAACAGCTGGCTCCAAATGAGGTAGTCACACGAATTAACTGCCGCCGGCACGCGTGTGGACTGTCTGAAGCAGAGACGAGGAGAAGGGGAAGGTGGCGGCGAAGGACGGTGCGCCACTGCAAGTGCTGAGGCTTGTGACCAAGCGGACCCTCTTGGTCCTGTTAAACCTCCCGCCCGCCATCACCGACATGGTCACCATTGCCGGCTTCATGGCCCTGGGTATGATTTCCTTCTGAATCGCAATTCTGTTGATATTGCTATGAATGTTTCATGAGGTTTGTTGATTATACGATCTCATGCCTGTATTGCACATCTCCAATTGCAATTGTGGTTGACCAAGGAGAGGCGCCGGAGTCACTACTTCAAGCAATTCCCTTAGGACAAAACAGTGTTTGGCATCAACATGTGTTCAAGCAATTCCATGAGGTGGATCCTAACCCCCGGCTTCGACGACATGTTCTCCTCGCCAGACAGAGAAGAAGGAGGTGTCCGTACACAAAGAATCTTTTCACCAGGGCGTTCAACGTGTGTGCGGCCTCGCCGTCTGCACTCAGAGAAACGAGCCTGGCTATAGCCTATGCGCTCCTCACCAGGCCGCCGGCGGCGCGATGTCGCACGACCACGATCACCACCACGGTGGCCACCACCATCACGACGGTGGCCATCATCACCACGACGTCGGCCACCACCATCACGACGGCGGCCACCACCACAGCCACCACCACCACCATCATCATCAGGACGACGCGGACCAGCAGCCGCCGGCACAGCCGGTGTTCCCGGTCACATACACCTCCCTGCCGGCGGCGACGCCGCTCCTCGAGCCCAGGCCTGACAGCGCTGAGCCAGAATCTCAAGGACTCGTCATGGTACGTAAATTCCACGAGCGCATGCATCCATCCATCCCTGCAGCTGCAGTCATCTTGCTATAGTGTTTTACTAGTGGATGATGGTCAATTGATTTCGATTTGCTCTTGTTGTTTGTGGCTGCCTGTTCCTGCAGTGTATGGCCTGCTTGATCCTGATCGTGGTGGTTATCCTCTTGTACATATACGGCTGATTCGTGGACGGCAGCCAGCGTGCGTGCACTACTCCGATCTGAACCTTTTCTGATAGCATGGCTAGCAGATTTGTTAGTTAATCAGGACTTGTGTGTGCAATGCCAATATGTGGTGATCGATTTCATTATTATTGTGTAATTCGAATATGCAAAGTCAATGTGGGAGCTGCAACTAGCTCACCGGATCACACTCTGTCAGATTCCCCGTCCCCTAGCTCCCCCGACCCCAAACCCTAGGGCGCCGCCGCCGCCGGCCTCGCCTCCGGCGTCTTCCCCGCCGCCCCCCCCCCCCCCCCATCGGGGCACATTGGCGCGGTGGCATCTCATATTCAATGGCAGGCGGGGATCATGATCCACGATGTTTCCCACGCTTAAAAACTGGAATCCTTCACTTCGGATCACACAATGGTGTTTACTGTATTTTCCAAGCTCCTCAAACTGGATGTGTCATTCGTTACCTAAACCTAAAGAAGCGCTTGAGGGCCGACTGGTGAATGAAGGGACTTCAAACATCCCACAAGGCTTGTCAAGTGGATCAGAACACTAGTAAGAATTTGAATCTGAAAATTCTCAATATTTGAACTTTTTTTTTACCGTTGGTCATTTCTTAGGGACAAGCAATATCTTATGAGGGGTGGAGGTGTAATTTTCTGTCGTTAGATGATTCCAAAAATAACGTGAACTCTACATTTGTCGGGCTCATCGCCCCACCAAAAGTTACTGATAATTCATCTAAAAAAGGTTAAGCTCATCGCAAACATGGCGACTAAGAAGCGATCCAGGGTTCAACGCTAGACGCCGCCGTTATACGCCATTTCTCCTCCGTGTTCGACTAGGACTCAGGTCCGTGCCTCCTCTGTCTGCCGCTCCGGTGGCAGGAGAGGTGGGAGCTATGGTGACGTTGTGCGCAACGAAAATAAGGTTCCCCGTCTCCGCGTCCACCTCGTCAACGACAAATCTCGCTGGTGGCACTAAGTAAGGTCGAGAATCGACTGGTCGCTACTCCCTTTAATGATTCAATGAAGACGACTACGGCTCTATTCCTTAGCAGCCTGTGCATAAACACTTTCTGCCTCTCACCAACAAATTTAGGCCGGCTCCGATAGGGGAGCGGTGACAGCGGCAGTGGTCGTTAGGTAGTCCACGTCTCGATGTAATTTTTATTCTTTTTGACATCATTTGAACTTCTTGTGAACTTTTGTAATGGATCGGGATACTTTTAAGAAAAATGATCCATGCTAGGTCACTACAGGAATGGGAGTCTATGTCGACGGCCAACCTCTATGCCGACGGCTTTTTGTCGGGGCCGTCGGCATAGACTCCGACGAGGCCAGCCCGTCCACATGGTCGTCGGCATAGGTTCTGCCATCGGCACAGGGCTACATAGCTCTGTTTTTTTCTTCTGTTTTTGTCTAATATGGAATAATTCATATTTTTAAATTCGTAAATCAAAATTTAACGAATAAAATGTCTAAATTGATAAAATAATGAGAGGAATCCAAATATGACATCAATATCATCTTATTCATCGTGTATATGACAGTTTACAACATATTTTTGGTACTTGCTTAATAAAAAGTCATTTTTGGCATTTAAAAAATAGAAAATGATATTTATAATAATATTTTATAAAAAAAATGGCAACATTGTTTGCCATACAAAGACACACATATGTGTCAAATATGGGCACATTATCACAAACTATGGCACGGGGATGACCATAACTTGGTCATTTGACTCGAAACTTATACATGTTTATAGATGATTAACCTTTTTGTGAAGAAGTTTTTTGTAAACTTTGTCAAAACTCAAATTTATCATTTATCCTAGCAACTATTACACATAAAAGTACTCCATTCCAAAGGATTTCATTTTTTGACTTTTTTCACTTTCTTTTGTTTTGTTGAAAAAACGGTCAAAATGACCACCGTGCCTATTCATCAAAAGGGGTTGCATTTTTGAAAACTATCAATGGTTTTGTGATATAACCACTACTGGTGTATCTTAAAATGAATTTTCCTAAAATTTCAGGGCAAACTATCACACACTTGTAGTCATAAAGTTATTTAAATAGGCAAAATTAGATAAAAACCAAGAAAATTCCTAATATTGCTGGATTGTCCATAAAATATGGTCTACTTTGTGTGATAATTGGATGGGTGCCATTTTCCACCATATTTTTTGTACTTGCTTCACAAAAAATTTCATTTTTGACAATTAAAAATGAAAAATGATATTTATAAAACTAATTTGAAAAACCTCAGTTCTGCAACATTGTTTGTTATACCAAGATACACCTATGTGTCAAATATGGGCACATTATCACAAACTATGGCACGGGGATGAACATAACTTGGTCATTTGATCCGAAAACTTATACATGTTTATAGATGATTGACCATTTTGTGAAGATGTTTTTTGTAAAATTTGTCAAAACTCAACTTTATCATTTATCCTAGCAACTAGTACACATAAAAGTACCCCATGCCAAAGGATTTCATTTTTTTGACTATTTTTTTACATAAAATTCAATTACTTTCGAAAAATAGGCATAAAGTCATTTTTCTAAAATATGTTGCAAAAATTCATATACATGATGAAAAAGATGATATGGATGTCATATTTGGATTCCTCTCATTTTTTAAACGGTTTAGACATTTTATTTTTTAAATTTCGATTTACGGATTTAAAGATATGAATTATTCCATATTAATGTAAAAAGGAGAAAATAAAGTAAAGTAAATTTTATTGTTATTTATTCAAAAAATATTATTACATAATTATTGTTATTTATTCAAATAAATTTTCAAAATTTAAACAATAAAAAGTGTAACATCATGACCCATGGGTTAATATGGTTGATAAGATACTAATATCAATAATTTATAACATCTCATTCGAAAGCTAATTTGAAAGGAACTATAATGTTAAGCGTGCTTGGACTGGAGCAATTTGAGAATGGGTGACTGAACGGGAAGTTTGACTAAGGTAAGTACTTTGACCTGAGATTAAGTGTGTGGCTAAGTGGGAAATTCGAAATTTGAAAAAAAAACAAAAGTTGGAAAATTCGGAGTAGAATTGAAAAAAATAAAAAAGTTTAATTTTTATTTTTAAGAAAAATTGGAAAAAATAATTTTAGAAAACAAAATGCCGACGGCCTCTATGCCGCATGACCTGTGCCTACGGGCATCTACGCCGACGGCTGCCGCTGGCATGGGTTTTGCCGACGGTATACGGGCATGTGCCGACGGGAAAATGCCGTCGGCATAGAGCTTCGTTCCTGTGTGCTAGCCGATAGAGTACTGTTCTTCTTTTCGAACTCGAGACTAGTCCGGCTCAAACTATATATCGGTTCTAGTATACGGTTACGGCACTAGAACTTACACGTTCGAACTCTTAAGTCGATCGTGACCTATTCGTACACGTTGACGTCTAACTCAACCCCGGCGTGTAAATAAATAAACCAAATTAGCTACACGAGTCAAAACAATCCACCAACCAATCAGCGGCCAATCAATCGCCGCCGGCGATGATGCACGGCCATCACCACGTGGGCCATCACGGCGGCGGTGGCCATCACCACCACGGGGGCCATCACGGCGGCGGCGGCGGCCATCACCACCACCATCATCACGGCGGCCATCACCACCACGGCCATCACCACCACCACCATCACGGCGGCCAGGCGTTGCCGGGGTTCGCGGTCCCGTACTACCTGCCGACGACGACGACAGTCCAGGCGCCGCTCCTGGAGCCCAGGCCGCAAAGCTCCGGCTACGACAACTGGCTCTATACGGTAATTGCATCCATGGGGTCGATCTTGCTTGCTAGCTACTATAGCTAGCTAGCCTAACGAAGTATCGATAATTAATTTCGATGATTGCTCTCGCTGACTGTTGTTATTTGTGCGTGCAGTGTCTGGCCTTCTTGACCCTGGCCGTCGTGGTCATCCTCTTCTACATGTTGAGCTGAACCATCGACGGGACCGTGCGTGCAGATTACTACTACGATCAGGACTGAGCTTGTGTGTGTGGTGGTCGATTTGATTATTATTGTGTAACTCAATGTAACTGTATATCCTTGATGATTATTCGCTCTATGGACCCGGATATATACGAATGTGGGACATTAATTGGTAAATGCATGCTTTCTCATTGGTAAATTAGTGATACATGTTACCTGAAGTGACTAGTTCCTGAGGGTTTTCTCTTTCTCGGAATTTGATCCTTTACTGTCGAGTGTTTTCATTTTCGTTCGTTGGATCGTCTTTGAGATTTGAGCGTTGTCTTGTTTTTTCTCCGCTCCTGATTATCTCCTATAGGACTATAGATTGGTGGGGTTTTCTTTGCGCTAAGTGCTTTTGTCTTGGGCTTTTCGTGTTTTCTGGGTTGGGCTTTTGTTCTTTCATAAGTATAATCTCAGTTTTCATGAAAAGTATATAATGCGGTCCTACATTAATTTCGGTGTAAATTACAGTTTTGTTAACATGTATGTATACACTAGGGAAAACTCTTCCTGTCAACCGGCTCTGTTCAATGAGACGGTTCCAGTGTCAATGGAGGCGATGATGCCAGTTTAGAGCATTAATTTTATTTGTGTTTTTTATGCACAAATGCTTACGGCTTTAGGCTTAAATTTACGTTTTTAGCTTATTTCTGAACATTATCTTTTACTGTACATACACAAATCATGCGTGAGTAAAAACAAAAGTGACAACGAAGGTTACATTTTGTTTGAGGGAAAGTGAAGATTAAAAAGAAGCAATGGATTACCTAGCCCGGCCCAGCCCATATGGTGCATCTTTGCCCTGCCCACTCTGTTGCTCACTCTGTTTCACAATGTAAGCCGTTAGAGGGAGTAGTTGTTATCTGTTGTTAGTGTGATCAATTAACCAATGACCTTCCTTCCGGTTGCTTCAACACTGGACGTTTCAAAAGATATGTTTTTCTGCAAAATTGTGCGTCCCAGAAATTGTGTTATAATTGCAACTTTGTATCGATCAATCTGCGCCCATCCCAGAAATTTGTGTGGTAAGAGAATGTCGGAGGTGGAAGCAGAATGATGCAAAATGGTTCACAATATTGGACCTGCCTACACACGAGAAATAAAATCATACGACGATGGATTTCAGCGTATATAAGTAGGCCCACCTGTGCATAAGGTCCATTCTAAAATTCTGGAAAAAAATTAAAGCGGTTACCAGATATAGTCATAGGCTGCTTCTAAAATACGGAGTATTAGAAGCACACATAGACTTGTCTTACACATTGACCACCTATCGATCTTGTGTCTTGCATCATTTTCAAACTTGCACGAAGTAGCGAGAGCCATCCGAGCTGTAGCGTCAAGAATCTGCACAGTGAGAGAGCAAATGAGGTTTTTGGGCCGACGGGTTTGGTCAAACTATACGTAGAATGGACAGGGTAAAGAGAGGGGCCGGGAAGTATGGAACCCCATGGTGTGATAGTGACTTCCATCAAACCAATATTAATTGGAGTACCCCATCGATCACCACATGAGAACTAGAACGCACGAGCCAGAACAGTCACGCGCGCGCATCTTCCACCCACCTGCAGGCCGCCGGCAGTCGGCACCGATCTCCGGCGGCGTCTCTGGCGATGACGCACGGCCATGATCACCACGGCGGCCATCACCACCACCACGATCACGGCGGCCACCACCACCACCATCACCACGGCCAGGCGCTGCCGGGGTTCCCGATCCCGTACTCGTACCTGCCGAGGACGACGGTCCAGTACACGTACCAGCTGCCGACGACGACGACGGTCGCCCTCGGGACGCCGCTCCTCGAGCCCGAGAAGATCCTAACCAGGATAGACAGGAGCAGCGGGTTTTTGGTGTGTGCGTGTGGAGAGACAGGAGCAGCGGAACAGGGCGAGCAGGGCCAAGATAGGGAAACAGCAGCGACGGCTGCTCGAGCTTGCACGCGAGTGCATCCATGGCGGACAGCAGCTTCGTCAGAATATGATTCCACGACAGGGAGCGCTAAAGGGCCGGATTTCGGCGGGAATCGAAAGGGATTCTCACCGGGAGGAGGCTGGAGGAGTCGTTCTTGCTCGGCGTCGACGAACGGTGACGAATTTGACAAGGAGGCGCCGGCGGCCGGAGGAAGAAGAAGCAGACGATTCGCTCGCTCCTAAGCGTCCCTGCTTGATTCCTCCCGCGTGTACGAAGAAGACGACGAGGCGCAGCTCCTGGACACGTAGCTAGTCGATGAACTGGCTCGAGGCGGCGGCGACCTTCAAGCTCCTTTCATGGTGGCGAGGGTGCTTCTGTTTGCGATTGGAGAAGAAGAAGGGGGGAGGAAGCTTACCCGGCGGAAGAGGGGAGAGAAAGGTTAGGGTTGAGAAGGGCGCAGGGGCAGGTTATAAAGGAGAGGGGAAAAGGAGGAGCAGGTGGCTGCGAGGTGGAGGCCACCACCGCCACGGTGTAAAGCTCCTCTCTCTCCGTACGGAAGAGGAAGATAACCGGTGCTGGGCCTGGTGGGCTGGCCCGAAAGTGGGCTTGGGCCACTTCGGCCAGGCTGCCTCTTTTATTTTTCTTTTCCTTTTGTTTTTCTGTTTTAATTTGTAGAAACTAAAAGAAGTAGAATTTTTAATTGAAACCTTTTGCAAACATTTTTATTTGTTCAAAATACTTTTGTTACAATCATTTGTATTATTTGGGCAATATTGTAACAACACAAAAATGTGGTTTTGTATAATTGTGCAATGAAATAAAATATTAACTGAGATGAACACATGAATATGATGCCATGATGATTGCTAAAAATATCAAATAACAAGCAATAACAATCGGGTTACATTTTTGGGATGTTACAATGGACGATTGTCTTACTCGCCGATTCTCAGAAATTTGAAATCATTGCCCATGACAGAAATGATCAAGGGCAAGCAGGCCATTCTTATAGATATATCTGATAGTGCTCCAGCCCGCCCCAAGGAGACACCAGACAATGAGACAAGCAGTGGCAAAAACCTCCCCAAGGCTGGGTTAAACTGAAAATTGATGGCTCTGTCAAAAAGGAGAATGATAGTGCAGGCGCTGGAATGGTGCTCAGAGATGAGGAAGGCAAGGTCATGTTTTGTGAATGTCGGCAATTACTGAAGTGTGATGATCCCTCTGAGTCTGAAGCCAGGGCGTCGGAGGAAGGCATGTCCCTGGCGTTGCAATGGTGCACCAAGCCTATTATTATTGAGACTGATTGCTCAAGTTTGAGCGTTGCTGCCTCTGGGAGGACCCAAGACCGATCTATGCTTACCGAGATTAGACTTTTGGTTAGTGGTAGTAGACAAACTTCTTTTGTAAAAGCGGATCGATCCCAAAATAGAGTGAGTCACTGTGTTGCAAATTTTGCAAGGACAGAAGAGGCGAAGAGCGTACTATGGTGTGGCATGGTTCTGGACCTGATTGTGTTACTCACAGCTAGATCATGACCTCAGTGTAATCCCTATTTCTTACTATAATCCACTTTTACCCGCAAAAAAAAACTGCATCGGCCACATGCGGCACCATGCCAATAAACTAGCCTACTCTTAGTCGACATGTGGAAGAATGTTCTAACGGTTGTTCGCGATGAGCATCGTTGACAAGAAACAAACAAAAGGGCGCAAACTAAGCCTAGAAGGCAGTGAGATTCCATGAGAGAAGAATCGTTTGGTCAAACTAAGTGAAGATTCCGGTGAGATTCGTCAGAGTTGAAGATGTGAAATTGTGCCGGTTCAGTGGCTCAGATGGAAGGTAAGCTCACCTGGATCGACGAATGGGCCGGTGGTCGGCCAAAGTCGGAGAAGAAGAGGGCGACCGGTCCCCCTCCTTCGCCAACTCGATCGTGGCGCCGGCGGCCGCGTGCCCACCTGTTCCGAGAGCTTGCCTAGGAGCCGAGGCAGGAAAGGCCGCAGGCGAGTTGCCGAGGGGGAAGATGGGCGGCGGGCGGTGAACTCGTGACTCGAATAGACGAGTAAGAGATAGACGAAGGGGTGATGGGGAGCTCGTCGCCGGCGAGGAGTAGGTCGCCGCCGACGGTGTGGCGGGGTAGCCGACCGCGTCGTCGTGTCACGTGGGTATCTTGTGAAAGTGGGCCACGCCACGGTGCAGCCCACTTGTTTTCAGTCTTCTTCTCGTTGCCACGCCAGCACGGCCCAGTTGTTGTTTGATTTTGCTCAAAAAGGAGTTGTTGTTTGATGCAGAGTTGAGTATTCTGTAGCAGCATAATGTAAGATTTCAAAATATAAATAAATAGAACTCCCTGCATCCTGAATTAATAGGTACATCCGTATTTAGATAAATTTGTGTCACCTAATTCAGAACGGAGAGTAATATTGTGTAAAAAATAGTATTTATGTGATGTTACAACTTTATCTCTTCTTATTCCTGGTTCGTTGACCTGTAAAGAAAAAACATTCTAAGATCATCGAGACAACAAGAATGCCAACGGTCTAGTCTAAAGCAGTATGACACTAAGCCTTTCTTCCAACTTGTGTGGAACCGAGGTCTTAGGGAGGCCGGCGATTTGGCATCAAGCAACAGACCAGATGGAGCAAGACCGATTTGGAAAGTATTGTGGCAGGTTAAGATTCCACAACAGGAATCTTCAAAAAAAAAAAAGATTCCACAACAGGTGGTGATATGTGCGTGGAGGTTGATTGTTGATTGACTGCATACTATGCAGTCAAAGAGGCGGCGGCATTTGGCAGTAATTGGCACTTCCGTAATATGTGGAATAGAGAACAAAGATGTTTTCCATGCAATGGTCACTTATCCCAGTTCAGCACGTTATGGACGCACTGCGTGAAGTATGGGAGCTGCCGAAAGAGAAGATGTAATGCACTGGTCCTGAATGGGTGTGGAGGAATGGCAACTTCATAATGACACAGTCCATGATAAATCCAACCCGCCGGTGGACATAACGTGTCGGTACGATTGCCGCTATTTGGACTCGCTAATTCTTACTCCCTCCGTTCCACGGTATAAGATGTTCTATCTATCTCACATGTTGGTTAGGTGCATACCCAAATGAGTGTACATATACATTAAAATATGTCCACATACATCTAAATACATGTGAATATTGACAAAAGCTAAAACATCTTATATTTAGGAATGGAGGGAGTATACGGCAACGAGATGGAAGAGATCTTGAGAAAGGAAAACAATATGTCTGTCTTTAGAAACCTGTTCAAGACAAAACCACGATGAAGGTGTGTCCATTGTGGCCTAGACCTGCTACAGCTTGGATTGCGGTCTTTGTTGATGGATCACTCCTACAGGCTAATGGGATTGCGAGTATTTGCGTGATTACACAGTAACTGATTTAAAAAGCAACATGCAAGGCGTATCTATAGTTTACTGAATAATATGAAGCTGAGCTGAATGCAGTACAGTAGGGCTTGGCCATAGCTATCCAATTGTGCAAAATGATTGTGTTGTTGTTGTGAATACTCTGAAAGAGGAAGGTTTGGACTGGTCACCCCACTCAAAATAAGGTTGCAAATTCAGTAGCTACACGTGCGAGGATGGGACATGTCAACCATGAAGGTGACGTGTCGATACCTAATTAAGCACGCCATACCTTCTCGTGCCATAGCAACCGAGACCCTTCCATCACTCAATATTTCTAGTAAAACACACGGTCGAACCGATACAAAGTAATGAAAGAAACCTTTTATAAAGTGGATCTATCAAAGGAAAATCATTCCTCCTTTCAGTCCGGGGCTTTTGGAATGAAGTTGGCTCTCCGCTTGTAGCTAGGACGTGTGTGCATAAAAGTAGGCTGAGAGCTGGGCTGGTTCTGAGTGGACGCTAACACATTGTATGTATGCGTACGTTTAGAGCTGTTGCACTTTATGTAAAGCCCTGCAGCTGAACCTTAATGTAGTAATGCGAAAAGCATGTTCTGATGAAACAAATCAAATGTGGTACTTATCATGTGATGCCTAAGGGCATGCCCAACCGAGCCCCGCATCCGGACATCTAAAACGGACCGATTCTGTCCGTTTGGGGCGGACCGCGGACCGATTTCGGCCCTCTGTCCGTTTGGGGTGGGGGGTGCCCCCAATGGCCAGCCGCATTTTGAGCCCTGGTCCGGCATATGCCATATTTTTTGACTAAAATTCACCGAAATTTGTACATACACAATATTGAACGGAATAAATAGAACACATTAAAATATCAATAGTTCACATAAGTAACAAATATGGTCACATATTACAACAAAGTATCAATAGTTCACAAATATAGTTCATACATAAATAAATAAACGCATGAAAATGAAATGAGGAGGAGGCTACTATTGGTTTCCCAGATGAGTCCACATATGCTCGACCAGATCATTCTGGAGACGTATGTGGGTGGGCTTATCACGCATCTCATGATACACGTGCATATACTCCTGCCACGATGCCGCCCCAGGAGTAGGCTCAACCAACTCACCCTGAAATTCCCATCCCTGATCAAATAGCTGTGAATCATCATGCTCATCCTCAACGATCATGTTGTGCATGATCATACAAGCAGTCATCACCTCCCACATGACCTCCTTGCTCCATGTTCTTGCAGGGTGCCGAACAATAGCAAACCGAGATTGGAGCACACTAAATGCTCGCTCCACATCCTTCCGGCATGCTTCTTGTTGTTGAGCGAACTTGCGAGTTTTCTCAGTATCAGGATTGCGGATGGTCTTCACGAATGTGGACCATGAAGGGTATATACCATCAGCTAGATAGTACCCCTTGTCATATGCATTCCCATTGATCTCAAAGTTGATCATTGGAGCATTGCCCTCTGCAACTCGATCAAACACCGTTGATCGCTGAAGCACATTGATATCGTTGTGAGAGCCTGACATGCCAAAAAAGGAGTGCCAAATCCACAGCTCCTTGGAAGCAATGGCCTCAAGTATGACGGTGCACTCTCCAACATGTCCCTGGTACTATCCCTGCCAAGCAAACGGACAGTTCTTCCACTCCCAATGCATACAATCTATGCACCCAAGCATTTCAGGAAAACCTCTACTCGAGTTCATCCTCAAAATGCGCGCAGTGTCTTCAAAATTTGGCTCTCTCAAGTACTCAGGACCAAACACCTGAACTACAGCTTCGCAGAACCGATACATGGACTCTAGGCATGTGGACTCGCTCATGCACAAGTACTCATCAACGAGATCACCAGTTACTCCATATGCAAGCATCCGTACAGCGGCAGTGCACTTCTGATAAGAAGAGAAACCATACGTACCACGTGCATCCGGTTTGGCCTCGAAGTAGTTGTCATATGCCCTCACTCCTTCGAGCCGATGAAGGTGTTGTAGAAGAACTCATCATCACTATCCATCTACACAAAGGGAACAACGAAATTATGCAAAAGATTTTGTATCTAGTTTAGAAAAAGAAGAGAAGGAGTCTCTTCTACCTTCCGTCGAACACCTTCCGAGCGGTGGACTTCGTGGCCGAATAAGAGCAACCGGCCGACCCTACAGAAGTTTCCCGGCGACAAAGTTGTCCACCCGACGACCCCCGGGTGTCCTCGAGGCCGGGGACGGGCTAATCTTGCAAGTACCGGGGCCGGAGAAGATGAGAGGAAGGCGACCGGTGGAGAGCAACCCCAGGACAGGAAAACGGCGGCAAAGGGCAGCCCAGCAGAGGGCGCAAACGGCGGCGAAGGGCAGCCGGACCGACTATAGTGGACGGCGCCGGCGAGGACGGATCAGGCAGTGGCGAGTGCGGACTAGGCGGCGGCCGATCAAGCTGTGGAGGGGGTGGGAGGGGCGGGGTTGTGTCGCTGCCGACTGGGGCCAGGGCGGACAAAGGGCGGACCAGGACGCTGTCCGTTTCTCCCCAAACGTGGACCAAACTTGGGCCAGGTTTGGTCCAAAATTAATGTCCGCGCAGACAACGGTCCGTATGCGGCGGCCCGTTGGAGGCCCTCCCCTGTCCGTTTGGACAAAAACGGATTGAGCCTGTCCGGATGCGGGGCTCGGTTGGGCATGCCCTAAGTATACTTGAAGTAGCAAAACCGCATGTCACACAGGGAGCCAGATTTTTTTTATGAGTAGTCACGGGGGGCGCACGAAGGCACCCACCTGAATTTTCATTTCATTAAAAGATAGGGTGAAATCCCATGAAACAGGGTGTGTGTGGGGGTGGGGGGACAACATCCAACGCGAGCGAATGGTCGCAGCACGCCCACACACGCACACACACACACACACACCAAAAGAGCACATAATACGGACGACACGATCATGGTCGTTCCGACATGAGGTACGTGAGCAAGATGTCGACATCGACATGTTGCTCCATCGGATGGCATCGTCTCGACAGTTTTTTCTGGCTATCGAGAGGTGCCAGAGACACAGCAGACGGAGCGTTGCGGCCGAGCGGGACGGAGCAGAGGCAGGGAGCTACCTCGGCGAGCGTGGCCCAGGGCAGCGAGCCGAGTCCATCCATAACCGGCGAGCGAAGGGGCAGTTAAATACATGATATGCTCAGTGGTTTCAGTTTTTTTTTTGAATTTTTCACTACTATATTAGGTCAGCAAGCCGCCTCATTAAAAAACTTACCAGTCCTGTTAGGTACCCTGGTAAGGAAAAGAGTGCGTCTGAAACTTGCCGCCTCAACCAAATAAGGATACATCCACAGATGGGGCACGCGCCGTCCTTGGCTTAGAGGATGTTCTTCTTCACCAAGTTCGCAAGACACTGGATGCGCTGCTGGACGACGAGCCATGCGAAGAAATGCACTTTTGAAGGGGCATAATTAACCCAGACAAAGTCGAAGTGCTAAGAGAGCATGCCTCCGAGCCCGTGCGTGCAGAGCTTGTAGAGCGATGATATCTTGAGCAAGGATTTACATGACCTCCAACGTTTTGCTGGAACCGACAACTAAAATCCCTTCGGGCACTGGCTTCGAGTTTACGATGCATGGATGATTGATCCTTGGCGCCGTCATCTCGCGTGTAGAAGCTTCGACTTCGAGTAGTTTTTGGCCTGAGAACGAGAGGTCTTGCCATGATCTTGAATCTGAATTTCCTCCTTGTCAGCCCCTTGAGGACATGGAAACAGAGGAGTGACCTGGTTGGGACATGGTGCCGGTGGAGTGATGAACTGCAGCTGCCAAGATCTGGCCAGGAAGACGTGACGGAGCAGGAGTGGAGGAGGCCGTCGCCGATACACTGTGGTGGTGGAGGCGGCATCTCGACACCCACGCCTACATTCCCCTGTAGTGCTTTTGAATCAACGCCTACATGAACAAATCAGTGCCAAGATTCTGAATCGTCAATCATGCCATGATGACCTCATGTGATGTAGTAGCTTATTTGAACATGTAAATCTGAACTTACTTCCATTAATTTTGTTGCCCGGATGGAACAGCCAAGTTCTGAATGCCAACTTCTGAACTCACTGATTAGCTGTAAACTGTGTTGCAGAACCTGAGTAATGAACACAAGGTCAGAAAATTTAAAGGTAAAGGGGGCTCACGAATAGAAACTGCATGCCAGTTGTTACCTAGAGTTGGTCAAAGTGAACCCCTAATAAAGTAGGAACTGAAGCGAGATACGATCTTGAACGTGAGTTTTTTTTTTTTTTTTTTTTTGCGGGGGATCTTGAACGTGAGTTGACTGTGCCCTGCAATGTAAAGAGGGTTGCTTAGTTTCTTAATTTGCACTGTGAATGAAATCGTATAAATCCATGTACTAACCGACAGATGGGCTACACGTGTGACATTACTTGCATCCGGGAGTTTATAGCTTACGTACGCACAAATTCCAGTTCAAAATGAGAGAACTGATCGTTCACCTGTGTCAAATTTCACAAGGTATAACTACAAGATAAGAAAAGGGGATCGATAAGAAAGGACATGGATTCTTACATTGGGTTAAGATTTTACCTCTAAATCTGGGTTTGTTCATTGTAGCCTTGTAGGTGCTTGATTTCCTCTTGTAGCTCGGCACTGCAGTCGTCTACATGTATGTTTTTCAGTGAAGTAGGAAGGCCCCCCTTGGGCAGCGATCGGATTTCAGGGCAGAAGTAGACTCGTAGTTCCCTGAGTGAAGGGAGGTTGTGCAACCTTTGAGGGAGGGATGGCAAACTCCGACATTTGTGAAACTCTAGATCTTGGAGGGCGGTGAGGAGCTGAAGCGCTTCCTCTTCCTCTTCTGTGAAGCTTTCCACCCGCTCATCGTTACAGAAATATAACTCCTTGAGGGTAGCAGCAAGGAGGCTGCAGAGGGGAGAAACAAGCACCGCAGAGATGCAATCCACATTGAGTCGTTCCAACTGGAAGGAGCCTGCTGCAGGTGGCAATAATAGTTTGGTCCTGCTTGCCACCACCAATTCTGAGAGAAGATCCGCAGCTATAGAGCGGGCTCCACAATACTCTCCGTTATAAACAATCAAGCTCTTGAGCTCTACTATGGTGACAGGATTGAATCCTTCCACTGTTAAATTCTCGCAATTAACTAGCTTTAGATGGGTGAGAGGCACGAGGGATGAGAGGAGAACCATTGACTGCATGCTTTTGTCTTTAGATATTTCAAGTACCCTGAGGGCAGTTAGCTTCTGGAGGTCTGTCCATGGGATTTTTGACCATCTTCTAATTTCGATGCGCTCTAGTTTGCTCATATTGTCGAAGGCTAATGCATCACTATAGCTCTCCAATTCCAAATTATTTCCAATGCAACGCATATACCCAGGACTATCACCCACATGAACAAAAGTTAGTGTGGAAATGTGAGGCATGGGTGGCAGAGACAGCTGAGGACATCCAATAATAGAAAATCTACGCAGACTGGGATAACGGGTCTGTATATATTGTGTACCAGGGACAATGCACTCTGACAAAAAGGGCAGCGCAAGCAAATTGGGACACCTACTGCAGCTGATGCTTTCAAGAATCGGAAACAAATGGCAATTAGGTCCCACAACCCACTCTTCAAGATCTGGCATGTATTCAAACTCAACTTCCTTCAAGTGCATGAAGCTAAGTTCAGGTCCTATAAGACGCGCTTTGGCAATATTTGACAACCGTAGTATCTTCAGATATTGCAGCTTCCCAAAAGGTGGAAGGATGCCCCAAGACACACCATTTAGAGTGAGAGAATCTAAATGTCGAATGGTTATGTCACGGCACAACCAGTCAGGCGGACCAAGGGCACCACCATAATCTATAATTGTTAGTTCTCTGAGATTATCATGTGGTTGGAGACCTTCAACAACATCAGCAGCATATACAGCCGGTTGCACTCTATCCCAAACTAGTGTCAATCTTTCCAGACTTCTCTTCAAAACCAAATTGGCATTTTTAGCCTCTTCCTTGGTTGCAACCTTTTCAAGATTGCATACACAGAGTTCTCCTCCAAGATCGGTTAACTTTCCCAACTGTTCAAGTTCAAAGCCAACACACTCTTTCTTCACATGGAATTCTTTTAGCTCCTCTAGATGCTCTATCTTTCCAACCTCAGGAACATTGGAATGGAGTTCACGACTAGCAATGAAATGGCGTAAATTCACAAGGCGGCTAATGTATTTAGGCAAATTAGAACCGCCGTGCCAATCAGAAAGGTCCAGGAAAATCAAGTGATAAAATTTTGACAGTGTGCTAGGTAAACTCAATTTTAAACGTCTGGGCGATCTAATTTTTAGGTATCGGAGGTGGAGAAGATTTGAGAAGCTTTTTGGCAAAGAGTCTAAAGAGTTCATTACTATAAACAGCACACGGAGTCCCTTTGTTTCCTGAAATGTATCTTTTAAAATCTCAATGACTCTTTCCCCATATTCTCTAAGAAATATCAAAGTACGCAAATTTCCAATATTTATCCTGCTTTTGAGTTTAGTCATTTCTTTGCTAAAATTTGCATCATATCTATCTTCTATAGTGATGGACAAATGCTGGATAGATCGTGGGATGTTGTTAGCACTAAAACTTAAACTACTTATATTGACACATTCTTGTGATGAAACGCTCCTAGAGAGGTCATGCAATAAATCATGCATTACATAACATTGATCCTCCAAACCATAATCAACTTCATGCGTGAGAAAACCATTTTCCACTAGTTCTTCCAAGTAATTCTTGTTCCTACAGCTAGAGTCTATGGTGCCTATTGCAGTCCAAAAGCGAGTAAATTCTAAGAGTTTAAACCTATGATCTTCTGGGAAAAGGGAAAAATATGGAAAACATCGTTGGAGGTGGAAAGGAAGGTAATCATAGCTAATTTTGAGGGCTGGCATAATATCATCCTCATTTGTTTGATTTTTCCACTCATTACTGTCAAGAACTTCACTCCAATGTTTCCAAGAAAGGTCTTTTTTCAACAATCGAGCAACGGTTTTGGCTGCTAGTGGTGAACTCTTTAGTTTCTCTGCAATCTTCTTTCCAGTATCCATTAAACCACTGTAGTGCTGATCAGGTTTGTTCTCACCAAACACACATGCTTGGAAGAAGTCCAAGAACTCCTTAGGCTCCAAACCTTGCAGATTTATTTGAAAAGTTGCTTTATTAACCCTTTTTTCTATTTTTGGAAATCGAGTTGTTACAACAATCATGCTGCCTTTAGCTTCCCCCTTTGTAAATGGAACTAAGAGGTTCCTCCACTCAGCATCACTATCACATTTCCATATATCATCCAAGACAACCAAAAACCTTTTGTACTTCAACCTACGTGCAATGGAAATTTGAAGTTGGTCTAAATTGGTTGTTCCATTGGCAATGTTGTTTTCTTCTTTTTCAGTTGCAGGTATGCAGTTATGGATCTGTTGGGTGAGCTTAAGAACATCAAAATAAGTTGACACACATACCCAAACCCTAACAGTGAAGTGGTCTTCAGTTCTTCGATCATTATACAAGTGTTGGGTGAAAGTTGTCTTTCCAATACCCCCCAGGCCAACAATAGGAAGAACATAAAGAGTTTCACTGTGATATGTACCACCGGTGATATCTTTTATAGTTTGCTCAAAAATGGTTCTCCTTCCATACAGTCTTTCTTGTGCAATGGTTGATCCTACGAAAGGGCGTTTTAGGGGGATATCTGTGGTGTTGCTATGGTGTGGAATTATGTGGAGCAACTTGGAGACAGGGTCACATAGGGTGTGTATTTTCTCTAGCACTGACTTGATTTTTTTGGACATGTTCACTCTGTTGAATGGTAATCTATCAACTAGAACATCATTATCACTACCAAGGTTGATTGAATTGTGTTGGTTACTAGTAGGAGCAGCACCATCATCATCTTCTTGAATGCATGAACATGAAAAGCATGGCAGACAGTTACCGACGGTGTGGCGAAGAGCATGACGACCGTGGCGAGCATGACCGTGGAGGCCATCGCCCAGATCTGGCACTGCATGCTTGGTGTCGTCGAGCTGGTCCTGGATGATGAAATAGTGGAGCTCGTCCAGCGCATCCTCGGCCTCATCAGCCATGGTGCTCAGCTGCTGCACCAGCCTCTGCAGAAAAGGGTTGTCACTCACGCCCTCCTCTGAGCCTCGTGCAGCAACCCTTGAGTGAACGTCAGATCATTTTTGATCTTTTCAGAGTTGAGGCCGAGTTGGGAGCTGGCAAAGTACGCCTGCATGAACTCATTGGACAGCTGTTTCAGCACGCTGCCGATGAGACCACATGCTGCGCCAATAGCCGCCTGCATCTCCTCCAGCAGTTGCTATAGTCCCGTGCACAGGTTTTTGCAGCAGGATGGAAATTTATTGGTACCAAAAGTTGTTTGTGTTCTTGCAGAGAGTCCCTGGTGGATCATTTTATAGCGAGCTCTATTCCGGTCGTGGAGCGCATCAATGAACATGTTCTAAGATATATGCATTGTTAATTTGAGCGCTTCTTGAACCATAATATTCGAAGGGAATAGTTGACCTCATCGTTAAGGTGCACTCGAGGAGGCTTCCGAGAATATGCCTTGTTTTTTAATAAAGAAGCAAAAAAGATGCCAACTTGAATGAGGCAACAGATTGACATATATGATGTGGGAGCTGAAGAACAATCATGCATTGAATGTGGTCGATAGTGGGACGCGGTTAGCGACGGGTGATTGATCAAGTTCATTTCTTACAGAAATATATACCAGATCCATCATTGACTCGACAAAGTCAATGCTTCTGTCGTTCAATTATATGCAAGCAAGTAGTATAATTTTCATCTAGAAAAAAAGAATAAATTTTCAGGGTAGTCCTCCTAGTAACCACTTTCTGATATCAACGAAGTGCAAAGCCTAATGAATCAATCAAACAAATTAAGCTCGATCGATGGCGCAGTGACAAGATGGAAATATTTGCTTATGCATTCTGGAGCTGGTAAAGGTAATTAATACAGTTAGATGGAAGGTAGCTCACCCAGCCGGAACGAAGAAATTGACAAAGGCGGCCGATTTCCCTCCCTCTACCCTCGATGGATATCGAATTAAATTCGTCGTCAGCAACGGAATCGACGGCCAAGGGTTCGCCGTCTCTTTCTTGCGAACCGTGCCGCCGGCGACCCACTGGGGGTGCTGCCTGCAGAGCTAGGCAGGGGCCAGGGGGTGCTGCAGGTGAGTTGCCCACGGATAATAATCGATGAGTTACCCGCGGAGACGGAGGGGCAAACTTTTTTGTCGCCGGCGAGGAGGAGGAGGAGGAGCTCGCCGTCGCCGGGATGCCAACCTCGTCCTGATCTGCCTCCGCACCGCAGGCAACCACGAAGGGTAGCAATGGGCCCGGCATTGTTGTGAGAGCCTCGGCCCAGAAACGGCCCAGATCCAGTTTCCTCACTGCCTCCTTGCCGGCCAGGCCGAAAACCGAACGACGCCAGAGCCAGCCCCGTTTATGTGTTGCAAATGAAATCCACTTCTGTTTTTCTTCAGGGGAGTGTTGCAAATGCTACTATGTACCCAATGTGACATCTAATTTGGAACGGAGGGAGTACATGTGAACAACAAGAATGCGAGGAATTTCTAGTTTTAAAAAAAATGTGATGATTTTCTAGTTTCAAAATCATAAATGTGATGAGTTTCTGCAAAGAAGGTGGACGGTGATTCATGCAGCCAAACTGCTTCCATTTTCTTCTACACTGATAGATGCATGTCAACATGAGCAAATTCAGCAACAACACCGTATACATGGCCGCATGGGCTGTGGTTTCCTGGAGCTACAGTCTACAGGTTTAGACAATAAGAATTTATGCTCTAATTCTTGCTAGAACTGACAAATAAAATTCAAGCGCTAGCTTCGAGTTTACAATGTACAGATAATTCTAGTACAATGACACCGCCATCGTCATCATCATCCTCTCGCGTGATGACATATTGAACTATAACTTCCATTCATTAGAGTTTCGGACAAAAAGAGAGAGATATTGACATGACAATTTTTGTGGGCATGAAAAAACTACTAATTCCATGCATCTATTTGTAGACATTCAAGGCCTAGTACATTCTCTACAACACCAAAGCACCAAAAGCTAACGGGACGTCCAAATCCGTAGCTCACAAGAAGTAGGAGGAGGAGCTCGCCGTCGCCGGGATGCCAACCTCGTCGTGATCTGCCTCCGCACCGCAGGCAACCACGAAGGGTAGCAATGGGCCCGGCATTGTTGTCAGAGCCTCGGCCCAGAAATGGCCCAGCTCCAGTTTCCTCACTGCCTCCTTGCCGGCCAGGCCGAAAACCGAACGAGGCCAGAGCCAGCCCCGTTTATGTGTTAAAATTTGCAGATGGAATCCACTTTTTTTTTCTTCAGGTGAGTTTTTTTTGTGCAGTGAAATTGCTAGCTTGTTTTTTTTCATCTTCTCTTTTCTTTTACAACATGTATCTAGGACTGCCAATGCACCGGCTCATCTTTGTGCCCTTTGCTTCCTCCAGATTTCCTTCCATTATGTCTCGATCTGGCGGGATCTGTTATCGTTGAATGAAGCTCTCTCTCTTCAGGGGAGTGTTGCAAATGCTACTATGTACTCCCTGCGTCCGGAAATACCTGACATAGATTTATTTAAATATGGACGTATTTACACATGTTTTATTGTGTAGATATATTCGTATTCGTATTTAGACAAATATGTGTCAAGTATATCCGGATGGAGGGAGTACATGTGAACAACAAGAATGTGAGGAATGTCTAGTTTCAATATAAATGTGATGATTTTCTGGTTCAAAAACATAAAAAATGTGTTGAGTTTCTTCGAAGAACTAGATGGTGATTGATGCTGCCAAACTGCTTTCATTTTCTTTTACATTGATATAGATGCATGTCCACATGAGCAAATTCTGTAACAACACTTCCTGGAGCTACTCCATCCATGTCGCCAGTCGCCATACGGCAGAAGCTACGAGAGAGTCCTCTCTCAAGTAAACTCAGTTTTTCGGCACATATGTTCCCTTGACTCTACTAATTTAAGTTGGTGTAACTATGAACCTAAACAACATTAGTACAAGACTACAAGCCGCCTCTCTCAAAGAAGAAGACTTTGTTTGGGCTGCAGCTTTTGAAAAGCAGTTGTACCTGTTGGGCTGTGAAAAAGCAGCTATGAGAAGCAGCTGTTGGAAGCAGAGATTTGATATTTGGCAGGAAGGTTTCATGGCTGTTGCTGCTGCTGTAAGTTTTGGGGTGAAATGTCTGTAATGTCACTGAGTGCTGAAAGTGTTGTATAAACACTGATTTGATACGAATTAGCTGTTTGTGAGTGTTTTAAGAGCTGTTTATCTCGGTTTACTGATTTTTAACACGCTTGTATTGGAATAATTTTTTGAAGTGTTTTGTATTGGAATATATTCACGAGATAATACGAGAACGTTGCGCTATTTATATTACAAGACTTCTCCATATATTACAACACAGTGAGCTCGCGCCAACGCGGAGCACTGGATCCGTCGGTGGTTGGGGTCGAAGAAAACGGATTTGGCGGCACGCCGACCGGAGACAACTTGCTGAACTCAAGCCGTCCGGCCGTCCCTGCTCGACGAACTTGAGATCACGGGAGATAAGGTTTGGCGAAGTTTGGAGCTGGAACAAACACGACCATGCCATGAATTGGTTTAACAAAAAGAGTGTAAACACATACTATAAGATCTATTCGTATATGTCCGTCAAACCGAAAAAGGTACTGCACGAAAGTTATGTAAAACGGCAAGATCATTCTACTCCTAAAAGGAAATTTCAAATGGGCGACCGAGTGTGACGAATTTAGTAAACTTCTTCTAAAAATGGTGCGAACTTTGATCATAAATTAAGAACCTACAATTCACGAAACTCGAAACCGATTATGGGAATGGAACCTACTCATCAATACACACGTATTTCATGTACAAAATATTTTGAACTGAAAATTATTTGTGTGAGATGAACTGGAGTATGGCTTTAACTCGGTGCAAGTACTGTACAGGTAGATACCATGCGAAGCGAGAAGGCAGAAGCGAGAATCAGCCGTTCGGGCCTCACGATGGCAGTCCTCTGGTAATTTCCTGCAACCGAGTGGGTATTAAGAGAAAACGATTCGGGATTCAAGTAAGAAGCTGCGGGAAGCAGGTCCAACGCCGCTTCCGCTGGTTCGCTATCTTCACGTGTATTTCCGCGCAACGCTTCTCAGCCACGCTTTTCCATTTAATGGTGTTTGTTTGGGCTTACAGGCACAAGCCCAAACAAACAGGGCCTACAGGCCACCAAAAAGTAGCCTCACTCCCTCCATGAAACTTGTGGCCAGGGATTTTTCTCCAGCGGATCAAATATTTCGATCTAGAAAGCTAAGTGGTGGACCCGACCTGACCTGGAGATATTAGCTGGCTGGCCACCAACAGTCCAGCGTGGTGGGGCCTTACACATGTCAAGAAGAGGCGTGACGTGGCGGTGGGAAAAGCACATGTATATCTCGTTCTCGTGGCTGCCTGCATACCCCTTTGCGTCGCCGATGGGTCACTCAGCTGGTGAACTGTTGTTCAGCTCCACCGAAAAGTACACCACCACCGCCACTAGTTAGTGAGTTAGATTAGAATTAAGAAATGCAAGCAAGTGACATCTCAGTGTGACTAAGCAGCTTTTGAGATCATGTGAAGACATGGCTGACACCAGCTATATAATTATATTTTCATTCACAATTACAGAACAACATGGCTGTAAAAATAAATAAGTAAACATGGGTAGACATTGTTCTCTTGGCCGAGCAGTAACTTCACACTCTATGCATATGATTTTTTTACAAATATAGCCCCCTATCCAATACAATTGTCAAAAGTAGCCTCATCCCAATTCTTTTGTCAAAAATAGCCTTGGTGGGAAGACAGAGAAGCGACACGTGTCCTCCCACCATGTGGGATGGAGGGAAGTCTCTTCCCGCCATACCAAGTGGCGGAAAGTCTCCTCCCGCCGTACCAAGTGGCGGGAAGTCCCTTGACACGGACCACCATTCTGCGCCTCGTCGTGCTGACCCCACCACCTCCCGCCACCCCAGCTGGCGGAAAGTGCCACATGTCGCTGCCGGACACTTCGTGGTCACACGTGCAGTTCATATTCTGCTTTGTGGTGGCCGTCGTGGTGTTTATCCTCTGGCTATAGTACGACCGGCCGGGTGATCGATCCATCCATCTGACGTACTAGGTAAGAAGGCGCGGCGACACGCCGCACCCGTGAGACATGATGAACCAAAAAGAAAGCAATTACTATCGTAAAGATGTCAACAAATATAAACCAGCGGCCGTTGTATTGGTATGTGACGTATTTTTGTAAAATGAGTTATTAATTGAGATTGTAGGTCGGTTCACGAAAAATTTGTACATGACAGGCAGGTAAAAAAAAATACTATTCTAGGCTAGATCTAGAAGACAAATTTCTGGGTCCAAATACCCGGATTGAAAATTTTGAAATCTGGTATGTGACGTATTTTTGTAAAATGAGTTATTAATTGAGATTGTAGGTCGGTTCACGAAAAATTTGTACATGACAGGCAGGTAAAAAAATACTATTCTGGGCTAGATATAGAAGACAAATTTCTGGGTCCAAATACCCGGATTGAAAATTTTGAAATCTGTTAGAATTTGACTTTTTTCGCAGCCTAAAATACAACGAATTTTAATATTGGAGAGAAATATATATATATATATATGCCCGTCAAAATAAAAAGGTTAAAACATGAAAGTTGTTTGGAAGGGTGATATCCATCTGGTCGTGAAAGGAAAATTCAAACGGATGATTGAGTGCGACGAATTTGACAAAATCCGTCAAATGTTTTTGCGAATTTGTATCCAAAATCAAGGAGTTAGAGTTGACCAAATTCAAAACCGATCACGGGAATGGAATCTACTCGTCGTCGCTACAGTGCGGGCGCACAGATGACCTCCGGTCACAGCGACTGGCTGACCGGCTGCCTAAAAAAGTCACTAAAGATCGCGACTGTTCATAGGTGACTGGTACTGTTCATCGCGTCGGTTGTTCTCTGGGCAAACGGTGTTGTTCGCGTGGTGGACTGGTACTGTTCATGCGTGGGGGGGGGGGGGGCGTACTGTGCATCGCGGTACTGTTCATCACGGGTACTGTTCATCAATCAGAACACTGTTCACTGGATGCGAGAGGATCATGGGCCGTCCCCGATCGTGGGTACTGTTCATCGATTAGAACACTATTCACTAGATGCGAGAGTAGCTACAGTGCATCGTGCCCTGAGAGGCCGAGGAGATGTCCTCCTTTATATCTAACTAGTGGAATTTGGTGCGGCGTTGTAATTCAAAAATTGTTGAAATCCGTTGGAATTTTTCGTCTAGAGTATGTCTAAATATTTAGTGAATTAAAATATTCAAATATGCTTGTATTTCGACATAATTTTTTAATTTAACTTCATAGTTAGAGAATGCATGATATGAGCATTTGTTAATTGTAACTCCGTAGTTAGATAAAGTTCATTCAGATTGTATCCAAAAATTCACCAAATTGGAATGTTCAAATATGTTTGCATTATGCCATAAGTAGTTAGCATATATTTTTGTGAATATGTTGATATATTTTAGAGTATCTCCAATTTTTAAAATCTGTCGGAATTTTTCGTCTAGGGTATGTCCAAATACTTAGTGAATTAAAATGTTTGAATATGCTTGTATTTGGACATTAATTTTTAATTTAACTCCATAGTTAGAGAATGCATGATGTGAGCATTTATTAATTTTAACTCTATAGTTAGATAGTAAAGTTCATTTAGATTGTGTCCAAATGTTCACCTAATTGGAATTTTCAAATACCTTTGCATTATGCCATAAGTAGTTAGCATATATTTTTGTGAACATGTTGATATATTTTAGAGTATCTTCAATTTTTTTAGCAAATTGAAATGTTCAAATATGTTTCTATTTTTCAGTAATATTTAATTTAAGTCCGTAATGAGTGGAAACGCACATTTATTGAATTGAATTCCATATTTAGAGGAAGTTCATCCAGATTACATCCAAATATTTATCAAATTGAAATGTTCAATTTAAGTCCACAATTAGAGGAAGCGCATTTGTTTTTTGTCCAAATATTCACCAATTCAAAATATTTAAACATGTTCGATGCACATTTATTGAATTGAATTTTATATTTAGACAAAGTTCATCTAGATTACATCCAAATATTTACCAAATTGAAATGTTCAATTTAAGTCCACAATTCGTGGAGGTACATTACGTTAGCATTTAATAAATTCAACTCCACATAGCTAGAGGAATCTCCGTAGTTAGATAAAGTTCATTTAGATTGTGTCCAAATGTTTACCAAATTGGAATGTTCAAATATGTTTGCATTATGCCATAAGTAGTTAGCATATATTTTTGTGAACATGTTGATATATTTTACATATTTTTCCGACGGGTATGGGTATCTATAGAAATACTTCAATTTTCTGGAAAAAAATTCAAAAAAAAAATTTCCAAAAAAAAGCATTGTAGAAGTGCGAATACTGTTCATGTGAACAGTATTCGGTGACGTGGTGCAGCGAGTGGAGGCCGAACTGGGTCGGCTTTTATATAGGTAGAACGCCGCCGCGCCCGTGGTGTTAATTTTGCTGCGTAGTTTGAAGTATATTTTATGATGGTACGTAAAGTGTTCCAAGGTTAAAACATGAAAGTTGTTCGGAAGGATGATATTCGTCTTGTGAAAGAAAATTTTAAACGGATGACTGAGTGCGACGAATTTGACAAAATTCGTTAAATGTTTTTGCGAGTTTGGATCCAAAATTAAGGTGTTAGAGTCGACCAAACTTGAAACCGATCATGGGAATGGAATCTACTCGTCGGCGCGCATATATTTCATGTGCATATTATTGCGAAAAGGAAAAAAAATACAGTGCGTGTACTGTACCAAATTTCAAAATACGCAGGGGTCTTTGCGCAAAAATGCCACGCGTACCGTCGGATAACGAAGCGACGGCGCTTCTATAGTGCCCGAGCGACGTGGCCACCTCGAGTTTCAAAGTTTTGAAATTCGTCAGAATTTGTCTTTTTTTGCGCAGCCAAAAATACAACGAATTTGAAGATTGGAGAGAAATATGTTTACGTCCGTCAAAATCAAAAGGTTAAAACATGAAAGTTGTTTGGAAGATTGATATTCATCTACTCGTGAAAGGAAAATTTAAATGGATGACTGAGTGCGACGAATTTGATGAAATTCGTCAGATGTTTTTGCGAGGTTGGATCCAAAATTAAGGTGTTAGAGTCGACCAAACTTGAAACCGATCACGGGAATGGAACTTGCTCGTCGGTGCGCATATATTTCATGTACACATTATCACGAAAAGGGCAAAAAAAATAGACGCTACAGTACTGTGTAGATGCACGGCACCGTAGCGATCTACAGTGCCCGCGGTGACATGGGCAGGCAAAAGGTTAAAACATGAAAGTTGTTCGGAAGGTTGATATTCATCTATAGGATTCGTGAAAGGAAAATTTAAATGGATGACTGAGTGCGACGAATTTGACGAAATTCGTCAAATGTTTTTGCGAGTTTGGATCCAAAATTAAGGTGTTAGAGTCGACCAAACTTGAAACCGATCACGGGAATGGAACTTGCTCGTCGGTGCGCATATATTTCATGTACACATTATCATGAAAAAGGCAACAAAAAAAAAAGATGCTACAGTACTGTATAGATGCGCGGCACCGTAGCGATCTACAGTGCCCGCGGTGACGTGGGCAGGCAAAAGGTTAAAACATGAAAGTTGTTCGGAAGGTTGATATTCATCTATAGGATTCGTGAAAGGAAAATTTAAATGGATGACTGAGTGCGACGAATTTGACGAAATTCGTCAGATGTTTTTGCAAGTTTGGATCCAAAATTAATGTGTTAGAGTCGATCAAACTTGAAACCGATCACGTGAATGGAACTTGCTCGTCGGTGCGCATATATTTCATGTACACATTATCACGAAAAGGGCAAAAAAAAAAGATGATACAGTACACGGTGCACTGTAACTGCTACAGTACATCCTGCGCTGTAGATGCCCGGCACTGTAGCGATCTACAGTGCCCCCGGTGACGTGGGCAGGCCCAGCGGAGGCTGAAGCCCTGCGCTTTTATATAGGTAGGACTAGGTAATTTCGGCGCGGCGGCACGCCGCGGCCTTAGTGAGAAAGAGTGGTGACATTTTTAATTTTCGTATTGTTGAATAATTTTTTGTGGGAAAATATTTATTGTATAAATATCCAACAAATCTTGTACGGAAACTGTTTTAAACCAATAAAAATTGTTGAATATTTTCTGGGAGGAAAAATTATTTGAAAACTAATCCAACAATTCTTGAACAAAATGAACATTTCTTAGTTTTTGTGGAAAGTTTGGAAGTTTGGTAATTTCTTATATTTGAAAATTTCTTAGTTCCACTTTTGTACACAATGGATATTTGGTCTAACTTTGTTAAATCTTTATTGGTTTCGAGATTATTGTGATTTTTTTTAATGTACTGTTAATTCATATTTGTTAGATGTTCTGTTATTTGTATGGAAAAGAAAATTGGTGAAAGTTGTGATTTGTGAGTAGAGAGGAAAAAAGTAGAAACTTCTAAAATGTTGGAAAGGTAAGGAGCGTTTAAAAAAATGCGTGTTGTTAGGTCCAATATGAAATATATATGCTGTTAAAAATAATGGTACTGAAATTAGTTTGGGAAAAGTTATTTGGTGATGATGTTAATAAAATTAGTTTGTAATATCTGGGTAACGCAACTACCTTTGTGCAAAAGGATCGCGCGGTTTTATTCCGGGCGGCCGTTTCACATTTTGTAGGAAACGCGAGGACTTTTCCGCAAAAAGTGGCGCGCGGGGATTTTTGATGCAAAAAGTTTTATGCCGGAGAAGGCTAAACCATGAAAGTTGTTTGGAAGGGTGATATGCATCCACTCATGAAAGGAAAATTCAAACGGGCGACTGAGCGCGACGAATTTGACAAAATTCGTTGAATGTTTTTGCGAATTTAGATCACAAATTAATGAGGTAGGGTGAACAAAACTCAAAACCGATCACGGGAATGAAAACTATTCGTCGGCGCGCATATATGTCATGTGTACAATTTTTGGATAAGCGGGGTTATTTATTTTTGTCGCACAAAAAAAAACGTACTGTAGCGGGAACAGTACCCCGCGGTACTGTAGCGGCTACATTAGCCGAAGCGCTCTCAGGGCTCCGATTTGGTTGTCCTTAATATATAGTAGTAATAATAGTATATATATAACTTTTTGGAAAACAAAAAAAAATTCAAAAAAAAAATCGCAAAAAAAAATTCAAAAAAAAATCAGGAAAAAAGGAAACTGTTCATGTGGGGCCCACCCTCGCACTGTAGAACACTGTGGACTTCTACAGCGCGAATACTGTGCATGTGGGGTCCACCCTCGCGACTGTAGAACACTGTAGACTTCTACATTGCGAATGCTGTGTGTGGGGCCCACCCCTCGCACTGTAGAACACTGTAGACTTCTACAGTGCGAGGGTGGCTGAGAGCTCGCGATTTTGCATGTCTTTCATATATGTAGTAATATCTATATCTATAATATCTTTATCTATGGGAGCGTGCCTGCAGAAGTGCAGATTACTACTCCAAAGTACTTCTTTCTTTGAATGCTTGAGTATGGTAAACTTGGTGGCCATGTGATCTTATGATCGATCGATTTGATTATTATCTTGTAATTTCAATACAGCTCCAACCTCCAACGATAACTCTGTGTACTGCTTCGTGACATTTTATATGGATTATTAGTTTTATTACTTGTCGGCGGTTTCCAGCCCTTTCTCGCTGGCAAATTAAAGACCTGATAACTAGTTATGGTGCTCCCAATGTGTCGGTGTCGGCATTGTCATAAGCCAGTGTAACTGTGTGTGAGCAAGACGTTCAACGGATGTCTCCTCCTTCCTCTATCATCTGCTCACTTCACGGCAATCGCCGGCTGCCCAGGCCGTCGCCTGAAGGCGGTTCAGCACCGCAAATATACTTCTCGTCAGGTGTGCTACCGAATTGTGTTTCGTAGGTTCTTTTCCAGCGACAGAAATAACGGATCGGAGGGAGTACTATCGTCGAGCATTTCCTGGCTGAATTGTACACCGTAGTGCGTCTATGGACTCTTTGCCTCAAGTAGTAAGTAAGAAAGACGACTATTTTGGCAGATCGAGAATTTTTGACACATTGGACCACTTGCCCGAATGAATTGTCAAAAAGGACCACCTGTGAGTCAAATTGCCAAATCTACCGTGGCGGCGCCTGCGCCACACGACGGCGGCCACCAAGGCCGCCACCGGTGGCGGCGGCATGTGGGACGGCGCGGTGACGTGGCTGGCTGGTGGGCCCTGCCGCCATGGCGGTTTCTGCATGTCGACGTGGGAGGCAGGAGGCCGCCGTGGGCGGTGGCGGCCTTCGCTGCACACCGGCCAACTTAAAAGGATTTCCTCGTACGTTTTCCTGCTGGAGAATAGAAATGGATGACATTAATGACTAAACCAATCACCGTTGCATGAATACATGCATGCGGTTGTGTGCTGCACTTGTGCTCCGTGAGACAGCCAGTAGAGAAAAAGGAGTTGCATGCAGAAGCCGCCACCGCCCAAGGCGGCCTCCTGCTTCCCACGTCGACATGCAGAAGCCGCCACCGCCCAAGGCGGCCTCCTGCTTCCCACGTCGACAGCAGGGCCCACCAGCCAGCCACGTCACCGCGCCGTCCCACATGCCGCCGCCACCGGTGGCGGCCTTGGTGGCCGCCGTCGCCCACGGCGGCATCTGCCACGTGTCGCGTGGCGCAGACGCCGCCACGGTAGATTTGGCAATTTGACTCACATGTGATCCTTTTTGACAATTCATTCGGGCAAGTGGTCCAATGTGTCAAAAAATCGAGGACTGGAGGATAGTTTCCGTCCGTTGCTTTCAAGGTGTGCAAATATCGAGCCTGAAATAGACATGAATCTTCCTGATAGCAGTTCTCGTTCCTAGCTACGGAGTAGTAGTTAGTTGCTATCTGCCGCTATTATGATCGATTAACCAACGACCTTCCTTCTGGTTACTTCAACACTACGACCTTCCTTCTGGTTACTTCAACACTAGGACGGTTCAAAAGATATACGAGTAGTTGTCCGCAAGATTATGCGTCCCAGAAACTGTGATATAACTGCAACAGTGTATCGATCAATCTGCATCCATTAATTTCAGGCCAATTACATGTAAACAACTGATGCTGCCACTGCCTTAAACGGTTAAACCTATATAATTGCACCATTGTATCGGATGTCTCTCGAGCTCAGACTGATGATAGACTGTCTGTTACCATCTCCACAAGTCTGATTGGTCAATTTATGGGAATATTGTAACAGAGGATGCCAATGGCAAAACAAAGAGCAGCAAGTGCCCAGACATGTTAAAAGTACTACTAGACATCTTAGCGCGGCAATGCCGCGCCCGTTAGGCGAAATTCAAATTTGGAAGTGTTGTTATGTAAAAGTTGTGAAGATTTGAGATTTTTTTTTTTGGGTTGAAATACGAAGAAAGTTTATGTTTAAAAATTATACAGTTTTAGAAATTTAATCGAACTGGGAAGTTATTCAGATTTGAATTATAACTTAGCGCGGCATTTTAACTTAGTGCGGTAATGCCGCGCCTGTTTGGTAAATTTTAAATTTGAAAGTAGTTATATTCATAAGTTTTTGAAATATGAAAATTATTGGAATTAAAAAAAGTTTACGTTTTAAAAATGTTGTGAATTTAATAATTGTCCGTATTGGAATGTATCCAAATTTGGATTATTTTTAATGTTTACAAAATGTTCGGAACTGGAAGGCATTTGAAATTGTAAGATATGTAAATCCGAAATTTGAGTTGAAATGCTCAAGTAGATTTTAAAAATTGTGTAAATTGGAATATATATATATTTTTTATCTTTTGCTTTTGCTTGAATAATACTCGAAATATTTCACATTTCTCTTATCTTTTGTAGGTTGTTGGAAAATAATCGTCGAAATTAAATAAAAGCAGCTCTAGTGGCGGTGTGGCTATAAGGGAAAAATACCGTGGAGTAGAAAATTCAAGTTTGGAAACGTTTGTATTAAAAAGTTGCTAAGATTTGGAAACTGTTGGAATTTAAAAAAAAAAGTTTATGTTGAAAAGTTGCTTGAATTTTAAAGGTGGTCAAATTGGGAATTTGAGCTATTTTCATGTTTATCAGATGCTCATATTATGTATTTATGTTGATATATTTATTGTACTTACAGCGTATCTCTTCTTTTATTTTTAACACAATTTGCCCTATTCAAAATGATTAAAATATCCACTGGGTATAGATCATAGTAGAACATCCGCAGTCCATTCGGTAACATCATTGGTTGTTACCATTACTTTTGGACAAATAAACATAGGCATCAATTCAAGTGTGCCTTAGATATGGAGGAGCTAGAGGTCAGATGATACAAAATTCCATGGCTCAATATATCAATTGTCTTGTTTTCACTATTTTTTTAGCATCTTTTAACTTTAGAAAATGTGGTACTTACACGGAGTTTACCACGTCTATGTCTATGTTTCCAATACTCCAATCTGACATGGATGCATTTTGGTCATTTTAGATGAGGGAAAAGGTGTTAAAATCATATTAAGGATTAAATATCACGGTGGAAAGAATTGAAATTTGAAAATGTATGCATTCAAATGTCAAGGAATTCAAGTTGGAATGTCTCTAAATATTCATTGATTCAAAAAATTTCGTGTACATATTTTCCGACGGTTCTGAAAAAAAAAAATCAACTGTAGCAACGCACTGTAGCTACTGTAGCGTGCGCTACAGTGCGACGCTATGTATGCATTCAAATGTCAAGGAATTCAATTTGGAATGTCTCTAAATATTCATTGATTCAAAAAATTTCGTGTACATATTTTCCGACGGTTCTGAAAAAAAAAAATCCACTGTAGCAACGTTACATAGATATTGAACGTTAGGCAATCTCTAACTATATGAAAGATGGGCAAATCCTCGGCACCGCAGCGCTCGAGTAACTGTAGATAGCAACAGTTCGTACTGTTCACTGCTACAGTCCCGCTGTGGGTCCCACATGTCAGCGACACTGCGCGACGCCATTTTGCAAAAGCCGACAAGGAAGCCCAACAATTACACAGCAGACCTAACAATTTTACAAAAAAACACCTGCAAAGGACCAATTCGAAATTTGTCGAAATCCCCAGGACTTCCCTGCAAAATCACCCGCAGAACTCCCTTCCTCCTTCCTCCCTTCCGCGCGGCGGCGAACTCGCCGCGGCCGCCGACGCGCCGCGAGGCCGCTCCACGCCTCCCCGCCCGAATCCGAGCATGCCCGGAGCTCCGCCGGCGCGCCCACTCCGTCTCCGCCGACAACCACGTGCCGGGAAGGCCGCCTCGCGCCGCAATCATCGCCGCCGTCCGCTCGGCATCCGCTGCGTTCGGGAGCCGCCGGCGCCGCTCCAGCGACTCAAAATAGGCGGCGCCGCCGCTCCCGGGTAGCCCTCCTCCTGGCGCATCGAACGCGCCCTGTCGCGCGTCCCGGGCCGCGGTCGCGCGGCGCGGGCATCGGCGTCGCCGCCGCGGCGGCTCCGCCCCCGGATGACGTCGCCGCGGCGTCACGGCGGGTTTGGGTCGTCAGCTGGGCCGCTCGCGGGCTGGGCCGGCTGCTCAGCGGCTCTCCGGCCTTTTCTTTTTTTTTTTTTTTTTTTTGTTTTCTGTTTTTCGAAAACTTCTGTAACTTCTGAAATACATATCCAAATTTATTCAGACCAATTTCAAAAAACATGTAAAACTTAAAATAGCCATTTTAGATACTTTGGACGTTCTCCAAATTATTTCAAACCTTAATTTTTTTAGATAACATATACAATCTCATTTGACACCTTCACGCTGTTTTGCGAAAAAATGCATTTCGTAGTTTCATTTGGGAGAAAAAAACAAATTTAAGATAGAACATGCTCCAAACAGTTTCAAACGATTCATATATATTGTTATACGGCATTCGAACAATTTTAAAAAACTATTAAATGCTACAAAATCAGTGCCTTTGAATATATCCATCGATATATCGAAATGACCACAAATTTAAATACTACCTATTCACGTCATACGATTAAATTTCAAATTTGGAAACTTGAAACATTTAAATGCATTCAAAATCTGATCATTTTACATACGTAAAAAAAACCGAAACTGCAGAACTTTCCAAATTGAACAAATTACGAAGTCTGAACCCTTTTGAAAGTAAGCTTTCTTTTAATTACAACGATTTTCAATCCTAAAAATATTCTCGAATACGTCCATTCTCAAACTTAAATTAATGATCAAAGTGGTTAAAATTTGCATATAACCATAATATACTTACTCTGAATATGGTGCTAAATAAGAAAATTGTACCAAATTTAACCATTTCGATTTGCCAAACATATTTAGAAGCAATATAACTTAAAATTCTCTAATTATGTAATTGCATTCACAAAAAATGCTTGATTAGACACGTATTTCGGGAAATTACAAACTCATTTTCTCTGATTATATGCTGATTTCAAATTGAATTTCAGCTAAGTCCACTACATAAATTAGAACTACCACCTTCACTTACAATATATATATAACGCAACTAAAACAATAAACATATTAACACTTCATTGGTAGCTCTTTGAGTATTTAAACAATTTCAAAATAAATGCTAATTGCTTCAAAATGGGTAACTTAACCTACAACCATCAACAAAATATGAAAAATATATCAAAAACAACCACACAAAAAATGAGTACTTATAGCGTACGATCAAATTTTGATATTTCAAACTTTTAAATACCTTCCAAAACTGATCATTTCACAAATGTTGAAAGAACTCCAATATGAAAAACTTCCCAATTTCAACGAATTTAGAAACCTTAACAGTTTTACATCACAAACTTTTTGTACATTCTAATAATTTCCAGATCTACACACTTCTAAAATGTTGTAATTTTCGAAATTTCAATTTAAGCACAAAAACGCGACATACAAATTTAAATATTTTAAAATTTGTCATGCCTTCCAAACCTAGCCATGCTACTACCGTTAAAAGAATTCGAATCTAAATAACTGTCCAATTTGAACAATTTTCAAACTCTAAACAAATTCCAAATGTAATCCCTCTTTGTGTTCCAACATTCTCAAATCCGCACAATCTTAAAATGTCAAAATCTTCAAATTTGAATTTCACCACGCGCTTTGGAGTTCAGTTAAAAATTTATGGCACCATATAACCATATATCTGAACATTTCAGTCCACCAACTATTTGGACATACTCTACACAAAAAAAAACTACAATATTTCAAAATATGCATTAAAAAAAATATTACAGCTACTGCATTCCATACATAGTCAATCAACTTCAATTTGATTTTAATTAGACTTCCACAATTCATATATCTATTTTTATCATTACAAGAAGATCTAAGATCTGTAAAATTTATAACTCCCCATCCAAAATTCGGAACAATGCAAAAATGTATGAAAATTTGTGGACCAATTGCATTCCATACATGATTGATGTCCTCCATCAAATATTAACAAAAAACTCCAATTTGGTGAAATTTTAGAGACAAACTATATGCATTTTCTCCAATTTTATATAATTGAATCTAATAATTACTCGCATAATGTATTCCCTCTGATTGTGGAGCTACAATAAATTTTTAAAGAAAAATACTGACTAATTGCACCATTTCATGTATATTAATATTTAGAGATCATTTAACTGAACTCCCTCCAATTATGCATATACCTTTAATACATGCTAAAAATAATCACTATTTCGACCTACCCATAATATATTCCCTCTTATTATAGTGCTAAATAAGAAAACTATGGCAAAATGGAACTATATTTGACCATTCCAATTTATCTAACATGTTTACAGGCAGTATAAATTAAATCCATCTAATTACATACTCACATTTCTAAAAAAAAATGAATGACTACATGAATAATCCGAGGAAATACAAATTTGTTCCCTCTAATTATGAAATGATTTCAGATTGAACTTAACCTACATACATTATACAAATTATAACTATCTCATTTCCTTATAATATATATGACACAACTACAAAAAAAAACACAAATTACCACAAAACATTCTCACCAAACGCGCGGCGTGACGCCGCGCAAAATTTAACTAGTACTACTACATTACTACTCGACTAGCAGCAACCAGAAACCATAATTGTAACCGGTATAGTCTAAGGAACCAACAGATGACACCCTCAGTGTTGCTACACTATCCCAATGATCCAGTTCAGGACACTGTAAAAGCAGAAGCTAAATATAAACTCTCTTAAACTAAGAACAGTACTGTTTGTATCTGTATCTCAGCAATCCCGTGAGCAGAAAATATTTGTCACGGAATATGTCCTATAGTTCATAGGATTGGCAGAATGATTAGATCCTAAATCATTTTTTACCCGTCATTCTAGTACCAATCGAAAACATCAAGCTCATCATCAGAATTTGCAGAAGCATGCTCCCCTTCTTTGACCTCAGATTGGTGTGTGCCCAGCTCTTTATCTGGCCAATTCGAACCATTCTCTTCATCGTTGATGAAACCATGCAACGCGTTCTTGAAACAGAAAGTACAGAAAGAAGGTCAGTCATATGAGTTCAGTATAAAACAATGTGCATGTTCGTTTCAGAAAAGAACCTCATCCCCAGTGTTTCCTTCGTTTGATGGAACATCTTGTTCATGTGTACGGCTGATGTCCCTCTGCAGATCTTCAATCTTGAGCTTTTTGATTACTTGTTTTAAGTACAAATTATCTGCAAACAATTATAAAGCACAAGCATTAATTTATGGAAAATCGCAACTTGGATATCCGTTACAATTTATAACCTCTTGAGCGATGAAGTATAGAATCATGGACTCGCATTGGATGCTTCTTCTCCTCAGTTTTAAACTTCTGCCGCACTTGATCACGGGACTTATCAGGGAATAGTTGTTGTATCATAGCGAGATCACTACCAAATTGTTGAAGACCCTGGATCAGAGCAGATAATTTTTTTAAATAGACTGGCAAGCCAAAGCATCATTACAAAAAGGTTAAATTCAACAAATAGTTGCCTGAGTAGTTGATTGATGGATACCTGGTAAAACAAGTCGGTGTCAGATTTCGACCACTTGGCACGTGTTTGTTTGTTCGTGTAAGAATGGTAATTCAGTTTATTTGCATTTTGTAGAACGTGATTCTCTGTTCTGTCATTGTCATAGTTGTCCCCAAAAGGATCGAAATCTTCAGCATCACCAAATTGGGAGCTGCTGTTTAAAGACATGAACAAAGAGGGCGAAATCAGTATAAAACATGATTGAAGCTCTATAGCGATCCATCAAATTTAACAATGCAAATTCAGATGCTGGAGCCAACAACTGCAGCGGCAATGTTATGATCAAATAACCCATCTGACAGTCAAATAACTTATCTGAAACAGAAATAAAATAGAAAGCTTGCCAGTCGATCTATAGCATCATAATTGTCAATGACTAGTTATTTTACTACATGTAAGGTAAAATTATCAGGATATGAAATAGGATATGGCACTTAAACATTCAGAGTAAATATCCATGCATAATATTTGAAGTGGAAAAAAATAGCATACTGTTGATTCGAGTAGGCTGGTCCTGATGGAGATCTTCTATTCTAGAAAGAGCCAAACAAGACCATGAGGCAACATCATAATAATAATGTTTCATACTGTAGATAGGACCACCAAAGGTGCCACAGCAAAACTCACCTGAATACGCTCTCTAGCCTCTTGTAACAACCTGAGATGCATCACACTTAGCTTCATGCGATCTATCTCATGATTAGGTTTTTCTAGTAAAATTTTCACTTCTGCAACAGGAAAGACCAAAAACACAAGAGTTAAGAGCTCATCCCATGTAGCATTGATGCTTTGTTATTTGGGTTATTAGATAGATTCATAGATACCTTTTGTCCTTTTCTGACGAAGTCTGTGAGTAAGCTTCTTCTCAGGCTGTTCTGTCAATGCATCTTTTAAGGCTCGCTTACGACCTCGTGACGATACATCACTTGAATGTTGTTCTTCAGTAACATAATACTGAAAAAATAAAAGGTAAGAGTAGAGGCCTTGCAAAAAACATTCTACTGAAAGTTCAGCACGTTGCACACTCTTACATTCCGACTAGTTTTCATAGGCACATCAGTCACTATGTCAATACAGTCAGGCTCATGTTGCTCACCTCATTATTGGTATCTGTTGGAGCAACTCCCTCAGATTTTCCCATGTCTTGTTTTCTTCCCACGTTAGGTTGAAATTCAACAATGGCTTCAGCTAGTCAAGACTCAAGATATATAAAGGGGTTAATTCCACAGCCAATATCCGCTTATTCGAAAAAATGCACCACAAACTGACCAACTTCACGTATTCGTAAAATGCCAGTGAAGAATAAGGGAAAAATAAAATTGTCACTGCTGATACTTGGGTATTTGGATAAGCGCCATTGTGGCAGTGGCAACATATCGAATTAACCAGTTGAAGAGAGCCTTATACTGGACATACTACGATTTTCTCCTAAGATTTTTCAAATAAAGGCTTGAATCATTCATTCCATTTTTTAAATCTCAACGAAAGGGGGTGAGCTGAAAAATTTGGACATACCTTCAGTCGTCTCTCAAGGAACGCCCCTGTCTCGCCGCCCCCTGCTCCCGGGGTGGCCCTCCTACACTTCTTCGACCTCTTCCTCGTACCCGTTCATGGCGCGCTGGTCGCTCTCCGGGCACACCGCCCTGCCATATGCCACCGCGCTCGCAGCCGCCCGCCGCCTGTAGCAACCAGCCACACGAAGCGGAAAGGAGCAAACCCGAGGAGGCGCTGCTTCTGGTTTGGTTTAGAGAGACGCGACCATGGCGGAACTGCCCTTTTTTTAGGTCGTACTGCCTTTTGGTAAATATTTAATACTCCCCCGTTCCAAATTAATTGACTTCCATTTGCCCACATGTGGAAGTCAATTAATTTGGAACGGAGGGAGTACTTAGAAAAATACACCGTAAGGCTCCGTTTGGCATTAAAATATTTTTGAAGTATACAGAGAATACTTTGTTTTCTGAAAATACTGAAGTATTGAATACTTTAAAGTGTTTGGATCCAATAAATAACGTGGTTTTAAAACTAAAATATTGTCCAAAAACTATAGTTTTTTTAAGTATCGTAGAAAGAGGTCTGACCCACTTTTTTTGAAACTGAGAAAGGAGAGAAAACTAAAGTATTACTTTGCCTAGCGTTGGAATACTTTGGTATTGAAATACTTCAGTTTCAAACAAACTTTGTTGCCAAACTAGGCCTAAGGGTTTTCCCTAAATGTTGTCAAAGAAAATAAAAAAACGTCATCCCAAACTGTCTGATCTTTATAAAGTTCAAATCTCAACAGATTTTTGGGACACATCCCATACTAGGCCACAAAAATGCCAATTTTCCACAAAAATTTTGTACACACATAGAATGTGATATGTATCACAAAATTTATTTCATAATTTTTTACACTTTAAAAATGTTTCTTAAATACCGGGTGCATATGTACCCGTGTGCCAAAGTGGATATCACTTAAGCGTGTAGACACGAGCGATATTTATCATATATGAGAAATGTGTGGGACCGGTTCATTTTGTCCGTAAGAAGGTATGCAAAAAATACCAATTCTGGTAGCGTGCGATTGCCTTGACTATAAAAGTATAAAACTGTTATTCACATTTGGCAAGCCTTCGATAAAATGGATATTAGTTTTGAGTAGTGCGAGCATCTGATCCCACTACCTAAAAACTGTATTTTAAAATATCAAAAAAATCAAACAAAAAGTTCGGGTATACATTCAATTATTTTATGTCGATAACAAAGTTTCGTGGAAAATGAAATCTTTTGTGGCCTGTGTAAATAAGACAATCCGCGTGCTTCAAAATGATTTTGTACGAGACATTTTTTTGTCTTTTTCCACAGGCCACAAAAAAATATCTTTTTTGGTGATTTTTTTTTTGTGCGAGTATAGAATGTTTAGATGTACCCCTGAAATGTTTGTTTGATTGATTTTGTTTGATATTTTAAAATACAATTTAATAACGGATGCATCTATACGTCAAAACACCGTGTACTCTATAAAAGATAATCCCTACTCGGCTACTCTCGTGGTGTTTTCAGACACCAAAAAAACAATAAAATTTTCTAATATGGAGCGTGGATACCTAGCCCGGCCCAGGCCCAGCCCATACGCTGCCTCTCTTCCTTCCAACTCTGCTGCTCACTCCGCCGAAGGGACGGAGCCATGGACGGCGCCGGAGGAGATCGCTGCCACCGCCGCGTCGACGACGGCGGCGCTTCTCCGTACACATCCCTTGAGGTAACCACGCTCCCTATATTCCTACCAGATTCTCTCCCCTCCCGCCTAGTTCCGTGGATGCGCTCACGCAAGAACCCTAGAACTAGGAAGAGGAATACGAGTGGCACTGTTCATCCGAGTGGTTGCTTCTTGTGTGGATGCAAAATCTCACAGAGCCTTAGCTAGATGTCAGTTTTTCATCTGAAAGCCAAGGGATTCATCCGTATAGGTTTGGCATCTCCCACCTGGTAATAGAACAGCTGTGTCACTGTTACACGTTTCAGTACAATAGAAAGCAAATCACCGATGAATGAGAATGTCTTTTTTTTTCGTTTCATCTGACGGTATGGTGAATGGAAATTAAATCATTGGTGAGACACATTGAAGTTATTTCGATGATCGATGTGTTCAGGATGGGCCAGTAGTTTAGATTGCGGGAGGGGAGGCTGGAGGCATTTGTACAAATATTGGTGGAACCCAAAATTGTCAACATCTAGGTGCCTCATATCTAGGTGCCTCATTGTATCACTAGTAGTTTTGTACGGTACTATAATTTAGTGCTGTGATTACAGCAAGCATCGCTGGCACAATATATGCATTAGCCATGTAGCCTTACCAAGTTATTTCAGTCACTCTACTAATTTTTTCAGTATGTAGTTCATTATTCTAATATTTTTATTCATAATTTGCTGCAGAGAATAAGCTGCAACCTGCCCACGGTCTCAGCGTTGTATGGCCCTCAAGGTTGGGCAGACCTCCCGGATGCACTACTTCACTCCATTGCCTCTTTGTTGGTCTCCTTCACTGACCTTCTCGCCTTCGCTACCACCTGCCCATCTTGGCGTGCTGCCTTCTCCTCCTATCCATCCAAATCCAGCTTCTCAACGCTTTGCTCACCTCTTCTCCTCCAACCCGATGTTCCTCTGCGCTCTCCCCGTCCTCGCCCATATAGCAGCAGCCTCGTGCCTAGACGTCCATGCCATGTCACTAATCTTAATCTAGCCAGCCAAAACATGTACATGTTCTGTCAGATTCCCATATTTTATCATTTTGGTAACGGGAATGGCCTACCAAGCCCTCTGGACAAATTTTCATTCATCGGTGCCTCTTATGGCCATCTCATCTTGTCCAGCGAACAATCGTGTATTGTTGTTGATGTCTTCACAGGTGTTAGTGTCTCACCTCCACAACTACCAGCCGACAAAGACACTCAGCTCTACTATGGTGCCCTCACAGCTCCTCTTGCGTCTCCCAACTCACATCTCATGGTCACCACTTGGTCCCACAATTTCTTTTGGTGTGTTGGTAGTCACTCTTGGGTGAGACATTCTACTCGCAATAGACTGATCAACCGGGTATTGGTCTTCAAAGGCCAGGTCTTTGGCACATATTCTAATGGCGAGGTGTTTATTGTACACTTGGTACCCTCGACCCGTATACAGCATATAGTAGATGATTGGGGGAAAAGCTTGGTGTTCAGCAAACTCCATTATTCCCATTGGCTTGTGGCTTGTGGCTTGTGGCGATATGCTTCTCATGGTCAGTTATCAGCTCTCTTGTACCTCATTCTCGGCTCGACTTATCGGGAATACATTTGAAGCCTTCCGCCTCGACTTATCGGCTGAAGTTGGAAAGTGGGTGAAGGTTGAGAAGCTAGAGAACTGGGCGATCTTCATCAGCACCGACGAGAGAAGCCAGACATTGTGTTGCATGGATCCAGAGAGATGGGGAAGAAGGAGCAACTGCATATACTGCTATGATTCTAAAGAATGGATTGCATGTGAGTTGGGCAAGCCGATGCCAAGACTGATTTCCTTTTGCCGTGGCAGTATATGCAACCTATGTGGGTTGTGCCCAGTATGTTCTATTAGTGCCCGAGATGATTGATAGTCGTGATGCCCGTAGCATCTTCCGCTATAAGAATCTGTAAGATATCTCGACTTCATTTTTGACCATGTTGGCACTGCTCAGACTTGTTTGGAGGTATGACGTGCTGGACCTCTGACCTCTTAATTCAGCAAGCATGGAAAGTTGTTTCTCTTTAAGCAAGCTGTAGCAGCTTGTTTCGAGAAACTGCTCTTCTGGCACAGAACGGTGGCTCTTTTGCAGTCATCAGTGTAGGAGATGTTCACGGTGGCGCAGGAGCACCGAGGTTTTTGCGGTTCTCCTTGAGTGTTGAGAGTTCAGACCTTAGTAAGAGATGTGTGTGTTTCATCAGTTGGGTGTGCTGTTTAGCAAGTTTCATGTGAATTTATCACGTCTGAGCAAGGCGTTATTTTTCAGGTGCAAATGTGCAATGACTTATACTGGAAAATTCACCTGGTTCTGTTGTGTAATACATGGTTCTGACATATATGTCACTGAAACCTATGCTTGTCAGCTTGTGTTGATTAGCATTTTCCCTGCGTAGTTGCTCTTGAGTTGAGGAATATTTGCTACAAGTTTTGTTCATTTTAGCGTAGTGATAATATAAATTCTTGATGATTCATTTAAAGCTAGGTTGGTGTGTCGTCAGCCTGAACACATCGGGTTTGTCTATTCTTTCAGCGACTATAGGCAGAGCGGGCTCTGACAAAACCGTGTCATAAAATCCCAAGAGATTCACATTGCAATATAGTACTCTCATATGATACTGAGTTGCAATTTGGCACTCCCTCTAAATTAATTGACCAAGAGGTCAAAATCGGCCATCATGTTTTGTTCGAAAAAACAGAACACTGTAAACTGACAACACTACTACTTTCAATCTGGACAAGAGTACATGAGCTTCCACATCTCCAGATCCTCGCCTCTGTCATACTCTCTGATGTACTGAGGAACCCTCGCAAGGTCGATCTGCTCCCCCACAAAACCTGGTTTCAACGCAGCATTGTCCAGTCCTGGAGACAACAAACAGCATTGAACGAACAGAGGTAATTAGGCGAGATATATAGCCTGATGGAGCAAATCGTTTTATCATCTCAGCTGGACGGGATGTTCTGCGAGGATGTTACCAACCATCTTGAACCGTGAAGAAGCTCCGGAAATGCTTGTAACCGTTGGCCACGATGTCCATTTCGTCCAGGCTGAAGTTGTATCTTTTCTCCAGGGTCAAGTACAGCACCTACAAGATGATGCAAAGGAGAATCTAACTCTTTGTCTCCATTAGCCGGATATCCATAGATTAGATAACAGTTTTTTTGAAACGATAGATTAGATAACAGTTGTCGTTGGATATGATGATACCTTCTTGCCACCACGAGACATCAGCTGCCTCACTGTGTCGAAGAAAAGATCAGTGAGACCGTCACTGTAGATAACATCCGCAGCGAGTAGCAGGGTAGCTTTCTCAGCCTCCTCGATTTCACTTGCAGACCATACGAATTTTAAACTGCATTGGAGAACATGTAACTTAAGCTCGGTGAAAATATTAACTGGAAGTGGTAAAGAAGCATGATCAACATATTAATTTTGTACTTGAATATGCTGCATAGAGATCAGTTTATTGTGATACAGATTAAACAATGCAATTGGCGCAGAAAAAAAAAACCTTGGATCAGATGCATCATGTGTACCAACAGGCGGAGGCCACGACGTTTTCCCAGTCCATTTCCCGTACATGAACTTTAGCTTCATCAAACTTTAGCGTGCTAGAGTTGAGACGGACATTAGCCAAGCAATTATCCAGGATATCAGTGCCTCTATCTGCCCATTCCCATTGGTGAATAACATACATAAGCACTAAAGATGGCAATATGTTTATTGGACAACTTGACAGATATACTAGTACAAATGAGATATATACTAGAAATATGACCATACAAATTAGATGTTCAGACAGTGAAGAGCTATGCTAGAAAAAAATGAGCACTAAAACAGAGCATTAAATGTTCTGTATGTACTTTGCGATGTTTTGGTATAAGTGGTGCTAGTGCCATTGACACAGAATGATCAAACAGTACTTGTTTGACTGATTTTGGTACATGTAATTCTACTGTCAAAAATTACTTAAAGGAGGACTAAGTACCTGTGATGAAAATTTTGCTAGCAACTCGAGCTTGCGCCAACCCTACCAAACCTGGCAAACATTATCGATATTGTTCGTTTTCAGGAACAAGTCGAACACTGACCTTATACAGAATGCCAATGAAACGGGCAGCTAAAGAAAGGCAATAGGATTCTGTATTAACTAAAACTCATTTGGAACCATCACCTGTCCCAGCACCAATCTCCATGGCAGTAACACCATCGAATTCAGACGACGTGAAGCTTTTGTGCAGCACAAAGTCGGTTAGCAGCATTGCCGCCTTCCAAACCTGTAAAGCAACAACAACAAACAACAGATCAGAAACGAATGAAAGACGAAAAAGACACTAGAAAAATTGAGCATTGAAGCTCTCTAACCTGAAGGCCCACGCTCTTAAGCGAAGAGGTGATACCGTGCTGCACGGTGAGCATATGATCATCGCTTCTCCTCCCTGCAGATATATCATGGAAGACCGCAGATTTATCGACAAAGATCAGAATAACGACTCAACCGTCACGACGAGACAACTGCAGTAACAAACACCATACCACCATTCTTCCTTCTTCTCCGGTCCAGAACGAGGTCCCCGTCATCATCCATGGCGACAGCTTTAGCGCCAGGACTTTTCTCACCTTGTCAACAAAGCCAGAAACCAAGTCAGCACAGCAGGAATTCTCCGTCCAACATTCATCCGTGTCTACATTAGGAGCAATGCAAAACTCACAAGAAGAACTGCTTGCTGCCGCGACCAGCTCGCGCCCACCGCTACGCTCGCCGTCTTCACCCCCGGACGGCTCTGCAATCATCGAGTCACAGATCAGCACAAGGCAAACCGACCATCTCGTCACGAAAACGCGAGCGATAGGCGGCGCAGGCAAGGTGTATGACGAAATGCGCCTGAGGAGCGGCAAGGTGCGCGTGCTAGCGGAGCGGTCGTTACCTAGCGGGCGGGAGGAGAAGGTGAAACGGGAGAGGTAGAGGCCGGAGAAGCGGGGCGGGCAGCCCAGGTGCACCTCGCTCATCACCTGCTCCTCCCCGCCGTCTCCGGGTTCCATCGCCGTCGCGGCAGCAGAGAAGATGGAGGTGGACGAGTGGGCGGACTCAAAAGCCCGTTATATTGTTGTTTGGGCCAGAATGTGTGTGGGCTCATCAGTCCTGGGCTCTTTCCTGCCAGCGGCTTACACCTTGCGCTCTTTCCTGACGAGATTCACATCAACATTCTGACTGTACCATTTCTTTTGCTGAGACTGATGTGAGCTGAGCTCTCGTATATAGGGAGAGTTGATGTAGATACTGTCTGTCTCCAGAATTGTTGCTGAGACTGGTTTGGTTTGTCCGGCAAACCGCAACATTCATGTGGCCGAAAAAGGAGGGGAATGCAGGTTCCAAGATCCAGAAAATGAACCATGCTACTGCATTATGCACAGCTATGTGATTGGCTGCCGGTTCTTGAGAAATATATATGTCCTAGAACCAAAATAGGAATGGTTACAAGTGTCGCGTACATTGCTTGTTGACTCTGACTCGTCTATCAATCCATTCATTCAGGTAACATCAAGCACAGCAAGGTGATTCAAACAGGGTCAGAGGTCTAGCTACTGAGCTGGTGTATATGTTCCCAGTGCGATGCAATGCAGACCTGTGGAGGGATGATACATTTGGGTTTGGTGGACGAATAATAAAGGAGCTTCAGCATCGTACTGTTGCATTGGTGACTCATGAGCAGTAAAGAAGGACTCTGAGTCCCTGAAGCAGGTCACCTCAAGGGAGGACAGACAGATCAGATAGATGAGGGAGAGATAGCACAGTAAGGCAAATGAGGACCTAAAATGTACCTTTGGATTGGCCTCTTATGGAAACGTCTTGCTTCCTCTAATTTGATTCCCTCCTGTTTCTTCCCCGGCCAGGTGCTGTTTATGATGGATGGCTTGGAGATCGATCCAGCACATTGAATCCATCATCATCACCAGCAACATAAATCTCCTATGATGATGCAGAGCACACATTTACCAAGTTGGTCCTCTCTCTATCTCACCACAATCATGCAATTTATGCACTGCATCTTTTCCTTGCATGTTATTGCGAGCAAGAATGCAGAGGAAACACTTGCTGTCTCTTAACAAATAAATGTGTTGTTCTTGCTCTTCTTCTTCCTCCTGGTTGCCCTTTAGCTTTTACTATATGGAACATACTTGGACGTATACTTGTCTACTGAATCACAAGCTAACATCTGGGCGTGCCTTTAGTTCGAATGCAGCATGCTTCAAAAGAGAGAACAAAAAAAATGTGTAAGAAGAGCAGTGTAATGCAAGTTGGTTAATTTAATGCAAAGAAGAAGTTTGTGATTAATTAATTGGACCATTCGATATGTCAAGTGGCGGTGCCTTGTCTATAACATTTGACAGCAGTCGGGCTAGTTGCATGTTCTTTAAATGCTACAGCAACAAATTCTTGAATTTTTATGACACCGCCAGATGTTGTCAATCTTGAGCAACAATCAAAAACGGCAAGGTGAACAATTCTGCCTGTTACTTTAAGCAAAACACTTCCATCTGGAAATATGTCGATTTGAGATTTTTATCAGTTATTTTCCTTATAGTATAATCATATTTTAGTTCTTAATAATAAACATGTGCAGTAAATTTGATGTTGGTGAAGCTCCTCGCTTGTCTCCGATGGCGGTGCTTTTTTGAGCGAGAGATCTCGTGGGTACTTGCGGACAACTCTGGTAAACTAACCAAGTAATATTGGGAAAATTATGTTTACTAACAGAGATATATCAGATTTAACGAATGAGTTAATCTATTTGTTACCCTACCGACCACTCTCTGTATCCATGTTGTCCTCCATGCGCAGCAAACCCCATTGTGTGTCAACTTGCTCTAAAACAAGGAGCCCCTGAATATGTTCTTGTTATTCTTGTATATTTGATAGTTGATAAGTTAGTGGTAAACTATTAAGTCATGTAGGTAATTTAGGATGGTTTGGTTTGCTTGTTTAGTTGGGATGAATATAATTTATATTGAACTTTTAGACCTTTCAGGATTTTATTTTTAGAATGTTATAGTATTACAAGTATAATGTTTTGTTTGTTCACATAGTTTAACCACATAACTGCTGGCAATAATATGATTATTAGTTGGTTTGTTTCTTGTTTATAGTGAATTTATTAAAAATACTACCCCTGAGTACTAAATGGCGACAACTAATATAGAACTGAGGGAATACTAAACCGTATTATGCAAGAAAGTTTGTTCTAGAACTATGTTTTCTACAATAATATATATAATGTATCAATATTTATGGTAAATATCTGTAAAGAGTAAGAGCGATCTAACAAATGTCTCGGTAGTAGTCTCTAGTGTATGATTAAGTAAGCATTTTTATTGAAACTTGTAGAGTATAAACTGACCAATGATACTATTGTTTCATGGTAAAAATTAACAAAGTGTGCAGACTTTGTACTTTGTATGTATAGAAACACCATTTGCTAGAGTTGTCACCAATGAAAAAAAAGTGTGGCTTGTAGTATGTCTGCATATGTAAATTTTATTATTTGAAATTCGCAATGCAATGTTTCCCCGCCAGTTTATGAAAGAGAATATGTTGAATGGAATTTAATATGAAAATCTAGTTAGTGAGCTTTCCGAAAACTTGCGGGACTCACCGAGAAAAGACCTTAACTAAACATATAATCGCCGGTCACGTTGGTTCTACATCCCAAGAGGCTCGTGTCTGTATTTGCTTCCCCAAATTAAACTTTTTATTGTGTTAAGATATTCTCTCTATCCTAAAATGTAAGGCACAATTCATTTTTTTAGCATTTTTAATTCACGTCTTTCAACACTAATAATATCAAAGTGGATGGATTGAGTTTGTATAAATGACATGGTTGCATTTGTTTTGTGGAATACTTTATATATATATTTATATACTAATTTTCTACACATCACAACTGAAAATATATTCAAATTTGTGTGTATTTAGCAAAAGTCATTAATGATTTAAGAAAATTATTGGTGAGTAATTAATAATAGTATTGCGATTACTTTGTAATTTACCATATACTAGTTTGCTATGACTAAAGGGAATTGGAGGAAAGGAAATAAATCTCCAGGTTAGATATTCGAAAACAATTTGAGATGCTTAAAGCTAGGAATGGACTAACCAACTAATGCGTGCAGTAAAATAATTTATGACTAACTGCACAATATTGAATCGTCATGCACCCTCACGCATGAATCAGGAAGTGTCTATCAAAAACAGAATACACATATTACTATTGCTAGCTGACAAGATATTTTTTAGACAGAAGGCAAAACGTGCCCGACTTTAAATTAATAAAGCCACGACGGCAGAGTACAACAAACGGTGAGACTTAAGAGTTATTATAGACCAAAAGCCTAAACGAGGCTTTCAACAGTTAAGAGTGCGGCTTAAACCAGCTAAAGGATATGATAGAGGAGACATCACAAACGCCAACGCAGGCACATCTGCATTAGGTACGAGCAGGAAGTGAATAAGTGGCGGTGAAGTCCCTTAAGCGACACGACCAGGGCGTCCAGCAGTGGGGCGGCTTCAGCCTTGAGCAACGGTCTCCATTGCTGCAAAAGAACGAGAATTTTGAAGACACAATCAGCAGGTTGTCTTCGGACCTTGGCTTCTATGGTACTTATTGCGGATGAACCATAAACCCCAACAGACAGCCGTGAAGGGCACGCAAAATTCTGCGTTTATTGCTCTTAAAACCCTCGAGAATCCGAATTAGGTCGGCGAAACCACCCGGGTTCAAGCCAACATTCAGGATTTCCCTCACGCCGCTTCAGACAAATAGCGCAAGAGCGCACCCAAAAATGATATGGTTACCGTCCTCAGGCCCATACATAGAGGACACTGCCCATTGGACGACCCATGGCGTAGCGCTACTTGGTCATTAGAAGGAAGTCGGCCTCTAGCAAGTTGCCAAAAAAAGATCCTGATTTTTAACGGCACATCAGCTTTCCAAATATCCCGACCCTTAGGGTTTGCTTGGTTATGGCCCTTCTTATATAAAAAGACTTGGTAGTGAAGGTATGCGAAGGTTCCAGACCCCACCACACCCATCTTGCTCTTGAGATGGTTCAGTATCTTCTATCTCATGGATCAGAGCTTCCCACTGTTCTACCTCCGTGGGGCCAAAACAGCGCCTGAACCGAAGGTACCAACCCGTGCCCACATGCACTTGGGCGATCAGCGCATCAGGGGTTCTAGCTATCGCAAACAGGTTGGGGTAACAATCGCTCAGAGGGCCATCTCAGGTCCAATGATCTGTCCAAAAACGTATGAACTCCCCATTTCTCAGCGAAAAACAGCCCCCCAACCTGAAAACGTCCTTGACCTTGTGAATCACATGCTAGAACTGCGACCCCCAACTGTGGTAGACCCAAAGATGTCCACTGCACCTGGCTATTTAGCTCTAAGCAAGCGCGCCCAGAGGCTCTCCTGATCCTCTTCCGAGAAAAAACGCCAAATCCACTTGGCCATGAGAGCTTTGTTGAGCGGCTTTCTGTTCGACACGCTAGCTGACAAGATATGCATCGCTCCAGTCAACCATTTGACCGTACAACTAATTCAAGCATACAACCACATTCCACCGTAAACCACTAACCATGATACCAACCATGAGAGAATTTCGTGTTGAAATAATTAGAAATTTTTCTTATTAATTTATTCCAACTGTAGATATGACAAAACAATTTTCAAAATTGACTAGCACACGTATAATAGACATGCCAGTGAAACTAGCAGATCGATACAAAAATCATATGTAGTAATGATCAAAGGAAATAACAGTAGGAAAAATAGCCCGATGGTATAAGTAACAAGGGTGTGAAGCAACAGAAGGCGAACCCCCTCTTGGTGATGGTATCAGCATCAAGATCAAAGACGGTGTTGCTGGGGTCTTACATGGCGATGTAGTCGAGATAGTCAGACATAGTCGAAAAAGACAAAGGTGTTGCTTGGCATGATGTGAAATTATGTGGAATGGTCACCCTTATCATTTATTTTCATACATGTTAGATCAAGCATAGTCTGGTACACTCTCAGAGGCATTCATTTGTATTCATTATGTTAATGATCTTAATTGAGTTAGGAGCAATAGAAATAGTGGTGTTTCTAGAGTGTTGCCCCCTTTTTTTAATAGTGTTGCCCCTACCGGTGTGAAGAATTAAAAAAAGTCATGGAGGGCACCAAAAATAAACAGAGCCATGGAGACCAGTAAGAAAAGAGCCAAGGATGCCAAAACAAAGAGAGAGTAAACAGAGAGGGCACAGTACTATATTTTATAGACACTTATGCTTCATATTACCACCTTGTATTTCATATTATTCATATTTACACTAGTGGGGATATTTATATTATAGAACTTGAGTTTTATATTTCAGTGACGAGCTGTCACAAAATTCTCTAGATCTTCACGAGCATGCAAATTGGATGGACACCCCACTAGTTTCATTTGAGACCTTTCATATATTTAGAACTCTAGTGCATCCGTTCCATGGGAATCCCTACTCCTCCCACAAGTATATCATGGTGCCTACTCCTCCCACAAGTATATCATGTTGCTAAAACCAAGGCTCACGCTCAAGAGTTACGTTTATGTCGAAACTACTGACACTCGTAGAGTGTGATTATCACCTCGTTTGCTCCTGATTTTATCACAATTTAACAATCTTTTCTAAACCTTACATACATAAACATATCTCCAACACATTGATCCATGTTAAACAGTTACTTATTCATTCATATTCTTTCTCTATTATTTGTTTGATCTCAACTATAGACAATTTCCTTGAATCACTTTACTTTCAATTCATATGAATTACATTATTTGGTCAAGATCATGTTTGTGGCATTCACAATAAAACGTATTTGCTTTGTCATCCACCTACTCAAGGGTGAGAAGGAATTAAAATTGGGGATGCTGATACGTCACAAACGCATCTATAAGTTTTTATTGATCCATGCTATTATTACATAATTTTTACGTGTTTTTACTATCATTTCACATCATTTTAGAATATTTTTCTGGATTAACCTATTAACGCGGTGCACAGAGCAAGTTGCTATTTTGTACTTTTTTTGCTTCAAGCCCACGTAAAAATTACCAAGAAATCTAATTCTCTGGGGAGAAGCCAAAGGGCACCAGATGGGGGATAAGAGATCGAGCCCAGAGGCGCGGTTAACACTCGCATGTGGGCCCTTGGATGCTACACCCTTAGGGCTCCGTTACGTCGCCCCTGATGCCCTGTATATTCGTCTTGACCTAAAACTTTTCGGAGCCAAGATTATTATTGGAGAGCACACACATAAGCCACCGTTCCACGACGATCCAATCTGAAGCTTTTTCCGATACTCTACCAGAAGGGGATCCATTGCCAGAGGCTTCTTCATCATCCTTGCTGCGTCCATGACGATGTGTTAGTAGTTTCCCTTGAACTATGGGTTCATAGCAGTAGTTAGATGGCACACACTCTCTCATGTTTTTCAGTACAAAAGAAAGTAAAAAAAGGTCTAATGAGCTTCCCGATATGATTAAGATCCATATATGATGTAATAGTTGTTTTGTGTATTGGGATATATATATGATGAATTTCACTTTTCGATCATATTTATTCATGTTATATATTGATACCTATGATGCATTATTTATAGTCATATATGATGATCTCCAGAGAGAGTGGTATAAAATAGTTGGTTCAACCGTGCATTGCTCTATATCCAATAACAGAAAGGGACGAGAAGTGCATTGTGTTCTTGCCGCTAAAGATAAACAATAGTTCTATGTCACATTTGGATGATGTTTTATTATTTACATTGTGTCATTTTATATAAGGCAATAATTTGTTTGTGTGAACTTAGTTCTCAGAGAAGCAAGGATATAGCCAGTCTCCAAGTGGAGTGTTAGTTATAAATATTGTTGGATTATTAGTCCATATATTTTGAATGTAATAGCTATATGAATGATGCCATGAAAAATCATGATCATAAAATTAAAGATAAGTATAGTTTCATGATCCCTCGATGTTTTGTCTGTTAGGCAACAACACTAGCGATAATTTAACCATGCTTAAGTGATGCAGGATTTAGGGCAAAATCTTATAAGCATCAAACTCCAAAAAGATGTGAGAAAAGAGCTAGTGTGTTGCTCTGCCAAACGGGAATATTGGGGCCAGATATTTGGTTTCTAGACCGGATATTCCGCCTCCCAGGAATTTCTGCTAAGGACCAGCTGCCAGCCATTTGTGCGCGCGTCTGGAAAAACCGGATTATTGGGGGCCAGACATTTGGTTTCTGGACCGGATATTCCGCCCCACCCCAGGAATTTTCACTAAGGACCAGCGGCCAACCAGAAGTGCGAGCGTCTGCCAAAACCGGATATTTGGGGCCAGAATTTTCAATATCTGGGCCGGATATTCCGGGGCCGGATATTCCGGCCATCACTCAAGCCGGATATTCCGGCCTCCTGAAGTCTACAACGGATACATTTCTGGGAGGGGTATAAATACCTGATACGTCTCAAACGTATCTATGTTCCATGTTGATATTATACCAATTGTTACATGTTTTGCATCCACTTCATGTCACTTTTATACATTTTTTGGGACTAACCTATTAACAAGATGCCACAGTGCCAGTTCCTGTTTTCTGCTGTTTTTGTATTCCAGAAAAGCTATTCTGGAAATATTCTCGGAATTGGACAAAAATTGACGGAGGTCCCTATTTCATCGACACACACACGGAGTCCAAAGGGGAGACGGAGGAGAGCCACCAGGTGGCCACACGCACCCTCGGCGCGGCCAGGGGTGGGGCCGCGCCCTAGGGTGGTGTGGGCCCCTCGGGGGTCCGCCGACGCCGCCCTTTCGCCTACTTATTCTCCCCGAGGCGAAAACCCTAAATACCCGAGTCATATTCCACGAAAAGTTTCAGAGGCGCCGCCGTCGTCAACCCTAGCTCGGGAGGGTCCAGAACCTCTTTCCGGCACCCTGTCGGAGAGGGGAATCATCACCGGAGGGCTGTACATCACCATGCCTACCTCCGGAGTGATGCGTGAGTAGTTCATCCTTGGACTACGGGTACATAGCAGTAGCTAGATGGTTGTCTCTCCACTTTATGCCATCATGTTTAGATCTTGTGAGCTGCCTAACATGATCGAGATCATCTTATTGCAATGCTACATGTTGTGTTTGCTGGGATCCGATGAATATTGAATACTATGATCAAGTTGATTATTAATCTATGATACATGTTATTTATGATCTTGCATGCTTTCCGTTACTATTAGATGCTTTGGCCAAGTAGATGCTTGTAACTCCAAGAGGGAGTATTTATGCTAGATAGTGGGTTCAGTCTCCAGTAATCTGGGCGAGTGACAGCAACGCCTAAGGTGGTGGATGTGCTGTTGCCACTAGGGGTAACATAACAATGCTATGTCCACGGTCATATGTACTTGTTTACTTTAAGCACATTGCTTAATGCGATTATCCGTTGCTTGCAACTTAATACCAACGGGGAACACGGAAGTCAACCTGAAGGTGGATTATTAGTCATAGATGCGGTTGGATAAACGGTCTATGTATTTTGTCGTAATGCCCAATTAAATATCATAGTAGCCATCTTGTCATATATATGCATTGTCATGCGCTCACTATTTTATCAATTGCCCAGCTGTAATTTGTTTACCCAACATGTCGTTTATCTTTATGGAGAGACACCACTACTGAACTGTGGACCCCGGTCCATTCTTTTACACTGATAAAATCACCAACTGCAAACATTTGTTCTCTTTTACTTTCTGCAATTAAACACTGTTTTCCACACCATACATTTAATCCTTTGTTTTCAGCAAGCCGGGGAGATTGACAACCTTCCTGTTTCGTTGAGGGAAAGTAGTTTGATTGTGTTGTGTGCAGGTTCCACATCAGTGATCGAGTAACGGCGCCGCTGACAACCTTCAGAAGTGCTACTGCTCCTCCTGGATTCGACAACCTTGGTTTCATACTGAGGGAAAACTTGCTGCTGCACTGCTTCATACCTTTCTCTTGGGGTCTCCCAACGAACGTGTGTTTCACGTCATCAATACCCCTCCACCTACCTCCAGCCAGTTAGCTCGTCCAGAATTGACTGCTCTCCATTGTTGCAAGACCAAAGCTCATAGATCTCCCAATCCCTCCACCCAAACTCACTCATACTTGGAGGATTAAAGGAGAAGGCCCCGATCTACAACTTCACCGAAGCGTTCTTCATTTCCCCCTCATTCACTTGAGGGATTTGAGCCTAGGGTTTCCACTAGGAAAACCTAGGCATCTTGTTGTACTTACTTGCTTGCTACTTTTGTGTAGCGAAGTTGTGGTGCTTGGAAGCTCCCAATCCTTTTGTGGGTTGTGCTCCAAGCTTGTTGTAAGGGCTCCGGATTCCGCCTTGAAGGATTCCGATAGTGGAAGGTGAACCGAGATTTTGTGCGAGGTTCATGGGAGAATAGGGTGAGGCCATTTGTGGCGTCTTGAGTTTGAAACTCACACCCCTCCAACGAGACGTACTCCCCTAAAAAGGAGGAACTCGGGAATACATCCTTGTCTCCGCGTGCTTCTCGATCGGTTACTCCTTTCTTGTTATTTACTACTTGTATCTTATCTTGTTTAGGCTTAACTTGTCATATAGGTAAATTCACCATAGTTGCATATCTAGAGAATTTACCTTTGTGTCAAGACTTAATCGAAAAAGAATTAAAATTTGGAGTAGAACCTATTCACCCCTCTCTAGGTGGCCATACGATCCTTTCAGCTTTTTCCGATACTCTACCAGAAGGGGATCCATTGCTAGAGGATTCTTCATCATCCTTGTTGCCCTTGAACTATGGGTTCATAGCAGTAGCTAGATGTCACACACTCTCTCATGTTTTTCAGTACAAAAGAAAGTAAAAACAAAGGTCTAACGAGCTTCCCGATATGATTAAGATCCATATATGATGTAATAGTTGTTTTGTGTATTGGGATATATATGATGAATTTCACTTTTCGATCATATTTATTCATGTCATATATTGATACCTATGATGGGAGGCGGCAATTTGGGTAGCAGGTCTAGATGAACCTATTATGTAAAACATTTTTTAAAAAAATATCAAAAAAATCCGGAAAAAAATTCGGCTATACATTAGAACATTTTGTGTTAGCACAAAAAATGTCGTGGAGAAAAAACATTTTTTGTGACCTGTGCAAAAAAGACAAAAAAATGTCTCGTACAAATTCATTTTGGAGCGTTTGGATTTGTCTTTTTTGCACAGGTCACAAAAAAATATTTTTTTCTTCACGTAAATTTTTGTGCTAACATAAAATGTCTTGAACTATATGCGAAAATTTTATTTTGAATTTTTTGGCATTCCAAATATTGTTTTTTAAGAAGTGGGTGTATCTAAACCTGCTACCCATTATGGATTTCCGCCTATGATGCATTATTTATAGTCATATATGATGATCTCCAAAGAGAGTGGTATAAAAGAGTTGGTTCAACCGTGCAATGCTCTATATCCAATATTAGAAAGGGACGAGAAGTGCATTGTGTTATTGCCGCTAAAGATAAACAATAGTTCTATGTCACATTTGGATAATGTTTTATTATTTACATTATGTCATTTTATATAAGGCAATAATTTGTTTGTGTGGACTAAGTTCTCGGAGAAGCAAGTATATAGCCAGTCTCCAAGTGGAGTGTTAGTTATAAATATTGTTGGATTATTAGTCCACATATTTTGAACGTAATGGCTATATGAATGATGCCATGAAAAATCATGATCATAAAATTAAAGATAAGTATAGTTTAATCGCTGTTCAGCTGTAATTTATTCACACACCAATGCTATCTTTTAATATAATTTACACTCTCGTTTTACTTGTTGTCTCAATATTTACATGCTGGTCAATTTCCTATTGTTCATCACTCTCTATCACACAATATGTTTAACACTTGTAAATAGCAGAACATGAATATTTTGACAACCGCGGGTCGATCCGGTCTTTCCACATCAGTAGTAGTGTTCTTGTCACGTGTGCAAATGAACCCCAGATATGCAACTGTGTCCAGGTAAGCAGTTATATTTGTTCTAAAAATCGTGATTAAATGATTTGTTATTTTTTTTCAGCTATGTGAAAACCCAAAGCCAGGCAGGACAGACAGACAGCCTCCCTTCCTTTCCTCTTCGTCGACTGAGTCCTGACCACCATCCAACCCCAGCCGCCGGCCCGCTCTGAATCTCAACCGACGCCCGCCCGTGCCCTACGGCCGCCGCCCGCCGCCGCCCTCGCCTCACCGCCTCAGCTCATCAACCTCTCAGGCGAGGCGCGCGTCGCCCCCATCGCCCGTTCCCCATCTCCCTCGTCGTCGCGAGGCGAGGCGGCTCTATCCCGACCCGAAGCCTCGAAGGCGGCCCTGCAGCTGCCGCCGTATCACGCCGACCACCGCCCTCCACGCGCGCGCGCGCGGGTCGCCGTTCCCATCCTTCCTCATCGCGACGACGGCATCCCGTCTCCGCAACCCTCGGCGGGCCGCCATTGATTGGGGTTTCAGGTACGAGCTCGTTCCCATCCAGCGTTTACTTCAATCCCACTGATCCAACCCACCGATTTCCGGGTGCTCGCCATCTAGATCCGCCCCCGCCCGTCTAATCCATCCGTTCGTCCGCGAGACTCGTCGTCGAATTGTTGTGGGGAAAGACTCTAGATTTAATCGAAATCCCCTCCGCGGATTGGCTGTTTGTGCGCGCGTCGCTGATTCGATTGTTTGTTCGTTTGTTTTGACCAGCAGCAGCTTGCCGGTGCGGATTGATGATGGCCAACCACGAGCTGGTGCTGGGGCACGGGGAGGACGCCGCGGAGCTGGCGCTGGGGCAGAGCCACCACGACTTCGGGCAGGAACACCACCACCACCACCATCACCACGGCCTCGACCTCGGCCACCATGATCTCGGCCTCGGCCACCCGCACGACCACCACGACGACCTGGTGCTCGGCCAGTCGCACGACCACGACCTCGTCCTCGGTCACCACCACCACGATGATAGCCAGCTGGTGCTCGGGCACGACCACCACGGCCACCACACCGGCGACCTCGCTCTGGGTCAGGGGCACGAGGACGACTCCATGGACGACGGGGAAGGCCACCACGATCTCGGCGATCTGGCGCTCACCGAGCCGCATCCCCTCGGCGGCGACGAGGATGATAACCTCGACCATCTCTCGCTGGAGCAGGCCCACGAGCTGGTGCTCCAGCCGGGCGACGACTACTCGCAGGGGCAGGGCCCTCTCGCGGTCGCCCCCGTGGTCCAGTCGCGGATGATGGTCGTGAGCACCGAGTTCCAGCTCGTGGTGGGGCAGGAGTTCCCGGACGTCATGAGCTGCCGCAGGGCGATCCGCAACACCGCCATCGCCTGCCACTTTGAGATTCAGACAGTCAAGTCCGACAAGTCGCGCTTCACTGCCAAGTGCGCCGCCGATGGCTGCCCCTGGCGTATCCACGCTGCCAAGCTTCCCGGAGTGCCCGCCTTCTCCATCAGGACTATACTTGACAAGCATACCTGTGTAGGGATAAACCATCTTGGCCACCAGCAGGCGTCCGTTCAGTGGGTTGCCAGCACTGTCGAAGAGAGGCTGCGAGAGAACCCGCACTGCAAGCCCAAGGAAATCCTGGAAGAGATCCACAAGTCACATGGGATCACGCTGTCTTACAAGCAGGCCTGGAGAGGGAAAGAGCGGATCATGGCAGCGGTCCGAGGATCTTTCGAAGAAGGGTACCGGCTCCTGCCCGAGTACTGTAGGCAGGTGGAAAGAACAAACCCAGGCAGCATCGCTCGCGTCTATGGGAACCCCGATGACAACTGTTTCCGGCGGCTCTTCATATCCTTCTACGCATGCATATATGGTTTTGTAAATGCATGCCGTCCGCTCATCGGCCTCGACAGAACTACTCTGAAGAACAAGTATCTTGGTACCTTGTTTCTTGCCTCTGCTTTTGATGGTGACGGTGCTCTCTTTCCTCTGGCGTTTGGGGTGGTTGACGAGGAGACTGATGAGAACTGGGTATGGTTTCTGTCTGAGCTGCATGAGTTGCTGGAGAAGAACACCGAGAACATGCCGAGGCTCACGATTTTGTCTGATAGGCGCAAGGGTATAGTTGATGGAGTCGATTTCAACTTCCCAACCGCATTCCATGGCTACTGTATGCGCCATGTCAGTGAGACTTTCCAAAAGGAGTTCAACAATTCAGTGCTTGTCAACCTTCTCTGGGAAGCTGCCAATGCGCTGACTGTGATAGAGTTTGAAACTAAGCTGCTAGAGATAGAGGACACGTCACAGGAGGCTGCTGGTTGGATCAGACGCCTGCCTCCGCGCCTTTGGGCCACCGCTTACTTTGAGGGGGTACGGTATGGCCACTTGACAGCAAATATGACGGAGTCGATGAATTCCTGGATACTGGACGCATCAGGCCTTCCCATAAACCAGATGATGGAGTCCCTGCGTCGCCAGCTCATGACGTGGTTCAACGAGCGTCGTGAAGCGAGCATGCAGTGGACAACCATACTCGTGCCCGCGGCCGAGGGGCGCGTGCAGGACGCCATCGAGCGTGCCCGGGGCTTCCAGGTCGCCCGTGCCAACGAGGCGGAGTTCGAGGTGATATCGCCCCACGAGGGCACCAACGTGGTGGACATCCGCAACCGGTGCTGTCTGTGCCGCGGGTGGCAGCTGTACGGCACGCCGTGCGCCCACGGCGTGGCCGCCCTCCTCTCCTGCAGGCAGAACGTGCACCGCTTCACGGAGAGCTGCTTCACGGTCGCCACGTACCGCAAGACCTACTCGCAGACCATCCACCCGATCCCAGACAAGACCCTCTGGAATGAGACGTCCGACGGCCAAGGCCAGCAGGCCGAGGAGGAGAACAACAGCATGGTGGAGGTGGTGATCAACCCGCCCAAGTCGCTGAGACCGCCGGGGAGGCCAAGGAAGACGAGGGTACGAGCAGAGGATCTCGGCCGGGTCAAGCGCGTCGTGCACTGCAGCCGCTGCAACCAGACGGGCCACTTCAGGACCACGTGTGCCGCTCCCATATGAGGCTTCTTCTGAAGCAACTCCTGCTGCTGTGAAGAAGAAGAAAAAGAAGAAGAAGAAAAGTTAGGAGTTAGCGCCTATTATGCAAACTTCCTGCTTGCAGATTAGTGAGGCGGGGTTTACATACCACCGTCGGTTGGTTTAGCTGTGATGATGGTGATTTGATAATAATGTTATTAGTTCACTTGTGCTTGCCCCTGCTAGACCAGAGGGAAATATAAACAGAGTACATTATGTGCTCAGGCAAGGCAGGCTCCATGAGATGAAATGATATGTGTATGTGACCCCTCCTGAAGCAAACAAAGGGCAGGTGTTGGACAATGATTGTTGGTCGTGTGCAAGCTGTGGTGATTGGAACATACTAGTCAGTACATGTCTAATTTTTTTCTTTTGATCACCACTTGTCTCTACTCTCTACATGTCATTTCTCTCATGTAGAGGCTGTAGCTGTTGTGATGTTGCAGTTTCTTGATCCTTAACAATTAATCATTGTGTATAAATAGAGCTGCTGCAACCCTGTGTTTGCCTCTCTGTGTGGTGGGAATTCATCATTCATGATTGTGTATGTATTGATGGAAAGGAACTGGCATGAAAAGTGTCCAGGGTTCAATGAATTTTGCTGATCATTATGTGTTAGTCAGGTCAGATAGGAATGTTTAAACTGCAAGAGTTCCACATGAAATCTGTAGAAAAAACATTCTGGGGGAATTCAGGTAGTAGTAGCTAGTAGCTAGAAGTCATCCGTCCGCGGTATACAGAATCCAAAGCTTTACATTACACAGTGCTTGGTAACGCCCGAATTAACGTTCTGCACCTACAGGCTTTCTCCTCCAGGGTCGGCCGGTCTTGATCTTGTTGTAGGCGCCGACGTCGATGACCGGGTAGGCTCATCCTGGCGAAAGGCACGCACCGAAGCTTGCCAGCCTCACGGCACGCCGGCCTGCTTACCCAAGTATCTCACGCCGGCGGCAGGCGGCAGCAGCTTGTTGATCGGTCCGGGGGCTCAGTGCCACTGCTGCTCCCGGCCACCGGGCCGGTGGTGGTTCAACTTCAGCTGCTGGGCGTCTCCCAGACCTGGTGCCGGCGGGAATCCTGATGATGCTGCAGCGGCGGCGTACGGCTCCCAATGGTTGCCGCTGCCGCCGTTGGGCCAATCGAGCATGTGCAGCTCTGCCGCTGCCCTGCTGCCTCCGCTGATCATCCGGCCCTGTTCATCCGTCATAACGATGCTCTGGGTTAATCGGCCAGTACGTGCGCCACAAAAAATGCAATGCAAATTGTTTCCAAACAAGATTCTTGCGAATTGTGATAATTGATCACTGGTTACTGTGTCACATACCATCTGGACCATGTTGTTGCCGCCGCCGCCGCTGCTGCTTGGGTGGTGATCGCCATCCAGGCACCACCCGAGCGCGGGGTTCGGCGGCATTATCGCCATCGACGACGGCCTGGTCCAGATGCTCCTGTTCGTTCCAGGGCTCCACGCCGCTGTGTCCTCCTCATCCACCGGCATCTCCAACTGGTTCCCGGCAGCGATATACAGTTTCAGTGTCAAGGAAATTCAGTCGTGTGTAGTAGCTAGCAACAATGTGCACCAACAGAATTCAGTAGCGTGCACGGCCGCGTACCGTCAGGCTCGTCCTCCGGCTTCCCGGTGCGGCTGCGTGGAGGGCATCGCTGCCGCTGACGGTAGCGGGATCGTCTCCGCTGCCGCCTGAGCAACCCAGGGTGAGCTCGAGATCAGGCTCACTTCCCCAAGCTACAACAATGCCAACAGCAACAGTTTCAGAGCATGTCAATTGGTGATCACTGTCGTCATCGGTCAGGGAGCTCACTCACATTGCAGGCCGTCGCATGCCGCCGCTGCCACCTTGGGCTCCTCCTCGAAGTTGGTCGCCGCCTCCTCACCGCAGCAGTCCATCGCGGCCTTGTCGTATGCCCTGATCAATAAACCAATTAATCACAGCGCAAGGCAGGAATCGTCAACAAAAGGACAGCGGTGCAGGAACTGGGAGGAGATTGCATAGGTGCATACTTTGCAGCGTCCATCTCAGTGTCATACAGGCCAAGGTACACGAACCTGCAATGATCAGCACGAGTTACAGTCAGAAGTTTTCATGTTGATATCTGTGGCAAATCAAGCTCTGACGAATAAACTCTGAAGATGTAGTGGATGGCTTACTTGTTGCCCATGAGCTTGCCGATCCTGGCCTCCCACTTGCCGCACTTGTGCAGGGTGACGCCCCGGAACCTGGAGCTGCCCCGGACGAAGCCCGCGCCCTGCCGCCGCACCACCTGCACGAACTCCTCCTTGCTGCAGCCGCTCATCTGCCGACGCCAATGCCAATGGCAGCAATAACAACAATGGTGTCTGTCAACCAAACAAATTGGCAGGGGAGCTCCTGTTCTTGATAAGTTAAAGCCTGAATCTGAAGTGATCTGGCTGCTCACCTTCTTGATGTCCTCCTTGTAGTCGTCCAGGATGAAGTTTATGTCGGCGTCGACGCCGCGGAACTTGATCGCAGCCTGGTCGTAGGCCCTGAAATCATCTAAATGGGTCAAAGAAGAAGATATTTTTGGTTTCATCAGCTTTGCTGTAAAAAAACAATGTATTCTCTGATCTCATTTCCTCAAGACAGAAACAGTGCGGCGATTAACCTTGCAGCCGCCTGTGCCGTGTCGAAACCACCTGCACAAAAAAGAACAGGCACAAAACAAGAACAGAGTCATGAACATATCAGCATTGAGAAATCACTCAAATCTGTGGATCGCCATGGAAGATTTTTTTTCTTCACACGAGTAGAAAGAGCTCACCAAGGTACACCTGCTTCCCACAGTCCCTGCAGATCGAGGCGCAGACAACAGAAGATTATTGCACAATGGCCATGAAATAAAGCTTAATCCGAGGGTGGCTGGGTGCTAACCAAATGTGGGACTCCCAGCGGCCGGTGCGGCGGTAGAAGGTGACGCCGCGGTACTGCGAGCTCCTCGACCGTGGCCCGCGCCGGCTCTTGCCCTCGACGCCGGCCGGGCCCAACGCCCAGACGCGGGCGCGCCAGCCAGGACGCAGCGCTCCACCGCCTGCTGCGCCGCCGTCGTCGTCGGGAAGAGCTGCTGGGTGACGACGCCCGGCCGCGCTGCTGCAAGGAAGCGGCCGCCAAAGACGCCTCCCTCCTCCTCGTCTCCGCCGGGCGCGGCGGCGAGCGCGGTGCCACCGGCGCCGTAGAACATGGCCGCCGCTGGTGATCTCTCCGTGGCCATTGCCGCCGCCGCCATGGCCTGCTGCATGTGTGCAAAACTATCCATTCTTGGCTCCGACGGATCGATCGATCGACACCCTTCTTGGCTTGTTCTACGGGATATATACTCGTCGTAGCTCTCGCTCTGTCTCTCTCAAAGTCTCACATCCGCTCTGTGTGTGATAAAGAACCAGCAGACAGCAGAGTTCGTCTTTGGGTTGCTGATGGCAGAGCAGGAACAGCAGCCTGTCTGCCTGCGTAAGGAGAGTAAAGGATAGGAGAAGATTTCTATCGCATCATGTCATGCATCCTCCTTTTATGGCTTCCCCTCTATATCCATATTCCATACCGACGCTACCTCTCCCTCCGTTTTCTGCAAAATGGGGGTCTGAACAAAATATTCGGCCCGAGGGCTGCCCCGTAACCCAAGACGCCACCCAAACTTTCGAACCCGTCTTAGGCGCCCGATAAAGCCCGTGCATGGACTCTGACAAGTGGGGTCCCTATGCCATATACCCTCGGTAAGCCGCGATTAATCGCGACGAGCAGAAGGCCGGTCCACGAGTAATGACGACCACTATGTAGGGCGGTTCCCCAAGCGAGCGCTATGGGGACACGACTAATGACGCGATGGTGTTGTGCCTTTCGCCCGCATCGCATGAGCGCCGAGCCAACCCACGTCAGCGTTACGCTTCCCTACACGTCAATTTAACACTGGTGCCGCCCCTCGGCCTACCCATATATAAGGAGCCCTCCCCTCGTTGTACATCTTACTCCAACGCATCCATCTCTCTCCCCCATTCCCAACCACGCACACATATCACCGCCGCCATGTTGCACAACTATGAGGCCGGCAGTTTCAGCGGGTCGTTCCATGGAGGTCGTAGCCCGACCCTCGAGCAGGCGTGGCAGTTCCACCAATTTGGCTTGTCAGACCTCCCCTGCAGAAGTGATGGAACGTAATTACGGGCGGCCTCGCTGTGACGTCCATTCCACCACCCCGGTGGCGTTCACTCAGCCATTTCCAGCGGCGAAACATGATGATGGTCGACGAGGGGATCTCCCCCAGAATGCCGAAAACAACAACGGTGTGCGGTTCCAGCGCGAGCGCAACAACACTATCACCGAGCATAACGGCGCGTAGAGGCTCACATCACCGGCGGACAACATTTTTTGTGAGAGACGGCTGGCCACACGTTGGACAACGCCATTGAGGCCACCGCGAGCCCGCCGCAACAGGGACCACCGTCCCCTTAACCCTCCTAGCACCAGTGCGGTGTGCCCGCGGTAGCGTTGGCAGCGGCAATGCCTGCCGCAAGGTGAAGGAGAAGTGCTCGCCACCACATGTGGGAGCTAGAGCGACGCGCGCCAAGAGGTGGCCCGGTTATCCGCGAGGCACACATGTACCAAATAAACTCTTTAGATCATATTGTCAAAGTCACAATTTGAACCGTCATGATGTTCATCCACAGAGACATATACATATATATATGGAATGGAACATATATTAAACTAGAAAGATACCCGCATGTTGCAGCGGGAACTTTTTATAAAAATTGTAATATAAACGAAAGGAGACACATGTAACGGGAAAATTTCTCGGGATTATTTGGGGTTCGACTGGTCATAATAATCGAGAATCTAGATTTAATCAATGTAGAATATTTGTACATTTAACAACTAAAATTGATAATGTAATTGTATCGATAAGAGAATTTATAATGCGAATAGTTTTTATGGTTAGATAGAGAATCATTAATAAATGTGGAATGACATGGATAAATAATGACTCAAATAATGGATGATGTGGCTTAAGTAATAGATAATGTGTGATTAATAAATATTAGTGGAGATGACGTGGACAATTGATTGGTTAAGAGAATAGATGATGTGGATAGCTTGCATGTTGAGATAGCAAAATAATTAATTAAGTTAGTGAGGTTTTACTTTATAAGAATTATAGATAGATCAGCTGATAGGTTTCCTGATCCCAGCCAGCACATTTACACGCGACTGGCCGCAGAGCTGCGCAGTTCCACTTGCTTGCGCCGGTAAAAGATCGAGGTTTTCGTTGCTACTCTCTCTCTCTCTCCGCGTGTGCACGCACGCCCCATGTTAACCGCATCGAAAAATATCATGAGACATAGTAGATCCATAGCCCATGAAGCCATGGTCGGAATTTTAAGGGAATTTACCATGTGAAAACTGCTTCTCGAGGAAATCGTTCGTGAGACTGATTTTAGTGAATGCAGTAACACTACTGGTATGATAGGAATGGTTGGTTGGTGTAGTGTACTAATTATCAGAGGATTATTTTCTTTTCCAGGCAAAAAGTTGTTTCTCCTACATTATGCATGAAAGTGTCTAACCATTGCCTTAAGATAAATATAGTCCAACTGGAACTGACGATGTCGGTAGCAAAACCACGCAAAGTTGCCAATTTGGCACATATATAAAAGGATTGCTTGACAACATTTGGTGGTGTTATTTCAACTCCAAGACTGTCAAAATGTTGCAGCATGTAAAGAACAGATACGTAGCTGGCCCAGCTGCCGGGCTGTCAAATTACAGACAGCACACCACTTGACATATATATATAATTGTCCAATCAACCACAAACTTCTTCTTTGCACTAAATGGATCAACTTGCAGATATTGCTCTTCTCAAAGCTTTTTTGCTCTTGAAGAACATGCCGTCCTCACACTAAAGGCACACCCCGACGACGATTCAGAAGACTGCAAGTAGGTATACCTCCAGTTATGTTCCTAGTAAAAGCTAAGGGCTCATTTGATTCAAAGGAATTGCATAGAATTTTTGGAGAATTCAATCCTATAGGAAATTATCCTATCTTGTTTGTTTGATTTGTAGGATTGGATCCTATAGGAATTTTTCCTTAGGAACCATTTGTACTACCATAAGAATTCTAACATCTACTCCAACTTCTTTTTACAATTCCTTTGATGGAATCAAACAAACTAGCAAATCTTATAGGATTGGAGGGTGCATGACATTGCAATTCTATGATTTTCCTATTCCTACATCTTTCCAATCCTACGAATCAAAGAGGCCCTAAAGGGGCACAAGATACATTCACTAAAAGACAGCTGGTGTGATGCATGGATGAACATCCTCCTACACTCCTCTCTGCAACTAGGTAAATATTATACTCTACTCTACATCATGTACTTACATCATAGGAGTAACCTAGTTGCATCATGTACTCCTATGATGTGTACTTACATTTACTAAGAGAGTGTGATCTTCCTCCTCAAAATAACCAAACAGGTTCGCTCCGTGCAAGGATGGTAAATATGTACTCCCCTCTAAGTGTACTACCACTACAACTAACTTGTATTTACGTTAGCTGATGTATTTAATGCGCTGGATCTCCAAGCAGTGCAGTGATGTCCATCATATACAGCAGCTGGGGGAAGAGAAAAGAGTGGGAATCAAATGCAGGCAAGCAAAATGTTTCCATAAGAGGCCAACCCGATAGTACCTTTTTTTTAATACATACATCAAAGGAGTAGCAGAGTGTACTACCACTACAACTAACTTGTATTTACGTTAGCTGATGTATTTAATGCGCTGGATCTCCAAGCAGTGCAGTGATGTCCATCATATACAGCAGCTGGGGGAAGAGAAGAGAGTGGGAATCAAATGCAGGCAAGCAAAATGTTTCCATAAGAGGCCAACCCGAGAGTACCTTTTTTTTAATACATACATCAAAGGAGTAGCAGAGTGTACTACCACTACAACTAACTTGTATTTACGTTAGCTGATGTATTTAATGCGCTGGATCTCCAAGCAGTGCAGTGATGTCCATCATATACAGCAGCTGGGGGAAGAGAAGAGAGTGGGAATCAAATGCAGGCAAGCAAAATGTTTCCATAAGAGGCCAACCCGAGAGTACCTTGTAGGTCCTTGCCTCCTCCTTTTCTTCCCTGTGCTCTCTCTCCCTCATCTGTCTGATCTTTCTGTCCTCCCTTGAGGCGACCTGCTGCAGCGACGCAGTCCTTATTCACTGCTCATCAATCACCACTCCCTTTCTTGCTCCCCTCAAACAATCACTTCCATCATCTAGCATCCCATCTCAGCTCAGCTCAGCTAACTCTTCCTTGGTCATGTATGCAAGCATACTTTTTTTTCTTTTTTCGAGATTGACAGGGGGGAATAAATTCCCCACTGTTTGTTGCATTCATCGAAAAGTAGCCTGGCGGGCCATGTTCTTACAACGGATCGAGAATTTTACAGGGGATACAAGGAAGAGAATACAATGAAATACAAGAAAAAAGACAACTAGAAAAGAATAGCAAGAGCCACCAAGAGAGACACAAGCGGTGAGGGGTGTAGTCGGGGATCACAATGCCAAGTCTCGGCAAACTGCCTAGCGCACCACACCGGCGTGCGACTCATCCCCCAGGCACAACTCAGGAGCACCATCATCATCATCGGCGAGTGTCAAGCCTAGCACCTAGCACGAAAACCTAGACAGGGCGCTCCGCCACGGAGGTCGAGACGATTAGCAAGAAGGAGGCATCAGCTTGAGTCGTCATTGAACAAAGAAGAGCCGAGACGTCACCAAGAGCCCGAAGCTCTCCGCACCACAACGGTAACCATGGGAGGCTCTCGGGCAAGCACATCAGCGGAGCCGAGACCACGCGAAGGCCAGCCGAGAAGAGAAACAAGCCACCATCGACCCCAAGCTGGCCGCACCGTCACCACCAAAACGCAACACCGTCCGCACACACCGCAACAGAAACCATACCCAGAGTCTCCAAGATGACGCCTCCAGGGAGGTTGTGCTGCAGAGACAACACCATCATCCGAGCCAGCAAGCCGGCTCAAAGGTTTTCACCCGGAGACCACTCGGGTATTGTAGGTGCCGGAGCTCCACAGCGGCACCTCCTGCGAGGAAACAGTGTCCAAAAACACCGCCGGCATCGACAAGCCGATGCAGGGTTCTCACCCCGGAGTTTGAGCATTTACCTACAGAAGGGAAGGTTGGACACCACCAGCCGCCGCGGTCAACCGCGCCTTGCGGAGAACACCCACGGCCAACATCAGCACAGAGTTCAGTACCTCCAAGGCCGCCGGACGCAACGCCAGCCATCGAACCTCGCCGAGCACCATGCCGGCAGAGGCAGAGGAGCGCTGCCCGTAGCTCAGCACCACCGCGGTCCCGAGCTGCAGCCCTGCAGTCAGCGTCGCCGCGCCCCAAGCGCGCCTCCGCGTGGCTGCCCGGAGGACCCTCGCGCCACAGAGCTGAAGATGGTGCGCCCGGCCCGTCCAGGCCCATCGGGCCGCAGCCAGCACAAGCCCCACCAGAACGACCCACCACCAGTCGCAGAGGCTCGCCGCCGCACCGCGACGCGCCACCGGCCGAGCTCGCATGAGCCCGCCGCGAGGAGGAGGCAGGGCGCCGTCGAATCGCCAAGCTCCGCCGAATCCCGCCGCCAGGGACACAAGAAGCTGCGAGGAGTCGCCCCGCCGCCGCCGTCGGCCGCCCGGGCTTTGCCCGGCGGCTTCCTCCGGCGGCGGCGCGGGCAAGGGGGGGTGGAGGGGGCGGCGCGGGCTAGGGTTGGGAGTCGCCCCGAGTCGCCCTTGGCGAGGAGCGACGCGGGGGTTTTTTTCTCATAAGAGATCAAGCATACTTATTCAGAAGGAGAGAAAGTAGAATGATGCAAAGCAGGAACATATATGCATATTCACAATCGAGTCAGGAACATCCATGCATTCCCATAAAGTCCTTGCTTCTGTCAGGCCTAATAACTAGGAGTAAGAAGCTAAGTAAGCCTGGCCTGAAATAACTGGTAAATTAGTTCAGAGTTTCAGTTGGAAGATTTTTGCAACTTGTATCCCTCCCAGTCCAAGCTAGCCGATCTTGAAGTCGAGCAAATGTCTGGCAGCAGGGCGGGAGGCAACAGCAGCTGGCTGTCGGGCGGGGGCACTTAAAACAGAGAGGAGAGCTGAGCAGGGTGCTTTTATGCTGCCTCTGCCATGAGATATAATGTGCCGAGGAGAAATCAGAGGAGCTGAGCTCCACACACGTAGCAGCTGCCAGTGCAACAGTAGGATGCTGAAGCTCTTTTATGTTACAGCAAAACACAAAAGTTACAGTAAAAAAAGCTCTTTTATTTGTCCACCAAACCCAAATGTACCAGCCATCCATCCACTGGGGTTGCATCGCATTGGGAACGTATATGTACTAGTTAGACAAGAATCAGCTGTGATTGCTGTTACCTGAATCAGTGAATCCAGGGAGTAACCAACTTTCAGAGTCTTGAGTTAACGAACTATATATGCACACCACGCAGCACTTGTCATCTGCAAAGACCGGAAGCCCATCACATTGCCGTGCATAATGCAGTACTCTAGTCAAACCATAGCTGTGATTCATGCTTCTAGCGTGGGTTAAGAATTGTTAAACACGAGATGAGCAGATCCTGAAAATGACCCATGCATATGCAGCTCAACTCTTTTTTTACGGAACCTAGGCGGGGAGCTGCCGCATTGCATCTTAAAAGAAAAGAGATGATCCAGTTAATTAGGGAAATCGGACTCAAACCATACAACGCACGGTTAATTTACGGAAACCGGCAGAAACCACACATTACAGTCATGGAACATCGTTTGAGCCAGAAACAAGGGCAGCTGGACCCAAGCTCACAAACCACATCTCGTATCCAACAAAGAGAACATCCCCAGACACACGAGCTCTCGCCACTAGAGATGCACCGTTGTGCACCTTCCTAACATAAGAGATCAATCATTGATCTCTACTAAGGGGCAAACAGCCTCCATCTCCTGCAACGTGTGTTGCTGTTGTACATCTGCAGCTAATGTTTCATCTTCTTATTTAGGAACTTCTCGACGGCGCTGGGCTGTTTGAATATCACAACCTTTGTTTTTTCTTGGGCCAATCCCTTTCGGTGGAAGCAAAAACAGAAGGCCTGATTGTCCTAGATCTTGGACCCATGCATGATTGATGTGGTTGTTGTCTGAACCAAACATGTCTCAACAAACTCTGGAGACACAGATAGTATCAACGTCATTGCATCAACTTTATATTTTTAAGAATATCAACTCTATATATGGATCTCATGAGGAAAAATCCCAAGGCCTGGGCCGATGAGAGGAAGCATAGGGCTGATGGGCCTATACAAGACTACGAGCTCTTGAGTCCACCGCGGCACTCATCCACTTCCAGTGCAGCCGCGATGGCGATGGAAGCCGGAGATGTCGGGGAGGCGTAGGAGGAGCAACAGGTGATGAATGAGGCGCGAGGCGGAGTTATAATCATTTGAGTTGATCCTAGATTCCCATTTGTGAAATTTACTATGGCCTCAATTTATAAATACTAGCAATTGTGTCTGATGAGTATAATTAAGTATTTAAGGTTTTCAAAAATATTAAAGCGTGGGACACTGTATTTTGCAATGAAAATTGAATTCTACTTTATCTTTTATGTAAACAAAAAATATTATTTGAGTTTTCAGGATTTTAATCTACCACCCAATCTTTATTTTACATGCAGTTTACATTTCTACATCATTTTGATTTTTTTTGTTGTGAAAATCATTTTTAATGCATTAAACACACATTAAGACATTATTGGCGTGCTAAATAGTAGTATGATTGGTTGGCTCTGCACTTGAACACACTAATCCCAAACGGGTTGGGCTAGCCCAAGTGTACTCACTCAGACACTCTACCCCTTTTTCTCGTATTCATTCCATGCACAAAACACAAAGCCCACACGATTCCGGACAACTCCGACACCTTGCTATTCTGCTCCTCCCCAGATCCCCTCTCAGCGCACGCGATGTCCTCCGGGTCGGCTCCTCAAGTTCTCCTCGGCTGCACACACCACTTCACCCCAACAACAGTTGTGGTCGCCAGTCGCCACTCCTCTTCTATGCCTTCGGCTCAGTCAAGTCTGTAGGCCTACCCTAGTCTTCTTCTATTTGTGTTGGTCCGGCCATCGTGCCGTGTCTCCCGAACAATCTTGGTGTAATTACGAAATTTATTTATTTGCTTATCTATATGGTCATACCTTAATGTGCCATTTAATATCAGATAAGTATGATTGTGTCATCATGAGTTTTGAGTTGTAGTAGTGGTTCCTTGGCCGTTCCTAATTTGGGTTGTTTGTGACCTAGCCATGAAGTCTGTGCGGTTGAGCTTGCAACCTAGTGGACGACAAATATGTCCATGCTTCACATGATGGTTGCTCCATTGCTCCGCCCGTCTCGATGCATGCCCAATCTCTCACAATGCAGTATGGGCAGTGGAGGGGCACCGCTGGACCGATGGCCAACTCTAGCTCATTCCATTATCTACATGGAGTCTACAAACGCTAGGTCGTGTCATTTATATAGTGAGCTACATCTAGAAGTTACGTTAACAATGTCTCCATGTGACGTGGTTCCTTCAAGGCGCATTTTCTGAAAGTGGACAAATTATCGAGTCTCACCAGGCCACAACATATTATTGATGTGAGTTTCTGAAAGTGAATACAATTTATATTGAACTTCTGTACTTCTCTACGTTTAATTTAAGTAATAGTATTACAAGTATAATTTTCTGCTTGTTCACATATTTTAATCACATGAAATATTACTAAATATTACTTGGCGTGTTTGTAGTGAATTCACTGAAAAACTAAACTGTATTTTATAACAAAGTTTGAACTCGTACTATGTTTTTAACAGTGCACTACATAACTTATAAATATTTATGGTAACATCCGTAAATACTACGATCTACAGTAGTAGTTTCTAGTGCATGATTAAGTAACCATGTTTATAAAAACTTGTAGAGTATAAACTGGATAAATGGCACTAGTTTTTCATGGCCAATTCGTCTAGCAAGTCAAAATTTAACAAAAAGATTAAATAATGGTAACTTTCCTACATCCCAAGAGGCCCATTTGTATGTATTTACTTCCGCAAATTAACTATTTTATTATGTTAAGTTGCTCTGTCTATCTTAAAATGTAAGGCACGCACGATTGGCCTTGATATCCTCGATGATTGCTTGGCTACTGTCCTTCTTAACTCTAGCACGCTAAAGTTTGATGAAGCTGAAGTCCATGTACGGGACTAGACTGGAGAATCAGAGGAGCTGAGCTCCACACAGGCAGCAGCTGCCGATGCAACAGTAGGATGCTGCAGCTCCTTTATTCGTCCACCAAACCCAAATGTACCATCCATCCACTGGTTTTGCGTCGCATTGAGAACGTATATGTACTAGTTAGACAAGAATCAGCTGTGGTTGATGTAACCTGAATCAATGAATCCAGGGGAGCAACCAACGTTCCAGAGTCTCGAGTTAACGAACTATGCACGAAGCACTTGTCATCTGCAAAGATGGATATTTTAAAAATAGAGGGCCAGTTGGTTTTTATTGGAATACTCTTAACTATTCCTTGCTGTTTTGGGTTTAGGAGATATACTTTCTCAAGGACCGGAATCCAATCACATTGCCATGCATAATGCAGTACTCTAGTCAATAGTCAAGTAGCCAAGCTCCTTGCATGACAACGCTCTTTGCAGAGACGAACCATAGCTGTGATTCATGTTTCTAGCGTGGGTTAAGAGTAGTTAAACATGAGATGAGCAGATCCTGAAAATGACCCATGCGTATGCAGCTCAGCTATTGTTTGGACCGAACCTCGTGGGAGGGCGGGAAGCTACCGCATTGCATTATAAAATAAGAGAGCTGATCTAGTTAAATACGGAAACCAGCAGAAAACGCGCATTACAAATCATGCAACATCGTGTGTGCCTGAAACAAGGACACCTAGACTCAAGCTCACAAGCCACCATCGTACAACCTCCCCAAACACACACAAATTCTCGCCATTATAGATACACCGCTGTCCGATGTGTACCCTCCCAACATAAGAGATCAAGCATTGATCTCTACCGAGGCGCGAACACTGTCCATCACCTGCGGCGTGTGCTACTTCTTGTACATCTCCAGATAATGTTGCATTTTCTGATTTAGGATCTCTCCTCGGTAACTTCCTCTTTGCTTTTGAGTTTTGATAACTCTCCAAAAGCCTTTGCCTCCTAAACTAGGCGCGCTTGGCTGTTGGGATATCAAAACCTTTGTTTTCCTGGACCAATATCTCTTTCGGTGGAAGGACACAGAAAAGGCCTGATTATGCTGGATCTTGGACCCATGCATGATTGATGTGGTTGCTGTCTGAACCAAACGTGTCTCAGAAAAACTCTGGAGACAGACAATATCAACGTCATTGCATCAAATTTATATTTTTGAGAATGTGAACTCTATATATGGATCTCATGAGGAAAGAGCCCAAGGCGTGAGCCGATGGTTGGAAGCCCAGGGCTGATGGGCCTATACAAGATCATGGGCTCTTGAGTCCACCGCCTCACTCGTCCACCTCCAGCCTCTAGATGAAACTCTCTAGGCGAACGGTGATGGAAGCCGGAGACGACAGAGAGGAGCACGTGATGAGCGAGGCGGGGAGGCGGAGTTATAGTTACTAGTTAATTGCCCGTGCGTTGCAACGGGATATAAATATTCTGTAATAGTTCAATATTGCTTGTGTCACACAACAATTATATCTCCATGCATATCAAGCAACGTCGTCGACATTATCTGACCACTAATAATCACTCTTCTACTTTTTTTCATCCACCAACTATTTCTGCCTCCCGAATCCAACTTTATTTGCATGAGAAATTTTCCATCAAATATATATAGCATATTTTATATAGGACCAAATTAAAATTAACAATTCATAAATTTTTCCATCAAATATATATAGCATATTTTATATAGGATCAAATTAAAATCAATAAGTTCGTAAATCTCGTTCGTGGATTGGTGTTGTCCAATGGGCAGGATACTATTGCAGCCTAAAAATAATGTTCAGTTTAGAAACTTTGAGATTTTATTTTTAAATGACAATAAATTTTCAGGCTTCAGGTGGGTAAAGTCAGCCTGAAAGCTAAAATGGTGTTTGGTCTAGGAAACTGAAATAAGTCAAATTTCAGATATGACTTTTGTTCAGGAACTAAATTCGTGCTATTTGGGTGAACTAAACTTAATGAACTCAACTCCTGAATATAGTTGTTGCTAGCTGATTTCCGCCAAAAAATTTCCTAGGCTAGAATGTTAAATGCTGATTTAGGTAGCAATAAAATTGAGTAGTGGCACATTGGTAGAACATCTATTGTGCTGCCCCTTAGTTTCTATTGTGCTGCCATTGACTGACTTGAAGATCTCCATGAAAATATGGAGCAAGTTGAAACTCGCAAACCAACTATTGGACCTCTCCTTCACATCGGTTGTGGTTTCTGTTATTTAACATATCTGTCCTTCTAAATACTACGAGATCTGACATGACAAACAAATAAACAAAACACGCCCATGGCCTCTATTGTGACACTGGAGCTTCATACTCTGCTCGCACAGAAGTAGCTCCAGACTCTGCTACATATGTAAGCTATGTAAATATTATGTTTTAAGCACTAATCCAAGAATGGCAGGGAAATGGTTTCTGGATCAGCCCATCCTGTAAGCCCAACAATTATGTCAGAATTGACAATAATACAGTTTCTGGTATAGTAGTTGAAGAACAATATGGTGCATTTCTTATCCCTACATGATAGAATATCAAGTAAATTAGCAAAGATCCAAATGATATGCATGAGACATCAACGGGAAGTCAAAATTACTGAACTTGCATAGCTTCACTTTCTTTTCCTGGAATGCAAGAACCATATATCGGCAAAAAGATTGACTGGCCATATAAAGGACAAATTTCTTTAACAAAACTATTTACCAACAATAAGGCCTTCTAGGTGCCACAACTTCAGTTGCCAATTAATAGCCCTCAAAATACCAACTCGAGAAGAGTAACAACAGCAAGTAAATGAACAGCTTACACGTGCAAAGAGAGTGAATAGTAATCTATTCAGGTAAGTTGTTCCACTTGGCAATTTTTTCCCAAATAAATCAGTATTTTTTTTTTTGCGGGGGAGAAGTAAATCAAATTGAAGAGTAATAACAGCAAGGCACGCTTCTGTAGGCAAATAACAACAAAGGGACTTCGCCACGCTGCATGGCGTTTGTACAGCTGGAAAACTGAATCCTAGTATATATATGCTCCATGTTAGTGTGATGCCAGATGCCAGTGAAGTTGCACCATGCGTTGATGAATCGACTGATTCAATTTTGCAAGGTTTTCCGGGCGATCGAGGCCTCACTGTGAGCCGGAAGCGCGACTAATCGAGGCCGTCCGCCGGCTGCCGTGCTGGCAGGCCGCGGTCTCTAGATGGAGTTTGGATGCGAGCCGGGGCCGTCGTCATGCCCCTCGCGGCGCGTCAAGACCTGTCGAAGGCCGATGGTCGTGGCTTGACCGTCGGAGGACGTGAGGCTCCGAGTGAGCGTGGCGAAGTCGGCGATGGCCTGATGCGGACTGTGGTTATCAGGTACCCCGCTGTACCGATCCGATGAAGAGAAAAATCGGCGTGGAGATCGATCATCAATAAATGAAGGATTTACCTCGATGAAGACGAGCATGGACCTGAAGCGGGGCGCGAGCTCCCACATAAGCCCTGTGCTGTTGATGATGAGCGTCCTCGTTTCCGGCCTACAAGAACACCGGAGCCTTCTTGCCGCCCCAGTACGTTGCGTTCACTGGAACGTGTGTTAGCTCGCCGGCATGTACTACCGCGTCCGTGTCTCGTATTGCACCATCGCTGTCGCGCACGCCCGTGCTGGCGGCCGCAGCCGCAGCCGCTGCCTCCGCCGAGATCACGCGATAGCTCATACCGCTGCGCCAAGGGCAACGAGTACAGCCTCCACGCCTGGGTGCCGCCGGTGGATGCATGGCACGAGAGGAGTACAGACAGGAGGACGATAATGTGTTGCTCCATGATGCAGCAGCTGCCGCTGGAGATATTCATCGATCATAAGATTTCCTTCGGTTTGCTCTTAAAAATCGGAAACAATCAGCTAGCGTGATATGCATGACTCCACCCTAATGGCTGATCCTATTATTAAGGAGAGATATAGAGCAAGGTTGTTGGTGTTTTACGTGTGAGGACCCGCTCGATCCCATTTGGCGTGTAAACTGCAATTCATTAGGATGGGAGAAAATAGAGGCGGTGGCATATTTCCCGTAATTACGATGAAGTGTGACACCACGGAAAGGTGTGACACCACCAACTCAACTTTAATAGTAAAGATTTGAATTGATCCTAGATTTCCATTTCGGAAATTTACTATGGCCCCAATTTATAAATACATAAATATAGCAATTTGTGTCTTCTGTATATAATTAAGTATTTCAGGTTTTCAAAAAATATTGAAGCATGAGACATTGTATTTTGTAATGAAAATTGAATGCTATTTTAGCTTTTATGTAAGCAGAAAATAATATTCGAGCTGTCATGGTTTTAATCTACCCCCAACGTTTATTTTGCATGTAGTTTACATTTCTACCTCATTTTGAATCTACTTTTTTTTGGGGAAAATCATTTTTGAATGAATTAAACAAACATTAAGACATTATTGACGTCCTCGAACTAAATAGTATTGTGCTTGGTTGGCTATGCACTGGAACACACTAAGCCCAAACGGGGTGGGCTAATCTAACTAGAGCGGACACACATTTATACCCCTCTTCTCTTATCCGCTCCATGCACAAAACAAGACACCGGCACGATTCCGGACAACTCCGACACCTCCCCAGATCCCCCTACCTGCATGCGATGTCATCCGGGTTGGTTCCTCAAGTTCTGCTTGGCTCCGCCCACCACTGCACCCCAACGACAGCAGTGGTCGCCACTCCTCTTATGTGCCTTCGGTTCAGTCAAGTCTGTCGGCCTACCCTAGTCTCCTCCTTTTGTGTTGGTCCGGCCATCGTGCCACAACCATGCATGTTTCTCACGTAAGATCGTGGTGTAATTATGAAAGTTTATTTATTTGGTTATCTCCGGAGCTCCTCCCAAGGAAGATAACAGACACCATGTGTTCAGGGTGACACACAAAACCTAGCTTTAATTCCATTCATTTGAGGCTATGTACCACAGAGGTTATGCACTTTAAATTAACAAAACGCATATCAAATATTCCTCGACTCCAAACAACTAGGCAGGGCAAATGCTAATTAATGCAAGCTAACAAGCATAGGTATTGGCTTTGATGCTGATGGGCAAGAGCAACTACGCAGGGCAAATGCTAATACAACAGATCTTGCTAAATCTTCCAATACAAATATTCAGTCCAGGCCACACCATGCCTCCTAAGGCAACATCTCTTACAGTGATGAAACTTGCTAAACAGCAGACTGAACTAATGAAAGAAACGCATCTCTTACACTGATGACCGCAAAAGAGCAGTTTCTCGAAACAAGCTGCTACAGCTGGCCTAAAGATAAACAACATTTCCTTGCATACCTCCAAACAAGTCTGAGCAGTGCCAACATGGTCACACATATCAAAGGTTCAAACCTTCTTGGATGTACCAGACCTACATAAAGTCGAGATATCTTACAAATTCTAATAGAACATACTGGGCACAACCCACATAGGTGGCATCCTATCCTCAAGGAGTGTCTTGAAGGGATATATGGTCCGCAGCGGCTTTCCCAAATCACATACGATCCACTCTTTAGAATCATACATGTATATGCAGTTGCTCCTTCCTCCCCATCTCTGTGGATCCATGCAGCCCAATGTGTGGCTTCTTTTGTCGGTGCTGATGAAGATCGCCCAGTTCTCTAGGTTCTCAACCCTTACCCACTTTACAGGTTCAGTCGATAAGTCAAGGCGGAAGGCTTCAAATGTAGTCTGTGGTAAGAATAAATATCGACAACCGACCATGAGAAGCATATCGCCACATGCCACAAGCCACATCCGGGCTAACTGAAGTCCACTCATCATCATGCTTCCCACCCGATGTATGCGAATTGGGGGTACCAAGTGCACAATAAACACCTCACCATTTTCATTTGTGCTAAAGACCTGGCCTTTGAAGACCACTACCTGGTTTATCCTTGTACTGTATTCATTGTCCGTGTTGTGAGAACATTTCATCCAAGATTGGTTACCAATACGCCAAAATAAATTACAGGATGTAGTGGTGACAATGAGATGTGAGTTGGGTGACGCAAGAGGAGCTGTGAGTGTAGCATAGTAGAGCAGAGTGTTTCTGCTGAACGGTAGTTGTGGAGGTGAGACACTAACACCTGTGAATACATCAACAACAAGACACGATCGTCTGTTGGACAATATGAGATGGCCATAAGAGGCACCGATGAATTCAAATTCGTCCAGAGGGCTCTGTAGGCCATCCCTGTTACGAAAGTGACCAAATAGGGGGATCTGACAGCACATGTACATGTTTTGGCTGGCTAGATTAGTAACATGGCATGGGCGTCGAGGCACGAGGCTGCTGCTATATGGGAGAGGACGGGGAGAGCACAGAGGAACATCGGGTCGGAGGAGAAGAGGTGGGCAAAGCGTTGAGAAGCTGGATTTGGATAGATAGGAGGAGAAGGCAGCACGCCAAGAGGGGCAGGTGGAAGCAAAGGCAAGAAGGTCAGCGAAGGATACCAACAGAGAAAGAATGGAGTGAAGCAGGGCATCCGGGAGGTCCGCCCAACCTTGAGGACCATACATCGCATAGATCGCAGGGACCATGGGCAGGTTGCTCTGCAACAAATTGTGAATATAAAGATATTAGAAGAATGAAGTTGATACTGTAAAGTGGACACAGGGACTGAGAAAAATTGCTAAATGAAAATTGGCTAGTGTGCGTATGGTTCCAGAGATACTAGATGTCAGCGCAAAATCACAACATTGATAAGATTGGACAAAGCTAGTGCTGATATGGTATCCATAACAAGGCCCTGACAGTATATCTAACAATTTCTGATGAACTACTCTCCTATCCTAAACACATGAATAATTACTTGAAAGAGATGGGCAATATCATCAGATAACATTCATATTTGATTCAAAGGCATACATGAGTAAGCGAAGCAATAAATGAGCATTATATTTTGCCTTTCCAGGTCACTTTCCCTCAATCTGATACTTAGGGTAACAGGGCACAATTTTTCTATAAAGGAGAAATGCACATTTTTTCTATCAAGGTGAGAAATACCTAAATCAGTGAAAAGTCTCATTGCTTGCAGATCAGCAACAGTGGCCTACGGATTTGTGGTTTTCCACCCAGAATAAAAAGGAACCAGTCGTATGGACCACGCCAGTGGGTTGCCAGTCGGGTTCCTCTTCCTAGTTCTAGGGTTCTTCCGTGAGAGCATCCAATCAGTCAGGGTAATCCTAGGCAGCGCGAACGTACCTCAAGGGAAGTGGAAGGAGAAGCGACGGCGACGGCGACAGCGACGGTGTCGTCGTGGCGGCGGCGGCGATCTCCTCCGGCTCTGGCGCCGCCTCGGCTCCCCATGGCACACTCCACCGCACTCACACTCTGCTTTCCTTCAGCTTCTTGTTTATGAGCGGAGTGAGACAGCCGAGTTTTTTTTTAGAATAACTACCGAGTGATTTTTATAGGCTGGATAGATTATTGGGCCGGGCCGATCTTGCTTTTCATTTTCAATGTCCCACTTTTTTTTCGATAGATTCGGGAACTGGACTGGAAAACATCATGGCCTCCGCCTGTGAGTACACATGATGCATCTGATCCAAGGTTTTTTTCTACACCAATCTCAGTCCTGGTTGTTCCGTTTTCTGACAACACACTGATGACTGATCTCTGCGCAGCATACTTAAGTATAAAATCAGTATGTGGATCATGCGTTGCTATACCATTTCCTGTAATTGAACACAATAAAGTTGCATATGTTTTTGGACATGCACCATGTTCACGTATAGTACGCAGACATTCTGAATATTTTCATTTTCGGTAAATTTTCTTCGATCAGCAAAGATTTTAAGTTGCATGTTCTCCAGTGCAGTTCAAAATATGTATGGTCTGCAAATGAAATCGAGGAGGCTGAGAAAGCTACCCTGTTACTCGCTGCAGATGTTATCTACAGTGACAGTCTCACCGATTTGTTCTTCGACATGGTGATTATGAGAAAGAGTCAAATTCCCTTTGCATGATCTGGCAGGTGCTGTACTTGACCCTGGAGAAGAGGTACAACTTCAGCATGGATGAGCTAGACGGAACGATTCTGTAACGGAACGATTGCTCCACCACGCTATATATCTCGACTAATTACCTCGGTTTGTTCAATGCCGTTTGTTGTCTGCTGGATGTGGAGGCCTAGACAATGCTGTGTGGAAACCAGGTCAGCAGATCGACCTAGTGATGGTTCCTCAGTACATCAGAGAATACAACAGAGGCAAGGATATGGAGATTTGGAAGCTCATATATTGTTGTCCAGATTAAAAACAGTAGCGTTGTTGGCTTACAATGTTTTGTTTTTATTGTGTGAAATGTGTCGACTCGCTTTTGACCTATTGGGTTCAGAGAGAGGGGTGCAAAATTGCAGCTCAGTTCCGTATGAGAGTACTATATTGCAATGTGAATCGCTTGGTACATTTTTAACTTGGGCGCCAAAAGCAATTCTTCTGTCGGAGCTCTGCCTACGCTCTTCTGAAGGAAAAGAACATACACAAATCTAGCTTTAATTCCATTCGTTTAGACTGAGACTAATTCAATCAGCAAGAGCTTTTGTACCGTCAGATGTTATATCACCAACCGAGGTTATATTGTGGTGAAACTAACAAAAACTCAAAGCAGCAACGCAGCAGATCCACATGAATATTTTAGTACAAGTATTCAGTCATTCCCTTGCTCACTACACCATGCCTCTTGAGGGAAAAGTACACAAGAAACTTGCTAAACAGCACACCAAACCTATGAAAGAAAGAAGCACATCTCCCCAGTCTTTCTGAGGTCTGAACTCTGGACACTCCTGGATGGAACTAGCTGCAAAAAACTCGGTGCTCCCGCCGCCACCGATCTCTCCTGGAGGGCACTTTTTCGAAACAAGATGGGTTAAAGAGAAATAACATTTACATGCATTTTGAACTATATTGCAATGCGAATCTCAGGACCACTCAGGCACCCAAAGCAATTATTTCTATTGCCTATGCTGCTCTGTAGGAAGAGAACAAACACGAAACCTAGCTTTGATTCCATTCATTTTGACACATACAAAATGAATCATCATCATCAAGAACGTATGTACCATCAGATGTTGTATCACTATTCACCAACCCAGGTTACAACTGCGCCAAAATGAACAAAAATTGGCAGAACTCATAGCAAATATTAATTTCTCAACTCAAGAGGTTTCATCACAAGCAGGTTTCAGTGGCATACTATGTCTTGATGCTGATCCATACAACAGAACCAGGTGAATCTTTCAGTGCAAGTACTTAGTCATTCGGATACACGTATGCAGCCTGAAACTCAAAACAGCGCAAAACTACAGTAAACAAGCCTGAAACTTGCTAACAGTAGACCAAACTGATGAAAGAAACACATCTCTTACTAAGGTCTGAACTCTGAACACTCAAGGATCGAAGGAACCGCAAAAGCCTCGGTGTTCCGCCGTCACCGTGAACATTTCCTACACGGATGACTGTAAAATAGTTCTGCTAGAAGAGAGGATTTTCGAAACAAGCTGGCTTAAAGGGAAACATCATTTCCATGCATGCTGAACTAAGAGGTCAGAGGTCGAGAACGACATACCTCCAAACAAATATGAGTAGTACCAACATGGTACCATATCAAAGGTTCAAACCTTGTTGGACTAGACATCCATAACTCTAGATATATCTTACAAATTCTAACAGCGGAAGCTGCTACGGCGAGCCATGGTCACCATGCATCAAGACCATTGATCATCACGGACACGGATAGAACATACTGGGCACAACCCACATAGGTTGCATCATACAGCCACGGTCAAATCTTAGAACAGAGGCACCTCCCTGCAGTGGCTTGCCCAACTCACATGCGATCCACTCTTCAGAAACATAGCAGTATATGCAGTTGCTCCTTCCTCCCCATCTCTCTGGATCCATGCAACACAATACTTGGCTTCCCATGTCCTTGCTGATGAAGATCGCCCAGTTCTCTAGCTTCTCAACCTTCACCCACTTTGCAGGTTCAGTTGATAAGTCCAGCTGGAAGACTTCAAATGTATCCCCAGTTGAGAGGAAATGTCGTGGAAAAAGAACCATTAGAAGCATATCACCACACGGCACAAGCCAGTTTAGGGGAAATTGGAGTCTACTGATAATCATGCTTTCTCCCCAATCAACCATTTTCTCTATGTGAATATGGGGTACCAAGTGCACAATAAACAGCCCGCAAGCATTTATCCGTGCAAAAGACCTGGCCTTTGAAGACCACTGTCTGCTTGAACGGTCCATAGCAGCCAGAACCTATCACCCAAGAGTGACTACCAACACGCCAAAATAAACTCAAGGATCGAGTGGTGACCATGAGATGTGAGTTGGGTGACACAAGAGGAGCCGTGAGGGTAGCATGTGACGAAAGAGCATGGACTGGTATTGGTAGTTGTGGAGGTGAGACACTAACACCTGTGAAGACATCGACAACAAGACATGATTCTTGGTTGAACAAGATGAGATTGCCAAAAGAGGCACCGATAAATATAAATTTGTCCAGGCGACCAAAATGACAAAATAGGGGAATCTGACAGCACATGTACATGTTTTGGCTGGCTAGATTAGTGACATAGCATGGGTGTATAGGCACGAGGCCTCCGCGAGGAAGAGGACGAGGAGAGCACAAAGGAACATCGGGTTGGAGGAGAAGAGGTGGGAGGAGTGTTGAGAAGCTAGATTTGGATGGATAGGAGGGGAAGGCAGCACGCCAAGACGGGCAGGTGGCAGCGAAGGCAAGAAGGTCAGGGAAGGAGACCAACAGATAAAGAATGGAGTGAAGCAGGCCATCCGGGAGGTCGGCCCAACCTTGAGGGCCATACATTGCTGAGACAGTGGTCAGGTTGCAGATTCTCTGCAGCAAATTAAGAATAAAAAAGATTATAAGAAGGAACTGGATATTAAAAAGATATTAATAGAGTGACCGAGATATCTTGCTAAGGCTACATGGCTAATGCATATATGATATATATTAAAAAGATATTAATAGAGTGACCGAGATATCTTGCTAAGGCTACATGGCTAATGCATATATGATATATGGTTCCGGCGAGATGCTACCAAGATATTGACAGGATTGTGTTTGTACTAATAGAGTACTGAGATAACCTAATGCTCTCCCCGTCCTTGCCCATATATGTAAGCACATCACTAAATTATATGGCCATACAAAACCACTAGTGATACAATGAGCCACCAAGATACTGACAATATGGGTTTTCTACAGATTACTAGATCCCCTGGCGCGGCTTGCCGCGCGCCACCCGCCGTTGACACTGATTTTCAATTTGCAAAACGCTATAACAAACATTCTCGATATACCACGATTGTCAAACACTATAATACATAGCAGTGTCATTATAGGTTTAGAGTAAAGCACAATGCTCTTACATACATAGAGCCTACACATTAAGTCTCCAGGATAAATAGGTGCTTTGATTACAGCATCTTTGATCATCACATAGATTGTTAAACTTACATAGTGGGAGCACCAAAATATAGTAGGTAGCACGATAAGCACACATTAATACATAGATACTACTGGTACCGATAGGCAAACAGGAATGGCTGACGGAGAGGCATCACATGATCATCAATGTTAGCGTCATCACATCATCAATGTTAGCGTCATCATAGCTGCTCTCTATGTCATGCATTGGTGAGGGAGGACTTGGTCACTTGGATAGTAACTTGGGAACTGATCAGTATCGTATGGATATTTGCCTACTTACCGCAGGATATCTGTTGATTCAACGGTAACCTGGTCTAGATGTGCTCTTTATACAGAAGTACATAATCACTAATAAGCAAAGATATGACACGATAAACATCAAAACGACTAAGTAGCTGTGAGTATGAATAATAATAGCACTATCAATCACCAATAGTACACCATCACAATATTGCGAAAATAGATTCTACTAATAAACCCAGTTGGGTGAACTTGGAGGTAAAATAACAGTGCGGTCTACAAAATAAATCCAGTGCGGTCTACAAAATAAATAAATATGACCAACCACTGGTTTTTCTTATCGATGCATGCCTACATATGAAATACTAATTAACAATTATCAATTTAGTAAAATAACCAAGAGCCTAAAGAGGAATACAGAAGCAGAATCATAAATATTAACGTAATTTAGCAAAGACAGAACAAACTAACAATGTTAGTAAACATCTTCTGCTGAACTAATGGAAACTGAAATGGGCACCTGCTATTATGTGGATATGGAAAATTACGAAAATATAGGATAGCTAACAGCTTCAAGCTATTAAGAACAAACTTCTACTAATGTTAACGGAGAAATATTATCCGAAGAAAGATCAATAAACTAACTGAATACTCAGTTTATTAGCACACTATAGCTTCTTAGCACCTAATTCTGGATGGCCAAAATCTTTTGCCTACTGAGGAAAACATCAATGACAGGAAACTTCTTAGTCGTGCACCTATTTTAAGGTGCCAATAACCATAATTTATAGGTATAACGCACTAATATAAATGGCGTAAAATTAATAAATGCAATCCGAATATTCAGGAGGGCGACAAAATAGAAAGCCAAATGGTAACAACTCTAATGGCATTAAAAAATCAACCATCTCCCACGCCAATCAAAGAAGCGAACTTGTACATGCTAAATAGACCATGAAGGAACAAACATCACCTCTTTGTTTAAGTAAATGCATCGAACTGTCAAGAAATTCAAAGAAATTCAGTAAAGTAAATTATCCATTTATATGCAAATAAAGGAACAAAAATTCTAAAGATAGAAATAACAAACCACCACATTACCCTTGCATGCAACAATTTACTACTGTGCCTTAACCAAAATACACCAAAACAAAGGTGTCACACAGCAGCGAAACCCAATTTAATTAGTTGCAGCAAAAATCCAAATGTGAGACCTGATGTGTATTGATTTCTTACTTTTTAGGTGCAGCAGCTAACAACACGCACTGCCCTAGGGCCAGAGAAAGACTCGAAGCTAAACCAGAAATTACCAGACTCCACAAGCATCTTGTGCTATCTCCTTTAGAATAGGTATAAATAACTGAGTGAAATGAAGAACCACATCTAATTCAAGACACTCTTTCCAGTAGTCCTCATATTAATAATAAGATCATGGCCTCAAATATCAGTGAAAATATGTTGTTTTGATGAGGAATGATCATCCTATAAAAATATTTGAATGTATAAACCTTAAGCCATAGTAAATTCGGAAAAATGACCATGCTGCACTAATTTTATAGAGGTAATTCAAAACGAAATTGATAGATATCACAATTGTCGAAATTTGACAATGACACAGTTTAATGATTCTAAAAACAAAAGAAGTTCAATAGATGTGTCTCACTATGTACTAAACAGGGGCCATCAGCCATAGCACAAGGGAAAATTTTACCCAAAAAAGCAGCAAGCTTCGCCTTCCTCCATGCAAAGCACGAGACATATATATAGGGGCAAACATATTTGGGATAGTCCCATGTTTCAGCAGACAACAACACAGCAAAAGAGTACAATACAGAAAAAAACCGCAAACAATACCTCCTCTTTGCGACTGTCAATCTGGATATGAGAACCAGCTATAAAAACATCTGCTTCTGCTGAGAAATGTCCAAGCTTGTTCTTCAGACTTATTTTTCCCAAATATTTTCCGTGTCCTTCGGAAACAGGATTATAGGACCATGCTATATTTCTCAGAGAGAAACTGTGGAACACACACAGTTAATAAGAAAAGAAATTTTTGGCACTGAAGCAGATCATAGCTAGAATTTAACGCAGAGATTAAAATACCAGAATAGTCACACAAATGGGTGTTTGGATCTATTTTCCTATCCTAGATTCTCAAGGCATAAAGAATCAACCGAAATGATCATTCCAAAACACTGAAATAGAAGTAGATGAAAATTAAATAAGTGAACTGCATTGTTGCACGAATGCTAAATATATGGTTTATCGAAGTCTTTTCGACCTATACAATTAAAAAATATATATTTCTGATGATACAGATGCTACATACCTAAAAGAGATACTCTTAAGCAAGTTAGTTTACTTAAAAAGCACAGAAATTAACTTCACCAATATTTTGATGAAAAATGGTGATCTAAGCATGCATATACTTTGTCGACATGGCAGCCTCCCATGACAAATATTTCATTTTATCAAACAATTAATCTCTTTTCTACTAACCCACATATTAGACAGAGAACATCAGTGCAAATGGTAGAATCTCAAGCAAAATGAAATATTAAAAAAGTAAACTACATGTATGGAATTAGGAACTGGACATAGATCGAAACAGCCTTAGGGTCAATAAAATAGTAAAAAAGAAAACACACGTTCTTAGGTACTTGATACCAACATATAAAAAACAGGTCACATATAACTTATATAATCAAGCCAGATCACAATGAATATATGCAAAATAACACGAAAACCAAGGGAAATAAGACAAATCTGATATAATAAAGGGATACAGGTAGGTCATACGATATTAGTAATTGGTCTGACACAATTGTGACTTCTATAGCATGGCATATTACTCTAGATAAAAATCTCCTAGAATTCATGGCTAACTTGCTCACCTTAAACCGCCTAAGCTATGCTTCATCATAAAGCAAGTAATCCAGCTAGTACTAAATAATAATAATAGCTATTAGGCATAGGCTAGCATGAGCACACTAATCACAAAACACACAAATGATAGAGAAGTATTCTAGAGAAACTTGATTCCATACATGATATCTTTAAGCAAATTATAGGGGATCTTGCAATGGAGAATAACACGGCACAAAGTTAGTCCGCACGAATGATGCCTTAAATGAAGTTCAACTATTTAGACCTATTAAAAGGCACACTAACTATCTTAGAAAACCAATCCTGTGACTTCTAATTTTTTTAGCCTTCCTGAAATATTTCAGGGAAGCTCCTACACATGAAGGATAAAATAAGATCTAGAAGGGACATTTAGTTAGTACGTTGGAGCTGATACTGCTGCTAGAACAAATAGAAACAATGGGCATCGGAATGATGAGCAGCAAATGATTATGAACTGAAAGGACAATAACAAATCACAATTAGATATCTAGAACAATCTGAGTAGCCACTTATCTAATATGCACGACAAATCACACTACACAAAAAATTCTGGACGATCTTACAACAAAATTTCACCCACGAGTTCACGGATCAATCATACTCGACTAATTATTTGCCGTGCAATTACCATATCGATTAATTATAAGGGGCGGCATGTATTTCTGTGATAAAATACAAAATCAAACAATATTTCAAGCGGCTGAAAAGTAATTCAGGGGAAAAAAATCTAAGATTGCTGTATCATGGCATTTAAGGGAAAAAAGCTCGAGTGATTCACCTAAATCATGTTTACCTCGTATTATACAAAACAGATCTTTAATATCCCCGTCTTTCCTCGGGACATGAATCACATATGTTCCTCGCAGCTCCAATATTTGATACTGGATATAAATATCTCACGTCCAAGAATTAAAGGACACATGATTATCCTGCAGTCATAACTCATAAGATTAAAATCAATGGCATCGATCATCTGATGGTCTTGTAATGTGAAAAGGAAGAAATAACAAACAACCAGATTATCTTTGCAAGCAGCAAAAATAATAATGGATGTGCCTAAACAGAAACAACACCAAAACAGAGGTGCAGCATGACGGCAAAACCCAAATTTGTTATGCCCAGCCTAATTCGAAACATCACAACAAAAAGCACTGATAACGACAAAGTCAAACGTAAAATGCCCAAAATATCTGTAGGTATTGAAAAAATAACAATTAGTTCAGCGAAGATCCATATGTGGACATAGTTTGTAATAAAATTCTGTTAGGTGCAGAAAGAAATAAAATTATCTTGCCCAGGTTTAGAGAAAGATTCAAAGCTAAACCAAAAAAAATCAATTCCACAAGCACCTTGTGCTATCTCCATTAGATTATCGGAAAATCTATCCGGCAGGCGCCTTCCAATTAGCATATCTGTACGCTCCACCGCGCCCCGTTGATTGAAGAATATACGGTCTTTCTTTTGCATGCATGCACTAACTACCAAAATTGATGATGTCATCCGAAATTAATACGCCGTGCATGGCCGAGCCCAAAATTTCTGCCCCTCTTTTGTTTGCATGCACAAAAAATCAAAAAGGTGATGTCATCACGCATTAAATGCAAAATTCGAAACTTTAAAAAGTTTTGTAGGCCAAACCGTTTATCCGATTTAGAATCCGTTTTCACCGCCAAGCTAGTCATGGCGAGATCTTCAAAACTAGATCCCATATTGATATATTCTGACAACTTTTTTTTGGTACTAAAAGTTACCCACCTGTAACACAGAAGTTATCTATGTTGTAGTATGTAAGTTACCCACCATATTAACGATTAGTTTTCAGGTTGAAATAAAACCATTTTTTATTGTTCTTTTTGATTTTTTCTAGTTTTGAAGTTAGCACAACTAGTTTTTCATAAGTGAATAACACTTTGGGACGATAAATATATCGTGCACAAGTTGGTAACTATACACTAAAACACCTGTACAACTTCATAAGAATTAGGATGATAACTGTCGATTTTCATAGTGCCATGCTAGGGTAAGCTGGGCTACCAAAAACGCCCTAAATGTTGGTGGGGATCGGCAGGGCGGCGACATCGAGGCCGTCGGTGGGGACCAGGATGGCGGCGACACAATGCGGCAGATGCCGTAGCGCACGACGAGCTGGCGAATGCGGGCGATGTATGCGAGCAGGTCCGCGAACTCTGACTCCATCGGGCGGAACACCGGCGCCTCCGGGACAGGGGCAGTGGAAGTTGAGACTCGGGGTGCAGACGGTGGGGAGGCGGTGGTGGCCGGGAAAGGCCGGCCCTTTCCCATCGGCCGGCGGCAGTCTGGTTTAAGCTAGGGTTCCGGTGAGGAATTGGGTGGGAATTCTTCATCGCGGTTCCACGGACGGGATGGAGTGATATAGTTATCCACCACGAAATTCATATGGTTACCATACTCTATAAGTAATAGTTACCCACCATGTACTGATAAAGTTACCCATGTGTTAATAATAAAATTACCAACCTGTTACTGATAAAGTTACACACCTAATACGGATAGAGTTACCAACCCAGTACCCATGGAGTTTACCCACCTAGTACTGATAAAGTTACCCATGTGTTTAAGATATGGTTACCCACCCTGTGCTGATAGAATTATCTACCATGTACCGATGGAGTTACCCATCATGTACTGATGGAGTTACTCATGTATTCATGATATAGTTATACACAACGAAATCGATATAGTTACCCATGTTTACCATACTCTCTCGGTAATTGTTATCATCCAATACTGATGGAGTTACCCACCCAGTACTGATCAAGACACCCATATGTTTTCATGGTGTAGTTATCCATCACTAAATCAATGTAGTTACCATATTCTCTCGGTAATAGTTACCACCCCAGTACTGATAAAGTTACCACCCAGTACTGATAAAATTACCCATGTTTATCATGCTCTCTTGATAATAGTTACCACCCAAAACTGATGGAGTTACCCAGCTAATACTGATAAAGTTACACATGTGTTTTCATGTGTAGTTATCCACCACAAAATCGTTATAGTTACCCTACTCTCTCGGCAATAGTTACCACGCAATACTGATGGATGTACCCACGTAGTACTGATGAAATTACCCATGTGTTTTCATGGTGTAGTTATCCAGCACGAAATCAATTTGGTTATCATACTCTCTCGATAATAGTTATCCACCCAATACTGATGATGTTACGCACTCAGTACGTATGAAGTTATCCATGTGTTCATGATATAGTTAGCCACCACGAAATCGATTTAGTTACCATGTCTTCTAAATAATAATTACGAACACAATGCCCATATTTTTTTAGGTGTAATTGTCACTATGAAATCGTCAGTTATAATCCTAATACTTATGCATGATAAATTTACCATCTCAAAATGATATTCACTTATGAAAACTCGTAAAAATCTAAAAGAAATAGTTCTATTTCAATCTGAAAATTAATCGCTAATATGGTGGGTAACTTACGTATTCAAGATTGGGTAACTTATATGTTACGGGGTGGTAACTTTTGGGACAAAAAAAAAGTTTGTCGGAACATATCGATATGGGATCTAGTTTCGAAGATCTCGTCGCGACTAGTCTAATGGTGAAAACGGATCATAAATCGGATAAACGGTTTAAGCTACAAAACATTTCAAAATTTCGAACTTCGCATTTAATGCGTGATGATGTCAGCAGTTTCGTCTTTTAGTGCATGCATGCATAGACGACTATTCCTCAAGACCGCGTGCGGCATTGTGCATGCATGCAAAAGGGCCATTTCTCTCGCACGGCGTACATATACGCTAACCAGCAGGCGCCTGCTGATTAGTCATGTCCTTATGGATTCCATAATAATTGAGAGAATCCTTACATGGAAATTCAGAGCTACAATTAATGCAAGACACTTTTTTCATCTGTACTCAAGGCCATAGCCTGAAACGTAAATAAACATATGTGGTTTTTATAAGGAATAATCATAGATGCAAATAATTGAAAGTACTGATCTGGCTGACGCTTAAATAATCCATGGTTCTAAACAGATTGCATATTTTATTCTTTTACCCTTTCATTGAATTTTCTACTGTTCTTTTATTGTCGTTCACCATGCTCAAACAATTTGTTAAACTGTTAACATCAAATTTTCATTTCACTGAAGTCATTGTGTGCCTTCTGCTATATAGAATTCATGCTAACAGACAAAAGAGCATATAGGTTGCTTACTTTTGGAGGCTTATATTAGATGGGCTAGATTATAGCAGCCATTGTAGTTTCTCAGATCATGACGCCAAGCCTCCTTCACCACAATCCGCCACTGTCCCTGATTTTTTACAGATTAAAGAAAAAATGCTCAAAATTAAGGGGAAAATAAGGTATGCATGCAATCAGATTAACTCACCTCACTCTGAATTTTTTTTCTTTTGAAGGGGGCCTCACTCTGAAATCGAAGTCAAGCATATTCCTGCACATTAATAGCATCACAACGTCAACCTACAATAAAGAACCCACATGTCCATCTCTGCAAAACAGAAGCTACATTCGAGGCTAAACCTTTCAGTTCATGCATGTAGCAATGTGCATATGCATTACACGACTTCATAGCCGATGGCATGTGGAGTGTGCAGCTGAGCTTCAACTCGTGCTGCATCAAAGCTGGGGAGGTGTGCTCTTGTTGGAACTCCACACACTGAACAAAGTGGACCCGATCAGCATGCCAACATGTTAAGCATGCATACATATAGCCTATGGCAGTACGGTTCATATCTAAACTAACATGTCACACAGGCACATCTCATTTTTCAGATCTTACAAATGGAGATGAAGAAAAAGAGAGTAAATCCAATTGTGCGCATGACACAAGCAGGAACCAAATTTCTATATATAAATCCTATATATAAATTTATCAAGACCAATGAAATTTATCAAGAACAATGAAATTATTATGGTAATGGATCCTAGAAGTGTGAAATTGTTGAAGCAATCTAAATCCAACATGAGACGAAAACTCAAACAGGAGATGCGAAATAGAAATTCTCCAATGTAGCAAAGAGAACTAAAAGCTGACATTAATACCAACCAGTTTTCCACAAAGCCAACTCAAATAAAAAAGAAGCAGAAAATCCATATTGAGCAGAAAATCCATGATGTGTGTAATTAGGGGGACCCTTTCTTGGTTAAAGTCAAAAGCAATTACCTTTTAAGGAAAAGTAAAGGAAAATTCACAAACGGCAATATGTAAATGTATGGGAAGTCCTCCAACCTGTAGATTTGTGGGTATCAAACATAAATCAAACACCACTCGGCAATAATCTTTTGTGGATTGTAATCTCACCACGAAAATGAAACTGCATAACAACTTGAACACACAAATGAGATTTCTGAAATCCATGTGCCCTCTCATCTTTATTTTGTCCACACATGTGTTTCTTCTCTACATTGATAAATTCAATATCAGCACAGGCGAGGCAATAAGAGGAAATAATGATGAAAAGGAGAAGTGTCACTACACATATAGAATTGTAACCAAGTCGCAAAAGAAATGAGCTGAACTACTTGCGGAACAGTTACTGCAGTACCATCCTGTTGTAATAAAATGAAAATAATAGCAATATGTATGACCCTTAACAGAGGTTACAATAATGGATAGTAACGGAAGAAATGACCTATCACTAATCGGAGCAGCATACACTAGTAGGAATGTGCTTATAGCCACCAGCTTACCACTGGCGGACAACATTTACGTCCGCCAGCGCTACTACCGCTGGCGGGCGATTTTTCGTGTCCGCCACTGGTACTACATGTACCACTGGCGGACGTCCCAGGGTGCACGCCAACGGTAGTATCAGGCAGGATGCGGAGGCGGGACTAACTACCGCTGGCGGACGGTATCTGTGCCCGCCAGCGGTAGTTGTCATAGCGCTGGCGGACGGCTTGTCGTGCCCCCCCCCCCCCCCCCCCCCCATCGGTAGTTGGCTTGGCTGTGTACGAAAACGACCCCACACTGTATTGTGTGGCGCGCACCCTCTCTCCTTATCCTCTCGTGAACGCTAGGTCACCACCCACCCAATCCCCTCCTACGCCCACCACCAGCCCCCGCACCCCTCCGACGACGCCTCGCGCGCCGCCGCCCTCTCCACCCTCCGCCTCTCCCTGCTCCACCCGCCTGCTCCTCCCCTCCCTCGCGCCCTTCCTCACCCCGCCCCTCTCCGTCCTCCTCGCCGACGATGCGTAAGCCCCGCACCCCTCCTCTCGTCCCCCTTCCCCTCGTCGTCGAGGGGCTCCTGGAGCTCCTGCCCACGGGGGAGGCCCCCAAGGTCGAGCGCTTCGTGCCGCCGCTCCTCGCCGCCTGCCGCGACGTGCTCCAGGCCCAAGCGTCCGGTAAGGCGAGAAGAAAACGGAGGCGGCACGCGAGGATCTTGATGGGCGGCGTCGCTGGCTAGGATCTTGGCCCCCATCCTCTCGTCTTCCTCTTCCTCTACCGTCGCTGCCACCACCACTCGCAACGCCGCCGGAGCCGGATGGGAAACCAAATCTCACCCGCTTCTCTCTCTGTGTTTTTTTGCAGGTGCTGTTCTTCCCGGAGCTGCTCTTCCCGGACCTGCCGCTGCTGCTGCTCGGGATCTTGCACCGCCCACAGAGGCCACAGGACGCGTCCTGCTGCTTGGCGCAAGTATCGGGACAGACATCACCACCACCTACAGCGATGGGGTAACCTCCCTCCCTCCAACACTATGTTTGCTTGCTGCACATCATCTGTTGTCTTCTCTTCCCACAAATTCCACCAATTCTTCAGGCTACTGGGCCTCGCGATTGATCTCTGTCAGCATACAGGCTAATGCTTCATTTAGCATATGCAGTTATCTGGTTCTGAATATTCTCAACTGTATACTGAACCACATCTTAGCTTAGTTGCTTGCACCAGTAGGCAGACTAAATACTCTTATGTGGAAATATGGAAATGAATTTCATATAGAAAGAGCAAGTACCATTCAGTACAATTCTCAAGCACTTTGGTACCATTTTTACAAACACAACCACACAAGTAGCTTAACTTCTGTTGCTCTTAGATCTGCCGCAGACAATAATTCTAATTCTATTTTGATCAAATATTGCCTTGAATAACCAGAGCCTAGAGAGCATCCCTGTAGGCACCTTACTGCGAGTGTAAAGCTTCCTTTAGTGTACTAATTGCACCTCCATTTCATATTTCTGTTTCTAGACCAAGTTCAGTTTTAGTCATGATGCTCTCTGACCCAACCTTTGCAACTAAAACTTGCCTAATGCTTGTACAATAAGGTTAAAAAAATACAGCACTACTAAGTTAAAAAAAAATCATTGTACAATAAGGTAACTAGGAAGGTTTGCTTTCATACAGCGACCTGTGGAATTCAAATCGCTTACAGAGGTGATGCTTACTCCTCTTTAGAAGGTTTGCACTACTAAGTTTAGATTATTTTGGTGCATGCCCTATGTAGAAAAGATGTGTTTCAGAGGTGATGCTTACTCCTCTTTAGAGGGCATGTCTTCTAAATCGCTTAATAGTAGTTTGAGAATTGATGGTTCTCTTTAGATGCATAGATTCGGTTTCCACAATGGAATTCAACTTCGTAAAATCTTCAGACTACACTAAATGAGCCATGTCCCGTGTACTGGTCACTCCAGGTTTACAAGTTACATTATTTTGCTGCAACCTGTAGTTTTGGAAAAACCAACTAGTACCCATGAACCAAACGTCATGCATGCTTAGTCTATTCACAGGAGTCACACAACATGTTATTTTTTATTATGTCAGTAGCATTTAGGTGACCAAATAAGTAACCAAATGCCAGCTCATGTCACTCCAGTACATGTTGGAAGATGAGATTGATTTAGCTGGACAGTAGCATATTCTTCCTTTTTTAATCAAACATCTGTTACTCTCTTTGTAACTGACACTGAAGCTGCTATGGCATTGCCTGAATTTGGAGAGCATGCAGCTGACCATCAGTACCTTTTCACTTGTTCTACTTATATGTCAAGCAAGATTCAGTTTTTAAGGCCACCGTTGCTTTGTGCAAGATTCACTTATATGTCAAATATTTTTCAGGCTTTTCTTAGTGCAGATCGGTACTTATCCTATTAGGTATTTTTTCCAACACTCTAGTGACACCATTGGTAATTAATCATGAACTCTGAACATCATCTGCTCGTGTGTGTGTGTTTGCAGGGCATCACAGGAAGCAAAGGGAATGAGCCATGTTCAGAAGGTATTCTTCTAGACTCATTGCCCTCTGGTTTTTCTTAATTTGGGACCAACTCTGCTCCGTTATCTCATCTGGGTGTTATACTTGGCAGGGAGAATTGTAGGAGGAGGATCTCCGGTGCTTGCAAAGCGGCGATGGTAACCGGGAGGACATGAACGTCATCGGCGACATTGACACGAGGCTGCAGCAGCTACGACATCGACACGGGTCGGCGGCGGCAAGGTTCGTGCAGACCAAGCGCTTTGGTCTTCTGGCCTCCTCTCGCCGTGCTGCTGCATCTCATGGCGATGGAGAGCACAATCAGTTTTGTATGTTTTTTCATGGTGAACATTGACAATCGAGACATTTGTATGTTTTCCATGTAATTTTGTGAATCTGTGCAATTATATTGTTTGGTGAAGATAAGTGTTGTGCTTGATATTTCATTTTTGCATTTGTTAATTCCTAAATTAATGCATTTAAATGGGTGGTGTGATCTGTACTACTGGATGAACTATAAGCATGTCCATATTTGGACGGATTAATAAAATATATTTTTTTAATTCTTAATTACTTACTGCTGGCGGACATAGAAAGTGCACGCCAGCGGTAGCATTCTTTACTGCTGGCGGGCACAACTGTTGCACGCCAGCGGTAACCACCCTTACCGCTGGCGGACGGCAGCGGTAATTTGTTACCACTGGCGTAATGACCGTTGGCGTGCGCCCGTACGCCAGCGGTAGCACTTTTTTGTCCGCCAGCGGTAGGGTCCGCCAGCGGTAATTTGTTACCACTGGCGTAATGACCGTTGGCGTGCGCCCGTACGCCAGCGGTAGCACTTTTTTGTCCGCCAGCGGTAGGCCTTTTTCTACTAGTGATATCACTGAAGAATTAACAGAGAGAACAAATCTACCAATAGTCATTGTGCTAGCACAATGACGCGTTAAACTAATGGAAGGAAAGCTCACTTTCGATGATGAAGAGCTGCAGCAAAGCACAACGCCAGGCCACTGAGAAGAGAGTGCTACCACCGCAGCGGCAATCCATGTCTTGTTCTCATCCACTGTCTACATCCTTTGGATGATAGCTAGTGCAACCTGTACATCATACGATGAGCGGGTGGGTAAAAAAATAAAAATGTTTATGCCCAAGTACATACACAAAGCCAACGAATATACTCAGGAAACACAACCAGGCAAGAAATTAACACCACCAAGAACTGCATATCTCATATGCGACTCTCTCTAACACTTGCTTACATACCATCACACAAATCAGACATCACTCACGGGAAATGAATTAAATCAAGGACCAAGAGGGGGATGAAGCCATACCTGTTGTCGATCCACTGCAGGAAGAAAAATTGGTTCATGAGAAGCGACACATCGTGCTGCAAATCAAGCAACTTGGCAACAAAATGTGGAGAAAAAAATCTAGATCTGAAACAATTGAAGATGGTCCAGAAATTAGTATGTGATTTCTGCTTGTAGAAAATAAAAGGGAATGAATGTGAAATCGTCAACTTGAGGATCAGAGGAACGTACTTTATTTGTGGACCAATGTTGCTTGTTGTGTAAGTATTTCTTGACATCCAAATCCAAGCATTTGATGCCACACCAACGGAAGATTACATTCAACCATAACTTGACCACAAGCACTGAGGAAAAAGAATCAGTAATTGAGCATTCGTAGAACTGATCAATTAACGGTAAATAATATATGTAAAATAGCCACACAAGCCGAGCATAGATTAATGAATTAACTGTCCTTGTAAGTATGTCCAATCTGTTGACTCAAACTTTGCCAATAAATATATTTAACTTTGTTCTCTCAATGGACATATCTCTAGTCGAGAGATACTTATATGGAGCACCATTTATATAGCATTTTATAGGAAAGCTAGATCTTAGGATATTTGGCAGATGCAAAAAATCATAATGATATAGAAATGGCACCAAAAGTCACAGCAAAATTCACCTTGCTGCGCGGCCAGAACTTGGAAATAAAGAGATCTGGATATGCTAGTACATTAGATCGTACCATTCTATTGTATGAACTCCAGGACGGTCGGCTGGCCGGATGAAAAACTTGATGATGCGTGCTTGTTACTCCTCCATGGCTCGCAAAGAGAGGGAGAGATGCAAACCTGCAATGACATGAGTGCAGTAAGCACCGAGGAGGGGATGCATCTGGGAACGTACTCCACCTTCTGGGACATCGGAGACCCATACGCGCCAGGACCGATCTTGGCTCGCCGAGATCCGGAGCTGCAGTGGAGGCACCCTTATTTCGTCGTGCGGGTAGGGCCGTGGTGGAGGGGGAGGCAGAGCTCGGCCGGCTGAAGCGCGAGATGGAGATGGGGCGGAGGCGGCGCAGCTGCGACGGCTGAGCCCCGCATTGTTCCGCTGCTTCCCCGTCTGCTTCGATGCGGTGCTGGAGCGCAGGGACGCGACGCTGCGAAGTCGTCCTCACCAGAGGCTGCATGGTGCAAGGACGACGATGGCGCTGCCATGGTGGGAGAGGAGAGGGCGCAAAGAGGGCAGGGTTGGAGGAGAAGAACGGTGGCGGCGGCGGGAGGACGAAGGGGATTGGGGGAGAGCTAAAGCGTGGGGATTGGGAGGAGAGGAGGATGCGCGAAGCGATTGGACGGCGGCGGCTAGGGTTTTCGACCGCGCGTGGCCCTTTATCCCACGCGGTCTCGGTCGGCGCGGGCACCGCACGGTCCGAAGCGGCACCGAGGAAGCGACGCGCCGTGTCTCTGCAAAACGGGCCCCGCGATTTTTGGACCCATCGTCAGCGACCAATCGGGGCAGTAAAAATAGTAAGGCAGTGAATGGATGGTCTAGATCGAGCTGTCACTGCTGGATCCAACGGCCGAAAATCCCTGATCGCTGTGAAGCCTCCTAAAGGTTTCAAGGTTTACCTCTTTAGATGCTGGTGCCGATAGGGCGTCTATAATCAGACGCGGCCAGTATATGTAAAAACACATCCAGCCTCCCTCCTGCAGTCTAAACTACTGGCCATCCTGAACAAATCGGTAATTAGAATAAACTCAATGAGATAATATCGTCAGATAAAATGAAAAAAGACATTCCCATTCATCAGTACTGAAATGTGTGTAACAGCCACATAGTTGTTCTACTATCAGGTGGGAAATGCCAAGCCTATACGGATGAATCCCTTGGGTTTCAGATGATAAACTGTCACCTAGCTAAGGACCTGTGATATTATTCATCCACAACTGCTCGGATGAACAGTACCACTTGGAGGGCGCCTGTATTCCTCTTTCTAGTCTAGTTCTAATCTAGGGTTCTTGCGTGAGCACAACCACGGTATTGCCGGCGCCCGACAACTGATGGCGCAATTTGGAATCCGTGGACCTGTATTGGGCACTTGAATTCATCCATGTTCAGATCATGCCACAACTACCGAAGATCACGTCGAGGGTTGGAGGCAACTTGTTCAGGAAAAAGTGGCGGCGAGTTCCCAACATGATAATTAAGAAACCCTTGGAGACCTATAATAGCACAGGAGACTCCCGACGCTTGTTGGACACGAATTGGCATGTGCCTGTTGAGCTAATGGACTCCACGACCACCTCTCGTTGTAAGACACGGTGCGTGTCGATCCATTAGCAAGAGTCTATGACTAACACGAAAAGTACATCCGATCCAGCTCTTTCAATACTACGTGAGATATACCTTGATTAATCTACACCCTTGATCCGTTTCTACCATTAAATTGTTGAATCCTAATCGTTAATTGTTTGTTCTTTTAATAACACTAGTTAAGGTGCACGTGCAATGCACGATCTTTTCTCCCTACGAATTAACGATGACATGCTGCATGGTTCAAAATGCTCTTATATGTCCATAAAGTGACTGTCACGGTTATATACATTTTACAATATAAGTCTAAGTGAAACAAAAACTATTATTTGAAAAGATCTTTTGCTAAATTTGAAAACCGTATGGACACATCCATACCCACTTGCTAATCAGGCGGTATTGAGCACATATATTTCAATAACTTCCTTGAAATAATATGCTCACAGGCCATTTTACATGATTATAGCGCATTTCAAAATCTTTCATACAAAATGTCGAAGAAACCTCAATGCATCAGTGCATCGTGCATTGCGATATGATGACTAATCTATCTAATAACAATTGTTCCCTAGAAACTAAATAACAGCAATCAAACTTCAAACACAATTCCATCATGCTGAAGCAAGCTAGCCGCCACCACCGTCCTCATGACCACATGATGCCCCGGATGTGTGAACATGGTTGAAAAAAATGCGTCCAGGCCATCCCACTTTCTCCTCAAAACAGCCCAAGGACAATCCACTATGCAATATAACATCATATAAATCGTAGGCTCTATTATATAATACAAGAATACCATGTTATATTTCAGCTAACAATGTAAGTTCACACAAGAAAAAAACATGAGCATGTCAATGTTATGTATTTTTCACCAGTGACCTGGGTTAAGTCAGTTGTTTTCACACATGGGGTTAACTTATGAGCATATGCAATCATCTAATTCTTCCAGCAGAAAAATAAACAGCTCAAAGGAAGACCTGCTTGATGAAACGCTCAATAAATTAGTAATCTTAGAAAATATGTAAAAAATGTAATCATCTAATTGATCCCTTCTTTTACTGCAAGATAAACTGGACAACTTCAGAAACATGAGAAATGCTTCTTTTGAACCTCATGAGAAATGTTTCCTAGCACACATACAATAGGAAAAACAAATGACAGAGATAACACACATGCAAAGAGAAATACATATATGCAGAAGGGAGAGTTCTAGCAAATCAGCCTTATATTGAACATTTGACCTTTGATATGATCGTGTAACCTGCATATATAGGTTTATGGAGCCTGAATATCCCAGGCTTACATATATTCTTATATTATAATGAGTCCTTTAACAGCACACCTCTTTTATGTTCTTCAATCCTCAAAGAATGCCAGCTCTAGCTAGTATTGGAGGTTCTCGACCATCCCTCAACAGCAAGAAATTCCATGGAGTTTTATAGATTCCTACAAAAAAGAGCATTAAGAAAGGTGCGTTATACTTTCAGAAATAGAAGTCCTGCAAGTATCAGAAAATAATGACCTACAAAAATGAAGGGCATCCATTTAGCTGAAACAAATATACGTGCATACCGCAATGAACTTTACAAACAAAGATCTGCCATTTAGCTGAAACAAATATACCGGCAAGATACAATGAACTGCAGAAACAAAGGACATGCGTTTAGCTGAACCAAATTACCAGTAAGATGTATTGAGGAGGTAAATGACTATTCAATGAAAATCACATCTACAGTTTAGTGATCCAACGGACATCTTGATTCCTTGAACAGAGAACATTCCATGCCTAAATAAAAAATGAATACAAAACTTCTTACTGTCCTAAACTACTTATTTAAATTAAAACATGGTCGCTGTAACATATACACCATTTGATTCAGTGTATGGTCGCTGTAGCAGTATGACAGAGTTCCATAAATCTTCTACACATATAAGGCACCAGCCAAATTCGTGTCAGATAATAACCTGTAAAGAGCGCTAGAGCAGAATTAAATCATTGCGTGATCCTAGAGCTAGCAGGATCGAGAGGCCCGTGGCATGCAACCCCGCCAACAATGGCGAAAGTTAAGAGTAACGGAAAGGGAGGGGATCGTGGGAACCTGTTCCCCTGTGTTGCAGGATCAGCGGATTGAAAGAGGCAACTGAATCAATGACATTGTCAGTTAGCAATCTCGCAGCTGCAGAGACTGTACCTAGGATCAGAGCAGGATGTCGTCTTCGGAAGGCAGCCTCCGGAAGAAGTTCATCAGCGGGGACGGCATCCTTATACGGAACCTCGGCGGGCTCATGGCGTATAGGCCCCACAGATAGATCATCACCTTCATCGGCATGGCGTACGCGATGACCGCAGAAGCCACGCAGACGATGCAGAAAAGCAGCGTCGCCCTCGGGTCACGCCAGCTGAGGACGGCCTACATCCGTTCGCCCTGCGTTTCTATCTCGCCCACCACGGTCTGCACCCTCCCCGGACCCCGGTGTTCCCGGCACGCTGCGTAGGCATTCATACCTGAAGCGCACGACGTCGCCCCGGCTTGAAGGGAACGTGCGGTGAAGGACGGCCGGGGCAGCGGCGGACCAGGGGGCGAAGTCGCTCGCGCTCGCGGTGGACGTTGGCGGTGTTCCCGACGGCGCCGACCAAGTGGACCGCCCACGCCCAGATCTAATTCCTCCACTGCTCTCGCCCTCTATTTCTGCTGGAAGGGGAAAAGAGGGTTTCTGGCGATAGCTGCCGAGGAGCTCCAACAAACCGGAGGAGGTTTGGCGAGGCCCTGGTGACCGGATCAGCGGCGAAGGGGTTGGGCAAGCGCTGGCGGTGGGGTAGGGATGGAGGTCGGGGCCGGAGTAGCGGGATCCGGCGCCGGAGCATGGATATCCGGCAGAGGCGAGGATGGAGACGGCTGCAGCTCTACGGCACGGCCGGCCGTGTCCCTCCCCTTCCTTTCCCTTCTTAACATGATTCAACATGGAAGTCTCAAGTCACCTCTCAGCCTCGCAGGCACACGATTGTGCCCCTGGTTCCTCGCCTGAACGTGCGAGGTGGAGATGGAAGAGGTTGGGTAGAAAAAAAAAACGCGAACTGGTGAAGTTGCGGACGAACGGGTCAGACTGCAGATTGATTGCTTATGGCAAGAGGGCGGCTGCGGGCCTCGGCCGGTGGCGGCAGGCGCGACCGTCGGGTAGGCAGCAGAGCGGGTGGTGCGACGGCGTGCAGATGCGTCGTGGCTGCGCCATCTCAGCGTGTCTCCGGCCGGCGGCAGGCCGGGATGGAGGCAAACCGGCGGCAGCATTGTTTCGTCGTGCTAGAGACAAGAGAAATAGGTCGTACCGGTTCGCTAAACTGATTGTGTTGAGGTGCTCAACATTGTTGGAATCATCTGGTCCATTGATTAGAGATCTGACGCAGGAGATTTAATGTATCCGACCATGTTTGCTCTTTTAATAGTAGTATAGATATAGACTAGTTACCGTGCACGTGCAACGCACGTGTAATATTAGGAAATATATTTAAGAAATCACTGAAAAGGTATAACTTCATTTATCATAGTGTACATGTAGACGTAGTCTAAAATGTATTGCGATGGAGAGAGGATTTATAAACAAATGATTAATCAAATCAAAGATCACGGTTAATTTCTTTTTCAGAGAGAAGTCAATTTATTTATCAAATCACACCAGTTGTCAAATATTTAATGAAAAAATGAGTTCTCTGGCCCAAAACTGATTTTCTAGCACGTGACATATAGATGTACTAATTCTGACCACAAAATAACCTTTCTCTCGAGCTTCTCCCCTTAGCTGGAGGGTTGATTTTCTAGCACGTGACCTCCGTGTTTCCTCTTCGTAGTTTCAAGTGAGCAGATTGTTACGGAAACAAGTATGACGAAATTAAAACAACCATGTTAGCCAGCTGTTTAGAAGTCACAAGCATAGTTCCAAAAGATCCAAATTAATATAAGAGCAAATGGCTGCATAATTATGATTTTCACCACATAAAAGGTTTATTGCACTACCATTATTGCTATATAAATCTCATAGATGCTGTTTCCTATGCATCTTTTCTAAACTCTGAAAAAATCAAATGAACCTGCAGTACATAATCGATGGAGATAGCGGCACAAAAACGGAAGGCCCTCACCTAGATGGGAGACGAAGGGAGCAACGAAGAGTTGTGCATTGCCACGGAACACCTAACTTAATTATAAAGACATTGATCAAAACATGATGGAAAATCACATCAGTTATGTACATGCTACTTCTAACTTACGTGTCAAATAACCTATTGCACTTAATAAAGAAATGAAATCTAGGCGAATCATACATATGGACACCATTTCTATCTCCTGTAAATATATGACACGGTGGTTATCAAAGATATGCAGAATAATAGGACTGTCTTTTTTAGGCATGCAGAATAACAAGTGAACACATTTGCCCTTTCTATCTCCTGTCAAGATTACCACTCCATCACAGTCCAGGACTAAATGTGATGATGGACTTGAATTACTCCAGTAGTTGAGCCTGAAAATAATGAGGAAGTGATAGACAAATAAACAATATGCTGAACATACTTTGCTACAGAACGTGGGAAGAATGATTGAAAACAGAGATGTGATTCTTGTTTAAAATTTCCTTATCATTTTGGAATCCAATTCAAAGACTCAAAGAGCTCTAATTACAGTCCATAAACATTCTTTTAGAATGTCGAACTTAATGGAAATTGGAATACGAAGGAGACAAACTGTTCAAACAAAAAAAATACTTGGTAAAACTTTTGAGCCCCTGGTACAAACCAGAAAAGCATTATACGGCACCAACAAAAAAATTGACTGTAAAAGGTAGATGACTCTCTAGTCTCTACCTTCTGTATTCTTGTTCTAGTCTTGCGGATTGGAAAGTTTTACAACTTACAGGCATTGTACGGCCCAGCAATTGCTAGCCAAAAGAAAAGAAAGAAAGAAAAATAAGGAAAAGAAAAAAGAAATAATGCGAACAATACGTGAGGTTCTTGTGGCAGCGCTAGCGACTGAACTTGTGAGCCAATTTCAGAATCTCATCTTTGTGTTAACAGCTCATCAGCAATTGTTGCGAAAAGCACCATTTGGGAGGTCCATTTATCATTGAAGAATCTCCGTTCATAGCTGTCCAAAGCACCTACGCTAGCCGCTAAACAGGTGGACGACTTGAGCGCAGCTTGCCCTTTGCCCACAAACTCTGAGATTGAAGATGACGTTGCCGCTCGCTGTTTCATTCCTAGCTTTTCCCAAATGTAATCAGAGTTTGTACTCCCTCCGTTCCATATTACTTGAAATAGTGTCAAGTAATATGGAACGGAGGGGGTACAATGCAAGACAATGTGCTGGATTGACTCAACCGCTGGGCATAACCGCCCATAAATCACAGCCTCCCTTCCGTAAAAGCATTTCTTGACCATATTAGGCTAGTGCTTCCATAGGTCCCCAAACCTCACAATCAAATAAACTATCAAGAAATATGGACGAGCCGAGCCGATCGCACGGAAAGAAAGATACCGCCGGTCGAATCGAACAAGTCCTTCGCGGTTCCATATTACTTGATACTTGACACTAAAATAGTGTCAAGTAATATGGAACGGAGGGGGTACAATGCAAGACAATGTGCTGGATTGACTCAACCGCTGGGCATAACCGCCCATAAATCACAGCCTCCCTTCCGTAAAAGCATTTCCCAAGAAATATGGATGAGCCGAGCCGATCGCACGGAAAGAAAGATACCGCCGGTCGAATCGAACAAGTCCTTCACACGCGAAAAATAATTTGCAGCGAGCCCGGTCGAATCGAACAAGTCCTTCACGCGCGAAGGATAATTTGCAGCGAGCAGGGATCGAACCTGCGACCTGCCGCGTCGCACAAGGACAGCACGGCTTGGTTAACCAACTAGTACGATGCTTGTTTCTGTCACACTAGTACACTTACAACTTAAATACATTGAATATTCTCACAGACTATTAATATTTCTGCACAATTCTATTTTTTAAAACCGGCAAACCATGGGCAGGTGCAAGCCAAAAGCTAGAGATCTTTCCATTGCCGATATTGATGTCGATAGAGTTGTTCAATAGTTGTTCCATTTCTAGCCTATTTGCTTGAGTAGTTCAAATAATCTCCATTGTCATCTGGTTGCTAGGTAGCCGGCCGCAACTTTCTTCTGTGAAAACGTGGGATGAATGCGACAGGTCCGTCGCTTTTGGTTGGGAAAAAGATACAACACAAGTGAGGTGGTTTGGGAAAATAAGCATGCAGTTGCTGCTGCCGATGCCGACAGCGTCACGCGAGCGACAGAGCCTAGTACAGCGCAGTATAGTGTAGTGGTGAGAGTAGTCAATCGAATTCAGTTGACGACTCCCCAAGAGAGCAAAAATGAACCGAGTGAATCGGCCGTTTAGCCAGTGAACCGTGAACCGACAGCCTCGCTGGTTCGGTTGCCGGTCCGTTTTTTAAAACTATGTTCAGACTACGGATAGTACGTGACGGCGACAAAGATTTCAACCGTTCTTTTGACTCTGAAATTTAGGACCAAATTATTCAAAACTAATTCTAAACAATTACCAACATGAAATTAAAATATAGATGAACCCATTTCATGAAAAATTTGATAATTATAGCAAGTGGTTTTTTTAACCTACTCGAGATGATCATTATTTTTTCTACTATAATATGACCAAATTAGACATACTTGATAAGTACTTTTATTTTGTAACAAGTCTAAATGGTTCGTAATATAGGGATGGTACATGTGGGTCTAAATGTCTAATAGTTCTTATATGTATGTATCTACCACCTTTGATACATGTGGACCCAGATGCAACCCCCTAGCCATCTTAACCTAGCACATTTGTGATATTCGAACACACATGCAACATTGATGATCATTTATTTATATATCTACCATCTTTATGACATGTGGACCCACATGCTCAACAAATGTTTCGAAAAAAGTACATTTTAGGTCAAGAATCTTTGAAAAAATGACAAATTATTTTAGCGAATCTAGCGAGAAGTGAGGCTCCATTTTAGGTACTCACGTGCTTCTATGGCCTACCCTTACACAATCAATGAGAAAAGCCAATTGGTCTATCCATTTCTACGTTGTTCCAAGGAGTAGACAACGCACGATAGAGAGATCATCACGGTTCGTCAAGAATCTATAATATTATGTATTGAGACCAGCCAAAAAGTTGGACTTGATCCTAATATTCGCGTGTAGGTGTGGAGTGAATTTGAGGATACAATATTCAACCTTCAAATTCATAAATTACCAGTCTGCCATTATTCTCAGCATTTTCTTACGGAAATATTTAAAAAATATGAAAACATTGCAAACATAGCTAGAAGTGTTACGTTAAAATGGCTAGGGGTGTTGCATGTGGGTCCACATGTTTCAAAGGTGCTAGATACATATCTATATGACCTAATAGACATCTGGATCCACATGCACCATCCTTAGAAGATTGAACTAGAACTAGCATGTGGGTGTCACAATATTCAACATAGATAGAAGTGTTGCATGTGGATCCACGTGTCCCAGATGTGCTAGGGCAAGATGGCTAGGTCTGTTGCATGTGGGCCCACATGTTCTGAAGGTGATAGACACATACGTGTATGACTTACTAGACATCTGGATGCACATACACCAGCCTTGAACTAGAATTATCATGTAGGTCCAAAATATTCAACATAGATAGGAGTGTTGCATTTGGATCCACATGTCCCAAAGGTGGTAGATATACAGTTAGAAGGCTATGAGTGTTCCATGCGGGTCCATATTTCCCAGATATGTTAGGATAAGATGACTAGGAGTGTTGCATGTGGGTCCACATGTATTAAAGGGTATAGGGGCAAAACCTAGTTGTTTAGATGTGTTGCATGTGTGTACACATGTATGAAAGGTGGTAGGTCTACCCATTTTGGACATATGTGAACCCATATAGAACACTTCTAACCATCCATCTGTACATATATCACATTTGGGACATGTGGATCCACATGCAACACACTAGCCAGCTAGTTGTGCATCTACCTCATTTTGGACATGTGGATCCACATGCAAATATCCTAGCCAGCTAGGTTTACCCCTACCACCCTTAGTTGCATGTGGACCCTTGACACAGTTATGTCTACCCCTAACACCATTGGGACATGTGGACCCACATGCAGCAGCACTTCTGACCATCTAGCTACACATCTATCATCACTGGCGCATGTAGACCCATATGCAACACTCTGAGCATCTAGGACCACTCCTATCACCTTTGGGGTATGTGGACCCACATGCAACACTCTTAGCTAGCTAGGTCAGTAGACCTGGATGGCTATGGGTGAATAGACCTGGCTAGCTAGGAGTGATGCATGTGGGTCCATATGTCACAAAGGTATTATATGTGTATCTAGATGGTTAGGAGTGTTGAGATTGGGTCCACATGTATCAAAGGGTCTAGAGGAAGACCTAGATGTTTAGAGGTGTTGCATGTGTGTACACATGTATGAAAGGTGCTAGGTCTACCACATTTGGTATATGTGGACCCATATACAACACTCTTAACCATCCATTTGTACATATATCACCTTTGGAACATGTGGATCCATATGCAACACTCCTAACCAGCTAGTTGTGCATCTACCTCATTTTGAACATGTGGATCCACATGCAACTATCATAGCCAGCTAGGTTTGCCCCTACCATCCTTGGTTGCATGTGGATCCTTAACAACTATGTCTATCCCTACCACCATTGGGACATGTGAACCCACATGCAGCAACACTCCTGGCCATCTAGCTACACATATATCATCACTGGGCCATGTGGACCCTTGACAGCTATGTCTACCCCTACATAGGAATGTTATGATGAAGTCCAAATTTTTGAGTGGTCTCGACGCATACTATCATGTATTCTGGACGAACCATGCTGATTTTTTTGTCTTGTGTCCTCCCCTTAGACTGGCGTGGAAATAGGTAGACCAATTGACTTTGCTCGTTGAGTGTGTAAGGTTAAGCTATACATGTGAGAAACTAAAATGGAACCTCATATGTCGCAAGATTCGCTCACGTGAAAGAATGCTCTTATTTGGACAATTATTGAGCAAAAAATGAATAATATGTTGGATTTGTCAAAAAACAAAACTTTTTGTCAAAGATGTGCCTAATTTTGTTACATGGAAAATAATGGTTCATTTCAAGCATGTTAAAAAATCACTTGCATACAAATGGCTCCGTTCTGACTCTATTTAGCACTTATTTCTGAACCAATGACTTTTTTGAATTTAGCAAAATGAACACAATTTTCTCCGTCTAGATAGATCAAATTAGGCATGAATGCAATGTTTTGTTTTATTTTGGCAATATTTCCGCACCTTCATAATTTTTCAATATAAAAATGATGGGAATAATAGCAAACTAGTAATTCTATGAATTTGGAGGTTGGATAGCGTCTCCTCCATTTCACTCCACACAAATATAGGAATATTATGATCGCCCCTAAATTTTTTCAAGTGGTCCCGACGCACTATCACAGATTATTGACGAACCGTGATGATCCATATGGCGTGCATCATCTACTCCTTGGGACCGGCGTCGAATGGGGTAGACCAATTGAGTTTGCTTTACTATGTAAGAGTTTAAGGGTTGGCCATACAAACACGTTAGAATCTGAATTGGAGTCTGTGTTATCGCAAGATACGTTGCACGTGACAGAATATCCTTTTTCGCCACATATGTGAGCACAAAATTAATAATATGTTGGACTTGTTAAAAAATAAAAGTGCTTGTTAGGGATTCGACTTCAGCCACACGCATCTTGCTCCGCATCCAGCATCCTGGCGCACACACCAGCAGCACTGCACATTATAATTTTAAAAACCGGACCGGTCATCTAATCGGTCAGGCTACTGGTTCAACGGTTCACTTGTCCGACCGCTAGTTCGTCCGGTTCGATTGTTGAACCGGTAATGACTATCTTCCATCCAATATACACAAGAAGTAGTAAGGCCCAGGTGGTTAGCTCTCCTTGGAAAGGTCAAGGCACGCCCGTGCGCGCGACCAGAGTTCGAATCTCCTTCCCCGCGAATTAAATTTTATTAATTCTGGCTCGGCTCTCGATCTGGCTCTTTTTATCCAACATCTGGCTCGGCTCGGCTCGAGCCGCAATATTTCTCAGCTCGGCTCGATCTGGGATAGGTAAGATTAAATCTCAGCCGTCCTTGTGTTTCTACTCAGGATACCCCTTCGCACTTGGGGGCCTATGGAAGCACTAGCCGTCCTTGTGTTTCTACTCAGGATATCCCTTGTGTTTAGCTTTCCCCTGTAAACTAACCAGAGCAGGACTTTGTGCCTGTTGAACGAGGGTTGTTGCTCCTAAAGATTCAGCTGAGCTGCGCATCAAACATGCAGACATTCAAAGGGAAAACAGAAATCAACACACAATCAAACCTTGAGCTAGCACCTACCAGGCAGCGACAAGGATGAGGGAGCCACTGCTGAGATCTTCGGGGTACAGAACGGTGGTACTGGTGGTGAGGAAGCGGCCGCAAGCTCATGCACCTCAGCACCTACCAGCCATCTGTCAAGTACTCAGTATGAGAGAGCCGGTGCCGCCAGGCGCTTCACCACCACGGCAAGCCCGTGGAGTCAGAGGCAGAGTCTACTCTGCAGGGAGGACGCCGAGCTCTGTGGATTCGCGCGGAGGAGGTGTCGAGCTTGCTGGGGTCACGCGGAGGATGCCTAGATCACCAGTGTCGTGTGGATGAGGAGAAGGCCAATCTCGCCATTGCGTGGCGTATGGTGTTGGGAGACAATCTGAAGTGCCAGGGGTGGCCTCGTCGGCTTTGCTTCTGTCCGTTGCGGTTGCCGCCATGGTTTTGCTTGATCTCTCGTAAATTCCTGCTCGAACGCTCGATTCCGATCGTTAGCTTGGATCGATTTGATGCAAGGCAATCCATCGCTCCCCTCTCTCCATCGAGAGACATGCCGGAGAGGGAAGAAAACGTTTAGTCGACCTCCGGCAGCGGTGGCCAGTTCGGCGGCAGGCGGCGCGGGAACGGAGATTCTGCCGTACGCACGTGGTCATGGAAGGCGAGCAGGCGGGCTGCGACGACGACATGGTCGTGGAAGGCGAGCAGGAGGGCTGCGACGGCGAGGTGAGGACAGCGGCAGTGGCCGAGCGAAAGCGGGCGACGCGACGGGAGAAAGCGCTGGCCGACATCGCGTCCCAATCACCTGAGCACCTCACGGCGGGGACGTGGTCACGGAAGGAACTGGAGATCAGGGGAGTGGAGGTTTGGATTTACCGCGGTCCCTTTCCATAGGCCGGTCGGCCGGATGAGGTGGACGTTGCCGGTGGCCGGAGATGGACATGGTGGCAGAGACGTTCGGTTCCGGAGGATGGGGGGTCGTTCTTTCAGCTGGTGAGAAGAAAATAAACGAACATGTACGATGGCATATTTGCAGTATCATGTGATTTGGTGGGAGGGTAAAACAGTAAAAAGTCAACATGTGTTGATCTGGATCGTTGATCACAATAAACGGCTCTGATTTAACGTATCAACATAACACAACACAAGTTTGCTCTTTTAATAACAGTGTAGATAATAGATTGTCTGAATGGGTAAAAGCTAGCTACAGGTTGTGTCAATCCCCCTTTTATAAGCCAGTGAACTAGTGACTCCGATAAGCATACAAGATCATTACCTGCATGCGTGCTGGGTTTACAACTGGGTAAACCTTGTATAAACCATCCAAGACTCCAATGTGTTGGTAAGCCTGGAAAAGAAAATGCTAACACCTGGGTGCTCATCACAGTTACCTCGAACTATGTGCACCCTGGAGTGCTTGATAAACCTGGAAGAAAATGTGATAAGAAATGAGTGCTCGTGCCCGTCGACATGGTAGCACACTGGCAATGCATACAAACAAATCCCTGAATCAGCTTGAGATGGCCAACTGCATTTGTATCAACTAAAACCCGATAACGAAAAACAGAGATCCTGGCGGACATTAACCAAACAATTCACGCATAAGTATAGGGTCCGGTGAAAACGACATTTCTGCTCGTGAACTGATAGTGTGTATTGTCGGGCAAAAGATGTTGGGACCTAGAAAACTGGATCAGTAACACATCATAGCCGAAAGTTCAAGCGAAAAAATTTCATATTGAATTTCAAATGCTCGCAATGTCAGCAACAGTTCCTACGACATTCATCCAGCCAAGGCTCTGACTGAAATAGTTACCGAGTTAGAAAACCTGGATTCTATAACTGACCAGATATATAGTCACACCATGTTTTTTTTCCTGCATATTTCCATAATGTTTGGGTCTGCGGGCAGCTAAACCTTATATTAGGAGTGTAAATAGTGGAAGAGCAGACCTATGGCAAACAACAGCGATAATGTGTTTTGCTCTCGGGTGCCAGAGCACCCACTTTTTAAAAAATTGAAAAATATTTAAACGAGTTTCAAAAAATCCAAAAAATAACCAGGTGATACATATGCATGTCCTCTACGTATATGATGATTATGGGTGCAAACAAATCGTATTACAAGGTACATAAAAATAAGAAAATTTGGGGTTAGTAAAAAGTGAAAAATAGTATGTTGAATCTGTTAGAATTTTCTCTTTTTTTCTGTAGCCCAAAATATAATTTAATTTTTTACGAAATTTCTTGCGTATGTATGTAACATGTATTTGTGTAAAAAAATGCAGATCTTATTGAAGCAAAAAAGTATGATTTTCAAAAATTTCAAACTACTGGGAGTAATGTGCCCTAGAGCCAAAAATACAATCATTTGTTTTTTTGCTTTACATTGTACGCCGCGGGCATACGTTACTTGTATTGATAAAAGTACGGATACAGATATGACACAAATACAAGCAACATAAAATTAGGAGAAAACAAATGATTAAACTACTACAAACCATCATCGCCACAACTATCAAGCATTCACGTCTTCCGCTGTTGCCGGAGAAGAAGAACACCAGCAGTTAGTCCACATCTTGACGCTGAATAAACCCCTTGTCATAAGGACTTAATGAGTCGCAATAAGGAACATCGAGAGGAGCCCTCCGAGCCGGAGAAGAAGAACACCAGCAGCCCCGTAAGGCTGGATTTATCCCGATAAGGAACATCGAGAGGAGCCCTCCGAGCCTCTTCAATGTTGAATCTAGGGCCAACGCCACCCCCAACCTTTAATAGGCGGCCGTATCACCAACCATCTTCCGCACATCCACATCAGTCAGCACGGCCGTACTCCAAGAGCAACCCCTTCCCGCCGTGACGCCTACACACAACGTTTGAAACTGTTCCAACAGACCGGACTCCACAAGCCTCTCGCCGGCGCAAGCAACACCTCCGATAAGCAGAACAAGTGTTGAAAGACCATTATTCCTATGAACACCGTCAGCCCCACCATGAGGCAGACGGAGGAAACACAAAACCTAAAAAACTTCGAACGAAAACACCACACTAACGAGAGCCGGAGCTCCTCTTCCCCTTGGTCCACCAAGACGGCGAGCGGAGTGGATGGGGAGCGGAGGATCGCCAACAGGGAACTCTGTTGTGCAACCGCCTGGTGGCTAGGTTAGAAACACGGGGGAGGAAAAGAACAGAATCTATTGCAAGTTTGCAACAATCATTTGTTTTTATTTAGCTGCTAACAACAGACCCATAGACCTTCTTCTTTTTTACGAATGACCCATGCATCCATGTAGGATTTAATAGCCTGACGGCAACACCACTATCTGCATTTCCAGTATTCTCAATGGCAGGTGTATACTCTATACGAGCTTTTCTGATGGCTCATTCGTTTTGCAACAAAAACAAATAGAAAAATATTAATGGCTGCGTTCAGAAGAGCATAACCAACAGAGCAACACATTTGTGAATTTTCTTTGTATCTGCTTTTGGGTATTGTAAAAAAAAAAAATACATTACCTGTATCTCTCTTGCGTTAGAGGACGGGTAGCTAATTTCTAGATGGCAAATTAGGGTCGTAGATGCGTAATTTGCTCACACGTATGAAAATCGGTCTCTAATATGGAAACCACGGACGGAAAATCTCGAATACTACCAGTTAAGCCCACGTATGAAACTAATGGGCCATGTTATTGGAAACATTACTGCTGCATTATATGGCAAATCTTTGTAGATGGCAAATTATGAAACCTATACATCCGTCATCCCTTACACGTATGTACACCCGTACGTAAGAAGATCTAGAGGTACGTACGTACGGCCGGCCTTCGCCCTATATATAGTTATACCGTAGCTAGCAAGCAAATCAACCTTCAGGCCCTGTTTGTTTCTCAGGGTTTTCTGGGGTTTGGTGGGGATAAACCCGGCCCATTCCCGGAACCCGAAATGTAAAAAAAAACCTGTTTGTTTCTCGTGGTTTTGGGCCGGTATTTTCCCGGCCTTTTTCCCACTTCTCCAAACCCGGCCCAAACCCGGCGCAAACCCCCCGATCCCCAAAACGCTAGCCCTACCTCGCGTTTTTCCAATCCCGAGCGAGAGAAAGAGGCGGCGGCGCGACGGCCGGAGAGAGGGGCGGGCCGACGACCGGAGAGAGGGGCCACGGCCGGAGAAAGTGAGGCGGCGGCCCAACTCGGAACCTCGCCGTTCTTCGATACCTTCTCCGGTATGCTCTCTCTCTCGCGCGGATCGAAGTCTCTGGATCGATGCGCACGTCTCCGCCGGCCAGGTCGCGTCGTCTTGGCTGGGCCTGGAGTCCGTGGTCGCTGTTCACTTCTGCTCTCTGCTCTCTGTGATGCCAATAGAAGTCCGTGGTGGTTGTTGCAGGAATAAAGTAGATCATCCATCTGAGATTGTGTTTGCTGACTACTAGTCTGGGCATTCCTTTTCTTGTTCTTGTTCTTGTACCACCAATTTATTTCATCCTAGTTTCGGATGATCTGAAGTGATGCCACTGGCGGCGTCGCGTGCGGAGCCTGTGTTCGTGTAACAAGTAAATGATGTCCGTTACTTTTGGCTATTAGCAAGACAATCATTTTGTTTCGTTAATTTGCATGATGCAAGAAATGAAAGGAGATGTACAAGAAAATCTGCAGATGATGTTTAGGAATCTTATGTCCTGTATATGCATGGAGGCATTTAGAAGTGGCGCTCATTGAGCTAAACAAGTGTTCAGTTATATCCGCTAGTCAATCCTCCGGTTTGGTACTTAGTATCAGCAATTTCTACAGTATCTACATAGAACCTTGTCTCCTTGTCACATATAGGAGACTTGCTTCGTGGTTGTCTCAATAAGAAGGTGATTTCAATTATGTTATTAGTGTGCTGTATCTGTATCTCTGGTTTTCAATTATGTTATCAGAATGGTGTGTATGTATGAATAGTTTCTTGTCACTATGCTAGGTTCAGTCGTAAGCCTCACTAGCAGTGTGTGTTGCTGACTACTAGTCTAGTGGTGTATCCGGCTGTCCCATAAGCCTTTTCTTGTTTTCTAACGTTTAAACTGCAGCTGATTGTGGTCCTTAACTTTGCTTCTGTAAGAATTGTCTCACTGCCTTCCTCACTTCGTTTGATATGGATCGAGAGACAGCCATCCTTTGGCTTCGGCAAGAGATTCAAGAGCTGCCTTGATGTATAATTACTCTTCCTGTTTATTCTTGGCTTTCAAAGTATTTTTGGCTGTAGCTTGCTAGTGTAGCCTGCGGAGAGAAGTCAATTTGTGATTGTGTTTGCTGACTACTAGGCTGAGCATCTCCTTTTCTTGTTCTTTTTTTAGAAGGGCTCCTTTTCTTGTTCTTGTTCTTTTACCACCAATTTATTTCATCTTAGTTTCGGATGTACGAGATGCATAATTCAGCGATTCACTTCTGATTAGCACGTGATACAGGGATGCGTTTCGCTATGCTGTGTTCAGTGTAGTTACTTGTTATTCACTGGTCAAATGTGAAGACTGATTGAAAAGGTGTAAAAGGACTGCAGCTCGATGAATTATTGCTTGTAAGATAGTTCTGTTCAAAATCTTACTGTCTAGAGTATGTACAGTTCTTATTGCACATTTTTGACAAACGATGGTACTGATTGGCTCATGAAGTAACCATAAGTTGTATACTGTGCCATTCCTTTGTGTTCAACGAAGCTTAAACTTGAACATATATCTACTAGTTCGGTGGTTTGCATAGTCTCATGTTATTAAGGACTGTCTCAGTTGTATCATTCTGCTTCTATAAGCAAAGCATGCATGAGTAGCATCAGCAAACCTGCTTGAGGTCCATGTGGTCCATGTTAATCTCGGTGGTTTGCATAGTCTCATGTTACCTAGCAGCTTGAATTTAGTACTCCACTGCATCTTCTTTAGATTCTTACATTTACATGATTTTCGAAACTTTGTTAGGTACAGGCCGATGCATGAAGTGAAATTGCTACGAACCATTGTCAAAGATTGAAGTTCTACATGTTGTCATTCCACTTGAAAACCTGTTCCATGCTGGAGAAGAGATACTGATGCTTGTAGTCTATAATGATATTTGCGTCCTGAAAATGTTGCCACTTATATTTGCAGTCTGTAATATAATCCTGTGCTTGGAATACATATTTGAATTTCTGCACTGGTTTGTGGATCTGCTTTAGAACTTGGTATCTGAGAAAAAGATTGGATTTTTATCACTGATTATGCATTGAGAGTGAAAATCCCTGTCTACCGTTTGTTTTGTGGGGATTGGGATTGGGGATTGGGGTTTGGTGTTTGGGGAATTTTGTGGGGATTGGGTGTGGGAAGGGTTTTTCCCAATCACCTAGGGGATAAACCCACCAAACCCCAAAAAACCCTGAGAAACAAACATACCCTCAATGAGCTGATATGCCATACATTGTAACCGCCAGCGGCGGCGGTCAAGCATCTGGCCGTACGCCGCCCCTTTCCTCTTCCTGTGGTGGTTTGCCAACCTCGACGAGAAAACCAGGGAGCACCTGTACCTCCTGAAGCACGTGGAGGAAGGCGGCTGCCGCAAAGAGTTCGATACGGCCATCAACAAGTGCTGCCACGCCTCGTCCGATGACGCCGACGGCGAGGCGTGCATCAAGGCCACGGCGGCGCTGTGCAAGTGCTTCGCCAAGAGGCCCGACTGGTTTGGGGCTCACTTCACCGACCACATGGACAAGGGGCTGGACCAGGACACGAAGCCGACGCCGGAGCAGATCGAAGAGGAAGAGCCGTATAGGTGGTGAACTGGCATGAGGAGGAGCTAGCTCGATCGATTTCCTTAGGTTAATTATTAGTCTTTCTATCATATATCACTGGATCAGAGGAAATAAATTTCAAGCTTGTAGATCTCTTTAAGTAATAGAGCCGCGATGCTACCTACTTTATTAGGTGGAGGACATAACTAGATATCTTGCACGACCAAATTGAAAAAGGGAATGTGCACTCTGTTCTTCTTCTTCTTTATATAATGAATTAGCTGCAGGGGATACCACATATATTAAGAAGTGGGACAAGTTAATTATATGCAGCTGTAATGGTAATCCCGTATATAATGTGATCGCCACCCTTGGGAACGTGGATTGACGCGGCAGATCGCGTCCAGCTGGCATGGTTGGCATGGCAGATTGAACCTGGAGCGACGGTGGGGCGATCTTTGCTACTAGAGCTACGATGAAAATTCAGTCCAGAGCAGCTTTTGTGTCAATAATTGGTCACGGTAAGTTGGACAATAAGGTATGTGCTGCTAAAGTGCTTGACGACAACTTCAGGCTGCCTGGATTTCAAAGGGCTAGGCGTAGCAAAAATGCATCGCCCTCCTTTTGCAAACAAAAGAAAAGTGCTTGACCGACAGACATCATCATAATATAAAAAAATCAGAAGTTCATAAGCAACAGAGCAGCATAGTTGTATCATTGATCAAGAGCATTTCATGACTTGCTCTCAAAGGCCTTGCCGCCTTGGCGTGGCTCTTGAGCTTGTCCTCAACGGCCAATAATTTTGACCGTTCCAAATTTTGACACCATGCAGACTCTTTGGATCACACAGCAAATAATTGTTCATGATAAAAAGTTTATTAATAGAGCAAAGCACTTGAAACATCTAAATATATAATTCAGCTCCGACTCACAAGTCCAACTAACGACGAATGCAAGTTTACAACACATATTACACAACGTGCAAATTATTACAAGTTTCGATTCGACTGCTGAATATTACAACAACTCATTCAAACCGTATTACATAGTCCACGGCCAGTGCAGGCCGGGTCACGACGGACCAAAGCTGCTGGAGAAAGCATAGACTAGGCAGCACCTGACGCCGGTGCCGCCGTGTCACCCTCCCCTGCTGCACCAGATCCAAGCGGCGGAACCTGCACATAACAGAAATGCCATTATTATTATTACTAACATGTTTACTACCGATGCTTGTCATTTCGCTATATTAGATAGATCAAGTTCACAGGGAGCATGGCAATATGCACAACGCACACATGATCTGCTCACATACTTATGCACTAATGAGAGATGAGATGGATATAGTCTCTGGACCGATTTTCTCATAGGAAATGGGTGAGGCTTCACCATGTCAAAGTAGGTATACAAATCAACGAGTAGATATATATGCAGCAGCCACATAAGTTCCCAGGTCTGTGTAGATAGCTAGCTTTAGAGCACGCCCAGCTCAAGACAAAATCAAATGGAGCTAGCTAATTAATCGATGGAATCGATCGATGGGTCAGTGTTGAATATTTAGGCTTTAGGTAGCATAAATAAAGAGGCCCCAGTGTCGCAATATTTAGGCTCTAGGGGCCTGATCGATGGAGCTAGCTAGCTACGTAAAGGAAATGCTGAAACTAGTAATAATTAATTAATGGAGTTGGCTAGTAATGACTGAACGTGAAGCTGAGAACAAAACAAGGAAAGAGCAATGAACAACTGGGCAGATGATGGGAATACAAGCTTCATGTGCGTACACACCTTTCCTCATGATGTATTGCTCACCACACAGTACAGTGGGGACGGTTTTTTTTTTTTTCCTGCGCTGCGAGCCGCACGGCAGCCTCTGCTTTTGCCAACTCTGCATCGCTGGCTTCCTCCTGCTCAACGTGAGACACGACTTGCTCGAGGGAAGGGAGGTGGCGCATGCCCAAATCAAAGTCTTCACAGGAGGCCCACTTAGCAGGGAAGACGAAATCCAGGAATTTAAGCCTTGGCGCTGCTCCTTGTGGAAACGGAAACGTAGACGGCAACACACCATAATGACTCAACGTGCAGTGTGTAAGACACGGGAATGCGCCAGAAGAAATGACAGGCACTTCCACGTCCACATCCCCTCGTGAGAACTCACGACCACCCTGATCTAGCCTGAGAGAACAAAGAGCAGGCATCAGCCCAAGAACCCGGATGTGCTCCGGTCGCACATCCTCCACACGTATATGCAAATAGGAGAGGAGAGAAAGCGACCAAGGATTAATCCATGACGGCACTCTCTTGAACCAACTGTACTTGGACGGCATCCACAATCTACGGAGTTGTGGAGGAGGCACCCAACCTTCGCTCATGAAATTGATGCGGGCGCCACTACTGCACCATATATCTAGACTTTCCAGTTTGCACAAATTACCTAGGGATTTCTCTAAAGCTTTGTCCACGCTCTCATCAGAACCACTGTAATGAATACAGAGCGCCCTGAGCTTGGTCAGATGGCCCAACCCTTTCACAACATCGAGGTCCTCGTCAAACTGTCCCAGCACCGTTAGAACTTCTAGGGAAGTCAGGTTCCCTATACCAGATGGTAGCTTCATATCGCCGTCAACATACAGGCACATCAGACGTCTTAGTTGAGCAACACTCGACGGCAGTACTTCTATCTCAGTGCCTCTTAAGTCCAAGGTAATCAAAAATTGTAGCTTTCCTATTTCACGGGAAGTTCCACCACATGGGTATCTTTTATCCCTAAGTACCTCAGATGTATCAGATTCTCCACATACCCAATATCCGAGATATCGCAACCTTCCAAATCCAACACGCGCAGAACTCGAAAACATGAGATGTCCAACACTTTCCCAGCAACATTATGTGTGCAAATGGTAACAGATCTCACATGCTCCATCCTGCTGGTATCCACATCTATCTTGCAGTTTTGGATAGACAATCTGCGAACCTTGCTTTCCGAGTTAGGCATTCTTCTTCCAGTGCCATCCAATATGGTGACAAAGTTTTCTTCACTTGACAATGAGCATATGAGGTCGAGCACCATGTCATGTACACGGCAAGCTTCTACCTTTTCTTTATCTTCGCCTATTGGCTGGATCATACTTCTGTTGACTAGTTCATTGAAGTAGCTATCGCCGAGCTCATATAAGCTAGTTTCTTGTTTTTCACTATAAACAAAGCCTTCTGATATCCATCTCCAAATTAATCTGCTTTTCTTAATCTCGTGATCTTCTGGGAAGATGCTAAGATATAACAAGCAAGGTTTCAGATACCAAGGTAGATCATAGTAGCTTAATAATAATATATTTTTCATCTGCTCCAAACTGCGATCTTCGTGAGTCCATGACCAATGGAACTGAGCAAAGCATACCACTGGTCCTTTCTTTTTATCTGATGCTTATTAGCTAGAAGACTTGCTATAGTAATAATAGCTAATGGTATGCCGCCGCATTTCTTCAAAATGTCTTTACATACTTGTAGCAATTCTTGAGGACACCCTTCCTCAGAAAATACTCTTTTACAGAAGAGTGTTCTTGATACATCATCAGAAAGGGGTTCCATTCTGTAAATACCATCCCCAGAAGAGCAACATGCTTAGAGACATCAACAATGCGGGTTGTTGTGATTAGTCGGCTTCCGGGACTCTTCTTGGAGAAAGCACACTGAATTAACTCCCATGCTTTTCCACTCCATATATCATCAATTACGATGAGGTACCTTTCCAAATATAATAATTAGTTAAAAATCAATACAATGAAGGCATATAAAAAAGATATTAGTACATCAGTTACTTCTAAGTAAACTCGACCAAAGTGCATAATCTGAGACCTGGATCCCCTCCCCACCCACAGACACACACATAGTTAAGATCGCCGACTTAGAATAAGGATTTCTCAGTCGCCTTAAAAATATGCACTCCCTAATTGTTAAATGATGGGTTACGTAGTAACTATAGGAATTTACATGAAAAGTATAAATTAACAATATGCTATCAAGAATTCAAGATACATATGCACTAGTACAAAACGATGTCATGATTTTACTAGAAGAAATGAAAATTGGTCTGTAAAAGAGGGAAAAAGCATATGTATGTACCTCTTGTCATTAAGGTATTCAATGATATCGTCAATGAGATGCTTTTCGTCCCTTGCTGCATTATGTATGTTTTCATACTTGACCTTGTCAAGTCCATAGAGAATATCCTTGAAAACCTTTTTCATTTCAGGGTTTTGCGAAACCGAGACAAAAGCACAACAATCAAATTGCACTTTGATCTTGTCATATGCTGCTTTGGCAAGAGTTGTCTTGCCTAATCCACCAAATCCAACAATAGAGATCGTCTTCAACGGATGCTTTTTCCAATCATCACTTTCAGTCAACATGTTGATCAACTTGTCTCGTGGTTCTTCTATGCCGACGAGCTCTGTCACATCTGTGTATAGGGCCATCATGCGAGGGTCAACACTAGCACCAGCGCCGGTGTCCCGCATCTCATGCTCATACCTTTGATGTAGCTTGGCCAACTGCTCGGCTTGATGGACCGCTTCTTCCAAAGCATCAGAGATCCGATGGAGATGCTTGCCATTCTTGAATAACATTTTCACCTTCTTGAGTACCTTCTTGACTCTGTTCTTCGGGTTGGCAGGTTCACCACCATCCTCCACGCGCACCATGAAAGCATCAACGATGTCCTCCATTTGATAGGACAACTCCTTGACGTTTCCTGCCCAGATCTTGACCCCCTCATCAAGCTGGTCAGCCGGCACTTTGGCCACCTTGCGGAGGGCAGCGTGCATCAACGTCAGCTCTGTCACGAGAGACTCGATTCTTTTCCTCACTTGTTTCTCCATGGTGAGCTCGCCGATGAGCAGCTCACCGAGCTTCGGGAGGAGAGGGCCAATAGCCCCCATAGCGATCTCCATGCCTCGACCTTGATCTCTGGTGGTATTTTGGGTAAGCTAGCGCTATGCGGTTGCTCCGAAGGCACTCTGCACGATCGATTGGTAGGAGACACATCACCTCCCCGTATACTGGAACAAAAGAAAGATATATAATCTGGAGGAGAAAATTCGGTAACCATTACCTGGCGGAGCACTGCTGTGTAGTACGTCGAGGCAAGTTTGAGATAATCAGGACGACGGATCAGCTCTGGATGCGAGGTGAGAGAGACGATTAGGAGACTTATTATAGCAAAGCAGCGTCTCCTTGAGCTAGCGAACATATTTTTCTTCCAAGCTCCTTGAGCCACTTATTATAGCAAAGCAGTCGTCCTCTGTCCACCAAGAAAGCAACTTTTTTGGGTGGCCGACAAAATAATAAAGACAACATGCAGCCTGGCCACCTGCTACATTGACGGAGACGCTGCAACAATGCAAAGCAATTTCGTTTGAGAAAAGAGAACTGCTACGCTACAGGTGTGCTTGTCCACTGGCAAAAGAGAAAACCAATGGTTGGAGGGGCAAGACTTGACGGCTTGGCATCTTTAATGCGATTTTTGTGAGATGGCACCTACAATTGCATGAAATTGTATAGTTAGATTACACATCCATACCCCAGCTTTGCAGAATTATCATCAACCGGGTTGCATAACAGTCCCTCATCTTTTGTAAATCCTTGTTAGCCCCCTCCCCAGCCAGAACAGATAGTACAGATTTTAGCACCCTGTATATGCTGATAGTGCTAAATACGCGCGCTCCTTTTAACTTTGCGGTCGTTGGGCCGCGGCGCGGCGACGATAATCACGGATTGAAAAGCATACATGTTGAGTGCATTTTTTTTGGGTGCAGATCGAAAAAACCTTTTACTACCTCCGATCCATATTAGTGGGCACAACTTTGTCTAGATACACATGTATCTAGTCTAAATACTTAACTAGATACATATGAATTTAGACAAAGCTATGCCCACTAATATGGATCGGAGGGAGTAACTTATAGCTAACCCTATTATATGAGCATTTAATAGTACTAGTTTTTCATGACATGGCAGTATAATATAACCGGTTGTTGCTGTATACTACTCCCTCCGTCCCAAAATAACTGTCTTAGATTTGTTAAAAAGTGGATGTATCTAGACATGAAACAAGTATACATACATTCACTTTTGAACAACTTTGAGACACTTATTTTGGGACGGAGGGAGTATATTATTAGCCTTCTCTTAGCGTGCGGCTATCAAGCGCATATCATGCGGGGCCTGCCGATCACGTGGAGGAGATAGATTTTCTGCTGCCTAGCTTAACCCGACGCAGTCATGTGGTCGACGAGGCCAGATCGGATATCTACCCGATGAATAAAGTGAACGTAAATCAAAGATGGGAGCACCGGTGCATAGTCTTCAGGATGTGGACGAGACATTAAGCCATGCATGTGGCCTCTGAATGGTCACATCGCAGGCTGTCGGAAGCACCTGGTCCATGTGCTGACCATGACCATCACCTCTGGTCATTGGCTGCACGGAATGTGCGAGCGCGCCAGTGCCTCTTTCTATGTCAATGCTTTATCTGAGCAAAGCATAGTAATTGGTGGCCACACCCCTCCCATCAATTGGAGTGAGGATCAATTGGAGTGAGGGACCATGCAAAACAAACACCGATCACACTTGTTATAGCATCTCCAATCGGACCCCCAACTTTGGTCCTATTTGTCCGGACGGACAGCCCTGACAGGAGAGAGAAAAAAATGTCACCCAATCGGACCCTCCACTTTATTCCTTCATGTCCGGACTATCCGGCACCCCTACTTTCAGCTCATATTTACGGTGGAAATGAGAGTGCCCCAGACGTATCGGGCCACTCTGCCCCATAGGACGTGGCCCACACTATACCACCTTTTCTTTTTCTTTTCTTTTTCTCTCTTCATCTCCAACAAGAAATGAGAGTGCCCCAGATGTACTAAACCTGCATTTTTTTTATATGTCGGATGCAGACTGGGAGAAGGATCGGGAGCATCAATTGGCGGGCACCATCGACGGGAGAGGGTGTCGCACGAGTGCGGTGGCGAGGCACAAGGAGCTCGATATCTTTGCATGCCTCGCTCGCTGGTGGTACCGCAAGCAGTTGACAGGAGACATTGGCCGGCTGGACGTGGATCGCCCAAGGTGGGAAAGGCCTGAAGGAGGTGGGGTGGGGGATGCAAATGGCGGGAGACTGAAAATGGACGGGAGGGAGGGGAAAGTGATAGGGAGGAGAAAGTGTGGCTGACGTGTCGGCCCCGTCGTCAGATCCGATTTGGCTGCGTTGCCGCATATTGCCGGTGAGTCCGCTTGCGTCCCTAGAAGCAAGGCACAAAGCGGGGTTGTCGGACGCTATATTGGGGCGTGCCGACAACTTTTGAACTATTGGATGCGCCGCTGGGGGTCGATTTCGTGCCGGCGCATCCAATAGGCCTATTGGGAGCGCCACTGGACGTGCCGGTGGAGATGCTCTTAATATCAAAATTGCAGTCGATATTGCGTCAGAATTAAGATACACATTGTCTCGTCATTAAAATAATGACCGAAAAAAGAATGTGGTCGTTGTTACTTTTAACAGCGGAGCCTATAACGACAACTAATGACCACCACATTGTGGTCGTTAATAACTTTTAGCGACCATAATCTAATTAACTTTTAACGACCACCTATGTCGACGTTAGAACCTTTTTCCTTGTAGTGTGAACTAACTAGAAAAGAAACACAGTTTAGACATTGAACTTTATTGGGCCTTTGAAATTAAAGTGATTTTTTTCTTTATGTGGTGTCCACGTGGACCTGTGCTTACTAACGTTGTTCTACATGATACACAAGTTCACCGACAATGGGAGGTGATGTGCCACAGCGTTTTAGCTTTATATTCAAGAGTTCAGATGCAAATCAGGAAGTAGGGGTATATATAAAACTATTTTGTGCACCCTACTCACAATAGATGAATAGAGAATACACTGAAGATTTCTCTGTTCCAAATGAACTCAAGTTAGAAAATCGCATACAAGGTATGCATTAAGCACACAACTAGTTCTATCAACTAGGTTACTTCCAATGTGAATATGTGTTTGCAAGAAGTTATAACATTTTATACTTCTTAGGTACAAACATTGAAATGTAATGCTCTCTACTCTTTCCAGAATAGGGAGTACTACCACATGCGTGGACTGATTATACCTCTTTATCTTTTTAATTTACTTCATTATTGAATACTAGATACCCCAAAGTGAGTGTTGTGGCGTCTTATAATAATTAGTGAGCTATATAAAAAATAATAAAAATGTATAACACACACATATGTAAGGTATATTGCATATAGGACTACACACACCAAGGAGTATGTAATAGGAGTCCTATATATATATTAAATACACTAGCAAATATACCCGTGCGTTGCAACGGGAAATAAAAAATTAAGTTCTAGCTAGTACATAAATGACGTGTCACAGCGACCAACAAATTTTACCGCCCACGGAGGCATAACCAATTTCAGCACGTCAACAGAGTCAAGGTTTTAGATTTTGTTTTGCAAATTTTACCTCCCTTGAATGGAATGGTGAAAATTCGTTTTTTTTTCTGGGAAAGTCTCGGACAAAAAGAACAATTCAAATTTTCAAATTTGTAATGAATTTGATGTTTTGTATTTCGGCCCAATTTTTTTGGAATACTATCATAACCTTACACATTTTTCCCTCTGATAATATTTCTATTCACAAAATCTGGTGTAGCAATATCAGTAAAAACATCCCAACAATACTGTTTCTAGATACCCAAAAAGTCATGTTAAATATGCTACTGATCATGCAGCACGACTCGTGTAACAAACCAGTTAGTGTGCACTTCTCAGTCATACGTACGGACCATCCTCATCTCGCGGCTGATCTTGAGCTTGAGCTCCCCATGGAGGAGGTATGTGTTCCCTAGCTTACCCGCCAATACCATAGTACCAAGCTCGTCGGCCTCGAAGCTAAAGCTGTGGACATAAGACTTGATGGTCTGTACAGCGACACGTCTGCAGCTCTCCCTTGATAATGAACAAAGATCAATCCCATTCATTGTGTGCTGGTTCAGACTCACCTGCATCAGTAAGCTCAGATTTGTGAGCATCACCATAACTTGAGTTGCAGCACTGAAGGAAGGACGGAGCGACATGGCGTTGGACATCATAGAGGTGTCCACCACTGCCAGAAGAATATGGCGTCGGCTCGCACAGAGCGCAGCGAATAGAGAAGGTTAATTCACCGTGATAAATCTTGCTTTGTCCTGTCGGGAGCTTGCAAGGGAGGAACAGGGTGGAGCCGCGCTGGACGAGAGAGGCAGCGAAGGGGTCCAGAATCGGGCACGGGTTGAGGATGACGCCATCGGACGGGAGATCACCAGAATCGGACTCCAGCCTGACCTCCTGCCGAAGCTCCCAGCCCAGCCGCCATGGCCAGCACCAGAAGGAGGAGGAGAAGATCAGGGACCCAGATCTGAATAGAAAGAGGAATACCGTGGTTGTGCTCACGCAAGAACCCTAGATTAGAACTAGACTAGAAAGAGGAATACAGGCGCCCTCCAAGTGGTACTGTTCATCCGAGCAGTTGTGGATGAATAATATCACAGGTCCTTAGCTAGGTGACAGTTTATCATCTGAAACCCAAGGGATTCATCCGTATAGGCTTGGCATTTCCCACCTGATAGTAGAACAACTATGTGGCTGTTACACACATTTCAGTACTGATGAATGGGAAAGACTTTTTTCGTTTTGTCCCCTCGGGGACATCCGATAAGACTTTTTTCGTTTTATCTGACGATATTATCTCATTGGGGTTATTCTAATTACCGATTTGTTCAGGATGGTACTGTAGTTTAGACTGCAGGAGGGAGGCTGGAGGTGTTTTTACATATACTGGCCGCGTCTGATTATATACGCCCTATCGGCAATCTCATCTTGTCCAACCAAGAATCATGTCTTGTTGTGGATGTCTTCACAGGTGTTAGTGTCTCACCTCCACAACTACCATTAACAGTTCATGCTCTTTCGTCACATGCTACCCTCACAGGTCCTCTTGTGTCACCCAACTCACATCTCATGGTCACCACTCAATCCTTGAGTTTCTTTTGGCGTGTTGGTACTAACTCTTGGGTGATAGGTTCTGGCGACTATGGACCGTTCAAGCAAACAGTGGTCTTCAAAGGCCAGGTCTTTTGCACGGATAATGCTTGCGGGCTGTTTATTGTGCACTTGGTACCCCATATTCGCATACAGAAAATAGTTGATTGGGGAGAAAGCATGATTATCAGTAGACTCCAATTTCCCCTAAACTGGCTTGTGCCATGCGGTGATATGCTTCTAGTGGTTCTTTCTCCACGACTTTTCGTCTCAACTGGGGATACATTTGAAGTCTTCCGCCTGGACTTATTGACTGAACCTGCAAAGTGGGTGAAGGTTGAGAAGCTAGAGAACTGGGCGATCTTCATCAGCAAGGACATGGGAAGCCAAGTATTGTGTTGCATGGATCCAGAGAGATGGGGAGGAAGGAGCAACTGCATATACTGCTATGTTTCTGAAGAGTGGATCGCATGTGAGTTGGGCAAGCCACTGCACGGAGGTGCCTCTGTTCTAAGATTTGAGCGTGGCTGTATGATGCAACCTCTGTGGGTTGTGCCCAGTATGTTCTATCCGTGTCTGTGATGATCAATGGTCTTGACGCATGGTAACTCGCCGTAGCAGCTTCCGCTGTTAGAATTTGTAAGATATATATCTAGACTTTATGGATGTCTAGTCCAACAAGGTTTGAACCTTTGATATGTCGTACCATGTTGGCACTATTCATATTTGTTTGGAGGTATGTCGTGCTCGACCTCTGACCTCTTAGTTCAGCATGCATGGAAATGATGTTTCCCTTTAAGCCAGCTTGTTTGGAAAATCCGCTCTTAGAGCAGAGCACGGTGGCTCTTTTACAGTCATTGGTGTAGGAAATGTTCACGGTGGCGGTGGGAGCACCACTAGTGGAGACAGGGCCTCCTGTTCCGGGCCGTGAGGGGTTTCTGTCCCGGGTCGAGAACCGGGACAGGCCAGGCGGGACTAAAGGGCAAACCTTTAGTCCCGGGCTTGTTACCAGCTGGGACTAAAGGACACCACGTGGCCGCCTGCGGAGCGTGCTGGGGGCGAACCCTTTAGTCCCGGCTCGTATAACGGACCGGGACCAAAGACCCACCACGTGGCCGCTTGCGGAGAGCGCTGGGTGCAACACCTTTAGTCCCGGCTCGTATAACGGGCCGCGACTAATAGTTTTTTTTCTTTTTTTATTTCTTTAGGGTTTAGGGTTTATTTGTTTTCTTTTATTTTCTTTCTTCTTGTTTTCTTTTAGCGGTATTTCTACGCTATCACATACCGTACACGTTCGTGCATATATAAGATAACTTGTCTTGCGATCGAGCATACAAATATATACAATTTTGATAGTTACATGGAGATCACAATTACCGGGACTAGAGCCCGTATATTCGATTACACGGCCGGGGATCATCAGAAGCGCCTATTCACACTAAATTCTCCGGCGTCGTCTACCATCTCGCTCAACAAAAATCCCGCCAGCTCCTCAGCAATTGCTAGTACGCGTTGCTGTGGTAGGAGTCGATCCCGCATTCTCGAACTATATAAGAAAAGGAGATCAATATGAACATCAATCATGATAACAAAAAGTGACGGTAATAAAATAATGTTGTGAATGTATTGCTTACGTCGACTCTATAATCATTGTGCTCAGTGGTAAACGTGCGAATGAACTCGCAAACGTAGTATCCACATAGATTCGTCCCCTGTGGCTGCCTCGCGCACTTTACGAGAATAGAATTCAATCAAAATAACAATCTAGCATCATAATTGTATTGAAACTAGAAGTAAAGAGATGCGTGGACATATCTCGTACTACTTACCGGATCGGAGTAAACGTCAGCTTCTCACTCCAGGAACCCACCACCACTCTTGAACCGGTTCCAAACCCTGCCCGGCAAAGAAAATGAATTAATGAGTTATTCATTACCTGATATCTCATGAAATCAACGAAAGAGACCGATATAGCGCGAAAATTACTCTGGAGCATGTCCTGCATGCTGCGGAACTCTTCCAGGGTCTCTTTAATGGGTCCATGACTTCAACTATTCCCTTATCAACTGAATGTTTAGCAGAATCCAGTGGAACCTGCACACGTTTATATATACGTCAGTAACTCATCAATTACAGTTAACATCGAGTAAGCAAAAGTGAATGTGTACAACATAGTAAGACCCTCACCGAAGTTGTAAGGAAACAGTATGTGGTCACAGAAATTTTGCTCCGTAGAAACCTTAGAAGGTTTTCCTCCGTCTCGTCGGGTTTCGTCGTTAAAGAATTATATGTACTTTATCTGGGTCAATGAACCCAACACTATAGATCTTTCTTTTACATTCCCGGATCTTCATTCTGCATAATAGAGTACAAAAGGATATAACGAGGATAATTAAAATGCAATGAACTGAACAACTGAAAAACTGAACAACTTATAAGTAGACAATGAATTCAACAACTTACAGACAGTAGCAACTCATGAGACATTTGTCGAGGGCGTCGAAATTGTATAACTGGAAGAGTTCTGAAAAGTCAACATGGACCTCGTCTTCTCGGAAGTAGTACTCATGTGGGACTTTCGCCACGATCATTATTCTGCCCTTCTGTGCTCTTCATGTACCAGTCATGCAATTTCCGCATTTGTGTTGGCAGTTGTTGCCACTTCTCTCTGCTGACCAATTCCGCCTTTGGGACATATTAGGGACTACAGGAGCCTTGGGTATATTGTCGTCTTGGGTACCAAGCAATTCCGCAACAGTCACACCCATAGCGGCCGCCAACTTCGCAGCTTCTTCCATATCCTGCTGTCCCCTGCAGGGAACGTCTGTGGATAACACCTTGAGGGGTGGGATCGACTGTTTGGCCTGTTCTCCGAGCTGGGGAACGTCCCTTCTTTTCGCACTTGCACCTTTACTTGATTTGCTCCCGCTTGCACTATCACCTGATTTGCCCTTCCGCACTTCCTTCTGAAGTGTGCGTAGATAGTTATCTGGCTTATGGTGCAAGTCATATTGCGATTGTGTTCAGAAATCACGTGCATACGCTTTTTGCTTCTCGGTGTATACCGGGGCGGCCTTGGGTTTCTTCTTTGCAAAATGCGCATCTTTTTCGGCCTTTGCGATCGCTGCGATTTCCTCGTCGGTACGGTCGTAAGTTCTGATAGGAAGATTCTTATGAGGTACTGTTGGGAGGGGCGACCTTTGTCGTTTTGGGCTGCTGCGTCGGTTAGTACTCATCGACGGATCACGCTCCGCTTATTGTCCTTAGCGGGCAAAGGCGGCGGCGAAGACGGCGGACCCAAGTCCGGCGGCGGAGATCGAGATGGACTCGCGCTGTGGTGGTCGTAGTCATGGGGTGGGCTGCTTCTTGGAGGTGTAGGTGACCTGCGACGACTCGGAGGCGGTGTTGTCCTTGGCGCCGAGCCTGGAAGCCTGATGTTGTTCTTGTCCCATAGAATGACAGCACCCACTACTTCTCCGAGTGTCCTCTCATCTTGCGGTCCAGGGATGTCAAGCAACATATCAATAAAGTCCGGTAGTACTTCATCCACCCGACTTTAGCATAGCCAGCTGGAATCTCACGGCCATCCAGCGTGCGTCAGGTGGACAAGGTACAACAATCCGACCGCCACCTTCATGGATATGTTCTTCAATTTCTGATGGAGCTCACAAGATATTGAATCCTTGATTCCATCCACGGGGTAGCCAGGACCGCCTTCTATCATTCGCCGTGCATCGTCAGCCGGGACCTCCGAGTCACCCACGCTGCTTTTACGCTGAGACGGGCCGGCGGTAATATCGAGTGCAGGATCTTGCTGGCGCACTACTCCTCTAAGTTCGTCAATCTGCTGCTGCTGGTTGTCAATTCTGGCAAACAACTGGTGAACTTGTCTCCCACCTCCTCCTCCTGTCGCCGCTTTGCTCTCGATCGGCTTCTGTAAGTTTCCATGTCTTTGGCAAACCCCATCCACCACGGACAACTAGGGCCAAAGCCTCGTGTTCGTCCTCCTTTTTCATCATTCCCGAGGACCAATGTCAGCATGTCTTTCTCTCTATCGGGACGGAACTTTAACTTCCCCTCTTTAATTTCTTTCACCACTCTAAGCCAATTGTCCCTGGGTATCCTAATCCCGTCACTGCAAATAAGGTCCCCAGTTGTTTCGTCGTATGTACTCCCATGCGCAAGGAACCAATTTCTTGCCCTCGTTTCCCATTCTTCGCGCAATGGTTCTGGTTGGATCCCTTTAGCAAGCAGCTCTTGCTCTTTTTTATCCCACTTTGGCATGGCAGTCTTGTAGCCCCCTGGCCCCAATTTATGGTGATACATTTTCATGTCAGCATTTTTCTTGTTCTTTTTTGACAGCTCCTTGGCATCTTCTGACTCCTTGTACTCCTTAAATGCGTTCCAGTGATCCGCCTGCTTCGCTAGATAGCCTTCGAATACTGGAGCAGTCTTTTTCTTCCGATAGTCTTGCCATAATCTTTTCTTCCACACCCGGAATAGTTCGGCCATCTTCGAGAGAGTCCACCGCTTGACTTTCGCCCTCAATTTTGCAGTGTCGGCAGGATCCTCCAATTCTGGCAGGGTGAAATGTGCCATGAGGTCATTCCAAAGACCCTCTTTGTACCTTTCGGCGACATACTCACTATCGTTCGCCCCTTTGCGCTGATTCCAGTCTCGAACGCTGATCGGGATGATCCCTAACCAGAACTCCGCATTGTTTTTAAATACATCGGCAGCCTTCTTGGGTTCCTTCGGTTCGCCCGTAGGGGATATGACCTCAAATGTATAATGCGTAGATGGGGCCAACTTTTTGGTCGGGCCTCGTTTGGAATTTGCTCGATGTGGAGGCCTAAGAGAAGAAACATTCGTCAATTTATATACATACAATTCAAGTAATGCATCTACTGATCGCCGAACTTCATATATACCTCGCCGGACTTCGTTATGGATCCACCGGCTTCTCCATCATCGGAGCTATCGCCTTCTCCATCATCGGAGCCGTCGGCTTCATCCTCACGTCGGTCGACCTCCATTCCATCCCCGGAGGGGTTCAGATACGACGACGGAGATTCGGCTGGATCAGCATCTGGGGCGTCGTGGATTATATCCTCGAGAATTTCTTCCTGTCTTAGGTCTCTGCGGATTGGACTAGGTGGATCCATAGTTTCTGCAAAATGCACACAATATTATTTCAAAATGCATCAAATAAAATGAGTAACAATTCCTAACACAAATTTTTTTCCTAACACAATTTTTTTCCTAACACAGTACTAAGAATTACTAACACACTTTTTTTTCCTAACACAAATTTCTTAACATAAAAAAAACATTCACTATTTATGCCATAAGACCGAAATTCAAATTTTAAAACTTTCACCATTTAGATGTAATTCAAGTGCATTTCTTCTAATTCCAACTAAAGCAATGAATACAAGTCACTTATCTAATGTGTATCAATTGTTATCATCAATACTTTAATTATTATCAATACTTTGTAATTAAAAACTTACTACAAATCTATTAAGTCACAATATATCCACTACAAATCAATTACCAAAAATTACTACAAATCAATTACTAAAAATTACTTAGTCCTAGAATTTATTTAAATGAATTATCATACCTTAAAACATAAAATGGTTTTCATAACTTATTCCATTTTGAAAATGAGTTCAAGATATTTTATATTACAAAATATTACTCTTAATATTCCTAGAATTTAATTGAGATAAAAATATACATTATAAAGCCCTATTTTAAAATGATTTGTAAAAGAAACATATAAGATTATTGAATATTAATAACAAACAATATACTTCAAATTATATAAAATATACTTCAATAATCATCAATTCATCAATATCAATAATCATCAAATCATCAAAACATCACAGTATCAAATTCTCCAATATTTCAACAACAACATTATATCAAATTTTTCTCCAATATTTACATAAATAAATACCATTCATTTTTCTGAACATTTTGAGTTAATCAAAGATTGCTCGAATCCACGCGTTTCTGGATGATTCGAACGCGCTGTGACGTAGAGGAGGTTGCAGGGAACCTTTTGGTAGCGGCGCCGCCCAATTTGGGTCGCTGGAGCAATGCCGGCGACGATGTTTGGCGGCGTTCGATGACGGGCAATGCGGCGGCGGAGCTACGGGGCGCAATAACTCGAATTGAAGGCACTGGAGGATGCAAAATCTCACCCTGAGCACGATGGAGTGGACGACGAGGTCGGGGGAGGTCGTACGGCGACGGAATCGTGCTCGCACGCGGTGGCCGGAGTTGGGGGCCTCGATTCGCCGGATTCCGTCCTTCCTACCACGGACGACTCGGTGGAGAAGTAGAGGAGGCGCTGGCGATGAGCAGCGGCCGTGTCAAAGACGGCAGCGGCGTCGGGGACAGCCTCGCCGGCGACGGAAAATTTTGGCAGCCTGGCGGCGTCCTCTGCTCCTCGCGCTTGGTCTCCGATGAAAAAATGGCTAAGGACCAACCGTGCCGCTTAAGTAGTGGAGGGACCTTTAGTCGCGGCCCGTGTCTCAAACCGTGACTAAAGGGGGGTCTTTAGTCCCGGTTTGTGCCACGGGCCGCGACTAAAGGGGTTGGAGGGCTTTTCGCGTTCCCGCGCGCTAGCCACACCTTTAGTCGCGGCCCGTGACACAAACCGGGACTAAAGTCCCCAAAAAAGGGCGCGCAACTGAATTCTTTTTTTTCAACAGAATCAGGACCTTTTTTTAAACATTTAAACATTTGAATTAAGTAGTTTTTGCATATTTTCGAATCTGACAAAACTTTCAATATGAAAAGTGTTTGAATTTGAATAAGTAATTCAAAACCATTTTCTGTTTTGTAAAATAATTAATCTAAATATTCTAAATATAGTTTTTTGTTTTTCGATTGTCAAAAATGACATTTTTTGTGAAGCAAGTACAACAAATATGGTGCAAAATGGCACGCATCCAATTATCACACAAAGTAGACCATATTTTATGGATAATCCAGAAATATTAGCAATTTTGTCGGTTTCTAGCTAATTTCGCCTACTTAAACGAATTTATGCCTATTTTCCGAAAGTAATTCAAATTTGAACTACAAGTGTGTGATAGCTTGCTCTGAAATTACTTATCTAAATATCGTTTTTCGTTTTCATGGACAATCCACAAATATTGGTAATTTTCTCGGTTTCTAGCCCTACTCTCCCGCCATTTTCCTCCCGCTCTTCTTCTCCCGCCATCTTCTCTCCCGCTCTGCTTCTCCCGCCATCTTCTCTCCCGCTCTTTTTCTCCCGGAGGAGCCTATATTCTTTCCCGCCATCTTCTCTCCCACCTGTTTCTCCCGCCAATTGTTCTGTGCTTGTTCTATAAAAACCCCGGGAGGAGATGTCGAGTTGGTAAGCATAGTCCACTCACTCGAACATGTCGAGTTTTCCTTCAGATAGTAGTTTCCCGGGAGGAATGTCGGCACTACTTTTGCAGTTTACGGTCGATTTCAAGGTAGACAATAAGAAGATCCCATTCGAAGATATTGTTAGTCAACCACCTTATCTCTGTGAGCTATCAGCGAAGCTAGTTAGGCTTGGGTGGCCACGAAGGGATTCGAAGGAAATAGAAAAAGAACTTGTGAGGCTGTATGCTAGGTGGCAGAAGAAGAAACTAACATATAGGAGTGAAGCAGATATGTTGAGTGCTTTTCGTAAACCGATTTTATGGGTCAAGGAGAGCGAGGATGAAGATGATATCTTCATGCGAGCAAGAAAGCTGCAGCAGCGGCGGCGACGTCGAAGGGCAAGGGTGCGGCATCGTCGAAGGGCAAGGGTGTGGCATCGTCGAAGGACAAGGGTGCTGCGTCGTCGAAAGGTAAGAGTGATGCGGGAGGCTGCGTCGATGGTAGATGACTTTTCTTTTTCTAATTTGTAAAGTACCATGTATCTTCAATTTATGTTGTGTTTTCGCTACTACCGATATTTTGTTGTCTGTGTAATTTATGTTGTATTTTCGCTACTACCGATATTTTGTTGTCTGTGTAATTTATGTTGTCAATGTAATTTGCATGGTTTGTTTAATATCAATGCGAAAAGTAGTCACCCATCAATCTTGGGTACATAGACAAACCATAGTTTTGGATAATTCGACCCCTTACAATGAACTACAAGAGATAAAAAATACATTTTACACGATCGTTGTCTTAGCTAGACCAGAAGTAGTTAATGACAACAATCTTGGGTATATAGACAAACCATAGTTTAGTCATACTCCTGCCTAGGCCTATAATACTCGTCCTCGTAGTCATCGTAGTCGCCGCCGTCGTCGTCACTGTCGTCGGGCGGCGCTGTCGTCGGGCGCCTGGACTGGAAGTGAGGGTAGCGCAGGCGGGGGTTATCGTCGGCCGTGATGTAGTTCATGACGCTCTGGAGAGTCCGGCCGCTCCACCACAGCCGGCGGCCGGCCTCGTTGAAGTTCGAAGGAGGCGGGCCATCCTCCTCGTACCTGGCGAGCACCCTCTCATGCCGATTGATGAAGAAGGCGTCCCAAGTCGGGCGGTAGTCGGGATGCCAGCGGGGATCCATCCGCTGCTCCGGAGTGAGCTCGAGGTAGTAGTGGTTCGTGATGGCCGCCCGACGCGCCAAACCTTGAGGGACAGGAGGGACCGGCACGCCTCCGGTGCTCAGCCTCCAGCCGGCGGGGACGTCGTAGCCGGGCGGGCAGGGGTAGTTCGAGGCGCAAAGCGCCTCCGCCTCCGAGTAGGTTAGAGTGGGTACGGTGGATGCCATGGGAGAGTGATGAGGCTGCAGATATGAGTTTTTAGATGTGCTATGCCAATGGAGGCCATGACTACATATATATAGTGAGAATTGGCGGGAAGACGGAGGCGGGAAGCGGTGGAAAGCGCGGGAAGAAATAAGGCGGGAAGAAACAGACCTTTAGTCCCCGTTCGAGCCACCAACCGGGACTAAAGGGGCTTATTTGTTCCCGCGCAATTTTACCAACCGGGACTAAAGGGATTCCCACCAATAAGGAAGAAGCACACGGATCGTGTGTTTCTTTCGAGCGCTTGTGAGCCGTTAGATCAGGGGTGTGTTTCTTTTGAGGGCTTGTGAGCCATTGGATTAGGGGTGTGTTTCTAGTCCCGGGCCGTGATACCACCCGGACTAAAGGGGCCACGACCCTATATATAGCATCCATCATTGGCAGTACACGGGTAGCAGAGAGCAAGATTTCTGAGAGGCAGGAGTTCCTAGAGCGGAGGCTGAAGGTGAACCCTCCCCTCGGTCTTATCCAAGCAGCGGCAAGGATCTCTGATGATTAGCAACATCCCCAACACTTGTTCAGACGGTTGCAGATCATCAGAGACATCTTGCCGCTCTCTGGATCGAAGGCCGATTTGTCGTAAACAAAGCATTCGGACTCCCTGCATACGCCCAAACGCTGCATTTTGATATGCGGGCACTCACGAGCCAGCGTTGGGCTGTATGCAGGAGAAACCGTGTGTTTTGTTCTATATAGAAAATCCTTCAGTTCGTCGACCGAATACAAAATCCCCAAGGTGCTGCCCTCTCCCTCCCCTACCTAGGTGTTTGATCAAATTCCCCACTCATTTTTTCAGATCTCGGCGACGATGTCCGGCCTGTTGGATGCGAGGGGCGATGTTCGGGACTGGCTCCGCCGGGCTGGCATTGGAAGGTGGTATCAGGAGGAGGACGAGCACGTCAATCGCTATGTGTTTATGTTGGATACGCCAGCGGTGTATAACAGTAGATGGTTATGGTTAAATAAAAATGGTCCCGAGATATGTATTATGGTTTTCACCACATAAAGGTTTAATACATTACTACACATCACATAAAGGTTTAATACATTACATTACGTTTAACACATCATCAACATCCCTATCTAGTGTTGTGGTTTTCTTCTGCGCCATAGCCATGGAGAATCTTCATCATTTAACAGGATGGATGGGTCAGTTTTCACTGTGAAGGGCGGAATTTCATGAAACTTATTATAATCTTCTGACATGTCTGTCTTGTCCTCAACTCCCATGATGTTTCTTTTCCCTGGAAGAACTATGTGGCGCTTTGGCTCATCGGACGATGTATTCTTTTGCTGATTTCTTTTTCTCGGTTTGGTAGACATGTCCTTCACATAGAAAATGAGCCACATCGTTGGCTAGAACGAATAGTTCGTTCATGTACGCAAGATTCTTGAGATCCACTGTTGTCATGCCATACTTTTGGTCTACATCTACCCCGCCTCCTGTCAGCTTGACCCATTTGCACCGAAACAAAGGGATCTTGAAAGAAGGTCCATAGTCAAGTTTCTATATCTGCTATATGCAACCATAATATGTGTCCTTTTTCCCATTGTCGTTTGTTGCATCAAATCGGACACCACTGTTTTGGTTAGTGCTCTTTTTATCTTGGGTTTCCGTGTAAAATGTATTCCCATTTATCTCGTACCCTTGGAAAGTACATATAGTCGAAGATGGTGACCTGGCCAACAAGTACAGCTGATCTCCAATAGTGGTGTTATTCATGAGATGTGTCTACAACCAACTGCCGAAAGATGCCTCGTGTTTCCCTTGAATCCAGGAGTCATCCTTCCCCGGGTTTTGGAGCGTAGAATATTCTTGTGTTCCACGATATACGGAGCCACCACGGTGGCATTGTGTAGAACTGTGTAGTGTGCTTGAGTGAAAGAATCCCTGTCCATACATACCGTTGCTTTCCTTCCTAGTGTGCCTTTTCCAGTCAGCCTCCCCTCATACCGAGATTCAGGAACACCAATCGGCTTAAGGTCAGGAAGAAAGTCAACACAAAACTCAATGACCTCCTCTGTTCCATAGCCTTGGAGATGCTTCCTTCTGGCCTAGCACGGTTACGAACATATTTCTTTAAGACTCCCATGAACCTCTCGAAGGGGAACATATTGTGTAGAAACACAGGACCGAGAATTCTAATCTCTTCGACTAGGTGAACTAGGAGGTGCGTCATAATATTGAAGAAGGATGGCGGGAACAACAACTCGAAGCTGACCAGACATTGCACCACATCAATCTGTAACCCTGATAGACTTTCTGGATCGATTACCTTCTGAGAAATTGCATTGAGGAATGCACATACCTTCACAATGGCTAGTCGAACATTTTCCGGTAGAATTCCCCTCAATGCAACCGGAAGCAATTGCGTCATAAGCACGTGGCAGTCATGAGACTTTAGGTTTTGGAATTTTTTCTCTTTCATATTTACTATTCCCTTTATATTTGACGAGAAGCCAGACGGGACCTTGATACTGAAAAGGGCTTCAAAAAAGATTTCCTTCTCTTCTTTGGTAAGAGCGTAGCTGCAAGCCCTTGAAACTGCCCTGGATGCATGCCGTCTCGTCCTTTATGACGTTGCTGGTCCTCCCGTGCTTCCGGTGTATCTTTTGACTTCCCATACAAGCCCAGGAAGCCTAGAATATTCACGCAAAGATTTTTCGTCAGGTGCATCACGTCGATTGCAGAGCGGACCTCATGGACTTCCCAATAGGGTAGCTCCAAAATATAGATTTCTTCTTCCACATGGGTGCGTGTCCGTCTGCGTCATTCGGAACAGGCTGTCTGCCAGGACCCTTTCCAAAGATTACATTTAAATCCTTGACCATACCAAATACATCAGCACCAGTACGGGGGACAGGCTTCGGCTGGGGTTCTGCCGTGCCATTGAAATGCTTGCCTTTTCTCCTTAAGTGATGCTGTGCGGAAGAAAACGACGATTGTACGGGTACACATTCTTCCTACATTTATCCAGATATATACTTTCAGTCTCATCTAAACAGTGCGTGCATGCATTGTATCCTTTGTTCGTCTGTCCTGAAATGTTACTAAGAGCAGGCCAATCATTGATGGTTACGAACAGCAACGCTCGTAGGTCAAATTCCTCCTGTTTGTGCTCATCCCAAACACGTACACCTGGTTTGGCCCACAACTGCAAAAGTTCATCAACTAATGGCCTTAGGTACACATCAATGTCGTTGCCGGGTTGCTTCGGGCCTTGGATGAGCACTGGCATCATAATGAACTTCCGCTTCATGCACAACCAAGGAGGAAGGTTGTAGATACATAGAGTCACGGGCCAGGTGCTGTGACTGCAGCTCTGCTCCCCAAAAGGATTCATGCCATCTGTACTTAGACCAAACCATAAGTTCCTTGCGTCACCTGCAAAGTCCGGGAACTCTCTCTCGATTTTTCTCCACTGCCGACCATCAGCGGGGTGCCTCAACATCCCGTCTTTCTTACGGTCTTCCATGTGCCATCGCAACAACTTGGCATGCTCTTTGTTTCTGAACAAACGTTTCAACCGTGGTATTATAGGAGCATACCACATCACCTTGGCAGGAACCTTCTTCCTGGGTGGCTCGCCCTCAACATCACCAGGGTCATCTTTTCTGATCTTATACCGCGATGCAGTGCATACCGGGCATTTATCCATATTCTCGTACTTCTCACCGCGGTAGAGGATGCAGTCATTAGGGCATGCATGTATCTTCTGCACGTCTAATCCTAGAGGGCAGACAAGCTTCTTTGCTTCGTACGTGCTGGCGGGCAATTCGTTCTTTCTTGGAAGCATCTTCTTCATTAGTACCAGCAACTTTTCAAATGCCGAGTCAGTCACACCGGTCTCTGCCTTCCACTTCAGCAATTCCAGTGTGCTACCCAGCTTCTTCTGGCCATCTTCACAAGTTGGGTACAACAATTTGTTGTGGTCCTGTAACATCTGCTCGAACTGCAACCTCTCCTTTTCTGTGTCGCAGCCTCGCCTTGCATCAGAAATGACCCGACCAAGATCATCAGCGGGCTCATCTGGTGCCCGTTCTTCACCCTCTTCTTCTTCATTGTCTTCCATTTCGGTATCAGCGTATTCAGGGAACATGATCGGTAGTTGTCATCATCGTTCTCTTCTTCATCGCCGTCTTCCATCATAACCCCTCTTTCTCCGTGCTTGGTCCAAACATTATAGCCGAACATGAAACCGGACCGAAGCAGGTGGCTCTGAATGATCTTGAGGAAGTGTGATCCTTCTCATTCCGACATTTAACACATGGACAAAACATAAAGCCAACCCCATGCTTGTTCGCCTCGGCCGCAAGGCGAAAAGAACGCACGCCTTCTCTGTAAGCGGCAGAGCGTCGGTCACGTACATCCATGGATGGCTCATCTGCATCATAGAACTATATATCAAACGCAATCACGATGCTAAAATTACTACCGCGCGGTCTAAACGAGAAAATAGTTGCTAACCTTTTAGGACACTTGGAAACAAAGAGGAGGAAGCTTAAGTGTGGCTCGGGCACCTCATATCATGTCTGTCTTGTGTGAACTCAAGTGGCATCGCTCTAACAGGCATTTCACCGAACACCTCTAGTGCATATGAAGAAAAAAAACTAGCACCAAACCTACTCCACCTCCACCAGGAAAAAAAAAGGAGAGGGGGGGGGGAGGGGCTGCCATATATATGGGCCAGCCCATTAGTCTCGGTTTGAGATACAAACCGGGACTAAAGGTAGCCGTAGCCCTTTAGTCCCGGTTTGTATCCAAGCCGGGACTAAAGGTCTTTTCTTCCTGTTTTTGCATTTGTTTCAATTCATTTTTCAATTCGGTCTCATATTAATTGATTTTCAATTCATTTTCAATTCAATATGGTGTCATATTAATTCATTTCATTTTCAATTCGGTATCATATTAATTCACATTTTCAATTCATTTTCAATTTAATATGGATTAAGTAAGATTTACGATTAAGTAATAATAATTATTAATTCATTTTCAATTTCAATTCGCCGTCATATTAATTCATTTTCATTTTCAATTCGGTATCATATTAATTCATTTTCAATTTAATATGGATTAAGTAAGATTTATGATTAAGTAATAATAATTATTAATTCATTTTCAATTTCAATTCATTTTCAATTCGGTGTCATATTTAATTCAGTTTCAATTCATTTTCAATTTCAATTCGGTGTCATATCATATTTTCCATCATGTATATATAGGACTATTACTTAATTCATAACTAGTGGTTCACCCTTAAAATTCATGCATCATGAGCATCCATATTTAGGAGGCACACCCTTCCTAAATTCCAAATTCAATAAAATGCTTGAATGACAAAACATAAATTCATTCCCGGCAAATTCTTTCAATAAAATGCTTGAATGGATATTGTAACTTCATTTGCAATGTTGAATAAAAAGAAATTCAAATTGGCTCCATCCAAGTTGAATAAAAAGGAAATTCAAATTCATTTCCGGCAGAAATTAAAATTCACATGTTTATGCACATACTACTAGAGACACAGACACCCATCTACTCGTCCTCCGAAGAATACTTGTGGTACAACTCGAATGAAACGTATGCATCTATTGCTGCATAATCAAGGTTGATCCTGTCAAGTTGGTTCTTCTCCCATAACTTGTGCTGCTGATTGGGGAATTTTTTCTTCATACCAGCGTACTCCGGGTCGATCAAGACGGCTGCCATATCAGCCATCCCAGTCTTCTCGGGATACCGAAACTGGATCAAGTCCTGGAGATCAATGTGGCAGTCAGCTGGTATCTCAATACCCCAGGTGCTCATCATCTTGATCTTGTCATTCGTTATATCAACGCTACAAAAATGTATGCCGCTGTTGACAAGGAAATCCATGAGTTCTGGACAGTGCTTGACACTACTGCAACAACAAAAATGGAACAAATGGAACAAATGTTAAACATCGCTGCAACATTTTGCTATCCTATATGAATCAAAAGAAGCTCTCTCCTATATGAAAAAATGGATTCAAATGGCCACACGTACGTTGCTATCCTATATAATTTTGCTATCCTATATGAATCAAAAGAAGCTATCTTTCCAATAGGATTCAAATGGCCACACGTTGCTATCCTATGAAATTTTGCTATCCTATGAATCAAAAGTTCTCTTTCCAATAGGATTCAAATGGCCACACGTTGCTATATATCCTATGCAATTTTCCTATCCTACAAGAAGTTCGTGTTACCTTGACCATTGGAAGACCATGACATGGTTCTTGTGAGCAAGTTGGATGACGGCAACATCTCGTCCATCGGCCGTGTACTCGAGATCAAGGCCAAGGAACTTGTGTTCATCCTCGTCATGCCATCGCTTCAAATCGGCAAGAAGACCCGGGACCCTAGCGCAGTCGTTCATGTAGGCGACATCGAGAAGGGTCTTGCATGGTGTTGTCACATCAGTAAACGGAATACCAATTCGATTCATGGTGGAGGATTGGGGAAGAAGAGAGGAGAGCAAGAGGAAGAGAGCCCGTACTGTAGCAAATGTCTCTCTGTTTCCCCTCCCGATCAATTAGAACAACTTCCAAAGCGCGCGGGAGGCAAACGGTTCGGACTTTCTGTCCCGGGCCTTATTACATCCCGAGACTAAAAGGTCTCGCGCCAGGCGAACAGTTGCCAGAACACTTTTAGTCCCGGGCCGTATTACGACCCGGACTATTGGTCCCTAACGAGCCGGGACCAAAGGGTGCCGTACCCTTCAACATTTTCGGGGCGACGTGGCCGGACCTTTAGTCTCGGCCCAGGCCACAGCCGGGACTAAAGGGGCCGAACGAAAGGGCAGTTTTCTACTAGTGCACCGAGGCTTTTGCGGTTCGTTCCATCCTTGAGTGTTCAGAGTTCAGACCTTAGTAATGCCGCCATCTAGTTCTAATCTAGAGTTCTTGCGTGAGCACAACCACGGTACAAGGCGGGAGGGGAAAGAAGCTGGTAGGACGATAGGGAGCGTTGGATACCTCCTGGGAAGTGGACGGAGAAGCGCCGCCGACGTCGACGTAGCGGTGGCAGCGATCTCCTCCAGCGCCGTCCATGACTCCGTCCATTCCGCTTACTGGTGTGACTCTGGTCGGTAGCAGAGTGACCAGCAGAGTGGGCAAGGTAGAAAGGCACCATATGTCTATATGGGCTGGGCTGGGCCGGGCTAGGTGCAAGAAGCAGAGTTCGATAAAGAAACCTCTCCTTTTTTAATCTTCACTTTCTCGAAGAAAAAATAATCTTCTATGCCACTTACTCACGCATGATGATGATTGTTTAAACTCAAAAAAAATGATGATTATTGTGTGAAAGATAATTTTCAGAAATAAGCTATCCAAAATCTATTTAAATGTTGTTAAGTAAAGGAATCTCGTTTTATTGATACCCTAGAGATATTACAAATGTTTATTTTTGTTGTTGTCCTCTAAACAACATAAGAGTAAATATTAACTTTTCTCAGAGTGCTTGCTACAAATTGCTAGTAGGAATGTGTATGACAGTTTTATAGCGAAGGTAATCGCACACTACAAAGATTGATTTTTTTTAAAAGGTTCTTAGACCATCCACAAATAAGTTGTCAAATATTATTCTTCTCGACGGAGTCTAAGGAAGGTACACCCATATTGATGCTAAATTACCTTAGGTTTTGGGTTTAACAGCCCCCAACACCCCACCCACCCCCCAACTAATTTCAACATAGAACAAACAGTTTCTGCCATCTCAGCCCTTCACTCATCTCTTCCTTACTCTAAGGTGTAACTCTACGAGTCAACAGAGATGACGCACTGCACGGTCGATGTTCTTGCACACACATATTGAAGTTAAATATGGTATTAAATAACAAGTACACCCTCCGGTCCATAAAAAATGATGGGAGAAATCAACGTGACACGTTAAACTTCTACGCATACCTTCCGACAGATTTTGTGGATCGGAGGAGTATCTCTTATTCAAACTGCAAACAAATATCAATGTATACACATTATTTTTAAAACCTTGCTGAATAACAAATATTGGACAAGAGATATTTGATTAATCAAGGAAGTACGAAGCACACAAATTCCGCATGCCTCAGAAAACATGTCGCGGTGTATAGTCATACTACTAAAGACAATCATATACCAACAATTCAAACTAATGAGTCAATATTCGAAATTTAAGTACAATGTTATAACTTAACGATGATTAATACAAGATCAATGGTGGCATATTGACTCAGCTACTCAGTATAGTTCGCACAGGGTACCAATGCTTGTTAAGGTTGTAGCATAGCCTGATAGGATGTACGTAAAGGTTTTTACTTGACTTTGATTACTCCACAAGTTTCCTTCTATCGAAGCAACTTTACATGCAGTGCAGCACATTGAACGGCCTTGGTATGACTCAGCAGAAAATTGAAAGAAAGAAACAGAGGCCATTGAAAAGTGAACTTGGGATAAATAATCGTCTCTGTTACTTGGTTATTAATTCTTAAAACCAAACTCTTTACTTATACAATTTATTTGTGATAGCCTTCGAATTTGAAATTATCTATCTTGCTATCCAATAGTTGCTTAACTTGTTTAGCATAATTTGCTGGTGCATATATGTGATCCTAGCTTGTTTAGCTTTTGTAGTTGACTAGTTGCTTTGCACGTGCAACGCACATCTCCAAATATAACACGACGTACGTTCGTTTGAATGGAATTTTTCCTTTTAATGAGTTACCTTTTAAGTAATTTGAATATGTTATATATAAGTCCGACAACTCAAATGCATGCACGTGTTCACCAAAATGCAGCAGAGCAATGTGAAGACAACTTCTAGAAAAATGAAATAAAATATGACGATACACAAATTTTGTACCTACTTAGGTGCCTTGTCTCTTAAAAGAGAAAGAATGTGGCTACACCAGCTACTATAAATTACAATTAGAGTGAATGACTTATCAATAAATAAATCTAAATCTATAAAATAACATTACAAGTATAACATGTTATAGTGTTATTATGAAATATTGCAATCAAGCTCTCTTTTTTTGAAACAATTCAAGCTCTCCTTAGCATACTTTAAAAATATATATAGGCACATACTTCTCACATAGATAAATATGTAAAAACCATTTTTATTTTGTGATTTATATAAAAAGTCATTCGACCTTCCACATTTCAGCAGAAAATCCTTTCATTCAAGTATACAACGGTTTATTCTAAGATCAATGGCTTAAGAAACATAATTAGAAAATCCTTTCATGTGTTCATGTATGTCTATTTTGAGCACTTCAACCCGTCAATATTGCTCTCAACTTGGTCCCAATTAGCATCACAACTTATTATGCTTGTTTAATCAAAGTTACGCCTCTAGCTGCGGGGTTGTGCATAAGCAAGCTCCAGCTCATACTAACCAACCACATTTCTGCTTTTGTTGCTATAAACTGCACTAAGCCCTCATCTCCACCAATCAATCTAGGCGAGAAAGCTCATTGGTTAGTGCCCTACCAAAAAGGATGAAAACTGTAAGAAAACAAGTGTTTCTGAAAATAATCAGAATAGATTTGTCAACCCCTAACAAAAGCAATATGATAACGTTTATGTTTATAATTATATATTGTAGCTTTTTTTTTAGATAAAGAATTATATATTGTAGCTAAAGTTTACCAACGGAGGACGGCTGTAATAAGTGGCTCAGACACACCTGGCTCCACCTCGCATCACTCCAGTCTCGTCATCCCCGCTTTCCCCACACCTCACCCAACCCAGCACCTTCTTGTCTCCTCTCACCCAAGTTCTCTCCCCGTCCTCCGTTGCCGCCTCGACAGACAGCACCGGCTCCCGCCGCCTCGACTTCTCGCGTCCGCTCCTTCGGCCCTGTTGACCGGAGACCAGCAGCCGCCGTGCTCCTCCTCCTCCCCCATCCCTCCTCCCTGCGGCACGCGGCTGCAGTTCTCCCCCATCTCGCCTCTCGGGCGATTGGCGCCTCCAGATGGACCTCCGGCGACCGGTGACCCACGGCCGGGAGGACGAACATCCCACCAACGACATGCAACTCCTCTGGCGCCGCCACACCGTCTACACACCAATCTCCTGCATGGGCAACAAGACCCTCCTCCACACCGACCTCCTGTGATTGGTGCTTCCTCCGACTACCCACGGCCCAGCGAAGACTACTCCGGTCGGAACCCCTACTCCAGGCCTACTCTCCAGCCTGTCGTCCAGCGACTACATCTTGGCCGGTTCATCCTCTCAAGCGAAAATCTTTCATTCTTTCTCTGCATCTGTTTTTTTCTTGCAATAGTATTCTTTGGTTCGCAAATTGTTCCTGACTTTGGTTCAGAAAGCCGTGAATTTCATACCCGTGCACGTAGATGATGATTGCTTGCCCGTGCATGTAGATGATGATTATGACTATCTGCTTGATTTTTGTTATGTTTGTTGATTGCTTGATTTGGTTGTGCTGGCTGATTTTTTGATTCAGCTTAGGCTCATCTGTTTATTATACTGATCGATTTTCCGCATGTAGGCGATGAAGCACCGGGTCAATATTTTGCAGGACAAGCGTCTGGTGAGTGGGGTGCCAGCAGGAGCATTGACATGGGCATTGAGGTATGCTAGCGATATATTTTACCTTGAACCTACAGTTAGAGGAAATGTGATTCAGTAGTTGGGAAAGGCTCAATTATACGAATGAGTCTTTACAGAAAGTGTTTTTTTCACTCATATCTGTTAACTCTAAATAATGTGTATCTTTGAACTGCTACAACCATTGTAGGTTTCCAAGTTCTTAGTGGAAAGGGTAGCACAAATGCACTTACCCCAACGATCGGGCCACACTTATGTAAAATGTTAGCTTACTTCTGGTATTTGAGCGCAAAGCAACATTCATCTTCTGTCAGTGGGAGAGGGTTAACCATTCCATTCAGTTTGTGAGTATAGAACTATAGATTGAGATGAGCCGTAGAACCGGCGATGTTTCACATATCATATGCTTATACGCTTGATTCTGTAGAATATTGATATAATTTTTGCTACTGATGACCAATTGATTCTTTAGTACATTGATATAGTTCTTGATATTGATGAACAATTCTCCAGGCAGCAAAATTTCTACATGTTAATTTGCTGAAGCTAAATCCTACAGATTCAAATAGTATTGTTAAACCATATGTATTGGTTACACATTCTTTATTATCAAATTCATATTAAAGTCACAAAGGTAGATCCTATAAATTCATGTTTACATGCTTGTTTCTGTATTATACTGAAATCACAAATGATGCATCTACCGATCAGATCATTGTTATAAGATGCACATCTGACAGGGATGAGGAAGCAATTAATTTTAATATGTGTAGCATCATACTGTGTTATTTTGGTACATGCACCTGTGTTGCCGAGGAGCTTGTTGGCGCCGACGTCTTCGGCTGCGCAGGGTGGCGATGGCGCAGCACAGGCTAGGCGGTGGCGGCGTCTCACTGCAGGGATAGTGTCTGGACGACGACGCTGAAGAAAGACATCCAGATTAATTGGAATGGAGTTTGCCACATATTGCGTAGAAGAGAAGAGCTTGCACCTGCCTTGATGCAGATGTCGTCGGCTGCGCAGGGTAGAAGAGAAGAGCCTGCACCTGCTTGATGCAGACGTCGTCGGCTGCGAAGGGCGGTGATTGCGCAGGACATTCTGGGCTGCGCCGTCTCAAAGCCTCACGAGTCTGGATGGCGAGTATGAACCAGGTCATCCAGATTAGTTCGAATGGAATTGGCAGCAGAAGAGAAGAGCCTGTACCTGTGTTGGCTAGGAGCTCGTCTGCGCGGACGTCGTCGGCTTCGCAGGGCAGCGATGGCGGAGGACAGTCTGGGCGGCGGCCGGCGGCGTCTAACTTCAGGGTAGCCTGACGGCAACGCTGAACGGCGACGGGGCCAATTGACTTGATCTCCGCCGATTTAGCATATTTCTTTCTCTTTCCTTCTGTAGTTGAACACTAATGCAGAGCCGTTTATTGTGCCTTTTTTTGTTCCTGAACAGTGCGGAGGGGGATGGCAGAGTTTTCGTCCGCTCCCGAAAATTGCTAAACGTACTCTTGGTGAGGGTTAGCTGTAATCTCGACGGTTAGATCCAAATTTGTGAGACTGATCCTGAGGCTACAATTGCTCCGCATTGTTCTGTGTATGTTAGATGGGGTACCCGTAGGAAAGATAATGTTTGCTTGTTTAATAGTAGTATAAATAAATTAAACACTAGTTTTATTCTACATTATTAAAACCTAGACCGTAATTATTTTTATCGGCTACCCTCCCCCCCCCCCCCCCCCCCCCCCCCCCCAGGCATCATCTGTGTCCTTTTCACAAACGAAAACAGCGAAAAACGAACAACCACCGAGTAGAAAAGGTAAACAAACAAATGACAACTACCCAAACATACTGAGTCGAACAAAAGTAACACAATACACATCACCGAACAGATGAAACCTCGAAAAAAATACGGTAGATATAAACGTAATGGGCTTACTCGGGCACAAGTGGTGTTAGCGATAGCAATTTGATCGTGTCACAGCAAAACATTATTTATTGACTTAGTATCTAAGCTGGATCTCATGTAGCTACCTCTCTCTCTCTCTCTCTCTCATGCCATGGAGACGAGCCTTGCCACCACCGACACTCACCATTGCCATCATCATTTCTCCAAACGCAACCGTTTACTTGACCTCCCTCACTGGGAAGATCACCATGCGCCTGACCAGGGAGAACGATCTCATGTGGAGAACTGAGGTTGCATCGTCCCTCCTCGCGACACATCTCTTCGGCTATGATGACTGGATGATCAAGATCCTTCTGCTACAATTAGCCAGTGCACCGCTGCACCGGGGATGACGTCGTCATTGTCACCAACCCGGAGTTCATCGAGTGCTTCCAACAAGACTAGACCGTCATGATTGCACTACTGGACTCCATGTACGATGATATCCTCAACATGAGCACCTTTGACGATGATAATAATACCAAGTAGGCATAACCAGGCCGAAAAAGCCAAAGCCCAATCTGGCGGCCCAAAAAAGAGTCCAGGAAGATGTTTATCAAGACCAGGACGTAGGGGGGGGTCAAGTTTTCCTTGGGACGATGATAATAATACCAAGTAGGCCCAATCGGGCCAAAAAAGCCAAAGCCCAATCTGGCGGCCCAAAAAGAATCCAGGTAGATGTTTATCAAGACTAGGACGGAGCTGCCTCCTCAACTTCGCCAAACTCCATGGGGTGCGCGCACAACTAGTTGCAAATTGTAGTTTCCCAAACTTCATATAATGAACTCCGAGCGTTGCAACAATAAGACAAATATTATAACATAACATTCAAATACAAAACACGAAAAAATGGATTCAACACGACATTTCACTCTTTTTGAGAGGTGGAGTATAATACAACCATTCCATTCAATGTAACTATAGCAATATTCCAAGCTGTTGTATTAATCAGGTGAAACGAGCAAGTAAACATTTGGAGGATAATCTACCACATATAATTGTCAGCTGGAACAAAACTTCGAAACAATAAACACACGTGGAATGCTAAAAAGTGAGTATTCCGCATTTTGAAGAGCACTAGATAATCTCTCAAGAATAATAAGACCTAGATAAAAAAAAAGGCAGAGTTTATGGTATCTGCTAAGTAGACCACTAGATGAAAAGCAAAATAATTATCCAGTGCAAGAAAATCGAGACTGAAGGCACAGATTAGTTAGGACATATTTCAAATGCAACCCAAAATAGCTTGTAATTTTAGCATCACCATGCACAACCCCCTTTCAGGCTGAAGGGGTATCAAAACGAACACAATTTTCATGTAACCACATCAGCGAGATCTTATTGATCATAGCTTTATATGCATCAACAAAGACGCGAGTCTGCTCAAACTTGATCTTATAACTCATAGTGACAGTGCCAGTTAGCCTGTAAAGAAATATCACCTCGATCAACAGCCGTCAGCTGAAGCGCCCACAGCGTAACTTTCTTTTGCCGGAAAGAAGGTATGGGGAACAAGGGATTGCTTGAGCTGAAGAAGAGTAGGTTCAAGGCTGTTGCTACGAAAACTGGTGACCAACTTGCTATCAATGTCAATCTGAAGTAGCCACTCACGGCCAAGTCTGACCAGCACAAACACACCACCATCACAATAAGTGGCTACCACGCCTTGTGACACTAGTAGAAAAAGCACCTATGGTCCCGGTTGGGCTTGGACATCAGTCCCGGTTGCCCAACCGGGACTGGCCAATCGGGACCAATGCTGGTTCCGGTTGGTCCAAGAACCGGGACCAATGCTGGTCCACGTGGCCAGTTCTGGCTGGGCGTGGGGGAGACTCATTGGTCCCGGTTCTTAATACGAACCGGGACCAATGATTGCCTTTTTTTTTGGTATTTAGGGTTTAGGGTGCCCCCTCTCCCTCTCGCCGGTTCCCTCTCGCTGGTGCCCCTCTCCCTCTCGCCGGTGCCCCCTCTCGCCGGTGCCCCCTCTCCCTCTCGCCGGTGCCTCCGTCGTCTCCCCTTCTTCGCATCGCCGACGTGCTCTCCATCGTTTCCGTATGGATATTATACGCTCTACTATATACACAGTACACGTTGATGCATATATAATTAATATTCGATCTCTTGCGAGAATACAAGTATTTAATTACATGGAGATAGATCACATATGTAGTTCATCGTCCGAAGCATAATGTTCTCCTCCTTTTCATCGATGACCTCCCTAAGCAGAAATCCCGCCAATTCCTCTTGAATTGCTTGTACGCGCCGTTCTGGGTTGAGCTTCTCCCGCATTTCGCTGAAAGCAGTTGTTCTGCGCTCAGTGGTCAACTCGCGAATGAACTCGCAAACGTAGAATCCACATAAATTACTCCCCGGTGGCTGCTGCGGACTTTTCACCGTTATATAAGTTAGCTCATCTTTGAATGGACCTTCTACCTTTTGTTTGAAAAGTGTCCAACACCTGCTTTGGCAAAGAAAATGAACAAAGGAGTTATTAATTACTTGACATCAGGGAACGAACGAAAGAGGGCGATATAATGCGATAATGATTGAAATTACTTGTTGAGTATTTCTTTCATGTCAGACCACAACGCTTGGTCCCAACTTAATGAGTCGTGGACTTCAACTATGGACTTGTCAGGTTGAATGCTTAGCAGAATCCAGTGGAACCTGCTGACGTTTACATAAAGCAGACATGCATAGCTCATCAATTACACTTAACATCGAAAAGCCAAATAAAAATATGTACAAGACAGAAACACTCACCTGAAGTTGTAAGGAAATAGTATTTCCGTATAGAAATGTTGCATGGTTAAAAAGGTGGTCGGGTCATTCTCCACGTCTTTGGGGTGATTGACTAACGTATGTGAATTCACGATATATGGGTCAACGAACCCAACCTCAAAAACTCAAGATCTTTTGCATTCCAGCATCTTTATTCTGCATAATAGCGTACAAAAGGATATATATATATATATAGTCAGGATAATATAATACAGGCAATGAACGAGCTGAGCTAGAGACTTAATTACGAAAATAAATCACTTACAGACAATAGCAAGAGAGGATAGATTTGTCGAGGGCGCGCTTTTGGAATAACTAGAAAAGTTCAATCAGTTGAACCTGTATAATGTAACGTTTGAAGAAATGCTCCACTCTAACGTCCAGCGGAAACCACTCTTTCGCGTCCTTCTTTGATGTGTGCACCAGGTACCAGGTATGCAGATTTCGCATATGTGTTGATAGACCCGTCAGCTACTCATTACTGACCATAGGCTCCCCTTGGACATATTTCCGTGCCATCTCTAACATTGGCGCATATTCATAGCCTAAAAGTTGACCAAGGCTCATACCCAAGGCGGTAGCCTGTTCCTTGGCCTGCGATACAGTGACACCAAGTTCTTTAGCAGCAGCTATGGCTCTGGGGTCCAATAATTCCAGATCCTTATCCATAGCGGCTCTGAAGTCCTTATCGACATCGGAACACACTATGAGCGGGGGGACCGATTGATTTTTCTGCTGTCCGAGCTGGGCAATTTGTTTCCCGCCTTTTGCACTTCTTCCCTTGTTCTGCTCAGACTGGGCACGTGCTAGCTTACTAAGTTCACGACCATAGTCAGATGGCAGATTCATCGATATCTGGGATGGCTGCTCAAGGAAGGACTTAGCCCACTTTTTGGTTTTTTCATCATATACCTTCTTTTGCTCAGGCTTTTTTGGTGCAAAAAAAGCCTTATTGTAGGCAGCCACTACCTCGGCGTTTTCCGCTTTAGTCCTGTTATAAGGTCTCTTGGGAGGAACCGACGGGATGTCGACTATCTTTTGAGTGCGACCTCTCTTCTGAGTGGGGAGCGGGGGAGCGGCGTTGGTCCGTTTCTTCTACTGAGACGGCTGCGCTGGAGAATGGTCACGCGGCGACGGAGACGGCTGCGCTGGAGACTTCTGAGGCGGTGAAGAGGACTGTTGCGCTGGAGGCTGGTGAGGAGTCGATGGCCTTGGCTGCTAGTTCGGAAGCACGATGAATTCCTTTGGCCATAGAATGGGCGCTTTCTTGGCTTCTCCAAGTTCAAGCACCTCCCCATCTTCACCTGCAGGGTGGTGCAGCTTCAGCTCCTCAAAATCTTTCATCACTTCATCCACCCCGACAACAGCGTAGCCATTTGGAACCGGAGCAAAATGGTAAGTTGGATTAGGTCCAATTGGTAGGGCATAGCCGACCGCCACCTTCACGGATATGTTATAAACTTTCACATGCAGCTCACAAGGTGTGCTCTCTGTGATATCATCCACTGGGTAGCGACGAAGAGGAGCCACTGCATCATCATTACCATCCTGGAGCTCCGTGGAAGCCACGCTGCTTTTCCGATTCGATGGGCCACCGGTACCATCGCATGCAGCTTCTACCATGTGCCGCTGAGATTGGCCGCTAGTACCTTGCTGGCTAAGTGCGGCAATTTGTTCCTTCTGCAGCTTTAATTCTTCTTCTATATTACACAGCCGGTCTGCAGCAGCGCGTGCTTCCATTGCCTCCCTTTCCTTTCTCCTCTGATGGCTTCTATCAGGAAATTTCTTCCTGTGCTCGGGAATCGCAATTGTCTTGGGCTTGGAGCCTATCACGCCTCGTGTTCGTCCGTCGTGTTCCTGATTCCCAAGGTCACGTGTGAGCTCGTCATCCTCTCTATCGGGACTGAACTGTCCCTCTGCAACATCCTTGAATGCAGTTCTAATTTCTTCGATGGGTAGTAGGGGATTATCTTTGTGTCGTCTATTATATATGCACTTCCCTTCTGCGTCCAACGTGCCCCCATGCCCGTAAAACCAATTTCTTGCCCGTTCGGTCCATGCGAGTGGCTCTGGAGTGATCCCTTTAGCCAGCAGGTCCGCCTCAAGTTTGTCCCACTTAGGAATGTTATGGGCGTAGCCACCAGGCCCCATAGTATGGTGGTACATCTTTAGAGCAGCATTTGCCGCATTTTTTGCAGACTTTTCCAGAGCTTCCTCCGATTTCTTGTACGCCACAAATTCTTCCCAGTAGTCCTTTATGTTCTCATACCCTTTATCGAAGTCTGGAGTCTTATTTTTCTTGACAAACAGGTTGTTCAATCTTTTCTTCCAGTTCTTGAATAGCTCGACCATCTTCTTAAGTGCCCAGTCCTTGACTTTTTGCTCCATGATTTTCCGGGCAATCTTTTCTGCCTCATCTGGATCCTCCTCATCTGAATCCACCTCTGGCGCCGGTAGGGTGAAATTAACCATGAGCTTTCTCCAAAGTCTTTCTTTGCCCTTATCGCTGACATATAGCTGTCATTTCTCCTTTGGCCGATGCCATTCTCGAACGGTGATCGGGATGAAGTCCCTAACAAGAACTCCGCATTGCTTTACCATTTTTGTGCAACACCAGGGGGAGCAGTCGGTGTGCCGTCTTCAGCGACTCTTTCGATCCTGTACCTTTCTTGGTCGCCCAACTTTTTGGCTGGGCCTCGTTTTGTCCTTACAGAAGATTTGCTCGATCCGGAGGGCTAAAAGAAGAAAGAGCGTTAATATATGTATATAGACAGCAGAAGCTTAATTAATACAATCTTCGGCTTCATTAATATATGTATATGCACCTCGCCGGAGTTTGCAACATTTCCCTCACCGGCTTCTCCCTCGTCGGCTTCTCCCTCGCCGACTTCTCCCTCACCCCGGCCGTCGGGTTCTACCTCACCGGAGCCGTCTCTTCGGTTGAGAGACTCATCTCCCTCACCGGAGTTGTTCAAAAACTCCGTGGTGACATCGACAATATCTTCCGGCCCGCAGATTATATCTTCCGGCCCGCGGATTATATCCTGGAGCATGTTTCCCTTTATTTTGTCTCGTTCCATAGTTTCTGCAAATTAAGAACAATGCACAAAACTTTAGTTGGGTAACTTTGTTCCATATGTAAAGATACATCTACCCACAAATATTTTGCTAACACATAAATTTTGCTAACTCGTATCGTAAACCCGTAAACTCCTATATTCATACATTCATACATTCATATATTCATACAATTAAAAAATAGCAATTTCTTCTAAACCCTCACCGAGAGGGGGCGGCGCGAGCGGGGGCGTGGAGGCCGGTCGGCCGGCTTCGGGCTCTTCACGTACTGCCGCACTGCAATGTCACTGCAAATTTTTAATTCATAGCAAAGAACTTTAAATTTCATTGCAACTAAAAATAACATTGCTTTGATAAATTTTCAAACTTTGCTAAATTTTCTTATACACTAATAAAATTAATTTCTTATACACTAAATTTTTCAAACTTTGCTACTAAAATTTTCTAACTTAGCAGTATTTCAAACTAAGGAATATTTCTAACTTAGCAATATTTCAAACTAAGGAATATTGCAAATTAAGAACAATGCACAAAACTTGTCACACAAGTTTTAATGCACAACTCAAGTTATGTTTGTCACAAAATTATGCTAATTTAGGTACAACTAACATTGATTGTTTATGATCCAACAAAATTGGTCTAGGTCCATTTGGATACTTATTTATTCCACTATAATTATGATACTATAGAAAAGGATACATCACTATTTGATTTTCTATTTTGCTCTGTTGTTCTAATAATTCTACAAAAATAGGGATAACTAACATTTTAAATTACTAAGCTCAAAAAATTGACATCAAGTCATTTGGAGTTCTAGAGCATCAGAAACAAACAAGTTTAGAATATACACCTTCTGTGGTATTTTAATTTCTACACATGTGTTATTGATCTAAACAGGATGAAACCAATTGGGTTTGATAAACAATTCCCTAAGCTATCCATAGAATTTTGATTTGATTTATTTGGATGTATAAATCTCAAGATATTGAATTTTAAACATGGCACCGATTTAAAAGGTTTCTGTTAATTCCTTAATTCGAGAAAGGAAAAAAAACGAAACGGGCGAGAGGGTTCCAGCCCAATGGGCTCGGCCCAACTTTTTTTTTTTTCGCGCGTGAAAATATTAAAACGCTGACGGGTGGGACCCACCCGTCAGCGGCTAACTCTAAATAAAACGGCTCCACGGGCGCGCGTGGCAGTTTCTGGCGGCACCGCCGTGGCCGGAGACGGTGGCGACGGCGAGTGGCTCACCTAGGGGCCCTGGAGGTGCGGTGGACGGTGGAGGCGAGTGCGGTGGACGGCGGAGCGTCGGCGGCGAGTCCCCCGACGTGCACGGGCACGCGTGGAGGCCGGCGTATGTGCGGCCGGGCTCCTCTCCCTCCCTGCAGCACGGGCGGTGCGGCGTGGGCGCGCCGAACATCGACGGCGGCGGCGGAGCGTGGCGTGGCGCGTCGAGGGCGAGGTCGGGCAGCCTGACGGCGTGTTTTCCTCTGTCGCGCGGTCCTTCGTCGTTTTCGTCGATTGGAGATGAATGAGGAAGAAGAAGGGGACGGGGCAGTTATAGCAAGGGTCATTGGTCCCGGTTCTGACGGGGCAGTTATAGCAAGGGTCATTGGTCCCGGTTGCTGGCAAGAACCGGGACCAATGCATCTTTGGTCCCGGTTCTTACCAGCAACCGGGACCAAAGAGTGGGTCATTTAATGCAGATCCCGTGGCACGATCCATGGACTCTTAGGTCCCGGTTCTTGTTAGAAACCGGGACCAATGAGTCCTTTTTTAAAATTATTTCGAACTTTTCAGTTCTGAAATTTTGTTCCCGCCTTTTTTTTTTCTTATTTAGGTGTTTGGATATGAATTTCAAATGGTTTTGAATCTGAAAAGACTTTCAACATGAAAAGTTTTTAAATTTGAATAAATAATCCAAAACCATTTTCTGTTTTCTAAAATAATTATTCTAACTATACAAACTATTAACCATTTTGTCATTTTCAATTAAAAATGCATTAACTTTATTGCATATTTTGAATTGACAAAACTTTCAACATGAAAAGTGTTTGAATTTGTATAAATAATCCAAAATCAATTTTACATTATTATTGTCATTTTCAATTTAATATGGATAAATTTGTATAAATAATCCAAAATCCAAACTCGACTAATAATATGTATAAATCGATCAAAAATGATTAAGTAAGATTTATGATTAAGTAATAATAATTATTAATTCAGTTAATTCTATTTTTGGTGTTGTAAAATCCCATGGCAAGCAGAAGTAAATGCAGAACAATTTCAGTGAACCTATATTTATAATATGTAATAATAATTATTAATGCAGAACAGTTTCCCGCGCAATTTTACCAACCGGGACTAAAGGGATTCCCACCAATAAGGAAGAAGCACATGGATCGTGTGTTTCTTTCAAATGCTTGTGAGCCGTTGGATCAGGGGTGTGTTTCTTTTGAGCGCTTGCGAGCTGTTGGATTTTTAGAACTAGTCCCGGTTGGTAACACCAACCGGGACTAAAGAATCACACGGATCGTGTGTTTCTTTCAAACGCTTCTGAGCCGTTGGATCAGGGTGTGTTTCTTTTGAGGGCTTGTGAGCTGTTGGATCAGCAGTCCCACCACCACCACCACTCCCACCTCATCCACAGGTACACTTTCTAATCGCCTATAAATAGCGACGTCCCTGCAGCGAACAGCACACAACGAGCGTCTACCTTCGCCACCGAATCCAATGGCTGGATTTAGCCTACCTGCTGGCATGTTCCCTGGCATTATTGTGTTCGTCCTTGTTCACCGGCCAGCCATTGGAGCCACCTCCTGCAAGACGGTGAACAATGACAACACAATGACGCTGTTGGAAACACAAGCCCTCAGGCAGGTTGAATCCAGCCACTGGATTAGGGTGACGCAATGATGAATTGCCGAGGAGGTGGGAGTGGTGGTGGTGGTGGAAGTGGTAGCCATGCCCCTCGGTCCGATCCAAGCAGCGGTAAGGCGCTCTGATGATCTGCGACATTCCCAACACTTTTTGAGACGGTCGTAGATCATCAGATACGTCTTGCCGCTGTGGATCGAAGGCCGATTTGTCGTCTCACGACCACGCGATGATTTGCAGTATACAAAGCATTCGGATTCTCGTCATACAGCCCTACGGTGCATTTGATATGCAGTCACTCACGAGGCACCGTAGGGCTGTATGACGGGGAAACCGTGTGTTTTGCTCCACACCGCCCTCCGTCCCCTACCCAGGGTGCTGCCCTCTCCCTCCCCTACCTAGGTGTTTGATCAAATTCCCCACTCATTTTTTTCAGATCTCGGCGATGATGTCCGGCCTGTTGGATGCGAGGGGCGACGTCCGGGACTGGGCCACACTCGTTCCAGAGGGAGCCGGTCCCCGAGGAGGTGGTACATCGTCGTATCAGGCAGGAGGACGAGCATGTCAATCGCTATGTGTTTATGTTGGATACGCCAGGGGTGTACAACAGTTTTCACCACATAAAGTTCGTGATGTATAATGGTTAAATAAAAATGGACCCGAGCTATGTATTATGGTTTAATACATTACATTGAATTTACATAAAAGCCATGAACCCTTCTTCGTGTATGTCCCTGGCCTATGATCGCTTCGGCCATAACCATGGAGCATCTTCATTATTTAACAGGATGCTTGGGTCAGTTTTCACTGTGAAGGGCGGAATTTCATCAAACTTATCATAATCTGCTGACATGTCTGTCTTGTCCTCGACTCCCACGATGTTTCTTTTCCCTGAAAGAACTATGTGACGCTTTGGCTCATCGTCTGATGTATTTGTTTGCTTGTTTTTTCTTTTTTCGGTCTGGAGGACATGTCCTTCACATAGAAAACCTGAGCCACATCATTGGCTAGGACGAATGGTTCGTTCTTGTAACAACCAAGATTCTTGAGATCCACTGTTGTCATCCCGTACATCTGGTCTACCTTTATCCCTTCTCCATTCATGTTGACCCAACTGCACCGAAACAAAGGGACCTTAAAAGTAGGTCCATAGTCAAGTTCCCATATCTCCTCTATGCGACCATAGTATGTGTCCTTTTGCCCATCGTCATTTGTTGCATCAAAGCGGACACCACTGTTCTGGTTGGTGCTCTTTTTATCTTGGGCGATCGTGTAAAATGTATTCCCATTTATCTCGTACCCTTGGAAATTCAATACAGTCGAAGATGGTGACGCGGCCAACAAGTAGAGCTGATCTCCGATAGTGGTGTCATTCATGAGCTGTAATCGCAACCAACTGCCGAAGGTCTCCATGTGTTTTCTTTAATCCAGGAGTCAGCCTTCCCCGGGTTCTTGGAGCGTACATAATTCTTGTGTTCCTCGATATACGGAGCCACGAAGATGGAACTTTGTAGAACTGTGTAGTGTGCTTGAGTTAAAGATTGCCCGTCCCTACATATCAGTGCTTTCTTTCCTAGCGTGCCTTTTCCACTCAGTCTCCCCTCATGCCGCGATTCAGGAACACCAATCGGATTAAGGTCAGGAATAAATTCAACACAGAACTCAATGACCTCTTCTGTTCCATAGCCCTTGAGATGCTTCCTTCTGGCCTAGCACGGTTATGAACATATTTCTTCAAAACTCCCATGAACCTCTCGAAGGGGAACATATTGTGTAGAAATACAGGACCGAGAATGGCAATCTCGTCGACTAGGTGAACCAGGAGATGCGTCATAATATTGAAGAATGATGGGGGGAACACCAACTCGAAGCTGACAAGACATTGGACCACAGCCTTCTGTAAACTTGGTAGAGTTACTGGATCGATGACCTTCTGAGATATTGCATTGAGGAATGCAAATAGCTTCACAATGGGTACTTGTAATACCCCACAGTTTAGAGAGTCGGAAGGGTAGAAATATGATTTATGCATTTGCATAGCATGCATCTGAAAATGCGGGAAATTTTGGCGCGCTTAAGAAACGAGACAAAGGGATCGATGTTCTCTCGACTCGATGAGTTTAGGTTTAGATCATCCTGTTGAGTGCTACAAACTTCGACATGACCTTTACATATTTTTTAAAACATCTGAACACACTTAAATAATATGACAAGCTTATAATTTAAATGCCCATAAACCACAATTATTCCAATTACATATCTAGGAATCATTTCATTATATCATCCATACAAATGTCATCTCACAAAAATGAATTTATCATCTTATCTCACACATTGAACCATCTCATTTTACACTCATCTCAATACATCATCCACACAAATATATCATCACATAAGAATCAATTTCTCATCTCAAATCATCATTTTAGATACATCTTGCCATCTCATCTCATTCCATTCTTTCTACACATGTGCTCCAATTCGAAATTCAAATATCCAAAATATAATTATGTACATCCATTGTGACATGATACAAATTTTACCAGATCAAACATTACAAAATGAAATTGAAAGAATAAATTATATTACAACTTTAATCGAATAAGTACATATCTCATCAAGATGAAAAGGAAATTACAAATGAATAAAAAGGATCCTAAAACTAAATCTTTATCTTCTCATCATCATCTTGATCATCTTATCTTCTATCTTATTATTCTTCATTTCCTGCAAAATAAACAACAAAAGAAAGAAAATAACAGAGGAAGAAAGACAAATCCACAAATGGATTTTGGAGAAGGATTTTTCTCTCAGTATTGCATAGAGGTGCTATGCAAGATCATCCTCGAGAATTTAAAAGCCAAATGCAAGTATCTGTTCTTACAAGGGACCATTGCCTCAGACTTTGGCATCATAGGCTGTAGTATCTGTTCTTAGCAATATCTCAATTAAGTGTGGAAGAAAACAAATGAAATGGCACAAGAAGGTACTGAGCAACCTGATCCAAATAACCTTCAACTAGATTAAGTCTAGGAGATTAGAAGGGGTCACTTTTATACTCCTGCACATACTCATTTGAGTTCAACCCAAACTGATCAAAAGATCAAATCTAGTAACAAAGCCCACAAGAAAAGATTAAGCCCAGCCGAAGAGGTCCACAAAGGACATGTACTTTCAGGCAGCCATACTTTTGATATAGGCCACATCAGCCCATAGGACCAGTTCACCTTTTATGTACCAAAAATAAAAGCCAAGGCTTGGATCAGAAGGGAGCAGCCGTAGCTTGCTCTAGGAGGAGAAGGACTTCACTTGGCAACCTAAAAGAAGGTCAAAGGAGCTTATCCATATCAGCTCAAGGCTTGCACAAGAGGGAATGCACCTCAAACTTGGAACTTGCACCAGCAAGGGGCCACACACAAGTAGCTTACTCACCACAAACAGATTATGTGTTGTCAAGCCTACAACAACCATCAAACCGTCATACCACAGTATATAATCAGGACAGGCCACTGTCCTAGCACAAACACACATCCCAGCCGCATCAAATACTCTCTACATCAAGGAATTCATCTAGCAACTTCTCTATTGTTTCTACAGCACCAAATGCTTTCCCAAATCAGCCAGAAATCCAAGAACAACTCAAGAACACAAGAACATCCACTGAAATAATTTGCAGCTAGATAAATACACCCTAGGAAATAGGTCAAGCAGCGAGGAGGAGCAGGCTAGCCACAAGACGCAGGTTATCATCATTTTCCAGAAGACCAAGCTGCTCAACAACAGCAGGTTAATTCTTTGTGTGTATGTGAGGCAGAGGAGAGGTGCTAGCAAGTTCTGCAAATGGCAGGACAGTGCTAGAAAGAGAGGAGAGCAGGGCAGCATATCAAAATCTATCAAAGAATACATTTCTAAATCATTCCAACTACCCTTCAACTAGATCTCAACTAGGAGGATAGAAAGAATTGTTTCTCTCAGATCTGCATAGAGTTGCTATGCTAAATCATCATAGAGAATTAAAGCAACACACTGAAATCTGTTCTTATCGAATATTTGCCTCAGCCTTTGCATCATTGGCATGGCTAAGATAACAAGCCAGATCTGTTCTTATCAGTTTATAGTTAGAAAGAGATGTAAGCAGAGAAAGGAGCTAGATCACCCAACTTGAGCCGGTGATCCCTGGCAAAAACAGGAGCTCACACTTTCACTATATACAAAGGGGCAGCAGCAAGACCACATAAATAAATCTGTTCAGAAACACATCATTAGCTCACTCTAATACATGAAAATCATTAGAAACCGACAAACCAAGCACCTAATTGAGTTCAGTCCACATTCCATTCATCTAAGTGATCTTTTGATCACTAGGAACACTCAAGAACATGCTAAGAAATATAAACAGCCAGAACAATAATAAATGAACAATTATACACTTGTACTGGAGAAAGAAATTGATGTGCAAACAACAGCACAATAATAGGCATATGTAGCCATAAGGATTTAATTCTACCAAGCACATAATCCATCTGTATGCCTCAGTACTAATATTCTACCATGTATAAACTCAGTAATAAGATAAACAGGAGTATAACTGGGATATCTTCAGTTAATAAAACAGTGAATATTCAGTTTCAACCGAGAAGAGTATCCATTAACCACATATGCTAGTGATGAGCAAATCATCCAAGTTGAGGCACTACACCAAGCACATGCCACAGATCATTGGATCAGGATTTGACCAGATCGAGCAACACATCACAGATCACCTAATGCTCAATAGAAGCATCACATAGTAGTAGCTATACACCGGCAACACCATTGCCACATTCCAGAGCAGGGTAATGAGCAGCTAGAAGGGAATTCGAGGAGCTCACCTCGAGAAGTTGTGGCCAAAGAAGAACCGTGCTTGGAGAAGCCACAGTCGACGCCGGGGTTGCGTCTGTGCACCATCCCGCCGGCGTCAGCACCGTGGTCGACACGGAGCAGCAGCTCGAGGAGGCGCGGTCGAGCAAAGGCTCGAGGGTGTCGGAGCAGGCAGTCCAGAGCTCGAGGGGAAGTTGGAGGAGCCGTGTCCGGTGAGGTCCAGCAGTGGTGGCGGCAATGGAAGCCGGCGGAGGAGATCGAGCCGGAGGCGAGCGGCACGGCTAGGGTTAGCCGCGGCATCGCGCTCGCGAGCGGAGAGGATTAGCGGCGGCCGAGAATCGGAGGAGGGTGTAGAGGCGGAGCAGCGCCGGCGAGCGGCGGCGCTGGTAACGGCCGGAGGCGGCCGTAGCCGTGGGTGACGGCGGCGCATCGCCCGGACGGAAATGAGAGAGACGCGAGAAAGGGGATCGAGAGAGATACGTACGTGCTGGGTTCCAGTTTCAGCGTACGTGCGAGTGTGGTGTATGACCTGACCTGTGTACGTGTGTGTGTGCCACTAGGCCCAATATACGTTAGTCCAGTACACCATTCAGCCCAATTAATCAATTAACTTTTTCTTTCCTTTTAAAAATGATTCACAAATAATTCCTTAGGGAATTTAAATCCAAACTGAAACTATTTATAAGTTTATAAAAATGAGATAAAAATAATCTTAGAGTGCGATTTCTATGTGATAAGTACAAATATGATTTTTGAGGTATTTATGTTGATCAAATACACCTTTCTAAAATTTAAGTAAAATGCATGGAATAATTACTTCATGATTTCAATAAAAATATTTTCTTAAAGGCATTAAAATTAATGATTTAAATTGAAATATTTTTATTTAACAAAAATCCTTGAAAGTATTTTCTAAAATAAAATAGTTGATTTTCTTTAAAAGAGTAATTATAAATGTTTTAAAGTGAATATAAAACATCTTTAAGCACTATTATGTGACTAAGTTAAATAATTGAAATATTAAATTTCACTTAAATATTGTTCCTAACTATGATAATACTTTATACTTAAATAAAAGTGAAGAACATCTAAGTTTGAAAGTTATAACATATCAAAGTGATCGAAAACAAATAAATCATGAATAATCCTAAAATCCCAAGTCAAGTAAATTACCATAGTATCGCATAAGACGGAGCTTACACTTGTGAGCTTGGGGTATTTTTGGGGGTAATGACGATGCATCTCATGACTATGCATAATAGCATGCTGCTAGAGTTTTCAGTAGTCCTTATCAGGATTACATTGCTATTTTCAGAGCTCGGGGTTTTATCGCAAACCCTAGAACCCCGAAGGATTGAACGGCCATTTCTACCACAGGCAAGTTCATTCTTGCATATCCTTATTGAAATATTTTATAAAAACTATTTTAAAAAAAACCTAATATTATCATTGCATTGAAAAAGAAAAACTATTTTCGAATGATGTGAATTGCTATATATATATTGTTTGGCTGGCAATGGAACCACGGATTGATGTTGTGGTGGAGGTTCCATTGTACGGGAAAGTATATACCTAGGATTAATTACCAATGTCACAGTGATCCTTGCGCCGTATTGAAGCGTTTACCATGAGATCTGCTATGGACGGTAAAAGTCAGCCGTATCTTCTCTCGTTCACATATCCTCGGCAGGCTATTACCTGGTTGTGTCCGTTGCGGCGGCCAACAGCGTGGAAGCGCGTGACCTTCCCACCTGACGGGGTGACTGGAATAGAAGCTCGGGAGGGGTGGCGGGCCAGTGGTCTTAGTTACCAGCCGCGTCACAAATGGGCGGATATGTGTTGTGCGGAGAGGGCGGTGATTGGCTTTGGACTCACACCTGGCCCCATACCATGAAAGTATGGACGAGTTTGGCCGCTCGGAAAGGCAACAAGGCTGGGTTTCTCTCATGGGTAAAGTTACGCAGCTCTGCAGAGTCAACAACAAGAAATTGTGACTGTCACATCCGTGTTCCCGGAAGGAACTACAGACCGCAGCGGGAAAGGCATCCCAAGTGATGACTATGAACCCGTGGAGACTGTGAGCATAGTTTTCTGAAAATAAAATGGACCCTTTCCTAAAAATGTTTTCCAAAACTTGCATTATGCCTATGACCGTTGGTCATGGCAGTAGCTAGTGCATTCAAAACAAAAACTCTTTCCTATATTATTGAACTTGCTAAGTAACGCTCGAGTTGCTTACCCTTTCCTCGTTGACCCCCTGCTTAGATTTTGAAGCTATCAACGGAGTTGCCAGTTAGCCATCACGACGTCAAGGAAGTATCCAACACGGAGTCAAGTCTACTGATAGAGCTTGAAGGAATCAACTGCTACTTCATCAACAGAAGAACGACGACAACAGTGACAATGGTGGAGCAACAACAATATTGTCAATGGCATACATGACGACCACTTTGCCAATGAAGGAGACAACATCATTTTGGAAAAGGAGTACATCCTGGATAAAGACATACCAGACGGAATAGACTAGGGCTGTGACAACAGCAGTAGTGGAATAGGAATTAGAGATAGAGCTGATATCCATCTTAGTGCTACGAATTGGATCTTCTCGTGTTTCATTTGCAAGAGACTTCTTCCATGTAAAAGAAGGGTCTTCAGATTTTGTATTGAATAGTGTTGTAATCCTATAGTGTTACCTTGGACCGGCTATGTTTCTGTTGTACTACTCTGAGAGATGTAATATTTGCGGATAGGTCCTTCCGTGAGTATTATATCAATGACTTGTACACTACAACATGCAGTGGTGTGCTGGGTCACCGCAGATGGTATCAGAGCAAAACGACCTTAGGATTAAAACCCTTTTAGGAGACTTGTAGGTTGGTAATTACTATAGGAAGTTATCTTACCTAAACCATATCTTTCTACAATTATGATGGTTATTCACTTGAGAATACTACTGTTATACTTGTATAGATTTTTCTTACTCGACTAGAGTAAATCTTCTTGACTATTCGTTTATAGGTACTTATCTACCTCATTTATTTTCAAGTTGGTAGGGCAAGTTGAAGCTATTCTCTACCAGTTACTTATCTACCGCAGTACTCGAACATTTTCCGGTAGAAGCCCCCTCAATGCAACCGGAAGCAACTGCGTCATAATCACATGGCAATCATGAGACTTCAGGTTCTGAAATTTTTTTCTCTGCCATATTTATTATTCCCTTTATATTTGACGAGAAGCCAGCCGGGACCTTGATACTGCTCGGGTATTCAAAAAAGATTTCCTTCTCTGCTTTGGTAAGAGCGTAGCTGCTTAAGTATTGACGCCCTTTATCCGTCTGCTTGTTATATGGGTCTTTCATACGTTGCTGGTCTGCCCGTGCTTCCGGTGTATCTTTTGTCTTCCCATACACGCCCAGGAAGCCTAGCAGGTTCACGCAAAGATTTTTCGTCACGTGCATCACGTCGATTGAAGACCGGACCTCTAGGACTTTCCAATAGGGTAGCTCCCAGAATATAGAGCACTTCTTCCATATGGGTACGTGGTTGTCAGCGTCATTCGGAACAGATAGACTGCCAGGACCCTTTCCAAAGATTACTTCTAAATCCTTGACCATGTCATATATAACATCACCATCAGAGAGGTTAGGCTTCTTCCGGCGATCTGCCTCACAGTTGAAATGCTTGCCGGGCTTTCTTACGGCATGACTGTTCGGAAGAAATCGACGATGCCCCAGGTACACATTCTTGTTCCCAAATGTATACTTTCAGTCTTATCTAAACAGTGCGTGCATGCATTGTATCCCTTATTTGACTGTCCTGAAATGTTACTAAGAGCAGGCCAATCATTGATGGTTACGAACAGCAACGCTCGTAGGTCAAATTCCTGTTATTTGTGCTCATCCCACACACGTACACCTGGTTCGGACCACAACTGCAAAAGTTCATCAACTAATGGCCTTAGGTACACATCAATGTCGTTACCGTGTTGCTTCGGGCCTTGGATGAGCACTGACATCATAATGAACTTCCGCTTCATGCACAACCAAGGAGGAAGGTTGTAGATACATAGAGTCACGGGCCAAGTGCTATGACTGGAGCTCTGCTCCCCAAAAGGATTAAATCCATCTGTACTTGGACCAAATCTTAAGTTCCTTGCGTCATCTGAAAATGTCGGGAACTCTCTGTCGATTTTTCTCCACTGGGACCCATCGGCGGGGTGTCCCAACTTTCCGTCTTTCTTACGCTCTTCTTTGTGCCATCGCAACAACCTGGCATGCTCTTTGTTTCTGAACAGACGTTTCAACCGTGGTATTATAGGAGCATACCACATCACCTTAGCAGGAACCCTCTTCCGGGGGGGCTCGTCATCGCCCTCAACATCACCAGGGTCATCTTGTCTTATCTTGTACCGCAGTGCATTGCATACCGGGCATTTATCCATATTCTCGTACTCACCGCGGTACAGAATGCAGTCATTAATGCATGCATGTATCTTCTGCACATCTAATCCTAGAGGGCAGATAGCCTTCTTTGCTTCGTATGTAGTCTCGGGCAATTCGTTATCCTTTGGAAGCTTCGGCTTCATTATTTTCAGCAACTTCTCAAATCCCTTGTCAGAACAGCCAGTCTCTGCCTTCCATTTCAGCAGTTCCAGTGTGGTACCGAGCTTTGTGCTGCCATCTTCGCAGTTTGGGTACAGCAACTTTTTGTGATCCTCAAGCATGGTCTCCAACTTTAGCTTCTCCTTTTCTGTATCGCATTCTCGCTTTGCATCAGAAATGACCCCACCAAGACCATCAGCGGGCTCATCTGATGCCCGATGTTCACCTCTTTCTTCTTCAACGTCTTCCATTACAGTATCACCGCATTTCTCAGGGAACATAGGATAGTTGTCATCACCCTCCTCTTTTTCATTGTCTTCCATCCTAACCCCTCTTTCTCCGTGCTTGATCCAACAATTATAGCTGGGCATGAAACCTTTTCGAAGCACGTGGTCTTGAATGGTTCTCGGGTCAGAGTACTCCCTGACGTTCCGACACTTCTCACATGGACAAAGCATAAAATTATTCACTTTGTTTGCCTCAGCCACATCGAGAAATTTATGCAGGCCTGCAATAAACTCGGAACTGCGTCGTTCACCGTACATCCATCGCATCCGTGCATCCATCTGCATCATATATATAATTAAGTTTATCAAATACCGTTACAATAACATCTTGAATAGTGAAATGACCACCGTACATCGACACGTGCAATATTTCTGTATCAATTACAGATGAAAAGGATAAAGTTGCTAACCTCGGCCGAGGATATCATCTTGTGTAAACTTAAGTGCGGCTCGGTCATTTCATCGAACACATCTTGTGCGTGGCAAAGGAAAAAAAAACTAGCACCCACTTCCCACCAATCCAACCAGAAAAAAAACAGAGTAGAGAAGAGAGGGGGTGTGGGGGTTATTTTATAGGCAGGGGAGGGGTATTGGTCCCGGTTCTTGGCACGAACCGGGACCAAAGCTCCGCGGCAGGCCACGTGTCCGGCTCTGGAGCTTTGGTCCCGGTTCGTGCCAAGAACCGGGACCAATGCCCCCAACCGAACTGGGACCAATGGTCCACGGGCCCCTGGCAGCTCGAACCGGGACCAGTGCCAGGCACTGGTCCCGTTTTTCACTGAACCGGGACCAATGGCTGGAGCGGCCCTGGACCAAAGATGGTTTTTCTACTAGTGTGATAATTGGCCATGTTGTCAAATTGCGCCTTGACCTTCCCAGCCGGCAACTCCACCCGACACTTGAATGCCCACAGACTTCACTTTCATAGTCGTGCAACACCCAAATATCGACGTTTGACGTTGTATCAATAAATCTGTACATGGCGAACATAGAGTCCATCTCAAACAGAGAAGCACGTTCATCAACTGGAGAAGGCATCTTCCGGAACGACTCAGCCGTGGTGTCGAATACCATTATCATGTTGTTTCCCCACTTCTGCCGCGATAGGTGCCAATGCAGGCAACCACGGAACAGGAGAGATGCGCAGTGGTACATCATCTCGTCTCCCTCCCGGCGCCTTATGAGCCTCGGTGGCTGGCCAGAACCTAATGCGAAGACGTAGAAGCCATCTGGGAGACCAGATATCGGATATCCATACCACGATCGGGACCAGTACAACAACAGTCGATACTCGCCGGTAGGGGCGTGCTGGTACATCCCCAAGAGGGTGAAGCCATCAGTCTCCTGGAGGCGAGCATACTGATGAGTTGCCGGGTTGCGGACCGAGTACTCACTGCTGCGGATGGCGGTGACGACGAGTCCGTCACATGAGGCGGTGTGCGGATAGAAGATCCCATCAAACCGAAAGACGTGTTTGAGCTGAACCTTAACGTCGGCAGCCCGTCGGTCTTCGAAGGTGAAGAAGCTCCGGTAGTAGTCGTCGTTGTCGTATCCGTAGCTTGCTCCATACAACGGGGAGGGAGGGCTGGCGGGCGTGGTGGGCTAGGAGGAAGTCACGGGTGGAGGTTGCGCTCCGCCAGGCGCGGCAGACGGCGCGGCAGCGAAGGAGGGGTTTGGGCGGGAGGCGGACGAGGATCTCCCATATGAGAATATCCTCAGCGATTGCGCGGCTGGGAGGCGTCGCTCCGGCTACTGCCGTTACGGCCTTGGCCATCATCGCCGGTGGGGATTCCATCCGAGGAACGAGAGGATTATAGATGTATTTTTTTGGCAAACAACGAGCGGAGAACTCGTACGTACGTGCTGATCTTTGGCAAATAAGGTGACAGAGAGACGTCAGCCCCCCGGACTCTACCAAATAAATAGATTTTACCAAAAAGTAATACCAGCATCGGCATGACTCACGTGTCTTATCCCTGTACGTCCGTACTCGATGGCTTTGAGATTCGAATAGCCCTTGTTGGCAATTGCGGAAAACACCCTTGGCTACATCGATCCGTATATAGTGAACCAGTCCCGGAAATTCAATAAAACATCTTTCGAAATGTTAAACAATTCCAAAAAAACTTTTTGCATGCAGTTCATGACATTTCATGTTGACACAAAAAATTTCGTGAAGAAAAAAGTTTTTTTGTAACCTGTGCAAAAAAGACAAATCCGGACACACCGAAACTTATATATACGCGTCAGTTTTTTCTCTTTTTTGTACAGATCACAAAAAAAGTTTTTTCACCCTGCATTTTTTTGTGCTAACACATCATGTTGTAATCTACACCCGGATTTTTTTTCGGAATTTTTTGACATTCTGGAAAAAAACTAAAAAAATACTATCATAATCTTGATCAAATAATATTGCAAGGCACATGTGAATGAATGAAGTGATCCAAGTCAATGGTCTATAGTTTGCTATCAAGTAGATAATAAGTAAACAATGAATCACACAAGCCAAACGTTTTCATGGATAGTACCTTCAAGACAAGCATCAAAGTGTTTCGCATAGGTGTTAACTCATAAAGCAATAGTTTCTAGCAAAAGGTATTCAATCAACACAAAGGAAGAATTAAGCTTCAGCATTTGCTTCAACTTTCAACATATTTATCTCATGGATATTGTCAACACAAAGTAGTATAACAAGTTCAATACGTTGCATATAACCCATGTTGCACAAAATTGACACTAATGTTTGCTTGTGGAAGATAGAAGGAATAGGAAAACTGACTCAACATAAAAGTAAAAGAAAGGCCCTTCGCAGAGGGAAGCAGGGATTAAATCATGTGCTAGAGCTTTTAGGTTTTTGAAAGCATATAGAGATTGCATAAAATATTTGACACTCCTCCCAACCTTGCTTACACAAGCCATGGCTAACCGAATCCTCGGGTGCCTTCCATCAATCACATACCATGGAGGAGTATCTATTTTTGAGAGGTGTATGTTAATTGTCAACGAATGGTAGTGGGTGAAACAGTATTCTACCTGTCAAACGGACTTTTAAGAGCGGCTCCCATGAAGGACGTTATTTCTACCAGCAAGGCAGATCATCCCTCTTTCTCTTTGGTTTACACACATGCAGATATTTCACTGTTTGTCATTGCTTACTGATGAATCAGGGCAAAAGTGTGAAGAGAATTAATTGGTTAAAGTTGTAATTAATTGGGACTGGGCACCCCGTTGCCAGCTCTTTTTGCAAATTAGGATAAGCGGATGTATATGCCGCTAGTCCAGGTGTGAAAGTCCATTTAACAAACAGAATAAAGAATAACCACACTAATTCCTCATGAGCTAGTAAACATTGACACAAAAAGGGAATAATAACATTTTGAATAATTTAAAGGTAGCACATGAAAAATTTACTTGGAGTGGCAAGGAAATACCACATATAGGTAGTTATGGTGGACACAAATGGCATGGATTTTGGCTCAAGGATTTGGATGCACGAGAAGCATTCCCTCTCAGTACAGAGTTTAGGCTAGCAAGGTTATGTAAGCAAACACGAGTATCAACCCATACACCAAGTTTTATATGACGAACATAGTGCAAACGTTATAAAACTTCATACTGTCTTCCTTGTTAACCAAACCCGCTTATTAGAAAATATCTAGACCTTAGAGATACCACCGATGCAAACCAAATTTTCAACAAGCTTTACGGTAGTTCTTCACTAATAGGCTTAACTCATATGATGCACAATTTAATCATGATCTACTTGTTAACTCAAAACGATTGACAAGTATCAAGTTATCCATAATAGTGATCTACAAGATTAAGCAAGTTTTTCCTTATACCAATTACCACATGCAACATTTTCGGAACCAACCAAACACCAATCAATTTATTTAATCAACTCTCCAAACAAATATAAGTGAAGCAAGAGAGTACTTTCTACAAAAGAAAGCTAATAGCTCTGAAAAGAGATACATGAAAACAAGAGCTAAAAGCTGAACAGCGCTAGATATGAATACTCAACAAATATAAGTGAAGAATAGGAGTATTCTCATGAAAAAGCGGAGCGTGTCTCTCTCCCAATCAAGAATGCTAGGGTCCAGTCAAGCTTTATTGAAAATAAAAGACAATACTGAAAATAAAAGCACACAGACGCTCCAAGAAAAGCACATATGATGTGAAAGAATTAAAATATAGTTTCACTAGAGATGACCTGATAATTTGGCGATGAAGAAGGGGATGCCTTGGGCATCCCCAAGCTTAGACGCTTGAGTCTTCTTGAAATATGGGGAGATCCATGGGAGCCTCCCCAAGCTTAAGCTCTTCACTCTTCTTGATCCTATCATCACCCTTCTCTCTTGACCCTTGAAAACTTCCGTCACACCAAACTCAAAGTAAATCTCATTAGAGGGTTAGTGCACAATCAAAAACTCACATGTTCTATAAAGACACAATATGATTTTACTTTAAACATTAGCTACAGCCACTGATGTTATGTGAAGCTCTTCCACCCAAAAAAGAATTTCACTCAACACTAGTAAAAGAGAGAATGCAAAATAAAAAGGCATAATCTGTCTAAAACAGAACAGTCCGCAAAGACGAATTTTTTCGAGGCACTTACAGCACTCAGATCGAAAAACTTGAACTAATGAAAGATTCAGACATTCATAAAGATTACGCACAAAAAATTTCAGATTTTTTCAATCTGGTGATTTTAATTTTCGTACAGTGGACAGCAAAAATCTGTTTCTGCGCAGCAATCAAAATTAAGCAAATCTTAACATTAGAGGCTACTCTTGGCACAACAATGCGAGAAAATAAAGATACAAAGGAGTTGCTACAGAAGTAAACAAACTCCTTGACTAATGGGTTGCCTCCCAAAAGCGCTTTCTTTAATGCCTTTTAGCTAGGCATAGTGATTTTTATGATGCTCACATAAGATAGAGTTGAAACATAAAAGAGAGCATCAAGGAGCATATATAAAACATGTTTAAATCTAACACTCTTCCTATGCATAGGAGTCTTATAAGAAAACAAGTCAATTAAGCACAAAGTGACTAGCATAGGAAGGCAAAACAAGTGCAACTTCAAAACTTTCAACGGACCATTAGGTCTTAAAGCAAAAATCATATAGAAGCAACACAAGAGAAAGCTCAAAACTTTCATCATAAAGAGAGGAAATTTAATAACATGAAGATTTCTATAACCATATTTTCCTCTCTCAAAATAATTTTCAGTAGCATCATGAACAAACTCAACAATATAACTATCACATAAAGCATGCTTTTCATGATCTACAAACACATAATTTTTATTAAGCTCAAAAACAGTGGGGTCATTAAACCCACTTTTGACAATAGTAGTATAATAATATCATTAGGCAATATAGGACCATCATCAAGAGCATTATCATATATAACATTAGGGAGCACATTTTTACTTTCTGCAATTTCCTTTACTTGAGTCAAGGAGTTGTTTACTTCAAATTTATCAAAAGGAGATATTTCAATAGAATCATCACATTCGACAATATAGCATTCTTCCTCCTCCAAAGCTAGGGGACTAAAAATATCATTTTTATCAAAACCAGCTTCCCCAAGCTTAGAGCTTTCCATGGCATTAGCAATAATGGTGTTCAAAGAATGTATGCTAATAACATTGCTACTATCATGATTGTTATGCAAATAAATTTCCATAGGCTTTTTAATTTTCTCTTCAAACACTTCATGTCCCAACTCAAGATAAATTTCATAAAGCTCTCTCATGTTGTTTTCAGCCATAGGACTAGTTTCAAGGAAAGTAACCATTGATAGCAAGTAAAGAGCTAGACATAATAACTAAAACAAGAAAAAAACTAAATGCAAGTAACTAATTTTTTGTGTTTTTGATAATTGAAAGCAAACAAGATAAAATAAAATAAACTAAGCAAGACAAAAACAAAGTAAAGAGATTGGAAGTGTGAAACTCCCCTTGCAGAAGACTGCTACTCCCCGGCAACGGCGCCAGAAAAATTGATGCTTGATGGTGTGAATCACACGCTCGTTGGGAGACCCCAAGAGGAAGGTATGATGTAATTAGCAGCAAGTTTTCCCTCAGTATGAAACCAAGGTTATCGAACCAGTAGGAGCAACGATCTTCAGAAGGTTGTCAACCGAAATATGATGCGGCGCAACACCAGGGATTCCGGCGCTGACGTGGACCTGCACACAACACAATCAAATACTTTGCCCCAACGAAACAGTGAGGTTGTCAATCTCACCGGCTTGCTGAAAACAAAGGATTAAACGTCTCGTGTGGAAAATGAGTATTAAATTGCAGCGAATGAAAAAGGAACAGTTTGCAGTTTGTGGTTGTTTAATCAGTGTAAAAGAATGGACCGGGGTCCACAGTTCACTAGTGGTGTCTCTCCATAAAGATAACTAACATGTTGGGTAAACAAATTACAGCTGGGCAATTGACAAATAGTGAGCGCATGACAATGCATATACATGGCATGATGATTACTATGATATTTAATTGGGCATTACGACATAATACATAGACCGTTATCCAACAGCGTCTATGACTAATAATCCACCGCCGGGTTGTCATCCGAGTTCCCCGTTGGTATTAAGTTGCAAGCAACGGATAATCGCATTAAGTAAAGCGCGTAATGTAAACAAACACATATGCCCGTGGACATAGCATCGTTAGGTTATCCCTAGTGGCAACAGCACATCCACAACCTTAGAACTTTCTGTCACTGTCCCAGATTAAACGGAGGCATGAACCCACTATCTAGCATAAATACTCCTCTTGGAGTCACAAGCATCTACTTGGCCAAAGCATCTACTAGCAACGGAGAGCATGCAAGATCATAAATAACATAGGGCATAGATTGATAATCAACTTGACATAATATTCAATATTCATCGGATCCCAGCAAACACAACATGTAGCATTACAATAATATGATCTTGATCATGTAGGGCAGCTCACAAGATCTAAACATGATGGCACAAATAGGAGAGACAACCATCTAGCTACTGCTATGGACCCGTAGTCCAAAGGATGAACTACTCACGCATCACCTCGGAGGCAGGCATGGCGATGAAGAAGCCTCCGGTGACGATTCCCCTCTCCGGCAGGGTGCCGGGAAGAGGTTCTGAACCCTCCCGAGCTAGGGTTGACGGCGGCGGCGTCTCTGGAACTTTTCGTGGATTTTTGCTCAGGTATTTAGGGTTTTCGCGTCGGGGGAATAAGTAGCCGAAAGGGCGGCGGCTGGAGGCACCCGTGGAGCCCACACCACCCCAGGGCGCGCCAGGGGGGACCCGCGCCCTGGGTGCATGTGGGGCCCACGTGGCCCTCCTCTGCTGCTTCTTCGCTCCATCAGGTGTATTCTGATAAAATAGCATCCCCCGTGAAGTTTCGTCCAATTCCGAGAATATTTCCAGACTAGCTTTTCTGGAATACAAAAACAGCAGAAAACAGGAACTGGCGCTTCGGCATCTTGTTAATAGGTTAGTCCCGGAAAATGTATAAAAGTGACATAAAGTAGATGCAAAACATGTAACAATTGGTATAAAACAAGCATGGAACATCAAAAATTATGGATACGTTGGAGACGTATCAATGATGCAGTTCAGCGGCAAGTTTCCCTCAGCATGAAACCAAGGTTTATCGAACCAGTAGGAGCAGCAACTCTTCTGAAGGTTGTCAACGGCGAAATATGATGTGGCGCAACACCAGGGATTCCGGCGCTGACGTGGACCTGCACACAACACAATCAAAGTACTTTGGCCCAACGAAACAGTGAGGTTGTCAATCTCACCGGCTTGCTGAAAACAAAGGATTAAACGTATGGTGTGGAAAATGAGTATTAAATTGCAGCGAATGAAAAAGGAACAGTTTGCAGTTTGTGGTTGTTTAATCATTTTAAAAGAATGGACCGGGGTCCACAGTTCACTAGTGGTGTCTCTCCATAAAAGATAACTAACATGCTGGGTGAACAAATTACAGCTGGGCAGTTGACAAATAGTGAGCGCATGACAATGCATATACATGGCATGATGATTACTATGGTATTTAATTGGGCATTACAACATAATACATAGACCGTTATCCATCAGCGTCTATGACTAATAATCCACCGCCGGGTTGTCATCCGAGTCCCCCGTTGGTATTAATTTCCAGACTAGCTTTTCTGTAATACAAAAACGGCAGAAAACAGGAACTGGCACTTCGGCATCTTGTTAATAGGTTAGTCCCAAAAAATGTATAAAAGTGACATAAAGTAGATGCAAAACATGTAGCAATTGGTATAAAACAAGCATGGAACATAAAAAATTATAGATACGTTTGAGACGTATCAGCGAGCAACGGCCGGCGGTGTCCCGTAGCCCTAGATCGGTTTAGTCCCGCCTCCCGCGGTCCGATTTTCGACAGTGACCTTCACGTGGCGGAGAATTCGTAGCAGGAGCAGGACGCGAAAGGCGGCGGCGCGAGCAACGGCCGGCGGCGGCGCGAGCTCCCTAGCGCATCGGTGCGCCGCCGGTCTCCTGTGGGGAGCTGGGTTGGGGGCCAATTCGACGGGAGGGGCTATGTATGGCTCGTTAGCGACGGGACGCACCTCCGCCTGGCCTAGTGGGCCGGACCAGGTACAGTTTTTTTTTTCCTTTCCTCTGTTTTTATTTTTCTGACATTTCAAAATGTTTTTTCCGGCATAAGCATATGCTCCTACGTGCAAAAATGAATTTCTCAAGTAGGGGTGACGTTTTGGGACCCGGAGTATATTCTTCCGGCTTTTTAAAACCGGCTACTTACAAATGTCAAAAAAATTGGACACAAAATTGGCGCGTACATCTCGACGCTTTTATGTGTCAACCTATCGCCACGTTACCATATACGCATGTGTACACGCATGTGTACAGATACCATACCAGTGACCATACTTTGGACCCTTGAAACGTATTCGGTGACCGTAATAAGCGTACATTGATGTATGGTGACCACGGCGAGCTCTTTACTATCTAGAAATCTTAGAACTTACAGGAAGACAACTAGACTTAAATTTGTCAAGCATCGAGGTTTCAGGAGCAAGTAAGAGGAAATGGCACTAGCGGTCACGCAAGTAGCTCGGTGAATGCACTTAAGTTACTCAACTAGGAAAACTGACGACCCCGTCACCGAATTGGACAAACATGTGCACTCTAGTCATTGGCCCGGTTTTTGACAAAATACGGTAATGTATGAGTCATGTGAGGTAGTTGTGAAACGTTATATTTACAAATAACCCCCCTGCATTTATTTTGCACTTTAGGGATCTGTGGGATGATAGGTCACGTGAAGGACCATGTCGATGAGGTGGATGAAGCGAAGAACATTGTATACTCTTTGGCTTGGTGAGGAAGTTGTGCATGATCTTAAGAAGAGATTGAACTTTGCGAAAAAAGAAGTGAATTGATATTTATGTCCCTCTTTCGAAATAAAATTTGGTGGAGTAAGGCTGCTCAAAATGGGTAATAACTTAGACTAGTAACATGTATATATTACTACTCCAAGTTACTACCTCAATATTGGGAGTAACATGTGTGTAGTGTAATACGTAAGTTTATTTATTAGGTTATACACACATCTCACCTTGAAACGTGTGATGTTACCGTAACATATTATGTTACCTTAATCATTTTTCTCCTAATTAATTACGCGCCAAATCAGAATTTTTACCTACATGACATTGATGTTCTCCTCTCTCCCACTTTGACTAGTGTAAGCAGTTAGCTCTTTTAACGCAGGGTCACAAAGACGGGCTCGTTTAGAGAGTACAATTGTCCAACTTAGGGACCGCTCTACCATCCCTCTAGCCTGGGCGTCCATCCGGGCTTGCTGGCGCCGCAACGCCTCATGTCGTGGCTATACCTACCTAACCGTGAGTTTACACGTAATTAGCCACGTGGATAGTAATTTTGTTACGCTCCCTCCGTTCCAATTTAATTGACTTGTTATGCACTACATGTGGATGTATTTAGACATGTAACATGTCTAGATATATCTACATTTAGTGCATACCAAGTCAATTAAATTAGAACGGAGGGAGTAGGTCGCAACAAGAGGTTGCCCACTGTATGATATGTTTTCGTCTATTGCTTGTAGCCTAGCAGTAACATGTCTTCTCTGTCATCCAGATGAAGGTTTATTGAAAACTGCTATTTAACGAGCAGTCGCCGCCGGACCGAGCCCTATCTATCCAGTTTACAACCCAACGCACCCGACCCGACCCGACCTGGACGGACCCGTTAGAACCGCCACGTCACCGTGACCGACCGACGCGTTATTAGTTCGGAGGCGGGCGGAAAATCGTCGCCTCTTTCCCCTTCCCCTATCCGCCTCTCGATCGCCCGCCACCCAGCAGCCAGCCATGGCGGAGATCGTGGACCCGGCCGCCGCCGCCGGCCCCGCCGCGGGCGAGCCGGAGCCGGAGCCGTTGCCGCCGTGGGCGGGCGCGGCGGCGGCCGTGGACGAGGACGAGGACGACGAGGAGGAGGGGGACGTGTGCCGGATCTGCCGCAACCGCGGCGACGACGAGCACCCGCTGCGCTACCCGTGCGCCTGCAGCGGCAGCATCAAGTTCGTGCACCAGGACTGCCTCCTCCAGTGGCTCGACCACAGCAACTCACGCCAGTGCGAGGTAACACCGCCCCCTACCTCCCTCCCACCTCCGTCGTCGATGCGGCTGCGTGCGTGCCTAGGTAGGTAGGATTAGGTGTTCGATTGGGCGGTGGAATCGATTGGTATGATACTGAGCCGGTGCTTTAGGTGCTGATTAGGGCGGAAAATCTGGCTCCCTAGCTGTAGACAAAATCAATCTCCCTAGCTGTAGATTGGGGGTAAAATTGGTCAGCAGGCGTCATACCTCGATAGGGCAGGCGTCATACCTCGATAGGGCAAGTTAGAATAATGTTGTTTTCATGCGCCGGAGGAAGGTTTTTGCTGCTCTAGGCTGCTAGAATCGCTGAAATTAGGGCTTCAGAACCATGTCGTTGGAATGAATTATTATCCTCCGAGCACTATGTAGGCAGGATTTCGTTTCGTCGGGTAGCTAACCTAGGTTTGTACCCCGCTGTCGAGAGGTTCGCAATTTCTATTGCCGCCTTGCTTTCCTGCCAAGGCCACAATTACTGCTTGCGTTATAATCGCCATGAATAAGTTAGTAGTCTTGGGGTGACTCTCTAAACTATGCTTCTCTGCTTTTCAGGTTTGTAAGCACGCGTTCTCTTTCTCACCGGTCTACGCTCAGAATGCTCCGACCAGGCTTCCTTTCCAAGAGCTCGTGTTTGGCGTCGGAATGAAAGCGTGCCACGTGTTCCAGTTTGTCCTCCGGCTTGCCTTCGTTCTTTCGGTCTGGCTCATGATTATCCCCTTCATTACCTACTGGATATGGCGGCTAACATTTGTAAGAAGTCTCGGTGAAGCACAAAGGCTGTTCATGAGCCATATCAGCGCTCAGCTGATCCTCAGTGATTGCCTACATGGTTTTCTTCTATCAGCTATCATTGTGCTTATATTTCTTGGAGCTACCTCTTTGAGAGACTATATAAGGCACTTGCGGGAACTTGGAGGACATGAGGCTGACAGGGATGATGCAGGCCGTGAAAGGCATGGTGCTCGCGCTGTCAGAAGGCTAGCTGGTCCCAATAACAGGCTTCCTGCTGCAGATGGAAATATCGATGAGTTGGCTGAGGCACAAGGAATCGGTGCTGGGGAACTTCTGAGGAGAAATGCAGAAAATGTTGCTGCTCGATTGGAACGACTAGAGGCTCAAGTTGAGCAGATGCTAGATGGTTTGGATGATGCCGATGGTGCGGAGGATGTTCCTTTTGATGAACTCGTAGGCATGCAAGGTCCAGTCTTCCACTTGGTTGAGAATGCAATAACAGTAAGGATTTCTTTCTTTTTTTGTTAAACAAGTGCATTTTTTAACATATAGTAACATTTATCTTCTCAAACATCCTGACTAGTATTTCCATAATACGCAAAATACTAAAAACTCGTATTGCTTTCTATTATGGTCCACTTCAGTATTTTCTCAGTAAGCTTGAATGGTTGGTGTCTCATTTTATTACTAGAAACGTCATATTAATAAGTGCATGAAAGAAGCTTGCTGTGTGTAAGATTCTGGAGCATGTAGGATCGTGTGATTTTTTGATGTAATGTAGTACTGGGTATTGTTTGAGCTTTATTTACCGTTGTGCTGTTTTTCTGGTTCTCCCTTATTTTCTAATTTCATATCCATATATTTTTCTTCAGGTTTTGGCCAGCAATGCTATATTCCTGATTGTTGTGATCTTTGTACCGTTCTCATTGGGAAGGATTGTCCTGTACTATCTATCATGGTTTTTCTCTTCAGCCTCTAGTCCTATGCTGGCTAAAGTGATGCCCTTTACGGAATCTGCTCTGTCTTTGGCTAATGAAACATTGAATAATGCATTTAATGCCATGAAGAACTTCTCTTCTGACAGTCACAATGAAGGTGTTATTGGGCATGTGATTGAGGTGGTTACTCAGTCCTTAAGGATAAATGCCACTGCACTTACTGTAATGCAGGGCACTGGGAAGACAAGTGTGATAAAAGGAACAGCTATTGGCTCGTCTTATCTTTCTGATCTGACAACTCTTGCTGTTGGATACATGTTCATCTTCTCCCTTGTGTTCTTGTACATCGGATCATTGGCTTTACTTCGATACGCCCGGGGAGAACGTTTTACTATTGGAAGACTCTATGGGATTGCAGCAATTCTAGAAACCATTCCATCTCTATGCAGACAGTTCTTTTCTGGAATGAAGCATCTCATGACTATGGTCAAAGTCGCATTCCTTCTGGTGATTGAGCTCGGAGTATTTCCCCTTATGTGCGGTTGGTGGCTTGATGTCTGCACTCTGAAGATGTTGGGTACAACAATCGCTCAAAGAGTTGAATTCTTTACAATGTCACCCTTGGCGAGCTCCTCTATCCATTGGCTTGTCGGGATTGTATATATGCTCCAAATAAGCATCTTTGTCAGTCTTCTTCGAGGGGTATTGCTCAGTTTGTCAATCCTTTCAGTATTTCCGCTAATTCACTAACTGCACATAAATACTCGTCCTTCTTGTATATCTCCAAAGTGTTTTATGTTTGTGTTTCCTTTCTCTTGTAGGTACTGCGGAATGGAGTTCTTTATTTCTTGAGGGACCCTGCTGATCCGAATTACAATCCCTTTAGGGACTTGATTGATGATCCTGTACATAAACATGCCCGACGAGTTCTTTTATCTGTTGCTGTGTATGGAAGCTTGATTGTGATGCTGGTCTTCTTACCTGTCAAACTGGCCATGCGAGTAGCTCCTTCAACTTTTCCCCTGGACATCACGTGAGTCGGATTATCCCGAGATCTTTATCCCTTGATCTTTTTTTCCTTCTGTTTCAAATGATTATCTTACATCTGCATCTTTTGGTCTTGATTGTATTGCAGCATTTTCGATCCATTTACTGAGATTCCAGTTGATGTGCTCCTGTTCCAAATATGCATCCCATTTGCGATTGAGCATTTCAAGCCTCGTGCAACAGTTAAAGCTCTGTTGCATCACTGGTTTGCCATGGTTGGCTGGGCGCTAGGCTTAACTGATTTTCTACTGCCAAAACCTGAAGAAAATGGTGGGCAAGAGAACTGGAATGGCAGGGCAGAAAGAAGAGAAAGGGTACATGGTGGGAGGGAAATGGTAGCTCCACAGCTTGAGCAGCGTATGGTACAGCATGCTGCCTTAGATAATGACGGCAGGGGTAATGCTAATGAAGCTAATGACGTTGCTGAAGAATCTGATGCAGATGATCAGGGAGATTCAGAGTGAGTATAATATCCCAATATGCAGAACAAATTCTTTCGTACATCATTTTTTAACCCACACCCAAGATGAAGATGATTTCCTATATGAAAGTAGTAAATAGATTGGATTGTGGTAGAACCGTAGAAGTATTTTTTACTCTAACAAATCGTTAGAAGTGAATTGTATCTGCAAGTGTTGGCTTGAAGGTTCCCCTCTGTTTTAGAGAAATCTGGATTTTATGCTCAAGTAATTAGTGTTATTATGTAGAGTTTGTCCTGGATTATATATGAACTTTAATCATGCCTCAACTTATGAAGTTTTTACCTTTTGAAGGTACAGATTTGCACTTCGGATCGTCCTCTTGCTTGTAATGGCATGGATGACACTGCTAATATTCAATGCTGGGATTATTGTTATTCCTATCTCACTTGGCCGTCTGGTTTTTGAGGCTGTTCCCCGCCTACCAATCACACATGGCATCAAGTGCAATGGTAATTTGCTGATTTTTGTACAACATTTCCTTACTTTGCTATATAATTTGTCAAATTGATGAGGTTAATCTATTAAAACTTGGTTAAACCTGTGGTAATTCTTTTGTCTCGACCAGATCTGTTCTCTTTTAGCATTGGTTGTTATATTATCTGGAGCGCAGCAGCTGGAACCAGATATGCAGTTGACTATATCAGATCACGACGCCTGACCTTCCTGCTACAACAAATCTGCAAGTGGTGCTCTATTGTTTTGAAGAGCTCTGCTCTCCTATCGATATGGGTAATTGATCTGGACTGAACTACTTTGTTCCAACCATCTCATTTTGCATTATTAAGCGTGCTGATCTGTGGGCGGCAAGGCCTGAACTCTAGTAGTGCCTGACCATGAACCGTATTCTTTTCAGATCTTCATTATCCCGGTGCTGATTGGACTCCTTTTTGAGCTGTTGGTGATTGTGCCCATGAGGGTGCCTATTGATGAGAGCCCAGTTTTTCTGTTGTACCAGGACTGGGCTCTTGGATTAATATTCTTGAAAATATGGACTAGACTGGTAAGATTGCAGATCCGTGATTCGTGTGTTCCATTACAGCCTTCGGTAACTTTACAGTAATCTAACCATTTCATCAGATCATCTTCATAGCCATCTAATGTCTGATGAATTGTTTCTTTCCAGGTTATGCTTGACCAGATGGCGCCCTTGGTCGACGAAAGCTGGAGGATGAAGTTCGAGAGAGTAAGGGAGGACGGCTTCTCCCGCCTGAAAGGCCTATGGATCCTGCACGAGATCATAACGCCCATCGTCACAAAGCTCCTCACCGCGCTCTGCGTCCCGTATGTGCTCGCGAGGGGCATCTTCCCTGTCCTGGGCTACCCACTGATCGTCAACTCGGCCGTGTACCGCTTCGCCTGGCTCGGCTGCCTCATCTTCAGCACGCTCTTTTTCTGTGGCAAGCGGTTCCACGTCTGGTTCACCAACCTCCACAACTCCATCCGGGACGACCGCTACCTGATCGGCCGGAGGCTGCACAACTTCGGCGAGGACTCGGCCAGGCGGCCGGCCAGCGGAGAGCATGACGACGACACCCAAGGGGCGGCGGCAGGGGAAGAGGGCCAAGCACTGGTTCCTCTTGACGACCATCAGGAAGACGATGTGGGTCTGAGGTTCAGGCGCAACAACCTGCATGGAAACCAACAGCCGGTGCGGCTTCTCGATTAGGTCAGCGGCAGGAGGAATCCGTGGTGCCCTGCTGCGGCCTCTTGTTATCAAGGTTTCCGGTAGCACTCTAGAGTGATGAGTTGTTGTTTCCAGGTAGTGTTGTTAGGTTAGTAGGCAAGTATTGTTGTACAACACATAGTAAGGAGGGGGTAATAAGAAGCTGGAGTAGAAGGATTCATCCAGAAAGCTGACTGGACGGTGGTGAAGTCTGTTTACGTGGTAGTTGTTGCTGATTGTATATATGTTGACAGATTAAGGTGGCTACATGATTTGATGTTTTTTCTGATCCAGGGTGGCCTGCCTGTAGCCCATACAATTTGATGTAATTCTGAACCGAGTGTTTTGACTGATGAGTTGAGTTGCGCCTGTAGCACATACAGTTTGATGTAATTCTGAATTCTGACACGAGTGTTTTGACTGATGAGTTGAGTTGGGTAGGTACATGTGTTGTGCGAATGTTTTTATCTGATCTCAAGAAGTGTGTGGTGTTTTGCTGGATAACAGTATCGTTCAGGCTTGATGAGCGAGAATGTTGTGCAATCTCATTTTGACAACTCTGAAAATGACCGAGCACGGTATTTTGTGGGAAAATGTGTATGTTCCCAAACATGTCAATTTATCTTACGAGGAAAAACATCGATACAGGGAAACGAAAAAAAAAATCAAACTATACAGATCCTAGCACAGAAAAAGGACTGTCTTTAGTCAAGGACTAGATTATTTCGTTAGCCAAGTAAAGTAAGGTGCTGAAACTGTCACGACTTCGGAAAAGACTTTGTCGTGGAGGCAACTTGTGCGCCCAGTCACGGCTCCCGTTCCTAACATATAAAAAAAAAATGTTGATATGACATATTTTCGTCGGTCGACTTTTTTTGTTGTTGTTGAGAAATTTTTAGTTGGTTGACTGACTCTGAACCTTAACGGAAACTGCTAGAATGAGTTATTCACCTTGACCGACTCTAAACATAATTAAAAAAAGTGCTTGACATGATCATTGTGGCTCTTTGACCATTAATTTATGATTAAGAAAATACTACAATATATTCACCATGAAAGTGTACTATAGAAAGCGTCGGACGATATATCTTTGTGGCTCTTTGACCATTAATTTATTATTAAGAAAATACTTACATTTAGCTGCACCTGAAATTCGAGGAAGTCTTACGAACCCGGACAAAGGGAGTACTTACTTATATATGCATGGATGCGAGCCGGCGATGAACATAATACAAACAAAGAGTTGTTACGCGTAGGTGTATGTATACTAGCTGAATGCCCGTGCGTTGCTACAGGATATTTAGAAATATGGATACAAGAACGAAACAATTATACTAAGATTGCGAAGCGCAAAAATAATATTGACTTAAGAAGTGATAAATAATGCATAAACAATATGCGCTCATGGTTACTACACCTTGCAGCAAATATTATGTTATTTTTAAATTGGAGATGTTGCTTGCACGAATTTTGCTAATATTCCCTTCGAAATAGGTGACGACGACATGGAACTCTAGGGTAGGTCGAGGACTCATGACTCATTTGGTTGTAACTAAGAAGCTTAAAAATGATCAGAGAAAAAAATATTATGTGCTAGTATTTGCAACTATCAAACACGCAGCTGCAGAGCAAACACAACCAAGCAAAATGAAACTTTCGAACCTGTGTCCTCTGTTATGCAAGTACAACAAGCACAATCAAAAAAATATCCCCAGCTTCGCTCAATCTCTTAGGCCTCAAGCAGCAGCATGCAACAAACACCTAGAATCTCTCTACTCTCAGGTGTCTGCTCTCCACCACACAGGCAAAGTAGCCTCGGCTCTCTCTCTCTCACAAGCAATCTCTCTCAAATCTCCGCATGCATCAGCCAAAATCCACTCCGATTCACTATGTATGATCTTCCAGCTCTCTTAAGATAACCGAGCACATCAGTACATCTTTTGTATGAGTGACACCGTTCAAGAAAAGGTCTTGGCCTTTCCACCGCGAGCCACTGGACTCCATCTCCTCCACGCCATGGCTGCTTGACGGTGGGACGAGCAGGTCGAATCACAGCGGCCCCTTCACCATTCGTTTCTAAGAACAGAAGAGGCAGCAGCTCAAGCGTGCTTGGAGTAGAGGAGACGATTGAAACGAAGGTTGCCGGAGTCCCAGAATACTTTGGCGTCTCTAGGTACGGCGCGTGGCTGGCACGGCCGAGCGCAAACAGGGGAGGATGACCGGAAGTGATGACGACATGGAGGACGAACAGTGGCGGTATTGAGACTGGCAGAGGATAGAAAAGGGCCTCCGATGGTCATGGTTTTCGACGGAGTCGTGGCCTGCTGTTGCGCGCCGAAGCCTAATCCTCTCTCCTGCGCTTGATTTGCGTTGACCGTGTGGGGTCATGGGCCGCACTTGCACGGCGAAGCGGAGGTACTCGGGTGAAGAACCGCGCCGCCGCCGGATGATTTGGGGTTAGCGCGCGTACTGGGGCTGCGTACACCTCCGCTGCGTCGACGGGACGTGCCACCGCCGGAGGATTCGGGGTCGGCGCGCAGTCGGCGCAGCCTCCCGCTCGGGCCCGACAACGGGGAAGAAATTGGGATTTCTATACTTTCGGTAGTTTTACAATTTGGCCCGTGTACCTGGACTGCGGGTTAATTATCCATAAATACAAGGGCTAAAGTGTAAAACGTCCGACTTACCACTGCAACCACGGTCGCTTACGTATATTACTAGCTATAAATGCCCGTGCGTTGCTACGGTCTATTAAAAAATCATGCCTCTCTCTAACCACTGTCCTCAGACTACAGTACTGAAGTTCCCGATTTATTTATCTTTCGATTCCTGGCGCGAGTCATCTTCTTTTCTTTTTGAAACAACTCTCTATAGCTGGTCTGCCCACTGGCTTATCCTACTTTGGTTAAGGTGATTGGAGATTGCTCAATATGAAAAGGAAAACATTCGAACCTTGCAAAGCTTCAGGACATGAACTGGAAGTCATGAACTGGAATTAAAAAGAAATGATTACTTCAAACTTTAAGAGAGATGGAGGAAAAACAATCGGTTTAAGCAAGAGCTTTCAAGTTGAGAAAGAAGAAGGGCCAAAGGCTTTGGCATTCAATCAACGGAGTTGTTTTGTATTTGATTGTTCAATGTAATCATAATACACATAAAAATTGGTTGAGACATAACATTGCAAAATCAAATAGATTATATTTTTCCTAAAATGTCATTGATATAAGTTATAATTTGACAACATATGCACAAAAAGTAACATACCAAAAATTATCTCGTCTACTAACATTTCACTTCCTCAGAGTCACAATCGTCATTTCCCCTTTTATGAGTCCAAAAAATAAGAAGACTCAATTCTTTGTTCCTCGGGTTGGCTGCAAAGCCAACTATCGTTCCAAATTATTTATTGTTCCCCTAATCAAACATCTCGATAAAGCTATCATTGTCCATTGAAATACCTGCAATTACAATACTACACATCACAACATCAGTAACAACAGGGCAGCAAAAAAAATCCAACATTAGTGTGATATTCTTCTGTTGTTGGACTGAATCATCACAATTATTAGCTTATCTTTGACAGTTCCGAATAGTAGGACTATACTCAGATGGACTCCCTCTATCCCTCCTCTGTCATCATCATCTGATCTTCTGCAATAGGAAAGTAGCAGCAATGATTACAATTTTCATAATAAACACCAGAATGAACAAAAGAATATGGTAGTGTATAGATATAAACTATGGGGGAACTTTTGTATCTCAAAACGTAGAATGCACAACTTAGTTAGATAATAAATAATCTGACAAAACGCTAGCCACTACAGTAGGCAGATTGTCTTTAAACTCTGGATGGTTCCGACTTCCGAACCTCAACATGAAGGTGTTGTGCACAATACCTCGTAGTAGTTGATGCTACTGAGACAAAAAAAAAGGATCAATCGACAGCAAAAATGAGTTTAATTAAATGATTTAATGAATGCCAGTAGTTGTTACAGCTTCAATTTGTATCATAGAATTGAAAATATTTTTTGTTGTTCATAAGAGGATGAGACCAAATACCAATCTCCATGGCCGTCATAAACACCAAAGAATGATGTGGCAGTGGATACATCCATATCTCCAATGGTTGCATGCTGGAGAATAAGAAAACAATAAGTTAAGCAGGCTTGCAGTAATTCACCAAAGTAATTAACCTTTTTTAGAAGTACACAAAAGAGAGATTATCTTTCAAGATATGCATATATTGCAGTTATTCTACGATTCAGACAAATGCAGAACAGGGCATCGTCTATTTTCTTCTGCTGGTCAATTGATAGAGAACTCAAATGATATACATGTTTTATAGTTCTACTACACAAGAAAACAGAAACGTCATTTGTGTACTTATAACGATAGCATCAACTGGGTCAATCGAGCCATAAAAGTAATTAGCAAGAAGTGCGGCCACAAGCCCAGTAATGTTGGCAATAACATCAAAAAAGTGATCCTGTGCATACACCACAATTTCGTTGGTAAATATTACCAGCAGAAGCTTCACCACTCTCACTGCGAGCATGATATCAACAACACACATTTCATGTTCTTTTGTTAAGCGGAATTCACCTCCCTGGAGCACAAACACAATCAAAATTTATTCACTGATTGGCATCTCAGCGGATTGCAATCATCTCATTTTCTTGAGACGCTTTTACATAGTTGGGCATTAGCTAGCTGCCTTTGTAACAACTACTGTATAAAATAATTTATTTCGAATTCTAGATATGAGATGAAATGACGAAGGACAACCATTTTGCATCATAGTTTAGCTAACTAATCTGACCAAAGCGGGCTCTTACTCTCCAAATATTCCGCCTGGAGCGGCTGGACCTTGATGTCATTACTGGCCGAGGTTACCTTCTGGTGTGGACATGGTACGGTGGTCTTGCTCTCGCTGGAGAAGAACCAAAAGTCGAGGGGATGGCGGCGACGTGCTGGTGGGGGGCGTGGTCTCCCTTGCCGCGTTCGGGATAGGCGTTATCGAGGGCGTCGGCCTCGTTTCCGTATGCGGATTAAGCGTACCGGCGAGCCCAGCCTGCAAGGCTAGGGTTGGCCGACAGAGCGCGTCATGGGCATGGAAGCAAGGGGCGGATGCAAAATAGGCGGCGGAGACGTACTCTGGGGAGGAAGGGAATCGAGGTGGTCGGGCGGCGCCGCGGCGGCCGGCGGCAACGGAGAGATAGAGGAGACACGGGAGGGAGAGAACCGATTGAATCGAATGGTTGTGCGCGTGGGTGTTCTGTGACCGGTCTCACTGGGCCTTGGCCCACGTGCGTGATCTACGCGGAGAAGCGAGCCAGGGCGATCGAGCGAGCCACGGCGGGATGGTTCGCTCGGTTACACGAACGACCAACTCCCATTTAATAGTAAAGATATAGTAGAGAAGAGATAGGTCGTGTATGCTTAAATGGTAGCCGAAATTTACTAGCCAATTGTTTTTGGATGTATGGATATGGTAATCTTTTCGGGTATATACTAACGATTCTTTGTTAACTATTCCATACCAATTTAGCCACACTCTGCGATCTCTGAATTGGCAATTCACTCGAAATTTCTCCTCGCACGGCACGGTCGGACGCGCAAAGGACACGCGGTCTATCACGTGGAAGCCACGTTAGGCTTCTCAAAACTTGCTCCGTACGGGAGGGGATCCCAAAACTGGATAGTGCATCCCGTTTTTTTTTTTCGGTAGCTCAAAGCGCGTGGCGGCGGGCCCGGCCCATAAAAGTCGTCTCCTCCGCGTGTATCCGATCCCAAAATCCCCCGCCTCGTCTTCTCAACGGCCGTCGCCTCCTCTACCCACCTCGTCGCCGCCGCCGCCGCCGCCGCCGCCGAAGCAGCCAGCCAGGCCATGTCGATCCAGGGCCAGATCCTCGAGCTCAGAGGTGCGCGCGCGTCCGTTCCTCCTCGGTTTCCCCCCGATTCCCGCCGCGGAGCTCACTGGATTTATGTTTCTCTTGCAGTGACGGGGTGCAGGAGGCTGCGGGACACGGAGCTCTTCTCGCGCCAGGACCCCTACGTCATCGTCGAGTATGCCACCACCAAGCTCCGCACACGCACCTGCACCGGTACCGCCTCCCCTCTTCTCCTCCACCAAATTCGATTTGTTTGCCTCAGCTTCACGTGTATTATGAATGTCCGTGTCTCCTATGCACATATTCATGTCCAGGCACGCATACGCATCTGAAAATTGCGTGCCAGCAACCTGTCCTAGAATCCTAGCCGACCAGAACTAGCACTATATGAAACTGTGGAATCGTTGAATTACTCGAGCTATGTAGCAGTGTAGTATCGTCCAATACTCCAATGTGACACAAACCCTGGCCTGTTGAATGAGCATCTATATCGAGCTGAACTGTTTCAGTGTAATTGAGCCACCGTTATTTACACACACGCGCACTTGAGTGTCAGCGACCCCTGTTGATTCTCAAGGAGGGACGGGTTCATTTCCTGGTGGAATCACAAATACGAATCTGTACACGATAGTGTTACCTGTTTACTCGTGCTAGTTTCATGAAGACGCCATGTCTCGTGATGAGGTTGTTCTCGTTTCTTGCACATTTCCTGGTGGAAATCATGCCATTCTAGACTGGCATAAGATACCGGGTTGGTGTGAGAAGAATATATTCTTCAGCCTTTGTTTGATGCACCCTAGGAACAAACTTGTATCTGCTAGTGATACTCATTACTTGTCCTGCTGGAATCATGTTTTCATTGTACAATTTGGCATCTACCTATATGCTTCGACTGGCGGTCTCAGGTCAATTTGAGAATATATTGTTCTACCTTTGTTTGATGTGCCCCCAGTGAAACACGAATGGTACCCGTTTACTCGTCCTAGTTTTCTAAAGATGGCGTGTCTCGTAATGAGGTTTATTTTGTTTTCTTGCACATTTCCTGGTGGAAATCATGCCATTCTAGATTTGCATAAGATGCTCCGGTTGATTTTGAGAATAATATATTCTTCTACCTTTGTTTGATGCGCCCCCTATGAATAAAGTTGCACATGGTAGTAATTACTTGTCCTGCAGGAATCATGTTTCTGTTGTACAATTTGACATCTAGCCATCTACCTATATCTTTGCTTCGAGTGACCCTCTCGGCCCTCGGGTTGGTTTCGCAAGTTGGGCAATTCTAATTTTGGAACTGAGTGTGCCAATGTGTTGCCATCTTTTTATATCTTCTTTTTTCAAAGTGTTGCTTGGCCTTCCTAATCCCAGCAAGGACTATTTTTCCAAAAAAATAAATCTAAAAATCTCAACAAGGTCTTAAATACAGCAAACTGCCATGGATAGTTTACCAGGTTATGTTAGTTATAGAGAAATGTTAACTTCCAGTTTTTATGCTGTTCCCTATGAAACTGAAGCAAACTTTCCTGCTATCTTACCATTACTATGCCTAATCGAATATCCACTCTCATTTTCCTTGAGCTAAACTGACCATATTTCAAGAGGTGCTTAGTTCTGCTTTTCATAACAGTAATTGATCTATCAGTTTGTCACTCAGTGGCTTTTGCTGAGTGGAGCTTAAGGACGTGTCCAACATCGATGAAATATTCATCTTGCTTATATATTACCTGCATAAGCTTACCATCCATATTTTTGATACAATCAGATGGGGGAAGGAACCCGTCCTTTGACGAGAAGTTCAATATACCACTCATTGAGGGTCTCCGTGAGCTGAACGTCCTTGTTTGGAACAGCAACACTATCAACAATGACGACTTCATTGGCAGCTGCAGGTTTGTGCAGCGTAATGCCTGCTCAGTTAGTTATTATTGTTATCAAGTGACTGATAGCTGACCCATTTCTGTAGGGTGCCGCTGAACAAAGTGCTAACAAGCGGCCATGATGACGCCTCATGGCCCCTGCAGACACGCCGTATGAAGTAAGTAGCCATGTTTCATTGTGTGTATACCTTACGCCCACTGTCACTTGCAAATTTCCTGATATTAATGGCCGATCCGCAGGTCTGCTGGGGAAGTGAACCTCATTATGCACTTTGATGTGAGAGAACTTTTCACCGGTCTTTGTTTCATTGTTTCTGTTCACATGTCATTGATGTCATTGCCTCACTGGTTTTCTTTTGTCTACCAGAAGAACAAGATGGGGGCAGCACAGTCGGCATATGGGGCCTCCTCAGCTTCATACCCCGCGCCTGCAGGATATCCTGCAGCAGCCCCGCACCAAGCTTATCCAACTCCTGGTCATGCACCATATCCCGCTCCTTCTGCATACTCAGTGCCGCCTCCCCAGCAATCATATCGCTCCTTCTGCATACTCAGTGCCGCCTCCCCAGCAACCATACCCGCAGCATGCTACCCTCCTACGAGTCAACCTCCACAACCGTACGGGCAACAATACCCGCCGCAACCATATGGGCAGCCTCAGCCATCCCAGCCATACGGGCAGCCCTACCCGCCACAGCCGTACGGGCAACCGTACCCACCACCGTCAGGAGCACAATCACCATATCCCCCTGGTAAGATCTTGATGTTACCTAGATAAATCCATGTATGCTCGTAACTCTTGACAGTTGAACTAATCTTATGATCTGTTCTTTGTAGCACCTTACGGCGGAGCCTATCCACCACGGCCGTATTAATATACCAGCTTCAGTGACCTGACGTGGAGGGCTGGAGCCTACCAACTGTCGCTGAGCCTCCGCATATGGATCACAAGTCCACTGAAGGTCTATTAGTTAACGGATACAAAATGGAAAAAAAGTGTCTCCTTTGAGTGAACCTAGCAATCATCAGAACCATTTGCTGTCAGTAGTATGCGCTATATAAGTAGCTTACAGAGCGTCGTGGGGAAGTCACTTCTATACTTTGGGTTTGCCAAAACGGTGACCCGCCTTACTTCTTCTGTTTTTTGAATTCATCGTTGACTGTTCTATCTGTAAGGCTGTAAATATATGGTGCTACCTGCTTGAGTGTGAGCGAATGCATGGTCGACTTTGAAACCTGATAGTGTTTTGTGATGCTCAATAAATTGCTTTGTTTGAAATTATACTCTTGATGTGTGTGAGAATTAAAATGTGATTTATGCGGGTTTTGTGGATCACAGGATCTTTGATTTTTATTTCTGAAATTGGCTCTGGCGATGTTAGATGGATCGGGCCTCGGCCCACGTTGAGTCCACTCTGCAGGCCTGGGTGAGCCTATATATGCGTAGGAGATTTGTTGCTGTGGCAAATTGCCCATTGTTTTCGTGAAAACTCAAAATTTTGGGCACAAGGGACATTAGATCACCCACTAGTTAAACTGTGTTGATAAATATTTGCTGCTTACTGTTTTTTGATTCAAGCTGACTGCCATGGAGTATTCTTGGTACCAGTGCAAAGACACAGATTCTGCAGATCTTACATGGGCAAAGGCGAATCAGTAGTTTATCACTATACTTTAGTGATTGGCAAAGAGAACTTTGTTCATCGTCAGTGCCCGGGAGCACCTTGATCTTTTCATCGGAAAGGGCAGTTAAACTTACAAGCTTAATGATAATCATTACATGACAATGCACTTCTTTTCGTGGGGGACAATGTACTTTACTCCTCACTATTTCTGATGCCAACTTTCACGTCGTCTAGTTCTCTCCTCTCAAGAACATTACACTGTGTGTCGGTGATCTAAAGCATAGTGAGATTGGATAGTGCTTCACGTTGTTTGCTACTGGTAGGTTTTGCCAGGAAATTTACAGTCAGCAAAGTCCCATGCTATGCTATTATATGACTCATAAGCATAGGATGCTTCCTTCCTTACCCATCATGCATTTCTTTACAGAGAAAGTATCCGGTGGAAAACCGAGTAAAAACTACTCCCTCCGTTTTTTGATATAAGATATTTTAGGTGTTCTATGTGTTGTCTACATGCTCGAGGTTTTTAAAAAACGGAGGGAGTATGTTTGAGGTTTTTAAAATTGCAATAAAAACTATGTAAAATTTCAAGCTCAAAACCGATCCACTTAGGATGTTTGGAAAAAAGCAAAATTCAGCAATGTGCAGTGACAAACATGCTACCATCACTATCCTGCACAACTTACATGGGCAAAGGCAAATCAATAGTTCATCATTGCTATGTAACTTACCGATTGGCAAGCACAACTTTGTTCAGGATAAGCGCAAGAAACACATTATATCTTTGTTAGGAGGAGCACTGGGAGCAACATGAGCTTTTACACCGGAAAGGGGAGCTAAACTAACAAAACTTGATGGTCCTTCACTGATTCCATGACCGTGTGTACGTCCCTTCACTGTTTCTGATGCCAACTTTCATGTCGTCCAGTGCTCCTCTTAACAACATTACTCTACTGTCTGCTCACGACTGTCTGTGTCGGTGATTTCGAGCATAGTTGATTTGCCAGGAAATTTACAGCCAATAAAGTAACATCTGTATGTTGCTCTATGACTCATCATAAGCATAATAATGCTTCCTTCTTTTACCCATGATGTGACGACCATGCATCATGCATCATCCACCTTACACAACGCATTTCTGCACCATTTTTTTGCGTTTTGATTTGATACTTGCTCCACTCACTCAATGAGCTGCTGAAAACCACACTAGCTTTCTTGCAGAGAATGATCAGCCTCGTCTATCTATCTACTACCCAGTGGGGGACACAAAGGAGACCCCCAACAGTTGAGATCTTGCAGGCATCAGTGTGAAACTACTGACTGAATGGTCTGCCAATCATCACGCAGGCCAGCTTTTTCTTCTCAATGGTGCTCACTCCTTTTTTCTGCAGCTGCTACTCGGTGCTCTCTGCATCCGATCTGTGATATTGATTGTATCAGCTGCACGCGTGCGCTGTTCACACATGGAGGAGGATCTGAGCCGCGAAGAATAGTTGCATACAACAAGAGAGCAATGCCAATGCCATGGTGGTGGTCGAGATGCCAAGCCAGCTTTGACATTAAACACTTTACAGCCTTGTCCTGTGTGTAGATGAACTGGTGATCAAGACAGTAGGCCTAACCTAATCTTTGGCACAGGTAAGTGATCCGAGTGCCATCATTGGGGCCTTGCGCTTAATTATTGGTTAATGATAGAGCTGATGCTATCATGCTATGCCTGCCTAGTTCATATATATCTATGCATTTTTTAGTTCCTTTTTTTCATAATTGCAAAGCTGCTAGATAGCCTGTAGCCCTGTACTACCAGGAGCCAACAAATCTGGCTAGATTTTTCTGTTGGAGCTGAATTATTATTACATGTGACAAAATCTGTCTAATCTCGGTGTCTGAATCTGGACTACAGAATTATTGGCAAAATATGTCTAATCTGACCTGCATCAGCCATGTACTTGCTTCCTTTTTCCTAGCTTCAGTACCTAATGGAATCGAACAGTACGCTAATGTGATTGCTCGGTAGCATTTTCTTATTTATTTTTTGTTTTTTTTGCGGGTAGCATTTTCTTGGTTTGGAGTCACACTTGAACCAGTAGGCAAAATCTGTCTAATCTGGGTGTCTGAATCCGACTACAGAATTATTGCAAAATATGTCTAATCTGACGGGATCAGCCATGTACTTGCTTCCTTTTGCCTAGCTTCAGTACCGAATGGAATAGAAACAGTACGCTAATGTGATTGCTCACTAGCCTTTTCTTGATTTGGAGTCACACTTGAACTAGTAGGCACTATTTGCCCTGCTCAATTCAATCTTTGTTTCCTCAAGCTGCAGATACCGTGCCAGACTGGAGCAACAGTACTGCCGCTCAGGGTGCAAGCGGGAGCGGGCGGTCCGCGGCGCCGCATCGCCAAGCCCACATATTTGTGTATGCGGGCCCCCGCGGTGCAGGTCAGAAAATAAGTGGAATAAGCGGCAGGCCCACGGCAGCCGCGGCGGCCCATTTTTGCTGCATACGACTCAGAGGAGTCACGGAGGGGAACGCGAGGTGCTACCGCATATGGAGCGCCGCCGGAATTCAATCCCCTCCCCTCCGGCCGGCCAACCCGACGCCGATGCTCCCCTCCGGCTCCCCGACCCCTCGGCGCCTCTCCTCCCCGCCCTCTGCATTCTCTGCACGGGCTGCCACCACGAGCCACTCCTCCGGCCATGACCGCCCTTCCTCCTCCGGTTCCGGGTCTGGGGGCCTCTCCCTCGATTCCCCGCTCCGATTCAACATCCCCCAAGGCCGGCGACGGGCAGCCGCAGGCTATGCCGGCAACGGCGGCAAGCAAGCTAGGGTACGATTCAACATCGTACAAGGCCGGCGACTCCCTCGTCAAGAAGCGCAAGAAGCACAACGACAGCTCCCCTCGTCCCCACAATCATCAAGGTACCATAGCTAATGAATGATCTGCTGAGTTTGCTACTGTATGATCTGTAGTTTGTTGCTAGCATCGCTCTTTCTTCCATAGCTGATGACAAGGAAATTTTCTGGTTCAGATGCTTAGAGATGCATAGGATTTAGGTGTAGTTATGGCCATGTTGCTGCAGAACCATGATAATGTACAACGGAATGAAGAATACTACTAGTTCCCTTTTCCTAGTGTATGGCTGTATGCGTGTATGCTCTTTCTCTTGTAGCTGACAAGCATAAGATAAAATCCATCTTTAGGCACCTTGTATCCTTGTATCCGCTCTTCGATCTGCTATCCTCTCTTAAAGTGTGGAATGAATGGATGGGCATGGGATCGATTTCTTAGTTGCTTGTGTTGGTGCTTTCCATGTTTAGTTGGTGTTTGTGAGCTTTATCATGTTGTTCAGCTTATGTAATTGCGTTTGGGGTCTTTAGGTACTGTGCTACTGTTCGGGTTCACTTTATGCATTAGATGGATTTTACTCCCTGTTTGAACATTTTGATGGATTGGCTGTAACTATGTATTTGTAGATAAAACTGAAGCTAGTTAAAACTGAACTATGTATTTGTTATATCAAGTTCAGTTTATGCTGTAGCAAATGCAGTAAAAAAGTGGGAATTTATAAGATGGTTGTTTGTGTCATGCTATTTTCGGATATATAGATATACAACTTCTGCTAGGTGCTGCAGTTCATCCTTTGTATTCATTTTGATATGCACGTGATACTATTTTTGGATTAGTATTCCAGAATCCTTTGTGTTCATCAGAGCTGAAGCAGGTTAGTATTTACTTCTTCAAACGCATGCTGTCCAAACGTGGAGACATCATCCTTGTTCTATATGCGTACTGCACAAAATTCGAATTTACATAATTTGACATGTTTACCTTGTTCTGCACAAAATTTGACATGTTTACCTTGCAGTACCACCTTCATATGTTCAGAATTCGAATTTACATATATTTGAAAGCTCAAGTAGTTAACTTGGTTTGTTTGTTTGGGCCTGATGTTCGGTTTATTAGAGTATGCACAATTATGGTTTCAGCATTGCAGGTTGATGTTCAGTTTATCCTTGTTAGTGCTACTGTTTGTTACTTTATGGACAGCCCTCCAAATGATTCATTTCAGCTAGGAAGAATGAAAGGCTTTGAAACTTAAAAGGAAGAGAGAGCTGAAGCAGGTTAGTATTTACTTGGTCCTAAATTTTCACACTTTGATTTCTGTTTACAAGACCTTGTTGTTATCTAGTCAAGAACATATTAAGATTAATTGAGAACACTTGGTGACTATCCAAAACTGGTTGATTGTTTGCTAGTAATGAACCTGTTTACCATGCAGTACCATCTTCATATGTTCAGAATTCGAATTTACATATATTATGACCTGTATAAGCGATCAGGAGAGTAATAAAGTGGATTACTAGTAAATCCATACCCAAGTAGTAACCCCTGTTTGAACATTTTACTCCCTGGATGAAAATGGTTGTTTAAGAGGATGCACATCATATGAGATAAAATGTTTGACACGAATCCTTCTATATGTTCTGCTGCAGCCTGATAAAATGTTCATTCTATCTATCTTTGTACATTTCCAGATTCTACAGATCCTAGGCTGATGTTCAGTTTATCCTTATTGGTGCTACTATTTGTTACCTTATGGACAGGCCCTCCAAATGCTTCACTAATTTCATTGTTTACTTAAAATTGTATGGACAGGTCCTCCAAATGCTTCAGTGGTTTCTCCAGCAGGTTGTTGTGCGACATTCAGCAGCACAAAGATTTCCAATCGTTAGCTAGGTAAGATCGTTAGCTAGGGAGGCAGGATTGACGAAAGAGGGGATGGATTTGTTTTGGGGTTCTTGCGGGAGAGTAGGAATTTACCCCAGAAGAATTGTTACCCAAAAAAGAAGGGTAGAAGCTCGGTAGGTTCGGAACATGGTGGCAGTATCCTCCCTGTGCATAGGCCCCTGGTGGTGCTGAAGCATGGAAGCTGGTAGTGACGAGGAGGAAGGAAGGTGGACTTGATTCCTGTGATTAGTGGAGCCTGTGTTGTTTATCGTGTGCATCATCGACGATTTCGACCCCTCCCTGTTGATTTTCACATTTTGTTAATTGTAATCCTTACCCAAGGATATTATCCCCCACAGCTTATTTTGTACTACCTCAGCTGTTTAGTTAGCGGCTTTTAATCTCTACTCATCCAATGGTGATGAACGAACTCGGTCAGTGTCCCCAATGTAATTTGTGATCTGTTTATTATCAGTAATAATACCTACTACTACTACTCTGTACACTGTTTGTGTCGCATTCCTGCTGCTTGCTCTATGTGTTTCAGTAATTTCTATTGTGTTCGTCCAGTAAATCCGACTGCGATCTTGGATGGTGATTGTTGTTTGGCCCTTGTGGTAGTGTGCAGTGGATCTGGATGGTTGTTGGTAGAGTATGGGCCGGCGACGTGCTGGGTGTGGAACGCGGTGAGCTAGCTAACGATCATACCTAGCTAGCCTAGCGATCGTACGCGGCGCGCGCGGCGCCGCAAAGAGCCGCAGCGCATGCACGGCTACGACGCGGCATACCGCGTACGGTTAGCGGCGTACGCGGCGCGCGCGCGGATCTCCGCGGAGTGTCCCGCTTGCACCCTGATGGGCCACAGACCTGTGTTCTGCAATTTATTCAGAGCAAAACATTTCCTGGGCCAGAGACCTGTGTTCTGCAATTTATTCAGAGCAAAACATCTCCTGAACCCCAGATCGGTGCACTGAAATATATATATTGTCGAAAAACAACAGATGGGAAGCCCTAAACTAGACTGAACCACATGTGCAGCTAGAATGTAGATCAGCAGAGTCAAGTCCTAGGAAGGAAGGAACCTCACAACCACCAATCCACCATCAGTCCATCATCATTCATGTTTAAAGAAAAGTAAACCAAACCATACTGCCTGCCTTGACACTGCACTAAGTGGTCCAGACCAATGATCTATGCAAGTTGGAGGGTTTCCATCTATCTAAGTATCTAACCAATTAACCATCGCCATCCACTTGGCAGGGGGACACGCATAACATAATTTGATAGTCATTGACAGTGGTGTCAGTTGACCTTAAGCATTGGCTTTGCAGGTTCCCATGCACACACATGCATGCGTAAAGGCGGGACGACGAGGGTTGGAGCAAAAGGCGCGGCTGCTTTGCTGCGGTTTTGTTCCCTTGCACTTGGATCCTCCTCGTCATGTGGAGAGAAAGGTGGTACCACGTAGCACATGTTGGTCTGTGTTATCTGCAGTAGAGTAGTGACCACCCGGCCGTACGTCAGGTTTTACAGGCACATTTATGAACGTTTCCATGGTGCCCAGATCGACGCATGCATGCCAAGCCGAGGACTAGTCGTGCCTGACGTGGCGTGATCTCGGCTGTACGTACGTGCACCATGTGACCATGTCGCTACTACTGTACGTACTACTCCCTCCGTTTAGGGATTGCACATGTTATCTCATGCATACTAAAGTGAATGCACACATACTAAAACATGTCTATCTACATTTGTATATAGATGAATGTGCACAAATATTAGTACATCTTATATTAAAAAAGGAGTGAGTACATGCGAGCTGGAGGCCACTACGACTACACCTACCACTTCCACGTACGGGATGGATGCTACCGTGCAGATCCACCTACGAACCGACAAATCCTCCATGCCAAAACCAGGCCGCGAAGCCGCTAGAAGCTCTGTCAGGCTCGGCTACCATGAGCTCCTTCTCTCTTGCTGCCGAGTTGGTGGAATGGAGAAGGTGAAGATGGCGACTGCATGAGCCCTAAAATGGGTTCTGGCCTGCATCCTTCGAAGCTTCTGTCGTGGACGTTTCTCAGTGACGGCGAGATGCGCCGCCGCTATCCAAGGTCAAGGGGGTCACTCCGCACCCCGGTGCTCCTTGCTCTGGTTTTTTCTTCCTCCGCGAGAGAGGATCTTCGGCCTATAGAGCGCCGCACTCTTCATCACCTCTCCATCAAGTGGTTCTTTCCCGCTGGTGATCTTGATGGCCGCGTTGGCAAGGCCCTGCAGCGACCGCAGTGGACAAGGACTCGATTGCATTTATGCTTTCTTTATGTGGTCCCTTTTCCAAATTGTAAGGATTTGGTTTTAGTTTTTAATCTTTCTGAGGGCATGGATGCAAGTGTTTCCTTCCTACCGCTATCAATGAAGCTTCGTGCCCGTTCTCGTTAAAAAAAAAGCTGCCCGTTTGTTAACTACAGGTAGATACAGTAAGTAGGGCCATCGATCCATCCAGCGGTAAAGGCGCAGCTAGATCCGCAAGAGTTTCACATGATCGAATCCCGACACCAAAAACAAGCTCGATCACATGATCAAGTTCCTACTTCTTATCGATGAGCAGCTCGCTAGGGGAAACCAAACAACAAAGCTCTTAACTGCTAATCGTAGTGTACTCAATTAATATCCGTACGTGTATGTACCGTCCTGGCCGACAGCCCGGTGAAAGCATGCATGTCGGCCCTCTGAGCGCGTGTTTTATCTGCCGGATCAGATTAGCTCTTGGTACGTTCTAGGCGCATTAGAATTCAAAATCGTTGCTAAAATTGTGCGTTGAAGATCAGAAAAAGCGTCAAGTATTCATTTGGAATGAGAGGATATATAAAACTAGCCTTACAATTCGGCGGCTCATGAAATGGTCAACCATGGCGTATGGCATGGTGAACCCCCAGATATTGTATCAGAGCTGTACTACTAGCAAACGATGTATCCATGATTTCGAAATAATAAAATGTCATGATGGCTTTCCCTAAAAAAAGATCTTAATTTGAGCGGGCAGCAAGGGGGTGGCCGGACGCGACTGCACTGCAATGCATGCATATTCATATTTCATGGTGCATTTGTTGAATCCCTTTGCTTATTTGCATGGTGGTAGCTAGTATCATGCAGAGAGGAGAGAAAACCGATGGCAGGGAGGAAACATGGCGGCCGGCAACGATGGCTTACTTACATGCCCATCCTGATGAAGCTGATGCCATTCATGTCGTCATGGACTGAAGCTGACGCTGATCCTTGGCGCCTTTCCTCTTGTTACCGTGGAGCAGTGCTAGTTCTTCTCTAGTGGATGTGCGCTCTCATGTTTGCTAGTTTAGCTAGTGTTTTCTCCTGTGATCTTTCCTGTAGTTTCTTTCCAGTTCGTTTTGCAACTTGAAGACCTGTTACTGCCTGCGTGCAGCTTACCTTTATTCTCTAAGCCTCTTTTAGGCGTTGCTGGAGAACTGCTACTTAAATTCCTGTATGAACTCGGTGGGTTTCATTTTTCAATAAAATGGAGCCGGGGCGGGGCCCTGATAGTCTAAAAAAAAAAACCGATGGACCATGTAGGCGTCTAGCCAAAGGTAAAACCAAGATTGGCAGCAAGCTTAGGCTTTTGTGTACGTACGGACCGCAAAGCAGATCATGTGAGTGAGATTTAACCGCATCACCGTCGACGTCGTCATCCCGCGTGACACGCTTAGATCTACTGCCTGTCTCCTTCAACCTTCGGGTATATGTCTTGTATACAACTGCAGCGCATCGATCTAGCCATTTTTTTTCATTTAACGATGAGAGAATCTCTAGACATGATGGTGGATTAACTAATCACGTTTGCGTACGTAATGTGACGAGAGACCTCGAATTATTCTATGTACTCACTCTCATACTAATTAAATGACGTGACTTCAACTGTACGTTTGCACATAGCTAGCTAGCTGTTTCTCAGCGACGCTCTTTTCAGATCGGAGGGAGTAGCATTTACACTCCACAAGTTTCAGAGGTTTTCCTCTAAGTCCCCCTCCGTCTCAAAATAGAGAAGTAGGCGTGTTTTTATGAAATACCGGGCATGTTTAGAAGACTTTTGCCAACTCATTCATTCAATTGATCTTCCTAAGAATCATCCTTGTTCGAGCACGATATCCTTGTGCGAGGATAGATACATCGCCAATGGCGTTGAGTGCAACAGATGGATCTATCTTGCATTTCCCCAATAATAGCAAAAGAATTTTTTTTAGCAGTGCTCTCGTAGTGAAACACAAAATATTATTGGCCCTGGAACTGTTATTCTCTGATTCCATTGTATAGAGAAGATGGATCTTTACTTGTTAGACAATCCGAATAAGGAATATATTTACCCCTAATGCACAAGGTCACTGATCATACTGCCACTTTAGATTAACAATTCAGTCACAGGAACAAACATCCCCAAGCCAGCCCAGGCCAGATGCTGGACGCCTGGACAGATAAACCCCTGCCAAGATGTTTCAGGTCTACGTAATCCGTTGAACGCAATCACAAAAGGACAGTACTTGAAACATGGGAACCAGCCATTTTTTATGTTAGCTAACCTCTAACTGTCAGATGCTTAACAGCGCCAACATCACCCCCTGTCACCATCGCATCACCCATGATGGGACGAGATCCGGCCCAACATATGTGGGCCCAGCTGACCACGCGGTCGTCGTCGTAGTTCACATGCAACTGCAAAAACTTAAGCCGCCAGCACCGGCCGGACATGATCGGTCGGTCGATGAGGTGAGGGCCAACTGATTAAAGGCGTGGATCGAGCTCGACGTGCCAACGGCCTCATGTTCGGATAGTTCGGATAGAGTTCATACAAACTTTGCCGACGCCAAACTGCATTCATATTGTAATTGTGACTTATTTATTCCATCAAGAAAAATAAAAATGATCACAATTCATACAGTCTTTCGGAGGTGCTCATAGGGGTAGGGTGTGCGTGTGTGCGTTCATAGGGGTGAGTATGTGCACGTGTATGTGAGCGCCTGCGTTATACTGTGTTTCGCAAAAATGATCACAATTCATATTACCGCAAGAAAATAATAAAGCTACATTTCATATATACTTTTTTCAAAATGGGTAACAGAGTTGATGCACACAGTCTTATTTATTGCAATGTTGTAGGCAACAGAGTTTACAACTACGATTCTTTTTTTTTAAATAAGGCAAAAGTTTTGCCTTTTATATTGACAACTACGATTCATATTGTAATTGTGACTTGATATCCATGGTTAAGTTACATGGTAGGTAGAATATTCTGATTGAACAAGAAAACAAATTGAGCTCATATAATCCGCTCGTTCTTACTTGTACATCTACTCAGTCTGGGATTTTGTATGCTTTAGCTAGACACCAAGTACGCCCTGGCGGCGGTTGGTTTGGTGTCGGCGGGGCCTTCTCTGGCGGTGGTGCTCTCCGGAGCTCGTCGTCGCCGCGCTCGACTTGGTGGTGCTCGAGGCCTGGCGTGGTGCTCGAGCGCCGCAGTTTCTCGTCAGATCCGGGGCGGCGGATCTGGCGGCCAGATCCCAGGGTGGTCCGAGCTCTCCTTCTTCTTCCTGCGACGGATCCGGAGGCAGCTGAGGCAAAGAGGCGTTGGTGGGCCAGAGGGGCGTCCGCCACGGTCGTTCATCGTCCGAAGTTTCGCCGCGGCGCGGCGGACAGTCAAGGCGGCGTCTTTCAAGGGAAAACTTGCTCCCAGGCAGTGGTAAGTTGGCGGCTGCTGGTCTTCTTCTTCGTCGCCGGTGGTGGTGTTGATCTCGGAGCTGGTTCTGGCTCCTCCTCCTCGTATTGTTGTTCTTCCTTTGCTTTCGATCTATGTACTGTGTATGTGGATGATCGGTGAATATACGTGGATGTTGGAGGATGTGTCAAAAAAAAGTACGCCCGTATTTAATCGATTGTTTGGTTGTTCCGAGCCGATAGCTAGCTACATGCCGAATGCGATCCTGCATTTCTGCTTTGATCCATGAGGCTTGATCATTTGTTGCACTCCGAGACAACCTAATCACTAGCACATGATTATGACCTATAAGTCGCATCTTAGTCCTTGCATGCATGCATGGTCGACGTAGTGCTTCATGGATCAATCATGGATGCATGGTTAGTTAATTATGGATGAACGGCCTAACGTACTCTGTCGGTCCAACTCCGTGACGTTGGATTAGCAACAAACTTAATTATAGTAGTACATCGCAGCGTTTTTGTCAAGGCTTTTTTGGTGGACATTTTACATCGTCTTGGCTCCTATCTAGCTAGCGGCTACACAGCTGAGTCGATCAAAACACGCACCCAGCGAGCGTACACGTACCCTGGGCCATCGCATCATGCATTACAAACATCTGTACAACAAGATTCGTTCTCTAGCCATTAACTTTCTGCAATCCCATTTCACATTCGTTGTATGACAAAGTAACGTACGTTACGACGTCTCCCACTTCTTCTGGTCGATGTAGCACTTGTCGACCTTGATCGTGTGAAAAGAATTGCCATTGAAAGTGGCGAAGCTAGAGAACTATGGCATTGAGTTCAGTTCCTTGTTAATGGTGTAAACTTGCAATAATAAGCTATAGAAACGATCAAAAGTAATGAAGGATCTACAAATTTAATTGGGTTCATTTGAAATAGTTGTACTGCAGCTCCGCCCTGGCCATTGATTGCGTTGTGGCGATCCATTTACTCCTAGGGGGCCCAATGCTTATGTTACCAACCATCAGGCAGGGGAAACAGTTCAAGTACCGTACTGTGCAATTTCCGTAGTATGCTCCGCTTTCTACGTTTTGTATTTTGGTCTGTGTTTTCGTTTTCGGTATTCTTACGGTTTTCTCTACGTTTTGGTTCCTTTCGATTCAATGTAGGGAGCACCAAGCTGGATCAACATGGTGTGGACAGTGATCCTACATTTGTAGAGCTATAGTCTACCTATGTTGGTTGAGTACTTCCATAAAATATAAGTTCGTTGCTGAATTATGAATTATATATAGGCTTTTCCCAATTTTCCAGCAAAATTACAACACAACTTGCACCGTGCTTTAACTCGGACAGGTGACTAGGTTGAGATCACTAGTTGGGTTTGATAGGTTAAATAAGTTTTGCTATATCTAAATCGCATGAGATTATCTATGTCTTTTTTGAGGCTTTAAGGCAGACGTTCTGCCATTCGATTAGATAGAAAGCATTCCTTTACAGGAGAGTCTCAAGCGAGACTAAGAAAAGGGTAAAAGGAAATAAAACGAAAAAAGCAAAGCGCAAAAGCGCTAAGCGGCAAGGTCTCCCGGGTCATCCGAGTGAGCAAAGGCCCTCTGGCCAATCTCACCGCGGACTAGGGCCACGACATCCGCAACCGGCAAAGCCGTGTTTTTGAACACCCTCCTATTCCTCTCCTTCCAAACACCCCAAACGATGTATGTGATTATGCCACTTACCGTCCTCTTTTTTTCCTTCCTGTAGTTCTTGATGAAATGCAACCACCACCCGTCGAAGTCCTTGTTTGCCGTGGAGGCGATGGAAGGCACCGGGAGGTCGTATGCCTGCAGAACCGAGTCCCGTACCGCCCTCGTGAAGGAGCACTCATGGCACATGTGCTGCACCGTCTCCGGGTGTATGTGGCAAAGCTTGCAAATGGGGTCATGTGGCCATCCCCTCAATGCAAGATTGTCCGCCGTGAGGATCTTGCCGTGTGCAACAAGCCACGCAAAGAACCGGCACTTGGGTTCAGCGTGGGCTCTCCAAATCTTCTTTGTGTCAAAAGGTGCGTGGGCACCAAGAAATTGGCACTTGTATGCCGAGGCCGCCGTGTAAGAGCCCGATGGTGTCAATCTCCATGTTATCGTGTCCGGTTGCGGGAGGAGTTGCACGTCCCGCATGATGCTCCAAAGGCGGACGAAGCACTCAAGGTCATTCGCGGAGGCAATGTTTTGCAAGGATCGGATCCAATTGCCTCCGTGTCCTTCTTCACCGATCTATTCTTTCTTGTTGCGAGGGCGAAGAGGGTCGGGAAGCGCAGCTTTAGAGGACCCCCCCCCCTCCATCCAAGAGTCATCAATGTCTAGGTCGACGACATTGGTCGTTCGATGTCTTCGAATTGATATTACTGTAAGGGTGCGAGCTGGAGGCCATTACTAGTACCGGATGTATGCTAATGTACAGATCCACCATGTACATGTCATGGCATTGCATGCATGATGGCAGGTGAGTACACACATGCACTGATGCACCGACAAATCTTCCATGCCAAAACCAGGCCATGTAGCCATGTTCGATGTTACTCCGCACTTCTTCCTATATCATGCAGGCGTGCACATATGGAAATCATCACGAAGTGTACGAGCATGTGAGAGGGACTAATAGAGAATGCCTCTAAGACAAGTGTTGCGCGTGTAGCGTCAAACAAGAGGGTCGATGTGTGTCACGCTATAGGAGAAGACACGGTGTATTTAGTTGTAGGAGAAGACGTACAAGGTGTCTCTAGGAAGAGGCGGTGATAGTGGTGATGAAGTTGTATCTGGTTAACTCGATAGTGGCATGAATTGGTCATGTTGATTGCCTGTTGAAGCGTTGAAGGTACTCAAAGTAGACGAGGAAAGAACAACGTGACGAAGCTGATAATGTCGGTACATAAGGCGACGAGGACCTAGCGTACTCACTTAGGAAGGCCACACACGACGACGACGCTTTGCGGCATTCCTTTCCTCACTCGGTGCTGCCCCTGGCCATACTCTGGGTAGGGCAGGGCGTTAGGTCAAGCCTAAAAAAGCCCGCCGTGCAAACTCCACGCCCGGGAGCCCAACCCGAATGAATTTCAAAAAATTTGACCCAAGCCTGGCCCAAAGTGACAAATGGACCGACTATGGGCTGGGTCGGGCCTATGTGTAATGGCCCAATTTCTCATGCTTAACGGGCCAAAAATCAAGGCCCAGACTGGTGGCCTGGCCTGACCCGGCCTATCCCGTGATGCTCGGGCCGGGGATGGTCGACTGGGATGAACCGTAGGCGGTATGCGTGCAAGGCGGCGCTGGGCAAATAGGTGAAAGCGTGCGTGCCTTCACAGACCGAAGTGGTTGCGAATGGTGCCCACTGACCAGAAGGACTGACATGCCCCGTACTCCCTCCGTCCTTGAAAGAGTGTCCTTCCAACTTTCTTGGAAAGTCAAACTTTTCTATGTTTGACCGTCTTTATACAAAAACCCACCAACATATATGTTATCAAATTGGTAGCATTAGATTCATGGTAAAATATATTTTCATCACATGCCTATTTGGTTTCAAAAAAATTAATATATTTTTGTACAAACTCGGTCAAACTTTGAAATGGTTTGACCTTCGAAGAAAGTTGGGAGTACACTCTTTCGAGTACGGAGGGAGTATTACGTACGAAGTCGTACGTGGAGTGTGGCGGGTCACCCGCCGCGGGTGTCAGCTGGAGGCCACTACTAGTGCCGGATGTATGCTAATGTACAGATCCACCATGTAAATGTCATGGCATTGCATGCATGATGGCAGGTGAGGTGAGTATACACAGCGACAAATCTTCCATGCCAAAACCAGGCCATGTAGCCATGTTCGATATTACTCCGCACTTCCTATATCATGCATGCGTGCTGCCTCGACATCGAAGGAAATAACACGCCGATGATCGGTGAAGGACCAGACAAAGACAAGGGAGGATGGACCGGACCATTGCAGCAAGCAAGCAAGAACCGGGCTTACTCTGTTTCTTGCACTGCAGTGAATTGGCCAGAAGTTGCGCCAAGAGCTATTATATGCAAGCACGGGGTTTCTACAGCGACATTGGCCGGCCGTGACATCTCTCTCGAGATCGATCCATCGATGTCGCATATGCACGTACTCCCTCCATCCCGTACTTGCAACTTTCTTAGTTTCTTGCAGGATCAAAACATTTCAAAGTTTGGCCGAGTTTGTGTAGAAATATATTAGTTTTTGTGAAGCCAATTAATAGACTTGTGATAAAAAAAATTACAATGAATCTAATGCTACCGATTTGATAACACCAATGTTGGTGGGTTTTTGTATAAATATGGTCAAACATATAAAAGTTTGACTTTTCAGGAAAGTTGAAAGTACACTCTTTCAAGTACTCCCTCCGTTGTTAATAAGTGTATACTAGCTTTAGTATTAAGTGATTGTTTTAAAAAAATGACCAAATTTATAGAAAAAAGTAGCAATATATATGACATAACATTGGTATTTTTTGAAACTTCTTTTGAAGCTAAATCTAGTGATATGAATTTAATGTCATAAATACGGATACTTTTCCTTATAAAGTTAGTAAAAATTAATAAGTTTGACTTACCCTAAAGTTGATACAAGTACTTAACCGAAAACGGAGGGAGTAGGGAGGCACGCACCATATGCTGCAGCTGCTGTTTTGTCGCATAGAGGCGCATCTAGCTGACTAGGGACTAGCTAGATCCGCCGGAGTTTCACATGACCGGTTTCCGAAAGGCAAAACAAGCTGCATCACATGCAGGATCAAAGCTCCAACGTTGTCGATCGGCTTAACTGGGGAACGAAGAAACAACAAAGTTCTTACGTGTTTGGTAGTGTATACAAACCATTAAAGCCGTACGTATGTTCGTACGTCCTAGACATGCATGGTAACTTTGGTTGGCGTGGCCTTTGTCGATTTCATTGGATTAATCTGCATGGCCGTATTATGCATGTATGCACAGGAGATACGATGGATGTATGGCATGCATGTGAGTGAGCGCTTGAGTGCGTCAGGAGTTAACTAAGCGTGGAGCCCAACGTAAAATCGTGATTTGACAGCCAGCCCAGCCAACAAGCTTTTCAATTGTGTCTCTACGGACATCTCGATCTCTGATCATGTGAGCTTAATTTAACCGTCGACGGACGTAACCCTGCGTCATACGCCTAGATCTACTGCTTGTCTTCAACCGGTATGTATTTGTATGTATGCATCTCGGTATAGTGCATCCATCAGGTGCTCGAATCTTTGGACATGACCGTGGGTTCATTAATCATCGCCTGCCTACGTAATGTGACGCGATAGCTAGCATTAGTCTAGGGAAGAAAATCCTATGAGACAGGGTCTATTTCGCCACCAGTTTAGACCTATGTGAGGAGATGACATCTGTCCCGCACACATCTCAAAGCCTTTCTTCCCCAATGCATCTCGTCGATATACAGAACATCAGAGATGTAGAAACCGCAGCAGCCGCGCTTCGCCCATGGCGTAAAAGATGTCGCCACACTCAGTCCACGAAGCAGTACACCATGACCAGCCGCCCTTGGTACCCTCCAGACCTTCGCTGGGTTTGCGCGCCTCCACCGTACGTTCTGCACCCTGTATGGTGTATGCATAGATCTCGTACATATCATGTATAGACATCCGCCATGGCAAGATAATGACGACACAAGAACAACACACGAGTGTGGATCCTCGTGAAAATTAATTTTTCTCGGTCGCCATCTGAATTGCCAAAGCGCATACTTGCCAATCAGATTTACTCTCCTCTATTTCTAATTCCATCACCAGTTTGTTTAGCCCTTTCGTTTCTTCCAATCAAAGCTCATACTTGTATACACGGGAGAAGCAGCAGACGATGCGCATCAGCCAGGGGCCTGGCATCAGCCGCGGCCCGCGTGCAATCATAGATTCTAACTACTCCAGTTCCGGTTCACATCTTTGCCTCCATTCATATTTCTGCCATTCTGCACGAGCTCAAAACAAGTCGGGACTTGCAGGAATCTCCTTTTGGGAAGAAGGGCTTTGAGATGTGTGCGGGACACGTGTCATCTCCTAACAAAGGTCTAAACTGGTGGAAAATAGACCCCGGTCTCATAGGATTTTTCTCCTTAGTCTAGTGTCACTACGCGATCGAGTAGTAAATATTAAGCTCGATAGGCTAATAAAAGTTCGTTATATATTGTATCGATTCCTTCCAACGCATCCTATAACGTGGGCGGCGGTAGTGAAAAGCATACGATAAGATTTGATTTATCGTCACTAACTTTCCTGGACCAACACAAATGCATCATCAAAACCGATGGTGTTGATGATCAGAACCAATGGATCGCTGGATCTTCGCCGATGCTGTTACAAGATGGACCTTTCGATCGTTAGATCAATCAGAATAAGGAATAGATTAACCCCCTGGCTGCCCAAGGTCGCTGATCAGGCTAGCTACCACTTTAATTTTTAAGTTAATAACTGAGTAGTAGGAGCAAATATCCCAAGCCAGGGCCAGGCCCAGACGATAGATAAACCCTGGATTAGCTAGCTAGCTAGATGTGCTCCAGGTCTACCTAATCCGTTGAACACACTCAAAAGTAGAGTACTCAGAAACATGGGAATCAACTGACTTCTTTATTTTAACAAACCTTTAACTGTCAGTTGCTTAACAGTGCAAACATCACCCACTGTCACCGTCGCATCATGCGTGATGACACGAGATCCGGCCCAATATACGTGGGCCCAGCTAGCCACGCGGTCGTCGTCGCAGATCACATGCAACTGCCAAACTTATGCAGCCAGCGCCACCGGCCACGATCGATCGATAAGGCGATGGCCAACCGATTAAAGGCGTGGATCGAGCTTGACATGCCAACGTCATACAGTTAATTTGGAGTTCATACTTTGCAAAAGGTAAAATGCATTCTAGCTTAATAACAGTTTTTTAGGTATACATGCATGTTAAATTCCTGGTTGGCCGGATTTCATCCAACCATATTAGCAATCCATAATATTTCACCAAGCCAAAAGACAAAGGTACAATACATCCTGTAATTGTGATTTGGTATACGTATATTGTAAAATTTCTATGAGAAAAAGAGCTTACATAATCTACTCTTTTTTACATGTAATCTAGTCACAGTTGGCACTATATATTTTTCATTGTAATACTACTAGACATCAAGTACACACATATTTAATTGATATTGTTGCGGATCGATTTCTAGAGCGAGAGACAAAACAACAGAATGAATTGAACTCTTGCTATTCCATTGATGATTCACAGTATATATACAAGGGGAACAGACGCGAGAGAGGACGCATCCGATCGGGGAGCGAGAGAAACCGTCGTGGCGGTTGCCTGGAGGGGCGTCCGCACGTGCGATTAATACAACAAGGATTATTCCTAATTACATATTAATTAAATCCTAACAGATATTTTGGTTGTTCCGAGCCGATAGCTAGCTGCATGGCCAGTAGGATCCTACTTTTGTCCTTCATCCATGACTTCTATTAGTTGTTCACTCGCAGACATCCTAATCATTAGTGCATGATTATGACCTTTATGTAGCATCTTAATCCTTGGATGCAGTGGTCGGCGTGGTACTTCACGGATCAATCATGCATGCATGCGTGGCTAATTGATAATCGATGTCCGGGTGGACCTAACGTAACGCTGTCGGTCCACTCCATGACGTCGAACAAGCAACAAACTGCCCAGACTAAACTTAATCACACATATATACATCATAGCTTTTTCTTAAGACTTGTTTTCTGAAAGACATCGATCATAATACCTGAAAACAACACACGCTAGCTTGATCAATCCACACACCCAGCGAGCCGACACACCATGTTACGTGCACCCTGGGGCATTACATGATTACACACATCTGTACAACGGGATAATTGCAAAAGGAAAATATGTACAACAGGATGTCCGTGATTTTTTTACAAATATGGCCACCTGTCCAACGTATTTGTCAAAACTAGCCCTCACCGAAAAAATTATCAAATATGGCCCTGGCGGGAGGCAGAAAAGGCGACACGTGTCATCCCGCCAGACCATATGGCGGAAAGCCACTTCGTGCCGTTACAGATGGCGGAAGGACACGTGTCTCCTCCTGGGTGGGCGGAAAGTGGACGTCGTGGTGCACACTGGGATAGCACAAAGTTACCTTCCGCCATTTCAAATGGCGGGAAGAGGCATTCCGCCTGGCGGCAAGTGGCTTTCCGCCAGCTGGTCCGGCGGGAAGACACGTGTCGCCTTTTGTGCTTCCCGCCAGGGTCATATTTGACAATTTTTTTTGTTGGGGGCTAGTTTTGACAAATACATTGCCAGGGGCCATATTTGTAAAAAAATCAATGTCCGTTCACTTCTTTTTTTTTTTTTTGAACAGGGAAGGGCCCCGAAGGGCCTAGATGCTGCTTTTATAAATCAGACCGGCGATACAAGTTACAAAAAAGACCTTGAGAATTAAGAAAATTGGAATACAGTCCTTGACATTTGCACAACAGACCCCAGAATCGACGGAGGAAACGCCATCAAGTCCTCCGCCATTGCCAGAGCTGCCGTCGCCGCTGAGAACGTGGCCTCTAACCACGGCCACCCACACAGGCATCGGGGACGATACCACTTGATGCAGGGCAGGAGATTGCGCCGTCGCGAGTCCACCCAAAGGCCTCCGATGGAGGTTGCAGAGAGCCCGACGCCGTAGCGCACAGGCCTGGAGTAGCTGCCCGCCAGCTTCATCAGTCGGCCGCCAAACAAGGGCGCCCGAGAATCTTCTCCGAATGAATGCAGCACCATCATCTTCCCGACCCTCTCCAGCACCAACGCTCGCCGCATCAAGCCTCTCCTTCCCCTCACCACCACGGCAGGACAGAGAGAGAGGCAAGGGCACACAACCGCAGAACCAGAGAAGGCATATGCGGAGTTTATTGAACTGAGTCGGCGTCGAGCAGCCTGCGACGAGCTCCCACCATGGAAGCAAGCCCACAAAGCTGCAGCACCACCACTCCGCTTCACTCCACAGCAGAGCAGACGAACTCAGAAGAGGGAGGACGGCCTTATTCGCCGAGATCTCCTGCGTAGATTCCGTCCCCGACCACAACTCCTGCCACCAGAGCTGCGCGACAACGAAGATCCAAGCAGGCACGCACCAGAACCGGCCGATGAACTCTGGTGCTCTACTCCGAGCAACTACGGCATAAAGCCAGAGAAAGGCAAATCGCCTAAGCAACCTAACTATAACCCTAGATCTACTATGTACAGAGGAATCCCGACCACCTACTCCATCTTTACACCGGGCGGCGAGCCAGCCGGAGCAAAGGAAGGAGAGGGGCGGCGACGGAAAGCTGGGGTCGACCCTCAAGTTACTGTTGGAGAGCTCGAGACAGAGGAGAGGAAGAGGCCACTCAATGTCCGTTCACTTCACTTCAGTGCTCATGGCTAAATCTGAATGCATGGATGCATCAAGATTCGTTCCTAGTCAGCAACTTTCTGCAATCCTATTTCACATTCGTGGTAGGACAACGTACCCTATCGACTAGCTTTGCTCTGTGTTTGCACAGTAACGTGCCGACGTGTCCCAACGACGTAGGACCGACTCGAGCTCTATCATTGATGGTGAGAAGAATTGTCATTAACCGTGTTAGACGATCCATTTAATCCTGCGGCCCACCGATGATTATTTTTACCAACCACCAAGGTTTCTGACGTTGAAGCACAGAGGAATTGTTCAACATACTCGTACTGTACATCTTTTGACAACTACAACCGGTACTGTACAGTGTATGCTCCACTTTCTACGCTTTCTATTTATTCTGCGTTTTAGTTTTTAGTTTTCTTAGAGCAACAATAGCGGACATCCTCAAAATTGAGCCTCTAGAATAAATCTACAGTACTCTCAAATCTACTTGGGGGTACGTGTTACAGTTTCAATAGTTAGATTTCTTGATACTCCGACCATAATTTGTGTGTTTCTACAATTTACTCTTGCAGAAAAGTTAGCTCGGAAGTGGTAGTAAGGAGAGTAATTTTCAGATATAAGAATTTTAATGTCAAGTAAATTTATGTTGGATAGAGAGTTAACGCTCAATATGGTGGACTAGAAGAAAAAAAGAATTTGTAAGTCGACTTAGCAATGCAGTCTCTTTAAAACAGTAGAAATTCTAGTACTACGGACAAATGGATCCCGAACTTCAGGAAGCCCTTTTTAAAAGCAAAATATCATAAACATCATTGGAAACCTTTTTAAAACAATCTGAAAAAAAAAATCATGGGTGTCATCAATGCTATACTGTACAACCATAAAAAAAAACTCAATTCGAATTATCTTGCATCTTTAGCTGCAAAAAAAGTGACTAAATCTTACATCAAGTGGTGGGTCGTAGCAAATTTTGAAAACCTCCAAAATCTATCAGATTTCTCATTTTTTTTGTAGCCCGGAGTCTGAGTTATTTGAGTTGAGATTTTACACGTTGATAGAATGCATCTTTACGTCTATGATTGTTTCCCAATTATTTTCAAAATTAAAAATATCGATTTAATTTGGTGCAAAGCGTTTAGGGATGGGGTTCAGAGAGGTTTAATTTTTACAGACATCTAATTAAGCAGGTTCACGGATCTGTACGTATACATGCGCACATTTACGATTATTTACCATCATCGTACACCCAGCCAGAGTACCGGATGGTGCCCAAAAGGGTTGACAAGCATGGCGACGTCTCAGACGTGCCATAAACTCGCCGACTGTCTCAGCTGTTCATGCTGCGAGCTGGATACCACTACGCCTACTACTGGTTGCTACTGTACAAATCCACCATGCCTGCCGACAAATCCTCCATGCCAAACAAAGCCCATGCAGCAGTGCAGCCATGTTACCTGCAGTACCTCGATCGAGAAGAAAATAACATCGTCGTCGATCACCATGGATGGAGAAGGAAGCTGGCTTGCTGTGAGTTTGTTTACCACTACGATCTAGCCAGTGTAACCGAGATTTCCTTGCAGGGAAATGGTAAAACCGAGAGGCTGCGACCTGTGCGAGTCGATCGCCGGGTGGGGTATGCCGTACTCTGTGCATGGGTGGCTATATATATCTACAGCGATACTGGCCGTGATTTCCGCTCAAGATCCATCGATTCAGCATATACGAGTACACCCAATGCATCCAAAGCTAGAGGTCCAGCGGTGAAGCCAGAACTAAATCCGTAATATCGTTCACATGATCCGGTTTACCCAAACGGTTCACGTGATCGAATTTCAACGGCGTTCGATGTTCCCAAAAAAGTGTTATGTTGCATTGGGGTTCTGACTTTTCTTTAAGGGGCTCATCTGGGGCAAGTTCACGAGAGAATATCCGGTGAAACCTGCATTGAGGTTCTGACTTTTCTTAAGGGCTCATCGGGGACAAGTTCACGAGAGAATATCCGGTGAAACCAACTTTCAGTGGAAACCGGTGAAAACCACGGAAAAATCATGTTTATAAGTTCTAAAAAATTCTAACCAAAAATGCATTACATTGAGAAGATAGAGTTCTACGGACATGCAAATTTACAAGTTGAAACTCAAATTTGTTTATGAGCTATGAAAATGACAAATTCTGAAATGGCTTCTAACCAAAAGGACGACGTCAATTGCATGCTTTAGAAACATAGTAAACGGTGTTTTTGCAAAATAAATATCTCCACGTGTCGGCACCCGAATTATTTACGCCGATTTTGCACCGTGGTACAAGTTACAAGGTCACGCCATTTTTCAAGAAGTTGTGCGATTTTGGACCTGAAGCACAAGTATATGTATTTTGTACAAGCCAAAACATTTTAGGGTTGAGCATCCAAGAGAGGCATCTTTGAGCAGGCAAAGGTGGCCAAACGCAACGGGCTAATTGCGTTTGCATGCTTATGCATGCATGTTGTACGTCTTTTTGTCCATTCCCTCGGCTTGATTACTGCATCATTGCATGGTAATTACACTGTGTGGACCGTGGAAAGGAAAATGCTGAAATCGACGGCACATGTGAGTGAGTGGTGGCTGAGTGCACCGACCATGTATGCGTCGAGCCAAAGGTAAAATCAACATAACCAGCGAGCTAATACTGGAGTACTTGTGTTGTTTGTGTGTGTGTACGGAGATCAGAGCTAGTTTTCGTGTGAACTAGTTTGACAGTCATCACACGCTCCGATCTACTGCTTGTCTTCTTCGGGGAGTACCGAGTATATATATATGCATCTGGAGGATCGACCTGGATGTTTTCTTAATTTTGATGAGAACATGACGGTGAGTTAATTAACCACGGTGTACGACATGTGACGTAACAGCCAGCGGCGAAGCTAAAAAACTATTCCATAACTATTCCATTGGGTTCATTGCCTTGTTAGTATGTATAAGTGTATAAGGGAGTTACATATTCAATTGGGTTGAACCCAATGGTTGTAATACAGCTCCGCCACTGGTAACAGCATCACAGTGCTTCACCTGATCTACACGGGTTTCAGATTTTCTTTAGGACAAGTGGAAAATCGAGTTAGCAACTCCATCGGTTTCATAGTACTCCGCATATAAGGTTTAGTCAAAGTCAAACATTGTAAAATTGAACAAATCTATACCTAATAATAAAAGCATTAAGTCTTCTTCTCGTACGTCATTATAACTACCCCTAAAGTTGACGAAAATTACCCACCAATGCCACCCGCAAGTGAAAAAAACGGTTCGTTTTATTCAAGCGAACAAATCTTCCCACACCCCCATATGACCAGAGGACGCAGCGCCGTCCCTGCGCAGCTCGATCCCGACGGCGCGCAGCAGCTGCGCAGGACCCCGTCGACAAGCACCGCCGGCTGGCCCCTCACGCCTTTTGATCTCATCCCAGGAGGCTGGAGTGGAGAGGTAGGACGGGTCTTTGAGCTCAGTTCCGATTTGTGCTCCATGGATCTGAGGCTCCATTGGCTGGAGGAGATGTCCCAATGGTTGAAGCGCCCGATCTGCTGTCGAGCTCGCTGCGTCCGAGCGACCTTCCTTCTGCGCGGGCGCGGCTCTGCGGCACTGACTCAGCCCTTCCCCGTGCTGTTGCAAAGCAAAGCTGGGGAAGAAGCGAGCACTCGCCATCGGCGCCGTCGTGGATTCTCCGTGGAGCCGTTGCCCATCGCCGCCAGGTGCAGTGGATTTGGATTATGGATGGTGGACGACCAGAAGGGTGGAAAGGATGCGGCAGCCTGTGTCCATCCTCTATCGTCCTCAGTTCCTCACTCATCACAACGATTTCGACCGGAATTTCTTCCTCTTCTTGAGCGTAGTGTTCCCCGCCTCAGGTGACCAGCACTCTGTCACCTGCTCCAGCGGAGAAGCCGGGCTCAGGATCAACGTCTTCATAACACAGGTGATCAAGCTTCTGTCCGGGGAACCGTCAGGTTTGGTCGTGTCGTCGGAGATCCTCAGGGTGTCCAGCAGGCAGTTTGATGCCATCGATACCTGCAGGGTCAGCTAGCCACCGAGACGGAGTGGAGCTTTCAGGATTTGCGCCAAGAATTGACAGAATTCCTGAATCTCTTCCTTACACTAGCGATTTGGGAGTTGGGATCTGGAAAATTGACAAAGCAAAGCAACTGGATAAGTCACTATATGGTATACTGTTGTGGGAATGAATGAGCTGCATCGGAAGATAATGGGCAGGTGCGTTTACGCTGAAAAGGAACATATAAGGTGAGTGCGTTATTTTAGAACAGAGGCTCAGTGGAGCCATTTAAACAACAAAATTATATTTAAGAATTTCAGTATATTAGAATATTAGGTGTGTGGATAACTAATGATATACTACCTCCGATCCGAATAAAATGTCGTGGAATCTACACTACGAACGTAAAAATTCCTATGCACTCACGACACTATTTATAGATCGGAGGGAGTATATGATATACACATATGCGAAGTTGAGATATGTTCTGGTTTTAGGGTGATTTTGGCTGCATAAAAATCACAAAATTGTTGATTAGAAGGGAGGAAACATTCTGTTTCGACGTGCCACATGCTCAGTCCACCTCGCCCATCCACACAATACGCCTTATTCTTTTCGGATTATTAAAGTGTATTCATTGTTCCAAATATGCCCTGTCATTCTTGTCATATTGTTCAGGTTGGCTAGATGCCCACCGTAGTTACAGTAAAAAAATCTTTTCATATTGATTCCAATATTAATACAAAAGTTAGTTCTATATTTACAAATGGATTTTCTACATTTTTGAAAATTGATTTTCTATATCTCTGGTAGAAGTAGTTATGCATTTCCATAGCAACGAACGGGCAATTTGTTTATATAAATTTCTCCCTGCGTCGTAAATATATTTTCTCCCGTTGCAACGCACGGGCACGTTTCCTAGTTATACGTAAAAGGTCAATATTACAATATCAGATGATCAATATTACTGGAGCTGTAATAAAATATACTTTCATTTGATATTGTATATGTTCATATTTTATATAACATATTTGGTCCAACATTACAAAACATGAGTTTATCAAAACATATATTACTCCTCGTATACGTATTTTCACTTGGCCAGCTCAATCCGAAGAAGTAATCGTTACCTCTAATGCCAATATGCCATCGTGCCACGGTCACGGAGAACGATAAACAAACCGGTAGGAGCAAGAGCAAACATCCCCAAGCCAGGTCAAAGTCTACCCAATCCGTTGAATGCACACATAAATATATACTCTAAATGGGCTTCCACTTTATCTTTAATTACAATACCGACACCACCCCTTTGACTGTCCAATTGTCTATCACGCATGATGGCATGGCATGAGATCTCCATGTGGGGTCAACCACGCGCTCGTCACACTGCAGCAGCGGATGACATGAAGGTGCGAAATTGAGCTACCCCAGCTTGGTCAGCACCACTGGCCATGATCGATCCCGGCCAGCCGATAAAAGAGCTCGACATGCCAGGGCTAAACTGCCATCTAGCATAATTACAGTTAACTATGATTTATATACTCCCTCCGATCCATATTAATGGTCTCAACATTGTCTAGATACGGATGCATCTAGTCTAAACACTTAACTAGATACATCCGTATATAGATAAAGTTGAGTCCATTAATATGGATCGGAGGTTGTATTGTGATTGTTTTTAAATTCTTGACTGACAAGTGTTGAAATATTAAGCAATTTGTGGATGAGTTTAATTATCCCACACTACACTAGTAAATCAAACCGACTAGACGGTATCTACCAAATCTCCATATGGACGAAATAATGGTGCAATCATACAGTTGAGTAGCACATATGTGTTGACCGGAAAGGACACCACCGTAGCGTTGTCGTTCTCGTCCATGTTGGTGAAGGGGACGTAGTCGTGCACCGACATAAAGGAAGTGGTCGATGGAAGCGAGTAGTCGCGCCGCCATGCTACATGATGACCTTATCGGCAGGATTTCGGCGACAGGGTTTCACAAAGGTCTGCTGATGGCATGGAACACGGTTGTCGGGGTGGAAAAAGCCCGAATCAGTTGTAGAGCGTGAGTGTGTTGTAGATTCGTCTCTTATGTTGTCTCCTCTACTATGTATAGCCTCGAGGCAGAGAACACAAGTCTCACGCGGTGAAAGAAGTTGGACACATGTCAAACATGCACATACTTATTGACACGTACACAGAGTGTTGTTGCACCAAGATTTTTTTATTCTTCTACCAAAACACGTTTTAACTCGAACTCGATTCACACGATATATGTTGCGTGGCGTTGCAAGGGAACAACAGAGAAGGAGTCCGCGTGAACAAATTATTACATCACTGTGGATTTTTGCTTAGATCTATAGTACCATATTTGTGAAACTAGTCGAGAAAAATTTGATTCCCGACACCAATATTAAAAATTTGTACTGGATGAACAACTGTGTGAAACACCGAACATTTTTTTCTAAGTTGTATGAACAAATTATTAAAAGTTCTCGGTCGACCGAGACATATGCGTTCTTTTTCTCTTATTGCTGAATTTTGGAAGATGTCTACTCTTATTCTCAATCGTACGTGTCGGTTGTTCCTAACTTTACAGGATCAAAATCACCCAATCCGTGCCCAACACACACACAGAACAAAGCAAGCTTACACACCATGTGACACCATGGGTCATTGCATCACAGTTCACACACACACCACATCTGTACAACAGGACTTGTGTTCACTTCACTGCTCATGGGAAGGGACAGCAATGGCAAGGTTCATGCATGCATCAAGATTCGTTCTCTAGCCAGCCAGCAACTTTTCTCTTCTACCCTACATTGCCCTGTATCTGCACAGTAACGAGACTAACGTGTTCAACATCTTCTTCCTCTGATCAGTCGATAAGCAATGTGCAGGCGGGGCCGCATGCCGACTCGAGCTCTATCATTGACGAGAGAGGAGAATTGGCCATTAATGGCATGGATGATCTCCATTTATTTCTTGGGGCCGGGCCCCGGCCCTTATTTTACCAACCGCCAAGGTTTCCGACGTTGAGAGCAAGTACAATAGTAGAGCCAACAACCGGCTATAAGACATTGCCACGTCATATATAGTCAACCATATAGCCAACATGTACAAATAGTTAGTTATGAAAATGTGTTACTTTATTAAGACATGGCCCACCCCTCATTCTCACTAAGTGCCTAGGAGCACGTGCTAGAGTTGGCTCGCAAGAGCCCACTTTCATTATCTCTCCTCTTCTCTCTTTTCCATGTCATCAAAGAAACATTATTTTATTCCTTATAGCCTGCTTCCGTAAGCTTAGTGTACTTGCTCTGATGCTGCAGGGAAAACTGTTCAAGACGGTGCTGTACGTGTGCTTCCCTTTCTACGTCTTGTATTTATTCCGTGTTTTCGTTTTCGGTATTCTTTACGTGGTTTCTACGTTTCTGTCTTTTGCCATATTTGTTTTATCATCTTCGTATGCATGGTTCCTTTCAAATTCACTTAAGTAGGGCGGGCACAAAGATGGAAAGTGATCATACATTTGTAGCCATAGCCTATAGCTATGCTTTTTTTTGGAGGTGATAGCCTATTGCTGTGTTGGTTGAGTCCTCCTATCATCTCTTTGGTTCAAAGGATTTTCAAAAGAATTTCGTAGGATTCCAATCCATGGGAATATTTCATATGAAGTCCATTTGGTTAAAGGAATGAATCCTCCAAAATAAATTATGGAATGCTTTCCTACACTACAATCCTCCCATAGGAATTTTAGCAAGAGGTTGGACCTCATGGAAAAATTCCTATGAGTTTATGACAACTATGATTTGTACCCAACTCCATAGAAAATGCCCGCGCTTTTCCTGTGCTGCAGCCAAACAACTAGTGTGATTGCTTTCTGCGTTTTCAATTCGTGTAGGATTTCACATGTCATGACATTTCATTCCTACGTTTTTCCTATTCCTATGTATTTTCATTCATGTGAACCAAAGAGGCATATATGGTTTGGCTGTTGAATTATAAAGCATACAAATACATGAAATTCTTTTGTTTTTCCTCGCATAAAAGACAAAACTTTGCACCAAGCCCTTGACCCAAATCTTAGCCTGCGGTAAGAGGATTAACTGATTAGATAACTTTTGGCAAATTCAAGACACATGAGAGTGTCCTAGGCGATGACAAATCAGGGTTTTCTAAGTTTCTTTGTTTTGCTATATTTTGTTTCTTTTCTCCTTCTGTATGGCTCTTTCCGATTAAATGGGGGCGAGAAGAAGGTCATAAGGTGAATCTCGATTGATGGTACTCTGATATGTAAAAATTGTCGTGAAAAGAGAACTGAGTACGTTAGTTAAGTCCTCGTGTCGAGTATAGTTAATTTGGTGGCTGAATTTTGAATTACATAGGAATTATTTTTTATGTGAGATTACAAAACACAACTTCTACTATCTCCATGGTGGGACTAGTTGGATTTGATCGACTAAATAAGTTTTACTAGATGTAAATCACACACGATTGTCTTACGTCTAACTCCACGTCACAAAACGTCTGATGTAACCGAATTGAGATTCTTCTGAAGTGGTAGAAACCGAAAGAGCATGAGAACTGTCCCGTAATGCGAAGTGTGTTTGTATCGCGTCTCGATAGCAGCAAGCTAGTCTAGAGCGCGCCAAATCATCTCGTAGTAAAGTCAAGACTCGGATCTTATGCTATTTTCATAACAACAAAGTGCAACTTGTAAAGTTTATAATCATCTAGTAGAATTCTGCACAAAAAAAAATGATGAACCGACAACAACTCGATGAGGGGTGATTATTGGGCAGTTTCTAACAATAAGGCGTGTAAGTTTCTTCAAAAGTCAAACGATGTAATCTTTGACCAAGTTTTATTCAAAACCTAGTATCAAGAACTATAGCCCTCTTTATTGATATCATTTTCCGTTAAACTCTTTATGGATATCATATGAATATATCTCGTTACGTATATAAAGATACTTGTTTTCGAGGGAATGTATAAAAAGATATTGATTTGGTAACTCGTTTGACTTAAAAAACATAGGACGTCACATTTTTTCTTTCTGTACGCGGCCACGGCGTCCACACCGCCGGTCTGGTCTGGCGATCGAGTAGGGTAGAGACTGCGTACAACCAACACACCGACACACACACAGATACGTCGTCGGGGTCGGTACGTACGTACAGATACCACCCGAAAACGACGCATGTACCGCCCTGCGGCTCTCCCCGTCGGGGCCCAAAACTTGAATTTTCATCGCGGCCTCCTCTCCCGGCCAGGCCAGGCCAGGCAGACAGGGCGGGGGCCATGGCCACGGCGTCTCTGCCGCGGCAGAGACCAGCGTTAATTCGCTCGCCATTTCCTGCCCATTTCCAGTAGCAAGCGGCAGAAGCAAAATCCCCACCCCACCCACCTCGGACTCAGCTTCGGTGACTTGCAATGCACAAGTCACCGAGCGACTTGGACGAATCCTGTCCCTCCATTTTAGATCCAACGGACAAGATTTAACCAAATCTGAAACTAAAAAATAAAACTTCTCAGAAAAAATCGAAAAAATTCCAGTACAACAGAAATGTTTCGTTTTTTCTATTTTCTGAAAGTTTCATCCTGTTTGGATTGATGGTTTGCATATAACTAGCGTTTTATGTTTTAATCTAAGAAAGCTACGTATTCCCAAACCATTCGTCCAAATAAAATACAAAATTCACAGAATAATTATCGAATCATTTCTATTGTACTGGAATTTTTTTGATTTTTTCTGAGAAGTTTTATTTTTTAGTCTCAGATTTGGGTGAATCTTGTCCGTTGGATCTAAAATGGATGGACAAGATGCGCCCAAGTCGCTCGGTGACTTGTGCATTACAAGTCACCGAAGCTGAGTCCACCCACCTCACCGACTCACCTCACCCTCCCCCTTCTTTATTCCGCCCTCACATGCCATTGCCAACCTCCCACTGCCACTCCTGCTCCTCGCGTCCACTCTACTCTCTCTCCGGTGAGGCCGGTCAACCAGCCCGCGTCGACTTGATTCGTACGCGCTATCCGCATCCCTATGTCGTCTCGCCGTCGGCGCTGCTGAGCTTGCCTGTCTTCTCGCGCAATGGAGCTAGGGAGGAGGAGCCCCGGCGTTAGAATCGGTGGGGGTGGTCTTCTTGCTGCTGCTGCTCGCTCTGCTGTGTGGCCGCGGCGCGCTGGCGCTGGACGACGACGGCGAGCTGCTGATGCTTTTCAAGCGCGCGGTCACCGCCGACCCGTTCGGCGCGCTCGACGGCTGGTACGCCACCGACCCCTCCCCCTGCGCCTGGAACGGCGTCATCTGCAACGGCTTCCCACCGCAGCAGCAGACCTCCTCCACGGCCAACATCACCTCTTCCAACACCGAAGCCTCCGTCTCCGGCACCGGAGCCAACGCCACCACGCTCGCCACCGTACTCAGCTCAAACACCACCACCAACGGCAGCCTCCTCAACGCGTCCGCGCTGGCATCAGCGACGGTGTCGCGGGTCATTGGGCTGGTCCTACCCAACGCGCAGCTGACCGGCACGCTGCCCGCCGACCTGGCGCGCATCCAGCACCTGCGCCACCTCGACCTCTCCGGGAACTCCCTCAACGGCACCTTCCCGCAGTCCCTGCTCCTCAACGCCACCGAGCTCCGCGTGCTCTCGCTTGCCGGCAACGACCTCACCGGCTCCCTCCCGGACGCCGGCCCCTCCCGCGGCCTCCAGGAGCTCAACCTCTCCGACAACGCGCTCGCCGGCTGGCTCCCCGCGCCGCTCCTCGCGGCGCCGGGCTCGCCGTGCTCGCGCTCGCCAACAACTACCTCGCCGGCGAGCTGCCCGCGGGCGGGCTCGGCGCGCAGCTCGAGGTGGTGGATTTGAGTAGCAACTACTTCCGGGGCGCACTTCCGCCGGACTTCGGCGGGCCGCGGCTGCGGGTCCTCAACGTGTCCTCCAACAGGCTCACTGGTGCTCTGCCCGCTGAGCTATCCGGCGTGGTGGCGGCCAACGCGACGGTGGATCTGTCGGGCAACAACTTCACCGGCGCGGTGCCCGCGGACGGGCTCTTCGGCGGGCAGCCGGCGGCGGCGTACGAGGGCAACCCGGAGCTGTGCGGCGCGCCGCTGAAGCGCGCGTGCTCCATCCCGTCCTCGCTCTCCAACCCGCCCAACGCCACCGACTCGCCGCCGGCGTTCGCGGCCATCCCCAAGAGCGCCGCCCGGGTGCCTCCGGGCTCCCCCGATGCGCGCGGCGGCGGGCAGGGGAAGCTCCGCCCCTTGACGATCCTCGCCATCGTCGCCGGCGATCTCGCGGGCGTCGGGCTCCTCTTCATGCTCTTCCTCTACGTCTACCACATCCGCAAGAAGCGGCGGCAGGGGCGGGTGGAGAACCCGACAGCGCCGCAGCACCAGAAGAAGACGGCAGCCGCCGTCGCCGGAGCCAAAGAAGACAAGCCGCCCGCATCCACGGGGCTGCATTGGCGGCGGCAGGAGCGACGGCTCGGAGGACAGCTCCGACTGCTCGGCGTCGTCGTCGGACGCGGCGTCCGACGACGGCGGCGAGGACCCGAAGAAGAGACCCGGGAGCTTCATCGGCTGGAGCACGCCGCAGCACCACAGCAAGAAGCACGAGCCGCAGCCGCCCGCGCCGGCGACGCTGGTGACGGTGGACGGCGGCGGCGGCGAGCTGGAGATGGAGACGCTGCTCAAGGCGTCGGCCTACATCCTGGGCGCCACGGGGTCGAGCATCGTGTACAGGGCCGTGCTCGCCGACGGCACCGCGCTGGCCGTCCGGCGCATCGGCGAGAGCGGCGGCGCCGACAAGCTCAAGGACTTCGAGGCCCAGGTGCGCGCCGTCGCCCGGTTCCGGCACCCGAACATCCTCCGCCTCCGGGGATTCTACTGGGGCGCCGATGAGAAGCTCCTCATCCACGACTACGCCGCCAACGGCAGCCTCGCCAACATCACATTCACCAGTAAGCCCTTAGCTCCTCCTCCTCCATACAACTCCATTGCTACAAGCTCTTCTTTTTCATGAAATTCACTGATGCCGATGAAACTCCATTATTTACTGCAATTTTGCATGAAGTTTGATATTGTACATTAGCACATAGCTGCATTATCATTTTACAGGTCTGGTCAATTGCGTGTACTTGTACTAGTGATTGACTACGATCGTCGAGCTCAAGCATGATCCACTTGCTAAAAAAATCTGGATGCAACGGCGTCACCTTTAGTCGTACTCGTACTGTGCCGTACTGAATGCACGAATTAGTACTGCTGCTATAGTGATCCATCGGCTGCAAATAAATTGAAGTTATTTTGCGCTATTCACCGGCCATAATTCCTCATAATTTGGCACACTAATGACAGAAATCATCTGCAACAACTTTTTAAAACCTTGTTTTGGTACTAGTACTCTGTACTCTTCACTTGCAAATGAAGCAAAACCTGAAGGAATTGCAATAGTTCTTGATTTCTCTCTGAAACAAACTAGCAGTACAACCTCCATTGATGTTCATGTGTTTAATCAATGGTTGTGCTGGCTATGCAGGGCGGATGGGGCGTCGTTGTCGCCGATGCAGCTGAACCTGGAGGCGCGGCTGCGGATCGCGCGGGGCGTGGCGCGGGGGCTGGCGTTCATCCACGAGAAGAAGGGCGTGCACGGCAACGTGAAGCCGTCCAATATCCTGCTCGGCGCCGACATGGAGCCGCTGGTCGGCGACCTGGGTCTGGACCGGCTCCTCTCCGGCGCCGCCCTCCACCGGAACACGGGCGCGTCGGCGCGCCTCTTCGGGAGCAAGCGGTCCATGCACTCGGCGAGCAGCCTGCCGGACCTGTCCCAGATGCCCGGGGCCTGCGCCAGCCCGTCGTGTGCCTCCACCTCGTCTTCAGTCCCGCCGTACCAGGCACCAGAGTGTCTCAAGAGCCTGCGGCCGAGCGCCAAGTGGGACGTCTACTCCTTCGGCATGGTGCTCCTGGAGCTGCTCTCAGGACGGGTCTACTCCGAGGTGGAGCTCTGTCAGTGGCACGCCGGTGCCGCCACCGCCGATCCCGACCAGCGCGGCCGCGTGCTGCGGATGGCCGACCCCGCCCTCCGCGGCGACGGCGACAATGAGGAGGCGCTGCTCGGCTGCTTCCGGCTCGCCTTCGCCTGCTGCGCCATGGCGCCGGGCAAGCGGCCCGCCATGCGGGACGCTGCTACGCTCCTCGACAGGATACCGGCGGCAGCACCCTCCACCACTGAAACTCCTCCTTACTGATGTCCGGCAATAAAATTTTGACAGGGAACAAGAAGATGGTAGGATAGCAGTACAATTTCGACCTTACTAATGGCCACCTTATGTTTTTGTGTGTGTAGATGATCTCTGTCACTAATTTTTGACGATCCTGTGATTAACCCTATTTTTCTTCCAAACCTGCCGTTTCATGCTTGATCTGCTCTGACTGTAATGCCATTGTTACTGCCCCTACATCCATGTTTTTTTCTCATTCTGCCCCAGTTGTCACAGTAACTGTTTTTCATCAGTGGTGCCATGGCTCCTGGGATGGAATGGACCAAAGGCACGAAGAACAAAGAAACTTTGTGCCCTTTTTAAGGTTTATTTATAAAATGGAAGGAACTTTGTGTTGGGTGAGATGCAGAGTTCAGTGTCTGGAGCATATAAACAACAGGCAGCCGTGTCTTGTGTGTTCTAGGCTCTTTTTCCCGCATTTCTCCTCGATTCAGATGCTATATGAGTCCAGGTGGCAAAGAGGATTAGAAGAGCATATAAACAAAGGGGTCTACTTACAGTTGTACAGACAGGTCCATCAGTGGGCTGTGCAACTAGAACAGATCAAAGATGGCTGGAGATGGACAGACAAGCTTATGTGTCAATGAAACTTCAGATTGCAAACAAGTGCAATACCAGGAATGTTTATCATGAATAACTCTACAAGAATCAGTAGACCATTCTAGGGGTCCCTGCTGTACCAATACCATCAATGTTAATCATGAATAACTCTACAAGAATCAGTAGCACATACTAGAACATCAGACTGTGTGTAAGTTAGGCCCTCAAGGTGAAGAAATGTAGAGAAATCAAGTGGCTGTGAAAGAAGTACAGCTATGCTACCAGACCGAGAAAACTTACAGGTGTCCTTGACGCAGTGATTCAGCACAGCTCAGCAGCAAACATTTGCCTCTGTCGACATGAGCTAATGACCAGTCCAGCTACACATGGTTCTGGCAGCAAACAACATAAACTCTCCAGCAAGGCTACACCGGCAGGCAGGTGGTCAAACTGTGACATCGCCCTGCAAGACCCAGAAATTTAGTGCATAAAGGTTAAAAGAGCAGAGCTATTGTCGTGGCATTTTCCTTTGTGAGTACAAATGTACAGTGAAGCTGAAACTATCACAAGGAACCAGCTAAAGTGCCTAAGATAACCAAACAACCTTCTCATAAAAAGAAGCAAGCAAACCAAACCAAACCAAAACAAAATTTGAAAACAAAAGATCTAGCAAAAGGATAAACTTTGTTCCTCTTGACCCCAGAGCCACACACACAAAGATATGACACGCCAGAAGCTCGTATCGCAGTTGGAGCAACATATTCAGTTTCGACACCACGTCCAAGTCACCACACTGCATTTTTGCAGCTCATAGTGTTGGCCATTTGGATCCGTTGGGCGGAAGCGAGAAGAAGAAGCAACTAAATGATACATTTATTCCCCCTTCGTATAGAATTATACATACAAGATTACAGACATTTTTTTAGTTTTTGCGGGCTAGAAGATTACAGATGACATTCGCACCGCAAGTTCAGATCACAGCTCAAGCAGAAGCTTAGATTCCAATGCACATAAAAACCACCACCACACTATCTGCAGAGCCTTGGGCGTTTAGATCCCGCTGAGCGTAACCACAATCGTGCGAGGAGTAGGGCCATCGCGATGTTCGCAGAGCCATATACCCTGGAACAAGGAGGCAAAATGGCCAAGATTAGGTAACAGATATAGTGTCCAAATTGATCACTGAGTTTTTAGCCGGTGTTATCCGGATGCTGACACAGACGACGCGGGAGTCGGAACCCGACTCATATCAAGTATGTGAAAGAGATAAAGAAGGATGAAACGGCAAATGCCACTTGAACATTGACACGGGTGCTGGTAACTGACTCGATTCAGGTGTTCGCTTCGGCAATAAAAAAATATGACCCAGGGGTTATGCAAGTAAACTTCAGTTGCTGCCTATATTGGTATGTCATTGCTGGTTTGACGACCCCCAGATAAAACATGCTTGATAGACTTAAAGCCAACTTAAAACTTAGATCTGACACATGTGGATACTGAACCTTTATAGATCAGTTCCAACAATTCTATAGTACATACTTTACCGGGAAGCCAGAAATTCTAGTGGGTTCCAATGCAGCGTAAGAAAACAGAACACTGAAGACTGGGAATAAGATGCAACTACATAAGATGACAACACCTAGTGTTAGTAATCATTAATAGGAGAAATTATTTCCTGTACCTGCCAAGTTCCCATGTTGAGACGCCCGTCAGTGATAGGAATCCTGAAGAAGGAGACAAAAATGTCACTACTATTTCAGAGATACTTCGAGTTACTGGGAAGAGGGGGAGGGAAGGGACATACGTCAAGGCACAACCGAACAACGATGATTTAATATGTGCTGGCATGTCATCAGGTCCTGCAATCAGATTCTGAGTATTATCGAGTGATCTAATCATGTAGATTATGGTTTCTGCGTTTCTAATAGCAACAAACTGATGATAAAAAGAAGCATATCACATAAATGTAATTCTTGAACAGATGCTCAAACACTTACTAATGTTAGTTCATTCGACAACAATATACTAGATTAGGACAAGACAATCCAGTTTAATAATAGTCAAGAGTTTACTTAAGGTTAAGGATGACCAACTTTTTGCTGAGGAAACAGTTTCAACAAGGCTGAAAATGAAATATCATGGCATAGAACATTATTGGGAAACTAATTTGCTTAGAGGAAATGCCATCTCATGTTGTTCAGTGTGCATATACAAAGTTTCAGCATTAGGGCATTAATCGGCAAAAGTGAAGACGGTCTTCTCATCCAAAGAAACTACAGGAAACAACTAGCAGTCGGGTAATTTATTTCACATGTCTGCATGATATATATTTAAAATAAAAAATAGAAGGTAAAACCTAGATTGCAGTCCATAGAAACTAATGGAACAACAGTACACATAACGCTGCAATCCAAAAAATAACGTGATAACAAGGAAGACCAAAGACCAGCAAATATCAGGGTTCAAACCCTAACCTTCTATGGTGTGCCTCCATGGAGCAGATGGACCCTGATTATGATTAAACATAGATTAGGAGATTATTTTAATCAGATATACTTGAACAGAAACCAACAATATACATCACATCATTCACCTCTGGGACAACTCGATTAAGGAATGTTTCTGTGTCAGTCTGGACGTCAGGGTCATAGTTTTCATTGAGGGTCAACGAAGCGCTTGTGTGATGCACTGCAGAGCATAACCAGATCACTATTTGTAAGAACAATGGGAACCGCATTTTGATAGCATACCAACATCAGATACTCCACACATCATGCAAAACTAAACCAATGGCAGTATGAAGTAGTACTTGATACATCCCACCATCTGGAATTTCAATTCCTGCTCTCCTCTGATCACACTTGCATATGTGATCACAGTTTTAGGGGGAAGTACGAGTGCCCCCTAAAACTGTATATGTTTTGCGCACTCTATATGTTTTACACATGTTGTACGAGTAGTTTATAAACCACCTGAAATGCCGAAACCTTCAATATCTAGCTGCTAACTTTGACCTACTCAAAATTCCATATGCAGCAGTGAAGGAAACATGGCAAGGAATGTCAGTTGATGTTGGAAAATATAAAGGTCAACTGGTTTGAGCTGGTTGCCGCTAAATGGATCGATGTACAATTTCACTATTGAGCCGAACCATGAAGCTGAACTGAGAATTTAACAGTGCAGCTCAACTCTGTAACTGATTCTGACCAAATGCTACTATCACTACACAACCATGTCGTCGACTCAATGATATGATGCTACTCATATATGAAATCGACTTTGCATGCTTCTACTAGGTACAAAATGAAGCACGGATTAATTTGCATCATGTCACGTACAGAAGAGATGCGCCAGGCCGCACTTGAACTCGGAGAGGTCGCTCCTGATCGCGTGCATGATCTGCAGCAGCCAACGAGCAGCAGACACTATCACCATGGTCAGTCCATCACCAGTTCAGTGTCCAAAGCTACGGGGGACGAGAGGGGGAGGGGGGACAACGCACCTTGTGGGTGATGATGTGGCAGCCGCGGCGCTGCGGCGGGATGACTACCGTCTTCTGGGCCCAGCGGGGGTGGCCAGGGCACCGGGAGCGGCGGGCGCCGCGGCGGCCGCGAGGTCGCACCGGACGGCGGCGGGCCGCGCGGCGCGGCGTGGCCGGGCGGCGGCTGGCTGGAGGAGAGAAGACGCGCGGGGCCAGCGCCAGCGCCGGCGCGGTCGCTGCCGCCTGCATGATTGGACTTGACGGCGGGGGAATCGGGAGGCGGAGAGCGCGGCGGCGGTGACGGTAGCGCGAGAGAGCGTGTGGTGGCGTGCCGCGGTTGTTTCTTTTTTCTTCTTCTTCTCGCCTTTTGCGTGGGTCTGAATTTTGTTACCACAATTATTTTTCAGAAATGAATTACATCGCAAAACAGAAATTAATGACAAATATATTCCCAAATCCCAAGACCATTCTATAAAACTAGACGAACTGAATTACATAAATGATCTCGAAAAAAGAAATGATTGTTTGCAGAAATAAATCACAAATTGATCCTACACCAACTTATAAACAAGATGTGACACGCTCTCGTTTCAGATGTAAGCAAATCCTATAATTTAGTTGCACATGAAAATTCATACAAATTAGAGCTCCCTCCGGTTGCTCCAAAGAAATTGGCCGTGAAATGAAACAATACTAAATATATATATATATATATATATATATATATATATATATCGTTTTTTCTAAAAGAAAGTGTAGTATGGAGAGAGCATTTTTAGCTCCCGAGGTCACCAGTGATCCTGATATTTTAGAAAAACTGAAAATAGTATTTTAAAGTTTTAAAAGAATTTAAAATATTTGCATTGATGCAATACATGTTATTATATACCTGCATAGTTTTGCTCAATAATATGGTGTATTGTAGGCTACAAAAAACATTACAAAATTATGGCATTGAAACTCATTTTACTGCTATATTTGTGTTTTTTGTGTATATCATCAAAAATATTTCTCTGAAAATTTTGTCGTGCATAGTAGACATTGTAACACCCCAAAAATCCGTACCTAATTTTAGTGGTGTTTTCCGACACCCGAAAAACTTTTTCCTCTTACCCCAAATATTTCTTCAAATCTTTTGAGGATGTTTTGACTTGGAAGTTGCTCTCTCAAGAATTCCCCTGTAATCCACGAACCACTCCATCACCCCTGATAAATTCTGGTGCTTGGGTTTTTCCTCAGAAACCCTAGCCCTAAAATATCGACCCTTTTAAATCATTTCCTCCACCTACAAAAGGAAAGCCCATTTCCATAGATCTAAAAATTTCACCAAAAATACCAGAGGACCCCATGTCCATATAAAGGCCATCCATGCAAAAATATGGCATACTCCAATGCAATATTTCCAAGTTAGCCCATAATTTCAAAACTGCCATTTCTGATCTAGAAATGTTTTAGCCAAGCTAGGTATCTCCAAAATTTCTGATAAATTCAGGGGATGAATATTTTGGCATTTCCTGCATTTCATATTTTGGAGACAAACCATTTGAACAATATTTAGACCACATCCTTTGTAAGCCCAAATAGATGCCATTTTGAGTTCTTCAAGAAAACCTACACCTAGGAAAATCCAATGACCTTGATACTTGGTGATCTTGACCACATGGTCCTTAGACACACAAAACCAGGAGGCCACCCCAAGAGGAATTGTATAAATCCCTTTTCCTAAATCATGCCATTATAGTCATTTTTGGCCATCTTTTGGAAACTCAATTTCCCATCATCCAAATGGTCTCAAACTCCATGGACACTCTTCCCTGACCAAAACAACCCACACCTAATTTTTGGGAATTTTTCTGGGATGTGCAAGGCCCTTGTCATTTCATCGAACACCTTCAGTGTTTTTGGTTTTCTGAAAATCTTACTCTGCAAAGTTTGGAATCCTTGAGTGATTCTTGTTTTGTTGTGTTGTTATCGTCATTACGAACCCAGTAGTGAAGAACATTCTCATTTTGGACCTCCGAGTCACCGGGAACGCGACGATGTCACTCGCGTCGCGCTCTGGACATCCGGGACGCGCGCTTTGGCAAGAACTAATTTCCGTTTACTGTTTTGTCGGTGCCTAATCCCCTGCTACAGTGCACCTCGTGCCTCCCCTGTACATCCAGCAAGGAAAACCTATCCTCCCCCCTCCCTTATCTCTCCCCTGTAGGTCGATGTCGACCGTGCCCCATTATTGGCGTCCACCACACCAACCTCCCTCCACTGCTTGCATTAGAGGAGCCCGAGCCCTCTCTGGATGCATCACTATCCTCACTCCTCTCCACTCCCTTTCCCTCTGTGCCCTAGATCAAGCAGGGAAGGAGAAGGCCGTGGCATCCGCCATTGCCAAGGTCGGGAGCTCACTAGCACGCTCCCCGGCCCCCTCCTCCCGCCTGAGCCCTTCCCCAGCCGCTTTCTCCCCCCCTCGGCCGCATCTGCCGTCCCAAGCTGGCCGAGCAGCACGGCGGAGGAGCCGCCCGTGCCCGACTCCGCCATGGCCGAAGCTCGAGAGCTTGGTAGCGCCGCGCCCATGGCTTCCCCCTTCCGCCAGAGCTCCTCCCTGGGCGCGGTGGGCCACGGCACGCCCGTCCCCCCCTCCTCCCCCTGGCCGGCCGCGCACCAGCGGTCGGCAGCGAGCCCACCCGAGCGCTGCACCTGCGCGAGCTCGGGGGAGACGAAGACCCCGTCGATCCCCTCTTTTCTTTTCCACCGAATCGTTTTTTTTCTTTCTGGCCTGGGTACAACCCAGCAGCAGCAGATCACGGCCCAGCTCGGCCCACCGGGCGCTGGCGCCAGCGCGTGCTGCGCACAGCACGGCCGCGGCCCATTAGCGGCCCGTCCGTTTTTTTTCCCGCGGTTTCTTTTTCATTTTCTGCTGGACCAGTTTTCAAATGTCCAAAACTTTTAAACCGTAGCTCCGATTGGAGTGATTCAAATCTCTAAATCTACGTCTCGACGAGCTCTTTCCGGTGGTACTGATTTCATCTCATTCCAAAATAGTTCTATGGGGTGCCCTTTTGTACGTGCATTCCGGAGTCCGTGGAACGGGGCTATCACTGCCCTACGCCGCGGAATCACCCCGATCTTTCCAAACCCGGTGGCTCCCCGTCTTCGAAGGCAAGCTAACCCCTTGCTATGAGCAGCCCAGCAGTGTTTGTTTGTTTATTTGCGTATTACCATGCCGGTGTTTATGTTTCTGTCTGTCTACTGCTATATTTATGCATGTCTGTTATTGTTCTTGTTTAGTATGAACTTGTAATATTGCTCCTGCCATGTTGCATATTTATTTATCGTACTTGCTGATAGCTCCCAAGTGCAGGAGATCAATTGTAGTACCTTTCAATTAGAAAAGGTTGTCGAACCCACGAGGAGCTGAAGGTATTGGTTAGTAAGATTGATAAATAAAACAATAAAAGATGCAGTGTTTTTGGTATTTTCAGTTGTATAATTGCAAGCAGATAACAGATAGTAGCAAGTGAAAGCTCTCAAAGAGAGAAAGCCCAATCCTCTTATGTGGCAAAGGACAAGCTCAAGTGATGTGTAACTTATATGTGGCAAACGTTCCCGAGGGCGGCATGGATGATGCTAGGCATAGAGATTTATTAAACAACACGTTGAATATCTTGTCAAGTTTTAATCCTCTTTGGACGGAGCCATAATTAGGTATAGCTAAATAAATAAACTACAACCCCTTATGATGGATCATGTGGCCAAGCAAATGACTGCACAAGAATTATTAAGACCTAAAGTCCCACCATAGCATTACACTCTAAGGTCCCCGATACTAATACCCTCATAATATAACTTCATGACTCGGTCTCAGGTTTACGTGTCCTCCCAAGTCTCCATCAATTCATTACACTACGGTGTTCTCCTATGAGCCCATAAGGTGAAGTGTTGTGCAGTCGACGTTCGCACAACACCATCATAGAATCACATAAAAGATAAACTCTTGACAAAATACCAACACATGTCATATATAAATCAATGCCAATTCATCCTATGCCCTCAGGAACATACGGGAACTACTCACAACGTGCGAACATGATCATAATCAGTGGCATAAGTGGTACAACACAATCTGAAATTATAACTTCACCACCAAATAATGACAAGTACTCAATCACAAACATGAATAGTAGCACAAGACAAGTATCTAGGGTATAGCAACTCTCAAACTGCGAGGGGAACGGAGTGGATCACGGTGATGATGATGGTGATGGTGCTGGTCTTGATGGGGGTGATGATGTAGAGGCCTCCTCCCACGCCAAGGAGGAGAGGTGATGACGATGATTTCCCCCTTCTCCGGAGTTCCGGAGCAGCAGGATCTGACCCCCCTCGGAAGCAGACCTCGGATGGACTTGGAAAAATTAGGGCGTTACTTTTCGGGCGAGACGAAGGCGTTGCTAAAAAGCCCCAGGCGAGGAGGTGCCCGAGGCACCTTTGGTGGGTCCCACGCGGCCAGGTACATGGGCCGCGTGGGCCACCCCCATTTGGCCCTCGTGGCTCTCCTCTCTTCGGTCTTCTTCCCTCTGCCTTTCTCCCGATGAAAAACTGACGCAGTATTTTTCCTTTTATTATTTGAGGTCCTGTAGCTCCTGAAACATTAAAGACAAGAAAAAGGAGGTTTTCTGCCTCCCAGAAATTAAATACCAAAAATAGGGACTTTGTATGAAAGTCCCCAAAATCATCTAAAACATGTAGAAACAATCATATAATCATGCAAATAACATTCTAGTATGATACTAAAAGTTATATAAATGATGATATAAAATGCACGTATCAACTCCCCCAAGCTTAAACCTTTACTCGTCCTCGAGTAAGTAAGGACATAGATCATTACATGCATCAATGGACTTATGGTTGATAAATAAATACGGGCATTGTATCATCATCATATTCAATTGCAAGATAAGATTAATGATCTAAAACTCATACATATGAGGGCAACATAAGTAGAACTCTAGCAATCACCCCTTACTTTTGAAAGCAAATAACCATTGTATGTTGGACAATCGAATCATATTGTTTTTCACATGCTTTTGCTCTTCATGGCAAGCATTATAATCTTTTATACTTTGCTGAAATTCAAAGACAAGATAAACTCTCATTGGATAACAAGTTCAAAAGAAGACAAATGAAAAGACAGATAGATATAAAAATTGTTATCACTCTTGCTTGACTAGTAACTAGTGCAAACTTTAGTCATGGATATCTCAATCAAGTTCCCATGCTCTACACAACCCTTTTCTTACACTTTCCATGGCTAGCTGAAATTTCAGGTGCCTTCCTTTCATTCACATTCAAGAGCATAAGTATTGAAATATCCATGATCATTAATTTGCTCAAAAGATACTAGGTTGTAACAAGAGTGTTTTATATCCTTTTCATTAAGTCTTCTCAACTTCTTATCCTACAAGACTATATCTTAACCTCAAACTATTAATTCACAAGTCTTTTTACTTCTTCTATATTGAGATAATTCTATAATTGTCCAACATACTCAAGTTAATTAATTTCAAGGCAAGATGTGATTGAAATTCTAAATATGCCACGCTCATTTGCATGAGTGTTACCCATAAATCCCAAACAAGAGAATCATGGATGACACCATACTTTAATATTCATTGATAAACCATAGATAGGGATACATGATAATGCTCCATGAGCTCACACACGCCTAAGAGATATTGATAACTAAACGATAAAAGCAAACACACCATGACTAGATAGATATGATAAACTAGTGAGATAAAGACTAGTGGAACTCCCCCAAGCTTGCGTTTCAATCTCTTTGCTGCAGCTCCTCCTTCTCATATTCTTCTCCCACTCAGCCATCTTCCATGGAAAGGCCTTCCATCACGGAAAGATGTAGGTGGATCATTATACCTGAGGGTGGCAGCTGCTGCAATCTTCTTGAAGCGTTCTTCATATTCGCAGTTCTGGTTCTCCATCCCACATGAAGCATTGGAACTTTCCCACTTGTCGATGACGTCCTTGTACTATCTTCCAGATCTTCAAGCCTTTTCTTGTACTCTTCAACCTTCTTTCCAGCTCCAGGTTCATGAAGTGGTGAGCATCAAGGCTGCGGTAAACCACAGTGCCATACCTGAAGGTCTTGTCCTCCAACTCATCCAGCCTTTCCTCCACCGTGCCGGTGGCCTTGGGAGCCTTCACCTCCTCCACGAGCATCACGCCCTCCTTGAAGCACACGGTCTTCGGTGGTGTCATCACGGAGTTGAGGTAGCGGTTCACAACACCCTCCTTGGGAGAGCTCTCCCCCTCTTGGTTGGATCCGGAGCAAGACATGGCTAAAACCTGACAGGCAGAAACAACAGAAACAAAGATCGCTCGAGAACGCTCGGTGCGAGATTAGATCGGCAGAGAGGGGTATATATTGAGGGTTTTTAGGTCAAGACGAAGCGTCGGGATCGAAAACGAGACGAAAAGGACTCCGAGGTGGAAAAGGGATAGCCCCACGCGGCCAGGTACTGGGCCGCGTGGGCCCCTCTCTTTTCTCCCTCGGGTCTCCGTTTCGTCCAGTTTTCTTGTCCCATACGATGATTTCCATAAAAATGACCTCCGTAAAATTTTATGCAATTCCGAGAAACTTTCCAACACAAAAGTTACCTTCTATTGATTTAGGGTTTCTGAAACTGCACGGTTTCTCTCAATTACCTCTTCCGGTGTTTGTAAATTCAACTCCTCCACCCTTCCGATGAAGCTCTTTCCTGCAATATAAGGTTTAAGGCGTTGTCCATTGACTACATGAGGTTTACCTTTCATGTCACCGTGAAGACGGATAGCTCCTGAACGGTACACCTCCTGTATCACTAATGGTCCCTGCCACTTTGAAGCTAGCTTCCCTGCAGAAAACTTGAAACGAGAGTTGTACAATAAAACTTGATCACCTACTTTGAATTCCTTTTTCTTAATTTTCTTGTCATGCCAAATCTTAACTTTTTCTTTAAACATCCTGGCACTTTCATAAGCTTCATTTCTCCATTCGTCAAGTAGGTTTAGGTCAAGAATTCTCTTTTCTCCCGCAGTTTTAAAATCAAAGTTCAGTTGTTTAATAGCCCATCTAGCTTTATGTTCTAGTTCAACAGGTAAGTGACAAGCTTTTCCATAAACCATTTTATAAGGAGACATTCCCATAGGATTTTTAAAAGCAGTTCTATAAGCCCACAAAGCATCATTAATCTTAATTGGCCAATCAGATCTAGACTTATTCACTGTCTTTTCCAAAATGAGTTTAATTTCCCTATTGCTTAATTCAACTTGCCCACTTGTTTGAGGATGATAAGGAGATGCAATTCTATGGTTAACATCATATTTTGCCAAAGTTTTTCTAAGAACACCATGCAAGAAATGAGAACCACCATCAGTAATTAAGAACCTAGGAACACCAAACCTGGGGAAAATGATGTCCTTGAGCATCTTCATTGCTGTGGCATGATCTGCACTTTTGGTTGGAATTGCTTCCACCCACTTTGTAACATAGTCAACTGCAACCAAAATGTGAGTATGCTTTGTCTTTGATTCTGGGAAAGGACCCATAAAGTCAAAACCCCACACATCAAATGGTTCAAGTGGCAATGAATAATTCATAGGCATTTCATTCCTCCTACCAATGTTTCCTACTCTTTGACATTTATCACAAGATTTAACATATTCAGCACAGTCCTTAAATAAAGTAGGCCAATAGAAACCAGATTGTAATACCTTTGCTCCTGTGCGATCTCCTGCATGATGCCCTCCATAGGGACTGTCATGACAATCTCTTATAATAGCCTGTTGTTCATGCTCAGGTACACAACGTCTAATAATACCATCCACACTTTTCTTATAGAGGAAAGGATCATCCCAAAAATAATGTCTAAGATCATAAAAGAATTTCTTTCTTTGTTGAGAAGTGAAGTGTGGAGGCAAAACTTTACCAACAATAAAATTTGCATAGTTGGCAAACCAAGGAGATGCAACTTTAGCACTAGAAACATTAACAATTGCAAGTTGTTCATTAACAAAGCTATCATTAATAGGAATAGGATCATCAGGTATGCTTTCCATCCTAGAGAGATGATCAGCAACTTGATTATCCTCCCCTTTCCTATCAACAATGTGTAAATCAAATTCTTGCAATAGAAGTACCCATCTTATTAGTCTAGGCTTAGCATCTTTCTTATTCATCAAGTATTTAATAGCAGAATGATCAGTATGTATTGTGACTTTTGAATCAGTAATATAAGGTCTAAACTTGTCACAAGCAAACAGTACTGCTAAAAATTCTTTCTCAGTTGTAGCATAATTCTTTTGAGCAGCATCAAGTGTTCTACTAGCATAATAAATAACATTCAGTTTCTTATCAACACGTTGGCCCAAAACAGCCCCAACTGCATAATCACTAGCATCACACATAATTTCAAAAGGCAAGTTCCAATCAGGAGGTTGAATAATGGGAGCAGTGATTAAAGCATTCTTCAAAATATTAAAGGACTCAATGCAATCATCATTAAAAGAGAAAGGAACATCCTTTTGCAGAAGATTGGTTAGAGGTTTTGATATTTTGGAGAAATCCTTAATGAACCTACGGTAAAAACCTGCATGCCCAAGAAAACTTCTTATACCTTTGAGGTCCCTTGGATATGGTAGTTTTTCAATAGCTTCAATCTTTGCTGGATCAACTTCTATTCCTTCTCCAGAAATCTTATGCCCAAGAACTATACCCTCAGTAACCATGAAGTGACACTTCTCCCAATTAAGAACCAAGTGTTGGTCTTCACAACGCTGTAAAACTTTGTTAAGGTTGAACAAGCAATTATCGAAGGAAGTACCATACACAGAAAAATCATCCATAAAAACCTCCATTATCTTTTCAATATAATCAGCAAATATAGCATTCATGCATCTTTGAAAAGTAGCAGGAGCATTACATAAACCGAATGGCATTCTCCTGTAAGCAAAAGTACCATATGGGCAAGTAAAAGTGGTCTTTTCTTGATCATCCTTATGGACAGGAATTTGCGAGAAACCTGAATAACCATCTAGATAGCAAAAGTGAGAGTGTTTAGATAACCTTTCTAGCATTTGATCAATAAATGGCAATGGATAATGATCTTTTCGAGTTGCTTTATTCAATTTTCTGAAATCAATAACCATCCTATAACCAACTACAGTACGTTGAGCCACAAGTTCATCCTTTTCATTTGGAACAACAGTCATTCCACCCTTTTTAGGAACACAATGAACAGGACTAACCCACTTACTGTCAGCTATAGGATAAATGATACCAGCTTCAATAAGTCTTATTACCTCTTTCTTACCACTTCTTTCATTTTTGGATGGAGGCGGCGTTGAAAATCAACAACAGGTTTTGCATCTTCCTCCAGATTAATTTTATGCATACATAGAGCGGGGCTTATACCTTTAAGATCATCAAGAGAGTATCCAATGGCTGGTCGGTGAGCTTTTAGCACATCAAGTAATTTCTCTTCCTCTTCAGCTGAAAGGTTAGCACTAATAATGACAGGATATATGCTCTTCTCATCCAAATATGCATATTTCAGATTTGCAGGCAAAGGTTTCAATTCAAAACTAGGATCCCCTTTAGGTGGTGGTAGCACTCCTAAATTATCAGGTGGGATATGCAATTGTAATTGTGGTGGTTGTTGCCATAATATTTGTTCCAAAGCCTCTTTTTCCTCATCATTAAATGGTTCATCTTGATTAAGCATATAACGTTCTACAACATCAGTTGAAGCTACAGCTATATGAGCAAGAGTTTCAATTAAATTATTAGGAATTGGCTCTTTCTCAACATGTTTATCAGCAAATTTGGAAAAGTTAAATTCAAGTTTCTCACCAGCACATTTAATAAACACTTTCTCTTTAGGCAAATTAATTTCAGCACCAACAGTATGTAAGAAAGGTCTACCAAAAATGATAGGACAAAATGAATCTTGAGGACAACCAAGCACAATAAAATCAGCAGGGTATTTTATTTTGCCAATCAATACTTCAACATCTCTAACAATTCCAAATGGACTAATATAATCTTTATTAGCAAGTTGAATTGTCATACCTGTCTCTTCCATAACAATGGGATCAATATCAGGCTTGATCTCAAGATAAAGAGAATATGGAATGACACTAATACTTGCTCCAATATCACATAGACCATGATAACTTGAAGTCCCAATAGAGCATGATATAACAGGTTTCCCAACTTTGGCCGAATTACCTTTGATGACTTTGGTAGCATCTTCACATAGATAAACATCCACTGGGTCTTCTTCATTTAGTTGCTTGATAACAGAAATTTGAGTGTTGACTTCCACCTGTTCATAAGGCTGAGAACATCTTTTGTTACTCTTGTTAGTAACAGCTTTAAGTAAATTCTCCTTAACTTGGTTTGGAAATGGAGGTGGTTCAACATACTCCTCAATTGTCACAGATGACATTGGTTCAACCTGTTTAATAACTTTAGGAACAACAATAGATTGTTTAACAGGTTCAACATAAACTTCAAATCCACTTTTTGGAACACAGATATGATCAGCAAAACCTTTAGCTATTTCAATTATAACATAAGGATCAAGACCAAAAGTATCACTCAGATTTTTAAACAGAATAGAAGTAGAGAAATTCTCTACACATGAATATTCATAATCAAAATATGGCTCATTACCTTTATCAAGATCCCAGTGGCTAGTATTTTCAGAAATAGTCTCCAATAAATTCCATGCTTCTTCTTCAGTGTTATTAGTAAAACTTCCACCAGATGAATTATCCAGAATCTCCTTGTGCTTCATAGGTAGTCTCACATAAAAGTTTATCAATATAAGTTTCCTTGTAAGATCATGACATGGATTCTTGCGAAGGAGTTCCTTTAACCTCCCCCAAGCTTGAGTAATACTCTCTCCCAGATGTGGCCAGAAATTGAATATATAGCAGCGGTTATCATAAGCTTCTTTAGGAGTAAAATATTTAAGAAAGAAAACCTTCCTCAAGATACTCCATTCATTCTGGACCTCTTCATCCAAGACCTGTACCAATCACGAGCATTACCAGATAAAGACAAATACAATAGCTTCCTTTTTACCTGATCCTCTGAAATACCAGGTAGTCTGAATAAGCCACATATGTCCTCAATTATTTCCATGTGCTCGCGTGCCGACTTAGTTCCATCTCCTGTAAATGGATTTTTCATAACTCTTTTAACATGACCATGGGAATTTTAATCCCACTTTAGGTACCTCAGACACAGTAGTTTCAACCACCTTTGCAGTAGTGGCATAAGCACTTTCATATAGAGCAAGATGCAGCGAGGCACGATTCATAAATGCCATAGTAACAATGAGATAAACAGCTTTCAAGTTTCCTTACCAAACTTCTTACCAATAGCGCTACGCTCCCCGGCAACGGCGCCAGAAAAGTATCTTGATGGCTCCCAAGTGCAGGAGATCAATTGTAGTACCTTTCAATTAGAAAAGGTTGTCGAACCCACGAGGAGCTGAAGGTATTGGTTAGTAAGATTGATAAATAAAACAATAAAAGATGCAGTGTTTTTGGTATTTTCAGTTGTATAATTGCAAGCAGATAACAGATAGTAGCAAGTGAAAGCTCTCAAAGAGAGAAAGCCCAATCCTCTTATGTGGCAAAGGACAAGCTCAAGTGATGTGTAACTTATATGTGGCAAACGTTCCCGAGGGCGGCATGGATGATGCTAGGCATAGAGATTTATTAAACAACACGTTGAATATCTTGTCAAGTTTTAATCCTTTGGACGGAGCCATAATTAGGTATAGCTAAATAAATAAACTACAACCCCTTATGATGGATCATGTGGCCAAGCAAATGACTGCACAAGAATTATTAAGACCTAAAGTCCCACCATAGCATTACACTCTAAGGTCCCCGATACTAATACCCTCATAATATAACTTCATGACTCGGTCTCAGGTTTACGTGTCCTCCCAAGTCTCCATCAATTCATTACACTACGGTGTTCTCCTATGAGCCCATATAGGTGAAGTGTTGTGCAGTCGACGTTCGCACAACACCATCATAGAATCACATAAAAGATAAACTCTTGACAAAATACCAACACATGTCATATATAAATCAATGCCAATTCATCCTATGCCCTCAGGAACATACGGGAACTACTCACAACGTGCGAACATGATCATAATCAGTGGCATAAGTGGTACAACACAATCTGAAATTATAACTTCACCACCAAATAATGACAAGTACTCAATCACAAACATGAATAGTAGCACAAGACAAGTATCTAGGGTATAGCAACTCTCAAACTGCGAGGGGAACGGAGTGGATCACGGTGATGATGATGGTGATGGTGCTGGTCTTGATGGGGGTGATGATGTAGAGGCCTCCTCCCACGCCAAGGAGGAGAGGTGATGACGATGACGATGATTTCCCCCTTCTCCGGAGTTCCGGAGCAGCAGGATCTGACCCCCCTCGGAAGGGATCAGGAGTTTCGCCGCCGCCGCGACCTCGGATGGACTTGGAAAAATTAGGGCGTTACTTTTCGGGCAGACGAAGGCGTTGCTAAAAAGCCCCAGGCGAGGAGGTGCCCGAGGCACCTTTTGGTCGGTCCCACGGGGCCCATGTAGGTGCCCGAGGCACCTTTTGGTGGGTCCCACGCGGCCAGGTACATGGGCCGCGTGGGCCACCCCCATTTGGCCCTCGTGGCTCTCCTCTCTTCGGTCTTCTTCCCTCTGCCTTTCTCCCGATGAAAAACTGACGCAGTATTTTTTCTTTTATTATTTGAGGTCCTGTAGCTCCTGAAACATTAAAGACAAGAAAAAGGAGGTTTTCTGCCTCCCAGAAATTAAATACCAAAAATAGGGACTTTGTATGAAAGTCCCCAAAATCATCTAAAACATGTAGAAACAATCATATAATCATGCAAATAACATTCTAGTATGATACTAAAAGTTATATAAATGATGATATAAAATGCACGTATCACTTGCTTGGTTATATTATGTATTGTTAATGTTTATCAAACACACATCATTCTTGAGACAATGGACTGGGGGAACCGCCGCCGTCTCACTAAAATATTAACGTCGATCTGTGATGGCGCTGGTCGGCGGGATCGCCGCCATAGTCACCCGGTCGACGCAAACCAACTGTGTTATATTTTGTAGTTGATCTGTGAAGGCGCTGGTCGGCGGAATCGCCGCCGTAGTCTTCCGGTTGACGTTTCCTTTTCCTTGTCGAACGAGAAGGCGCTGGTCGGTGGAATCGCCGACGTAGTCTTCCGGTTGACGTTTCCTTTTCCTTGTCGAACGAGAAGGCGCTGGTCGGCGGAATCGCCGCTGTAGTCTTCCGGTTGACGTTTCCTTTTCCTTGTCGAACGAGAAGGCGCTGGTCGGCGGAATCGCCGCCGTAGTCTTCCGGTTGACGTTCTTTCTATTTTGCTAAGTTTGGACATGGATACTACTATTGCTTGAAATATTATGTTGCTAATATCTTGTTGTTTGAAGATATATTATTGTGTTATTGTGGTTGTTGTGTTGGACTAATCCTCTGTTATTTGGACTTGTGATTGATGAAACTTGATTAAATGAAACACCCATCCAAACAACGATAGGGTCAGTCCACGGTGCCACTAATCTGAACATCGAAAGCACTGCCACTGTCGCTCACATGGGCGGGCCTTGACCTACGTAATCCTATCGAGCCTCCTTTGATGCCACCTTTTTGGCAAGTCTAGTCAGTTACCAGAGTTGGTCGGGCTAGTCTTGCGAAGGTTCCGGAGCTAGGCGTTGCCCATAGTTGGGAACGTGCCGGATTCACTTCTGCATAAGGCATAGAGTTATGTCGGTGGCTATACAGGGAGTGTCTTGGTAGCGTGAACGGTCAGGTGAGTGTATCTTGCTGAGTTCGCCTTAGGGATGATGTCCTAAAGTACCGGCTCAGTGTGGTGCACTTAGGTGAGTGGTAATTGCAACCTCTCGAGAGTGTCAAAATCTGGATGTCTAGCCTCGTTCCAAGGTTATGGAACAACAGTTCAGTGTCAGTCACACTGTGTGTCCGTGTCGTGTCGGGAGGTTAAACTTAAGGCGTGTTTGAAAGAAAGTTGAACAACCTCAGTTCAGTGTCAGTCACACTGTGTGTCCGTGTCGTGTCGGGAGGTTAAACTTAAGGCGTGTTTGAAAGAAAGTTGAACAACCTGATTCACTAAATGAACAATAAGTTGATACAGGGAATGTTACTTGTGAAAGCCAGAGTTGGCTAGAACAAAGACAGAGTTGGCTAGAGGCTTGAAGGCCTAGATGTTGTTGAATGAGAAACGTGATCTCATTCTAGCAACCACGAATTATAAGATTTGGTACCAACTGGTACACTCGTCTACTCGTCACAGGTAATCTCTTTGTTTGATTGCCGGTACACGATCCAACCCCACCTGGCTTGGACTCTGTACTGGTGATACCCCGTTGTCTGCTTATGCCATGTTTTGCTGGTAATGCCATGCTACCTTTATGTTATACTGTATGTTGATCCACCCAGAGTAGACACTTGCCATGTTGTAGGATTTTATTTCCAATGTATATCTTGTTGCATGATTGTGGGATTGTTTGTGGTGAGTGGCGATTCTTGCTGAGTGCATACAAATGTACTCACGGGCCTTGTGATTGTGGCCAGATTTCGGCGAGGATTCATCTTCTACCTTAGCAAGGACATGGAGCAAGAGCGTGCTAGGATCAGTAGCCCAGCCAGATACCTGTGGAGTGGAGCCGCTCCAAGCCGTTGCCTTAGCCGTCTTCCGCTGCCAGTTAAACTCTGTCTGGAGCCATGCTTGGTGATGGCTCCCAAGTGCAGGAGATCAATTGTAGTACCTTTCAATTAGAAAAGGTTGTCGAACCCACGAGGAGCTGAAGGTATTGGTTAGTAAGATTGATAAATAAAACAATAAAAGATGCAGTGTTTTTGGTATTTTCAGTTGTATAATTGCAAGCAGATAACAGATAGTAGCAAGTGAAAGCTCTCAAAGAGAGAAAGCCCAATCCTCTTATGTGGCAAGAGGACAAGCTCAAGTGATGTGTAACTTATATGTGGCAAACGTTCCCGAGGGCGGCATGGATGATGCTAGGCATAGAGATTTATTAAACAACACGTTGAATATCTTGTCAAGTTTTAATCCTCTTTGGACGGAGCCATAATTAGGTATAGCTAAATAAATAAACTACAACCCCTTATGATGGATCATGTGGCCAAGCAAATGACTGCACAAGAATTATTAAGACCTAAAGTCCCACCATAGCATTACACTCTAAGGTCCCCGATACTAATACCCTCATAATATAACTTCATGACTCGGTCTCAGGTTTACGTGTCCTCCCAAGTCTCCATCAATTCATTACACTACGGTGTTCTCCTATGAGCCCATATAGGTGAAGTGTTGTGCAGTCGACGTTCGCACAACACCATCATAGAATCACATAAAAGATAAACTCTTGACAAAATACCAACACATGTCATATATAAATCAATGCCAATTCATCCTATGCCCTCAGGAACATACGGGAACTACTCACAACGTGCGAACATGATCATAATCAGTGGCATAAGTGGTACAACACAATCTGAAATTATAACTTCACCACCAAATAATGACAAGTACTCAATCACAAACATGAATAGTAGCACAAGACAAGTATCTAGGGTATAGCAACTCTCAAACTGCGAGGGGAACGGAGTGGATCACGGTGATGATGATGGTGATGGTGCTGGTCTTGATGGGGTGATGATGTAGAGGCCTCCTCCCACGCCAAGGAGGAGAGGTGATGACGATGACGATGATTTCCCCCTTCTCCGGAGTTCCGGAGCAGCAGGATCTGACCCCCCTCGGAAGGGATCAGGAGTTTCGCCGCCGCCGCGACCTCGGATGGACTTGGAAAAATTAGGGCGTTACTTTTCGGGCGAGACGAAGGCGTTGCTAAAAAGCCCCAGGCGAGGAGGTGCCCGAGGCACCTTTTGGTGGGTCCCACGCGGCCAGGTACATGGGCCGCGTGGGCCACCCCCATTTGGCCCTCGTGGCTCTCCTCTCTTCGGTCTTCTTCCCTCTGCCTTTCTCCCGATGAAAAACTGACGCAGTATTTTTCCTTTTATTATTTGAGGTCCTGTAGCTCCTGAAACATTAAAGACAAGAAAAAGGAGGTTTTCTGCCTCCCAGAAATTAAATACCAAAAATAGGGACTTTGTATGAAAGTCCCCAAAATCATCTAAAACATGTAGAAACAATCATATAATCATGCAAATAACATTCTAGTATGATACTAAAAGTTATATAAATGATGATATAAAATGCACGTATCAACTCCCCCAAGCTTAAACCTTTACTCGTCCTCGAGTAAGTAAGGACATAGATCATTACATGCATCAATGGACTTATGGTTGATAAATAAATACGGGCATTGTATCATCATCATATTCAATTGCAAGATAAGATTAATGATCTAAAACTCATACATATGAGGGCAACATAAGTAGAACTCTAGCAATCACCCCTTACTTTTGAAAGCAAATAACCATTGTATGTTGGACAATCGAATCATATTGTTTTTCACATGCTTTTGCTCTTCATGGCAAGCATTATAATCTTTTATACTTTGCTGAAATTCAAAGACAAGATAAACTCTCATTGGATAACAAGTTCAAAAGAAGACAAATGAAAAGACAGATAGATATAAAAATTGTTATCACTCTTGCTTGACTAGTAACTAGTGCAAACTTTAGTCATGGATATCTCAATCAAGTTCCCATGCTCTACACAACCCTTTTCTTACACTTTCCATGGCTAGCTGAAATTTCAGGTGCCTTCCTTTCATTCACATTCAAGAGCATAAGTATTGAAATATCCATGATCATTAATTTGCTCAAAAGATACTAGGTTGTAACAAGAGTGTTTTATATCCTTTTCATTAAGTCTTCTCAACTTCTTATCCTACAAGACTATATCTTAACCTCAAACTATTAATTCACAAGTCTTTTTACTTCTTCTATATTGAGATAATTCTATAATTGTCCAACATACTCAAGTTAATTAATTTCAAGGCAAGATGTGATTGAAATTCTAAATATGCCACGCTCATTTGCATGAGTGTTACCCATAAATCCCAAACAAGAGAATCATGGATGACACCATACTTTAATATTCATTGATAAACCATAAGATAGGGATACATGATAATGCTCCATGAGCTCACACACGCCTAAGAGATATTGATAACTAAACGATAAAAGCAAACACACCATGACTAGATAGATATGATAAACTAGAGATAAAGACTAGGTGGAACTCCCCCAAGCTTGACGTTTTGCAGGTCTTTCTTTGCTGCAGCTCCTCCTTCTCATATTCTTCTCTCCCACTCAGCCATCTTCCATGGAAAGGCCTTCCATCACGGAAAGATGTAGGTGGATCATTATACCTGAGGGTGGCAGCTGCTGCAATCTTCTTGAAGCGTTCTTCATATTCACAGTTCTGGTTCTCTAATCCCACATGAAGCATTGGAACTTTCCCACTTGTCGATGACGTCCTTGTATATCTTCCAGATCTTCAAGCCTTTTCTTGTACTCTTCAACCTTCTTTCCAGCTCCAGGTTCATGAAGTGGTGAGCATCAAGGCTGCGGTAAACCACAGTGCCATACCTGAAGGTCTTGTCCTCCAACTCATCCAGCCTTGCCTCTACCGTGCCGGTGGCCTTGGGAGCCTTCACCTCCTCCACGAGCATCACGCCCTCCTTGAAGCACACGGTCTTCGGTGGTGTCATCACGGAGTTGAGGTAGCGGTTCACAACACCCTCCTTGGGAGAGCTCTCCCCCTCTTGGTTGGATCCGGAGCAAGACATGGCTAAAACCTGACAGGCAGAAACAACAGAAACAAAGATCGCTCGAGAACGCTCGGTGCGAGATAGATCGGCAGAGAGGGTATATATTGAGGGTTTTTAGGTCAAGACGAAGCGTCGGGATCGAAAACGAGACGAAAAAGGACTCCGAGGTGGAAAAGGGATAGCCCCACGCGGCCAGGTACTGGGCCGCGTGGGCCCCTCTCTTTCTCCCTCGGGTCTCCGTTTCGTCCAGTTTTCTTGTCCCATACGATGATTTCCATAAAAATTGACCTCCGTAAAATTTTATGCAATTCCGAGAAACTTTCCAACACAAAAGTTACCTTCTATTGATTTAGGGTTTCTGAAACTGCACGGTTTCTCTCAATTACCTCTTCCGGTGTTTGTAAATTCAACTCCTCCACCCTTCCGATGAAGCTCTTTCCTGCAATATAAGGTTTAAGGCGTTGTCCATTGACTACATGAGGTTTACCTTTCATGTCACCGTGAAGACGGATAGCTCCTGAACGGTACACCTCCTGTATCACTAATGGTCCCTGCCACTTTGAAGCTAGCTTCCCTGCAGAAAACTTGAAACGAGAGTTGTACAATAAAACTTGATCACCTACTTTGAATTCCTTTTTCTTAATTTTCTTGTCATGCCAAATCTTAACTTTTTCTTTAAACATCCTGGCACTTTCATAAGCTTCATTTCTCCATTCGTCAAGTAGGTTTAGGTCAAGAATTCTCTTTTCTCCCGCAGTTTTAAAATCAAAGTTCAGTTGTTTAATAGCCCATCTAGCTTTATGTTCTAGTTCAACAGGTAAGTGACAAGCTTTTCCATAAACCATTTTATAAGGAGACATTCCCATAGGATTTTTAAAAGCAGTTCTATAAGCCCACAAAGCATCATTAATCTTAATTGGCCAATCAGATCTAGACTTATTCACTGTCTTTTCCAAAATGAGTTTAATTTCCCTATTGCTTAATTCAACTTGCCCACTTGTTTGAGGATGATAAGGAGATGCAATTCTATGGTTAACATCATATTTTGCCAAAGTTTTTCTAAGAACACCATGCAAGAAATGAGAACCACCATCAGTAATTAAGAACCTAGGAACACCAAACCTGGGGAAAATGATGTCCTTGAGCATCTTCATTGCTGTGGCATGATCTGCACTTTTGGTTGGAATTGCTTCCACCCACTTTGTAACATAGTCAACTGCAACCAAAATGTGAGTATGCTTTGTCTTTGATTCTGGGAAAGGACCCATAAAGTCAAAACCCCACACATCAAATGGTTCAAGTGGCAATGAATAATTCATAGGCATTTCATTCCTCCTACCAATGTTTCCTACTCTTTGACATTTATCACAAGATTTAACATATTCAGCACAGTCCTTAAATAAAGTAGGCCAATAGAAACCAGATTGTAATACCTTTGCTCCTGTGCGATCTCCTGCATGATGCCCTCCATAGGGACTGTCATGACAATCTCTTATAATAGCCTGTTGTTCATGCTCAGGTACACAACGTCTAATAATACCATCCACACTTTTCTTATAGAGGAAAGGATCATCCCAAAAATAATGTCTAAGATCATAAAAGAATTTCTTTCTTTGTTGAGAAGTGAAGTGTGGAGGCAAAACTTTACCAACAATAAAATTTGCATAGTTGGCAAACCAAGGAGATGCAACTTTAGCACTAGAAACATTAACAATTGCAAGTTGTTCATTAACAAAGCTATCATTAATAGGAATAGGATCATCAGGTATGCTTTCCATCCTAGAGAGATGATCAGCAACTTGATTATCCTCCCCTTTCCTATCAACAATGTGTAAATCAAATTCTTGCAATAGAAGTACCCATCTTATTAGTCTAGGCTTAGCATCTTTCTTATTCATCAAGTATTTAATAGCAGAATGATCAGTATGTATTGTGACTTTTGAATCAGTAATATAAGGTCTAAACTTGTCACAAGCAAACAGTACTGCTAAAAATTCTTTCTCAGTTGTAGCATAATTCTTTTGAGCAGCATCAAGTGTTCTACTAGCATAATAAATAACATTCAGTTTCTTATCAACACGTTGGCCCAAAACAGCCCCAACTGCATAATCACTAGCATCACACATAATTTCAAAAGGCAAGTTCCAATCAGGAGGTTGAATAATGGGAGCAGTGATTAAAGCATTCTTCAAAATATTAAAGGACTCAATGCAATCATCATTAAAAGAGAAAGGAACATCCTTTTGCAGAAGATTGGTTAGAGGTTTTGATATTTTGGAGAAATCCTTAATGAACCTACGGTAAAAACCTGCATGCCCAAGAAAACTTCTTATACCTTTGAGGTCCCTTGGATATGGTAGTTTTTCAATAGCTTCAATCTTTGCTGGATCAACTTCTATTCCTTCTCCAGAAATCTTATGCCCAAGAACTATACCCTCAGTAACCATGAAGTGACACTTCTCCCAATTAAGAACCAAGTGTTGGTCTTCACAACGCTGTAAAACTTTGTTAAGGTTGAACAAGCAATTATCGAAGGAAGTACCATACACAGAAAAATCATCCATAAAAACCTCCATTATCTTTTCAATATAATCAGCAAATATAGCATTCATGCATCTTTGAAAAGTAGCAGGAGCATTACATAAACCGAATGGCATTCTCCTGTAAGCAAAAGTACCATATGGGCAAGTAAAAGTGGTCTTTTCTTGATCATCCTTATGGACAGGAATTTGCGAGAAACCTGAATAACCATCTAGATAGCAAAAGTGAGAGTGTTTAGATAACCTTTCTAGCATTTGATCAATAAATGGCAATGGATAATGATCTTTTCGAGTTGCTTTATTCAATTTTCTGAAATCAATAACCATCCTATAACCAACTACAGTACGTTGAGCCACAAGTTCATCCTTTTCATTTGGAACAACAGTCATTCCACCCTTTTTAGGAACACAATGAACAGGACTAACCCACTTACTGTCAGCTATAGGATAAATGATACCAGCTTCAATAAGTCTTATTACCTCTTTCTTACCACTTCTTTCATTTTTGGATGGAGGCGGCGTTGAAAATCAACAACAGGTTTTGCATCTTCCTCCAGATTAATTTTATGCATACATAGAGCGGGGCTTATACCTTTAAGATCATCAAGAGAGTATCCAATGGCTGGTCGGTGAGCTTTTAGCACATCAAGTAATTTCTCTTCCTCTTCAGCTGAAAGGTTAGCACTAATAATGACAGGATATATGCTCTTCTCATCCAAATATGCATATTTCAGATTTGCAGGCAAAGGTTTCAATTCAAAACTAGGATCCCCTTTAGGTGGTGGTAGCACTCCTAAATTATCAGGTGGGATATGCAATTGTAATTGTGGTGGTTGTTGCCATAATATTTGTTCCAAAGCCTCTTTTTCCTCATCATTAAATGGTTCATCTTGATTAAGCATATAACGTTCTACAACATCAGTTGAAGCTACAGCTATATGAGCAAGAGTTTCAATTAAATTATTAGGAATTGGCTCTTTCTCAACATGTTTATCAGCAAATTTGGAAAAGTTAAATTCAAGTTTCTCACCAGCACATTTAATAAACACTTTCTCTTTAGGCAAATTAATTTCAGCACCAACAGTATGTAAGAAAGGTCTACCAAAAATGATAGGACAAAATGAATCTTGAGGACAACCAAGCACAATAAAATCAGCAGGGTATTTTATTTTGCCAATCAATACTTCAACATCTCTAACAATTCCAAATGGACTAATATAATCTTTATTAGCAAGTTGAATTGTCATACCTGTCTCTTCCATAACAATGGGATCAATATCAGGCTTGATCTCAAGATAAAGAGAATATGGAATGACACTAATACTTGCTCCAATATCACATAGACCATGATAACTTGAAGTCCCAATAGAGCATGATATAACAGGTTTCCCAACTTTGGCCGAATTACCTTTGATGACTTTGGTAGCATCTTCACATAGATAAACATCCACTGGGTCTTCTTCATTTAGTTGCTTGATAACAGAAATTTGAGTGTTGACTTCCACCTGTTCATAAGGCTGAGAACATCTTTTGTTACTCTTGTTAGTAACAGCTTTAAGTAAATTCTCCTTAACTTGGTTTGGAAATGGAGGTGGTTCAACATACTCCTCAATTGTCACAGATGACATTGGTTCAACCTGTTTAATAACTTTAGGAACAACAATAGATTGTTTAACAGGTTCAACATAAACTTCAAATCCACTTTTTGGAACACAGATATGATCAGCAAAACCTTTAGCTATTTCAATTATAACATAAGGATCAAGACCAAAAGTATCACTCAGATTTTTAAACAGAATAGAAGTAGAGAAATTCTCTACACATGAATATTCATAATCAAAATATGGCTCATTACCTTTATCAAGATCCCAGTGGCTAGTATTTTCAGAAATAGTCTCCAATAAATTCCATGCTTCTTCTTCAGTGTTATTAGTAAAACTTCCACCAGATGAATTATCCAGAATCTCCTTGTGCTTCATAGGTAGTCTCACATAAAAGTTTATCAATATAAGTTTCCTTGTAAGATCATGACATGGATTCTTGCGAAGGAGTTCCTTTAACCTCCCCCAAGCTTGAGTAATACTCTCTCCCAGATGTGGCCAGAAATTGAATATATAGCAGCGGTTATCATAAGCTTCTTTAGGAGTAAAATATTTAAGAAAGAAAACCTTCCTCAAGATACTCCATTCATTCTGGACCTCTTCATCCAAGACCTGTACCAATCACGAGCATTACCAGATAAAGACAAATACAATAGCTTCCTTTTTACCTGATCCTCTGAAATACCAGGTAGTCTGAATAAGCCACATATGTCCTCAATTATTTCCATGTGCTCGCGTGCCGACTTAGTTCCATCTCCTGTAAATGGATTTTTCATAACTCTTTTAACATGACCATGGGAATTTTAAATCCCACTTTAGGTACCTCAGACACAGTAGTTTCAACCACCTTTGCAGTAGTGGCATAAGCACTTTCATATAGAGCAAGATGCAGCGAGGCACGATTCATAAATGCCATAGTAACAATGAGATAAACAGCTTTCAAGTTTCCTTACCAAACTTCTTACCAATAGCGCTACGCTCCCCGGCAACGGCGCCAGAAAAGTATCTTGATGGCTCCCAAGTGCAGGAGATCAATTGTAGTACCTTTCAATTAGAAAAGGTTGTCGAACCCACGAGGAGCTGAAGGTATTGGTTAGTAAGATTGATAAATAAAACAATAAAAGATGCAGTGTTTTTGGTATTTTCAGTTGTATAATTGCAAGCAGATAACAGATAGTAGCAAGTGAAAGCTCTCAAAGAGAGAAAGCCCAATCCTCTTATGTGGCAAGAGGACAAGCTCAAGTGATGTGTAACTTATATGTGGCAAACGTTCCCGAGGGCGGCATGGATGATGCTAGGCATAGAGATTTATTAAACAACACGTTGAATATCTTGTCAAGTTTTAATCCTCTTTGGACGGAGCCATAATTAGGTATAGCTAAATAAATAAACTACAACCCCTTATGATGGATCATGTGGCCAAGCAAATGACTGCACAAGAATTATTAAGACCTAAAGTCCCACCATAGCATTACACTCTAAGGTCCCCGATACTAATACCCTCATAATATAACTTCATGACTCGGTCTCAGGTTTACGTGTCCTCCCAAGTCTCCATCAATTCATTACACTACGGTGTTCTCCTATGAGCCCATAAGGTGAAGTGTTGTGCAGTCGACGTTCGCACAACACCATCATAGAATCACATAAAAGATAAACTCTTGACAAAATACCAACACATGTCATATATAAATCAATGCCAATTCATCCTATGCCCTCAGGAACATACGGGAACTACTCACAACGTGCGAACATGATCATAATCAGTGGCATAAGTGGTACAACACAATCTGAAATTATAACTTCACCACCAAATAATGACAAGTACTCAATCACAAACATGAATAGTAGCACAAGACAAGTATCTAGGGTATAGCAACTCTCAAACTGCGAGGGGAACGGAGTGGATCACGGTGATGATGATGGTGATGGTGCTGGTCTTGATGGGGGTGATGATGTAGAGGCCTCCTCCCACGCCAAGGAGGAGAGGTGATGACGATGACGATGATTTCCCCTTCTCCGGAGTTCCGGAGCAGCAGGATCTGACCCCCCGGAAGGGATCAGGAGTTTCGCCGCCGCCGCGACCTCGGATGGACTTGGAAAAATTAGGGCGTTACTTTTCGGGCAAGACGAAGGCGTGCTAAAAAGCCCCAGGCGAGGAGGTGCCCGAGGCACCTTTTGGTGGCCCACGCGGCCAGGTACATGGGCCATGGTATATTTTAGTCGTCATGGAAAACCTATCTGATCAACATTTGCGTTGCCCGATATTTAAAAATCAGAATCTACCTTGTTCATTTATTTACACGAATGGTTAGGAAAGGAGGGAAATCTTCGAAAAACTCTATTGACAAACAAGGTACGCCAATGAACCGCAAGCAAATTTTGAGTTATGTAGTTGCAACATATATACAATTTTTTAATCAGGATCTAGTCCTTCAAAGTAGTACAAAAGAACATACTCGGCGAAGAAAACCGCCCTAAATAAAACATGATAAGCACCGGTATTCTAGAAATTGCTTTCTGTTAGAAAAAACCTAAACCCTAAGAGCATCTCCAAGCGGAGCCCTCATATCCGGCCCTCAAACTGTCCACGGACGCGTCCGCGGACAGTGACCGGACGGCCCCCAAAAGTGGCCACATCCAACCATGCACCCTAAAAACACCCCTAATTGTCCGTCGGATGCATGTGATTGGTGGGGATGGAGAGAGAAAGGAAAAAGAAAGAGAAAAGTAGTAGATAAAGTGGTCCATGTCCTACGTGGCGGCTGTCCGGGCGCGTCCGGCAGCCCCCAAACCCTCCCACATATGGGGTGAGTTTGTGGGCTGCCGGACAGCCCGGACATTTGGGGAGGCTTTGCCCACCCCGGTTGGGTAGCTATTTTAGCTCATTTTCCGTCCGGAGCCCGTCCGGACACAAATAAACCGGTTTGGGGGCAGTTTGAGGGCTCCGCTTGGAGATGCTCTAAACCCTGTTAAAAAAAGGGTCTCTCCAGTGATCAGTCGAATGAGAATTAATTCTCTTTCACATGACGTCATCAATCTCAGTTGCAAGTCAAGTTGCAACTCATGATTAGCACGAATCACGAAGCAAATTAAATGGTCCGGAGCAATTGCAAGTCCACTTGCAACTCAGTCGAATGAGAATTAACTTAATTCCCATTCGTATGACGTAATCAAATTCCAGTTGTAAGTTGACTTGTTGCAACTGATGTCACAAAGCAAATAAAATGGTCCGAATCAGTTGTAAGTCCACTTGCAATTGATGACGTCATGTGAATGAGAACTAAACTAATTCTCATTCGATTGAGAATTAGCAAAACCGTGAAAAAAAACTCTATTGACGAATGTAAATGTGTACTTCTGAATTTTAAGCAGTCTCTAGATTTTGAATTTTAACTTCCCAGAAGATGTTTATTACTTTCTGAACTGAAGTGAACTGATCAGTGATATCTCCTCTGTGTTGAGGCTTCTTCCTCTGCCCCAAAGCCAAGAAGCGGTGAGCACCGCCCAAAAACCCACGCGCAAAATGCAGGCGCTCCTGCTCGCCCCGGCGGCGGCGCCGCCGCCCCTCCCCACGCTGAGGCTACGGGGCCTCTATCCTCTGGGCGAATCGCGCCGGTGCCGCGCGCCTCCGCTCCCCTGCGCTCGGCCGCTCCGTCGCGCCTCGCCGCCGCGGCGCCCGGTCCCGGCGAGCCAGAGCCCGCGCCTCCGTCTGCGGAGGAGGAGGCCGAGCGCGCCAAGCTCGCCCAGGTGCCGCTCGCTCCCTCACCCAATTCTTCTGTTCAGCCCCGCCTAGTGATACTGTGTCTGTGTGTGGTAGTGGTACCATCGCGCTAGTAGTAGGATTTCTGTCCCCCAAAAGAACAGTGTCAGCTCTTGGGAAATTCAGGTTCCTAGGAAACCTGCTAGGTGCGTGGTCATTTGCCCGATTGCTTCTAGGATGATTGGAATGGAACCTCACAGTCACAGAGCTGTGTCGGCTCTCGATTACTGCTCTTGGGAAGAAGTAGTATACGCTAGTATTTCAGAGTTAGTTTTCATAGATAACATGCAGAGAAAACATGGGAAATGCTTGTTTGCTTTGGCCAATACATCCTCCCCAGTGGCTTGGCATTAAGGAATGGAGGTGTACTCGGGTAGTCGCTCGTATGTGAGGGGATGTATGCACATGCTTGTTCGTCTCTGATTTGAAAAAATTAGATTGGACATTATATCGGGACATATATGAAGAAAACACCCTTCCTTTTCCTCTTAGGTGCGCACCAAAATCTTGCATGCTAATGAGCCGACACCATTTCTCCGCGGTTCCTGAAGGTCCTATTGTTACTTTCCAAATCCTTCTGCTACCATCTGTGGCTGGAGGTTAAAACTGCAAACCAAGTGTTTCCATGATGTTTCACCTATTCGTTTGCATGGTCCACTGCCACACTTGTTTCTGTACATTCTATTTTCTCAGCTCATGTATTATTGGTTCGTGTTGTTTCTCATGTTCTCCAGGTTAGCAAAAGACTAGGGAAAACCGCAAGGTACTTTAAGAGACTGGGTACCCTGGGATTCTGGTCTCAGGTGGTGTGCACGACTGTTTCGGCTGGGATCTTGTCCTTCTCCGCCATTGCTACGGGGAATGTGACGTCGCCCTTTACATTTTATCTAACTGCAGCTGGCATCGTTGCGGCCTTTATCTCAGTATTCCGGTCATTTGGTTACATCCGGCTTTCTGAAAGGCTTAAGAGAACAGCAACGGAACCTGCAAAGGTACTCACTGCTTTTGCCTAAACCATTGGCATGCCCTTGCTTATATGTCTACAATCAACTGAGATATCATACACCCACCCGACTGATTGACGGTACCATACTATCGTGGTATAACAATGCATCACACAGTGGCCCTGTTCTTGAAACTAACATAATAATACTTATTCTGTTCATACGTGCATTTGAGCCAAAAGCTAAATCGAGTGGCTCCTTGTACAGGCTCCTCCACGTGCGGACGTGGTGAAAAACCTGAGGAACAGCATTGTACTCAATGTTGTCGGAATGGGCGCTGCGGTTCTTGGGATGCAGGCCACAGTTGGTGCCTTGGTTGCGAAAGCTCTCACTACCTCCTCGGTGCCCTACTACCAGGGCATATCCGCCGGCCAGAGTCCTGTTCTTGCTTTAGATGTTTTTCTAGTTCAGGTATGACATTGTTCTTTTTCCCCTTTTGATTATCAGAGGTAAGAATAGCTTCCAGGGTGTCAGGGTCAGGACAAATTGAGTATCCATCATTAGATGTTTTTAATCTAATGGGCAGGCAGCGACGTTTTTCCACTAACACTCCGCATTTTTATTGTCATTGTCATTCATCATTGACAGGCTTCAGCCAACACCATCCTCTCGCATTTCCTCGGGATATCGAGCTCGCTGGAACTGCTGCGGTCTGTTACAATCTCTCAAGCGGAAGCTGGCCCCGCCCCTCGACCGGCATGAGCTACAGGCTATATAGTTTGTCCAAAGGCGGTGTATGACTTGAGTTTTTCTGTCTCTTTGGTTCTGCACTGTATTTGGTCAGCACTTCGTTTCTCTGTTTTTGTGCGTAGAGGATCTTGTTTGGTGATAAACCATCAATATATCCTGTCATCTTTGATTTTGATTTTGTGCAACTATTTGCATATACTTGACGAATCTCTGGTTATACGTTCAAACACATCTCTGGTTATAACTGGAAAGGGAGAGAAGTTCTCTCTTGTATACGTCGAGTCGTCGACTATGTGTGCGCCATCTGCTGAAGAACTTGTGAAACGGTAAGAATCTGATAGAGACACAGCATACCAGTGCTACAACCATGGATTACAAAGCTCATTCCAAACACCACCTTAAGTTTATGGCTCAAGTGCACACACGGAAATAACAGATTCACAAGACAAAGATCATAATAAAGTTTCATTTCTCCTTTCACAGATATCAATGTCTTTTACATTAGGTAATACAACAGGTAGCTCTCACACTCTGCTAGAAACAATAAAACCTCTATACAAGATGAATGAAAAATGAGCTGTTAAAAAAAAATAAAGAGATGAACTCATGTGTCTTCCCTATCTATTTATAGGTACATCAAAGAGAAAACCAAGTCAGTGCTGACATCTTCTCGAGATAGCCCTGAAACAAATCTCTTTATCAGCAGCGGGTATCGAAGAAGTCACAAACTCTTGCTCTCTTCTCGCCCATAGATTAGGGGGTGAGTGGTTATCAGTCTGCATGTCCAAAACTTGAGTTCCCTCAGCATACTCCTCCCATCAGCTGTAGAACTTGCCACCCGAAGCAGCTTCCCTTGTGCATCAAGATTCTCAGCCTACGACAATGGAGTCTTCCAATTCCATCAGTTATCCAGCCTGTCACACCCTTGCCGTTCTCATTATTCGAAGAGGTTTGATCAGCGCATCGAGATTATCAGCCTGTGCACCGAGATCCCCCGAGTCCAGTTCCATCAGTTGCAAGCTCTCCGACGCATCAACTTCGTCGCCATCAGCGTCGAGTGTGATGAAGTCAACAAAGTCCCCACCAGAGAAAACATGCTGCTGTTTCTGCCTGTCGTCCTGGTCCGAAGGAACTTTGGTCGTCTCACTGCCCTGTCCAACACTGCTGTCGAAATATCGTCCCCAACTGCTGTTTTGGGGGGTGTCTGGTCTGCTTTTCTTAGAAGATTTGATCGTCTTCTTGGGGTGATGAAGCTTGCACCTAGATTGCTGCGGGCACTCCCCTGTTGCCTCAAAGACTGGGCATACATAGCTGTGCTTTTTACGACACTGCTTGTAAAAGAGATTAATTCAAGACCATGTAAATATTAGCGATCTTGGGTCAGAACATGAAAAAGACTGGGGACACCCCGAAGTTCAAAAGCTGAACACCGTTGCAACGCAAAAACCATGCTTATTAACAAAGTGCACTGCAAGCTTATCTGGCACAAACAAGTTACACAAAAGAAGACACTACTAACAAAATAGTTATCTTGATTACCTAACAACAGTTTATCACTAAACCACACAGGATAATTCAACGACTAATAACATGCATGTCCTTCCCAGAAAAAACACTACAAGTCTCATGCAGTAAATTAGGATTAAAAATAGTAATTGATTGACAGGAGGGACAACAGGAGAACAGCCTACTGTACTTACTTAGTGCTGTGGACAATGCTGAATACCACTTTAGCTACAGTAATAATACTTGAATAAGGTAGATACATCTACAGTACTATCGTTAAGTACCTCATCACCGTCTGCACAATATCCCTTAAGGAAATCTTCACAGACTGGAGCATTAGAGTTCACTTTCACGTGCCTATAGGGACATGCTGTGTTGGTACAGATGCCTGCCAGAGTAAGAACAAAAATTGATCAAGAAATAACTTTGAGAAGAAATAATGTAAAAATGAGGCACTACAATGAAATGAATCACCTTTCAGAAAATAAGAACAATCTTGCATTCTTTCCGGAAGGACCTGCAGAACAGACTCTTACAATGAAAGAAATGTCAAATACAAGATAAGCAGTAGAATCAAGAAGAAATGACTTACCTTGTGAGTGAGTTTACAGCTAGTATCAGAACACAGGCCTTTAAGAAATTTAGTGCAAATAGTCACTTTGGCACGGTCATGAATATAAAGACACTTGCCCCCAGGTTTCTTGCACTCGCCAAACCGAGTGAAGAATTGACAGTATTGTTGTTTCTTTGCCAGGCGTGATCTAACAGTGTGCAAACTCCATCGAACTTTCTCATTTGCTAGCATGCGGATTACTTTTTTGGGGTTTCTAACGAGTTGGTTACCTTTGCTAACACGCACATATCTGTTTCAAAATAAGACAATCAGGGAATAAATCAAGTTCAAAGATCTAAGACGCAAATAACTTTTATTATAAGATGGCATCATGCAAAGCAGTAGCATGGCTAAAACATACTCATTGCAACTTGCTGACTTCCTCAAATCTGTAGATGCTTGATTGTAGTTTCTTAATTGATTGCCAGCAACAGATAGAGAGTTTTGATCTGCAAGTTGGACCAACATGAATCAAAAACAACGATACACATAATGACTAAATGAATGATCAGTGTTTTCTTACAAACGCAACTGGAAGCAATGCTATATGTAGTTGCTAAACAATGAGCCAAGGTTCTTAAATTATGACATAAGAGAGCATGTCTCATGCACTACACTTCGAAATGGAATCACTACTAAGTGATGCTTTAACTAACTAAAACCAGAAGTAAAATGTCTACCCTGTAATTAACTCAGATTTAGACTCATAATAAAAATGCAATCGAGAAGCAGTCTTGCAATATGGTGGAGGGGCAACAAGTTAACACATTACCATTTCTTCGTGTATAACAAAGAGATTGCCGCTTCCGTTTTTCTCCTCTCTTTTTTTCAACGCCAGCAACTGCCAATGATGCTTCCTACAATCCAGATCGTAACATTATTTTGTTTGGTCAATGCACAATATATGCACTACACACAACAATGTGGTCTTGATATTTAGACAGTGAAATCACATTTTCCAAAGTTGGTTGCATGGCTGCTCTCATGACTATCCTGGCAGCCCAGTCAAGTATAGTCTGCACATTATAGGCAAGAACCAGCATTTTTGTTCGACACTAGCCATCAAACTAGTTAGAAACTTCTAACATTGTAGAGAGAACAAAATTCGACCAGTAACATAAAACAAATCATCTCTCAAATACTCCTTGTGGGCTTTCCATCAGAAAATAATTATCTGGTGGAAATAACTCCAACTGACTCTTATGGACTACTGAATGCGAAAAATTAGCCATAAAGAATATCAATGAAGTTACCTCGTTAACCTTTTGAGAACGCTTCTCAAGGGATCGTGACCATTTCAAACTTGTTCCACCAACTCTTGACACGGCAGATTTCCGTATAGAGAAACCATTTGTTGAGACAGTATAAGTCGTATCTCTTTTCTTTGTTTTAGCAATTTTCTGTTACATAATAAAGAACAAAGACTTTCTATAAACAAATCAAATGAAATGGCTCAATAAATAAGCAAACAAGTCCAGGCCAGTCTGCTAATTACCTGACTATTCGTAATGAGCTCACATTCTGAGTGTGACAGCTACTGAAATTCTTGTAGTATATTTTTCTTTTCCATGGAAGTATACGTGGGAAGGCCTTCATATAACTAGTTCCCACAGGCCCTTTCCTCTGTGGTTGTTGCCCACTGAGTGTCCACACGTGAGAGGAAGTTCCCATATTATTTGTTTTCTGAAAAGCTGCATTAGAAAAGTTGGAGCAAATGATAGTTAAATGAATCAGCATTGCTTTCTTATTAAATCATGAGGTTGCAGTTATTGTATGCCTCAAAAGGTGAATGGAGTAAAAAAAAGCTGGCTATACACAATTCCTCCCTCCGTTCCAAATTACTTGACTTGTGTTTGTACAAAAATGGATGTATCTATACTTGTTTAGTGTCTAGATACATCCATATTTGGACAAACCCAAGTCAAGTAATTTGGAACGGAGGGAGTAATAAACAATAGCAATGAAAACCATAAGCAAAATGCAAGGTCATCATTTCTAATGAGCTCAAGAAGAATAGTGCCCATGCCTAAATCTTTTGATTTAGTTAAAGTTCCTTAAGCTGACGAAGTTCAGGTTCGTCGTACTTAAGAAAAATAAGATAAGGACACATAGATCTTCATGAGAGGTGTATATTCCATTACTATCTAGGTTTCTGATCAAATTCCAGTTTACTAGGATATGCTGCGCTGATAAATTAAATAACATATCTAGAGAAAGAACAGAAGGAACAATAGTGACAACAATAGAATACCTTTATGTGGTCTGCTCTTTAACCCGTTGATACTATAGTTTGAGGATGCAATCTGTACACCTTTATTCTCACCTGAATTTAAGCTCTCAGCAGGAGTAATCTCTTTTGTATTCTGACCATCAGAGGAGGAGGAACTCAAAACAATCTGATTTTTCCTTTTCTTGAAATATAAATCAGAGGCTGTGGGTGGCTGCAGTGATAGAACCTTGTCCATGGAACTATTAATCGGGTCATCAGGGTGCTGCCTCTGTGCAGCAACCAGTTGATTTGATTTCGCTCTAACATAAACCACTTTACTAGCATCTGAGGGTTCAGATATTTGCGCACTATGAATGCTTGGGATATCAACACCTGAGTTTAATTGCCCAACGGGGTCTTCCTTTTCAGTTTCAGGAACATGCTGCTTGGGCAAAGTTTTAGATAACTGTTCCGAAAGGTTTGTGGTTGAATTGATGGGTTTGGCATGAAGTGGTAAAGGAGGAGTCTTTGGTCTTTCAACTGTCAAGTTAGAACGTGCTACAGAACCATTTGAATCAACTTTCCTGACAAAGTTCATGCTTCTCCTCATCACAGGCTTATTCAACTTATTCTGAGTATCCAGACTAGAAGAAGAATGAGGAAGATTTCCCGTAGCTGGATTTCTAATAAGGGCGTTACCTTTGCGTATATAAGAGTTCGAAGCTTTGTCATTCCTCCTCGGTGGTTGTTTAGGGGGTAATCCTGAAGACTGTGAACCATGCAAAGATGTAGAAGGTGCCATGTCACCACGATGCCATGTCTTGTGCCTTGGATTTGAACTTGCGCGAGGGGGCTCTCGGGATGAACTGGGCAAATTCACCTGTTTAGGAGCTACCTTGGGAGGCATAGAACTTGTACGATTCATCGGGGGAGGTTTTACCACATGGTTTCCAACCGAATCCGATACTGCTTTCCTGCTATCCTCCTTTGATGCCAATAACTTGTCTGGCAAGCTAATAGAAGGTAGAGTAGATTTGGATGGTTGATGTTCCTTTCTAGCTTCTGACACAATGGATTCAATCCAAGAAGACAACGAATCCTTCTTTGTGCTTGAGTCAACCACAGGAGGTTCAGTATTACAGTCATATGTATGATCTGGCTCAATAGATACCTGAGGAGAAACTAGCTCTGCATCTGGCACAACAGATACCTGAGGAGAAACTAGCTCTGCATCTGGCGCAACAGATACCTGAGGAGAAACTAGCTCAGCATCTGGCTCAACAGATACTTGAGGAGAAACTACCTCTGCATCCATCACATCAGTAGATTCTACATCTGGGATAGCAGGTTCATTTGGGTTACCAACAGGAATATCCACCATTTGATGATCATATTGATCTACAACATTTATTGAACAAATAGATTGCATACCCGAGAGAACTATACCGCCATGACTCCCAACATCAGCACTGATCTCTTTGGGTGTCAATGGGTCTGATTGAGGCATATCACTACGAGATAATCTGATGCTGTAAACCTGACTAGGGACAGCATCCACACTTCCACACTGGTCCATATCTTGGGCAATATCATGATCCTGACTAACAGAAGTGTCATTATCCACGCTCTGATCCAAACCTATCCTATCCTTCATAACAGTAGCATCATTAGTCAGAAACTGCCCCGACATAACAATGCTGTTGAATGCCGGCGGTAAAGTGAGCCAGTTTTGAGCACCTACACCAATTAAGTCATCATCAGCCACATTTTTTCGATTTGCAAGACTATCAAATTCTGTCACTGTGGCAACATCTAGTCCTTTCCGTCCATCCAGCAGCTCATGGCTTTCCTCAAGCTGTCTGTCACTTTCTGTGTTACTAAAATAGAAATTACTGCCAAGTGTCAAAGTTGTAGGAACAGATTTCTCGATGTTACCAGACACAGATGAAGATTCGCGGGAATGTACCAAGGGAAAATCAATCTCGGGAGACAGATGGCCTCTATGAAGATTTATTAGTTCTGCTACCTGAGCTGTAGCTCCCCTTGCTACACTATTATTCAAAATAATATCACCTGCTGAATCCTCCATATGATCATCATTTAATGGTGGCACATTCCTGCTTTCAACATTTCTGGAAGATGGAAGATTAAAGAAGTCTCTACCCTCAACTTCCACAGGAGCATCTGTTTTCTTTAAAGCTGTTTCGTCATTGTGGAGATTGTCAGTACCAGCAACTAAATCAAATTGTGTAGTGCTCTCAGAATTACCAGTAGTGCCAGCATGTCTTTCAGTTGACCCCACGAGGCTCTTACTCATAAAGGCTTCTGATGTATTAGGAGCTTCCAAGTGGTTTATTATTTTGAAACTGTTAGTTTGACAAAATTCTATGGGGATTTGGTTCTCTTTGTTCCTGGTATCCTCATTCACATCAAATTCCCTTGTATTAGAAGCCTTCACGTGGTGTGTCACAGAAACATTACCTTTGCTTGATTCCATGGGCATTCTACCTTCTTTATTCTGGACATCCTCATTGGCGCTAACTTCCATAGTGTTAAGAGTTCCCCGACGACTAATAGACACGGAATCCTTTTCACTTGGATGGGCCAGCACGTTACCTTCTTCCTTCCATGCATCCTGGCTCACGCCAACTTCTGTTGTTCTAGCAGTTCCTGTAGTCTCACTGAAAGAAGAAATACTTTTTCCACCTATACCATTCAGAATCACACCCTCATTTTTCTCAGAACCCTTTCTCTCGCACATAGCAACTCCTGTTTTACTAGGAGCTTGATTTACAGTAACTCCACTCATGGAAACAGTATTTTCTTTACTCGCATCCTTAGAAACTTTGCTCTCTTTCATGCTGGAATCTTCACACCTATCAGAAATTCTCACAGGATTACTTGCAACTGCAGCATTCATTTCACCTGAAATAGACAGGATTTCACCCTCCTCCTTCTGATGATTGTCATTTGTAGACACAAGAGTTGCATTCATAACACCTGAATTCATGGAAGTCCTGTCCTTTTTCCCAGTATGCTCACTGCGTCTTGTAGCAAGCGCTTTTGTAGATTTAATGGCTGAAGCAACACTCTTATCACCTGGATCCTTGGAGCTTCTATTGTTTCCCTTTCCAGGATGCCTAATCCCACTAAGACTTGTTGGATCGAGAATTTTCTTGGACTCGACAGCTGAAGTAGCTTTCCTTTTACGTGTATATGTCAAGTTATTATTTTCAGCCTTCTGGACAATCACGCCATTACCTGCTCCAGCTGTATCACTAGTGCTAACCAAATTATGTTCAGATACAACATCCTTTTCCAACGATGACGTTATGATCTCACCCTCTTCTCTCTCAGAAGCATTTGCATTTGCATTGGCATCAATACTATCCCTCTTCTCTGAGACAATTGTGCTACTAATTTGTGTATCCTTGCCACCAACCTTCCTAACTATCTTCTTGATAATTATCTTCTTCACTTTCTTCGCACCAGCCACAGGACGACTAGTTAAGCCTAAACTTTTAGAGGAACCTGACGCGTTCTTCTGAACATCATCGTGCTTCTCCGGAAGCTTCTCAACACCCCTTTCTTTTTCCTTGGACTCCAGCGGTGAAGGCTTCACAAGAACTGAGGACAACACCTTCTTTCCAGCATCCTTCTTTATTACTTTAGTGCTGTCACCATCATTACTGCCAGCACTCTTCGCCTTGCAGTCCACAGAGATAACGCTGGACAATTCCTTGGAAGCAGACCCGGCAGTGTTCGACTTGGACGGTGAAATGTGCACGACCTTAGGTAGCTTCCCTGTCGAAGAAGGGCTCTCCTCTATCCGCTGCCACACAGAAAGTCTCCTAGGGGCAGGCTTCTGCGGGGTGTGCCTTGGCTGTGCAGTAACCGTGGCACGTGGCGAGCCAGACAGCGTCGTCCGCGAAGGCAACTCTACCTTCCTGCTGCTCTTGCTGTCACTGTGCGTCGAGAAGCTCTCATGGCTGTAACCCGGATGGGCAGAGGTCCTATCTACATAACTGTCGACCGGAGCATGGTTGGGATGGGGCTGCTGCCTCAGATGGCGGGAAGGCGGCTGGCCAGAGCTAGACGTGCTCTCAAGGTCGCCGCCATCGTGTAAGGCACACCGCTGCCTCTTGCGCGGTGAGAGACCGAGCTGGTGGGCAGGGGCGTATCTGCTGCGCCTGTCGTCCTCGGCCTCCTGGTGGACAGGGGCGTATCTGCGCCTATCGGCCTCAGCCTCCTGGTGGGCCAGGGCGTATCTGCTGCGCCTGTCTTCCTCGGACTCATGGTGTGCTGGGGCGTATCTGCGCCTGTCATCCTCAGGCTCCTGGTGGGCGGGGCCGTATCTGCTGCGCCTGTCTTCCTCGGCCTCCAGGTGGGGAGGGGCGTATCTGCGCCTGTCGGCCTCGACATCCTGGTGCGCAGGGGCGTTTCTGCGCCTGTCGGCCTCGGCCTCCTGGTGCGCTGGGGCGTATCGGCGCCTGTCGGCCTCAGCCACCTCCCAGGCAGGCTGGTGAAGGTGGTGATGTGGCTGCTGCTGCTGATGATGATGTTGGTGGTGTTGGTGCTGTGGCTGCTGATGCTGGTACTGTGGCTGGTTGTTGTGGTGGCGGATCTCCTCGTCGGCGTGGCGCTGGTGGTTGGGGTAGTGGTGGTGGGGAACGGGGCTGTGGTACGGCGGCGGGGGCGGCGGCACCTCGGGAGGAGGCGGCAGGGGAGGGGAGGGGGCGCGTAGCTCGGGCGGTGCTGCGGCGGCGGGGGAGGGGTGGCGTAGCTCGGGCGGTGCTGTGGTGGCGGCGGCAAGGGAGGGGGCGGGGGCAGCTGCTGGTGCTGGTGGTGGTGGAGCCGTGGTGGGGGGTGGCTGTTGTGGTTGTGGTGGTGGAGGTTGTAGGGCGCCGGGACGGGCTCGTAGGGGTCGTACTGCTGCTCGTGCCTGGACCGCACGGGCGCGACCCCGCCGCCTCCTCCCGCCGCGAAGTGGTGGTGCTGCTGGTCGGGGTAGCCGCCGCGGTGGTGGTGATGGTCGGGGTAGTGGCCGCCGCCGCGGCGGTGGTCGTAGGGCGGCGCCGGATCCATGGCGCGAGGAACTGCCGGGGAAGCGGAAGAAGCGGGGCGGCCTAGGGATTCGAGGCTCCTCTGGGGGAGGGGAATCGGGATATCTGGGCGGCGCGGCACGGCGGCCGGGGGGAGGTCTAGGGTTACGGGGGTGGGGAGAATCGGTTTTGCTTGCTTGCTTGGCCAGCCGGCAACGGCAGGTGGAGGATGTAGGGCTGCGCGTGGCGCGGCTGGAATCCCGATCGATCTGGGTCTGGATGGGATCTGTGGATCGGCGGCGCCGGTGGTGGGTTTGGTTGTTTTCCTCCTCCAGGGAAAGTGGTAGGCAGGCAGTCGGCAGTCGGCAGTCGGCACACCTTCTCGATCACCGTCCGTAGGCCTCACGATCTCTTACGTCTAATCCAAGGGACAGCGACTGAAGAAACAATCTTTGTCTTTCACTAGTCTCAACCCATTTGACCTAATAATCCAAGAAAATTTGGGGTGGTCAATGGCTGATAAGACGGTTTTATCTTATATGTTCCTATTTAGAGCGTATATTTTCTATTATGTCCCCAGTATTAAGAAGATTCGTGTTGAAGAAACGTGTTCTTATCTCACCCTAATTCATTCCGTGAGCTTCTCGGTTCTCGGGCGCAAACCACACCCCGCTTCTCCCAACTCGTGTAGTTACGTCCCTCCCTCTCCCCATGCATGCGCCATGCACAGCTAATAGGGTTGCCGATCACACCCTCTCCCTGTGCATGCGCCATGCACAGCTAATAGGGTTGCCGATCACAGAGTGTTCGATGCGGTGCCAAGGGTTTTCCTTCCTTTCTCGGTGTGGACTAAACTGGAAAAGCGTGATGCAAACACGACAGCCCGCTTTGATGAGAGGTAGGAAGTAAGAAGTAAACAATTGGGTCTTTCATGGATCAGATATTGGACCACGCCTTAGGTTATGGATCTAGCTAAGACGCAAGAAAAATCACGGATGCCTTGGATTTAGCGAAATGGGTTTTTCTCCCGCAAAACATTAGTCATCATCGTGATGCATGTGAAAAAGTTTGATTTTCTTCTTTCAATGCAAACTAGCTAGTGCGGAATAATTTGAATAGTTGGTGTACACGTTTGGAAACCAATATCGGTTCTGAACATGACCCTCGTGATGGTCAGATGTACATGGCGATGCTCGATGACACCGTGATGGAGATCACCACCGATTGTGAATCAATATCGGTTTTGAATAGGACCCATGTCACAAGCTACCATATGCACATCGGGATGGTCAGATGGACATGGTAGGCAATGCTCGATGACACCATGATGGAAAATTCTTCGAATCGAAACCAATATTGTAGATGTTGATAGTAGTTTATGAAAACTTAGTCAAACATATTGTACTTTGTCTTTTCGAAAAAATAATACACATTACTAGAAGGACCAGAGAGAGTATTGGACATTTCCATTATCAAGGATGAATCAGTCCCCGCCCCCCTGTTCGGGGTCTTTAGAACAATTTAAGACTTTATGGAATATCACTTAGAAAAAATGGTGTGGTATTCCTTTGTTTATTTTGAGATTTTGTTTCCTTTTTATTCATCTACATATATGAAAAATCCGATAATAAAAGGAACATGGAGTTCCCAATTTATAAATAAATCAACAAGACACCACTTTATATCATACAAACTAGTTAGGATACATGCACTCATGGCCAAACTTGATAATTGCCATTTTTCCACGTCGCCATATCACATATCAAGACACCAACACCATGAGTTTAATCCGGTTTCTTGCAGAACATAAAATTATTATTGCATCAAGCTTGCTAGCTAGAAGAGATAAAAGCGGAATCAGAAGATAAAAAATGACAACATTCCACATGAGGATGCGCCACGAAGAAATTGTGATGTTTCGTGCCACTTGGCACAACCTCGCTAAACTGCTTCAATGTCACTCTCTTAAGCAACGACGCACAAGTGAATAGATGTTCGAGAAAATCAAACTCATGGTCGGCTCCTTGGAAGCCGTCGATTTCTAGTTCTTCGAGCTCCGTCAAAAGGATAGTTTGCCTTGTCCAGTGTCGGGGGACACAACGACAATACTCATTGCATCCTATTTTTTCCTAAGAAGAATAATCAACATACAAAAGTTACTTTGAGAAGTAACTCTTTTGAAATAGTAAGTAATAGGGAAGTTGATCACTTTGGCAAACAGGTGCATATGCTCTTTCAACCGGAAAAGTATTTTGCAATGTAAAAAAGTTCCAAACATAATTTTGGTGCATATATCTCGATATTCTATGTGCGCACCCAAGTTTCGTGGAAAACCGACATTTTTTGTGGCCTCTGTAAAAAGAACAAAAAAAAGTTTTGTGAAAAGACATTTTTACACCGCATTTCGTCTTTTCACACATGTCACAAAAAATGTCAATTTTACGTGAGACGGCTTTCTGAGCACATAGAATATGGATATGAACGTGGAAAAGTTTTTTGCTAATTTTTTTACATATTTTAAAAACCAGAAACATATACTCCCGGTTGGCAAAACGTCACTCCTTTAACTAATACTACCTCTATTCAAAATATTAAAGTTTTGGTAGGCTATAATAGGCTGCCAAAACGTTTTTACTATCAGCATAACAGATGAGAATTGTGTAATTAATTAGGTACCGTGTGTGTTGTCTTGGGTTGGGGCAGGGTCACCTTGAGCCGATGTATGGCCGTCCGAATGGGATGGATCTCGAAGAAAAAGAACACCAGTGCTTCATAGACATGGCCCGGATCTTCAAGATGTAGCTCCAAGTCCAAGGCAGACGAGTCGGCGACCTGTATCCGCAGATGTTTCTCTACTTCTTGTGCCAAGTAATCGTTGTTCCTCAATGACAATGATTCCGGGATACCGTCCTGCATGCGGAGTCGTCAAATGTATAAAACTTCCATCATGAACGGCTCTTTCTTCTTCGCAAACATGTACTATTAATGTAAGCAGCAGGCGGAGGAGGTGACGAAGTTCTTACTGTGGACACATGTACGCGCAGCAGGGACGATGATCGTCGTCTGTGAGCAGCCACCGCCGTCGCTGCTGTCGATAACAAGCTCATCGCCTCGAGTGTCCAGCAGCCAAACCACAATGGTCTGCCGCCATAGTGGCGGCGCCACGAGACCTTCTCTACCTTGGGCGCCATCACGGAGATGCCGAGGTCGCCGTAGGGGCGGGTGGACACGGTTAGCTGCTCGAGCATGGGCGCTGCGATGTCGATGCTGCGCGCCCGCTTGATCTCGTCGAGGACGAGCTCGCGCAGCGACGCCGAGTGGACCGTGATGTGGACTGGATGACCGATGATGAATGAGTCGCTAGGGGCGACGAACCTAAGCACGCGCAGGCGCGGGCAGCGGAGGACCAAGGCGGCGAGGTCGTGGACGGCACATCCGGTGAGGACGAGAGTTGTGAGCACGTGCAACTCGTCGGAGGGCGGGGAGAGGACGATGTGGGAGGCCGAGGAGAGCGAGATGGACATGGCACATGGGAAGCACGACAGCTCCAAGCTGGAGTACCGCGGGACCGCGCCCCACGGGAGGGCGAGGACCAGCTGCTCCGGCGAGAGCCGCGCAGCGGTGCGCAGCAATGAGGATACGTCCCTGAGTTGGCTCTCATCGGGGCCGGTGGGTAAGGCTCGCTTGGGAAGGCGGATGTCGAGGAGGGAAACTGCATTGAAGGAGGCGGAGGAGATCACGCAGGCGAGGGCCTGTTCGAGGGAGGACAAGCCGACATCGTGGAAGACGAGCGCGGGGAGGCGGGTCCAGAGGCTGCGCCACCGGCGGGAGAGGAGGCCGGCGCGCGCCGCGGCGGTGGCGCAGCCGAGGAGGACGAGGATTAGGAGGAGCAGATCGTCGGGGAGGGCGTTGATGCGGTCCTCTTCTCCGCCCGGACCGCCGGCAGAGCGCAGCGGCGTCGGCGTGCCGAGGTGACACGCCGATCGCAGACTCGATGATTTCATCGTAGTTCTCGTTGGACGTATCGGTGGAATCGATCTCGAGCGACGGAGCCTAAGTACCCCAGTGAAAGTAGGATTGGTCGGTGTACATACAAATCAAAGACAAATTCGATCTCTTTTGGACCGAGGAAACCCTTGGCAGCTGGCACACTTTTTTGGTTCACGTAGCGGACGCCAAGTGGTGGCGTTAGTTCAGTTTGGTCAACCTATAAATTGTGAACATACTTCGTTGGCTTTGGTCGTAGCTTTAGTGCAGAGTTATTTTTTGCAGTTAGCTTTAGTGCATAGCATGGAAACGGTGGACATCCAACTATGATGCATCTTTTTATACGAATCGACTTGCACAAAGATCACAAGAACATACATTCACCAACCACAAAGCAAACTGACACAAAGATATGCGGCAGTGCTCTTTTCTTCTTCATTAGACATTTGGTCACAACTATAAAAATACATACCCGGCCTAGCCATAGATGTTGCGATGTTTGTATACTCTGTACTGAAAAATGCTTTGGGTCATAGGGTTGTACGTTTTTTTGTTTTCTAATATGTTTTGTGTTTGTAAAAGTTTGTTTAAACATTGGCCTTTTTTCAGTGAAAATCGGAGAGGGCATGTTTTCAATCACTCTAATGAATTGGCACGGTGTGACATGCTTGGCAAAGCATCTCAACTATTTACCCTGGTATAATAAGATTTTTGGAAGGACTGTGTTCACGTATCCACAAAACATGTCCTCGTGTACCATCGAGAGCGGGGGTGATGCACTGCAACGCATCCGAAGGAGGTCGACTGGAAGCGCAATACGCAATACAGTCCAGCCAACACTTTTTCCGTCTGACACCCTACTCTTGCTTGGGAGGGATCTCGTCAAGTCTTGTAATGATGATGGACCGAGCTAGGTCGCATTTCGCTCACCGCTAACCTTGTTGTTGATCAACGAGTGAATCAATCACCGATGAACGAAAGCAGTGATAAGGGTTTGAGAACTAAAAGTAGATGTATGAAAGATACAGTTGATTGATTTGGGTGTTTAGTTTATAATTGGCCATCATTATAGGATGGCTGGTCTGTGTAAGTGACGGTCTAGGCGTTTACATGTTCACTACCGAGTATAACACGTACGCTAAACTAGGCAAGTCTCCGGCTTCATAATGGATTTGGACTCCAAGCGTCCTAGTCGCTCCTAGATTGAAGTCGTTATCCCTTCCGTGTGGAGATGATCTCGCCAAGCCTTCACGCCAAAGTCGATTTGCCTACGATCATGTTGGATCAGGACCCAAGTAAGTGTCTATCCGTCACGGAAGCAGAATCCACTTCATCGACATCTCCTTCTGGCGCAGACCTGTTTATACCTGGTAACATGCTTTCTAGAATCTTCCTCGCCTTGCTTTGTCATGCATGCTACTTCGTGTCTGTTTCCGCCTGAACCCAACTTTGGCTCGAACGTGTTCGTTCAAGCCTTCAATCTTTTACCGCTTTTCGCCGTAAGCCGATAGTTGGTCCTATCAAAGTGAAACCATAGGATCTTCGGTCCTCCCTCCGTTCCTTCTCATGAGTTATATTAGTTACTTGAAAAATGGACTACATTATCTTTGACTGAGATTCTAGAAAAGACTACCAGCCTCTGCAATATCAATCAGTATCACTACATTCATCATGAAATATATTTCTTGTTTTTATTCATCAAATATTGTAGATGTTGATAGTAGTTTTTGTAAAGTTAGTCAAACATATTCTAGTTTGACTTTTCAAAAAAGTAACACTTACATTATCAGGGATGAGGCAGTCCCACCGTATCGATGTCTCGTTCTGACAAAATATATACGAATTTATGGAATATCACATTTAGGAAAAAAAATCTTTCTGTTCTTTCCTTTGTTTATTTTGAGCTTTTGTTTCCTTTATATTCTTGTGTTCCGGCAACAAAATTAAAATGCAACTCTCAGTTTGCAATAAAAAGAACACGACAAGCCCATATATCATGCAAACTAGGATACATGCATTCATGACCAAACTTGATAATTGCCATGTTTTCTCACATCTCCATATATAGCGCACAAATTCAAGACGCCAACACCATGAGTTTAAGCAGGTTTCTTGCGGAACCTCAAATTCTTAGCGCGTCTAGCTTGCTAGCTAGCTAGGAACCACGATTGGAGAATCGGAAGATAAAACATGGTAGCATTTCACACAAGGATGCGCCTTGAAGAAATCATGATGTTCCGTGTTGGTTGGCGCGACCTCGCCAGACTGCTTCAGGGTCACTCTCTTAATCATCGGTGCACAAGTGAATAGATGTTCTAGGAAATCAAACTCGTGGTCGGCTCCTTGGAAGCTATCGATTTCCACTTCTTCGAGCTGCGGCAAAAAGATAGTTTGCCTTGTCCAGTGTCGGGGACGCAACCACAATATTCACTGCATTTTCTTTTGGCCTAAGAAAAATAATCAAACATTAGAGAAATACTATATATGCGTTGAAAAAATAACTCTTTTGAACAAGTATAAGTAATATATTAGAGGAGAGAATTAAGTAATTAAATAGGTACCGTGCGTGTCGTCTCGGGTTCGAGCAGGGTCACCTTGAGGCTACGTATGGTGGTACGAATCTGATCCATCCCGATGAAAAAGAACACCAATGCTTCATACACATGGCCCAAAGGTGTAAGATGCATCTCCAGGGCTAAGACAGACGAGTCGGTGGCGACCTGCAAATGTTTCTCTACTTCTAGCGCCATGAAATCTTGATCCAGGAACGCTGCTGTAGATACACCCTGCAAATCGGAGCGCTGCTGTAGATACAGTTAGGGGTCCTCTTAAGAGGCTTCCACCGGATACGAAGCTTCTTTTGTGATAGCTGATTTCTGTGCATGATGTCCATATTCTGAATGATGATGATTGCAGCGATTGATCCTTGAATTGTACAGAAGGGATTGTTAGCCTTGCCAGCCGCTGTACATTGCCCTCAATTAGAGTTCAGAGATTTTCCCCTTAAAAGGGCAAAAAGGAATTCAGAGTTTCGTTTAATTTTACACTACTTACAGCGAAAATGATTAGATCTTTTTTGCTTCAGATCCGCGCGGGTAGATCTGCTACTTGCATGGAATTAAATATATGCAGACTGTACTCTGTTAGAACTGAGCTCTGAACTTGGGAATTCGACACTTGTTTCTGTATGTACAGACTGAATCAAAGCCTCAGCTTAGCCTAGCTTTGCATGCCCAGTTCTTCCTCTGTTCTTCTTCTTTCAGTTCAGATTCTAACGAATGAAGCAAAACATGACTACATTGAGCTGATTGTAGGTAGTCCTAGCAAGATTAGTCACTGCATCCTGGAGACTCCGCTGGCGCGCTGCACGGCCGCGCGCATGACGCCCTCCACGACCTGCGGCATCGACAGGTCGGCGCCGCACCCGACGCCCGCCATGTACCTATGCACCTCCTCGCGGATCATCTCCTGCATCGCAGCCGCGAACGCGGGGCTGAAATTGCAGGACGCCGGCGGCGGTGACGGGGAGAAGGCAGGAGGCGGCTGGTGAAAGCGGCTGTGCGAGCTGTCGTGGCGGAACCCGCCCTGGATGAGGGCGTCCGTTCCGGGGAGGGAGAGGGACAGCGCGGTGAGCGGGTCCTCTGGCTCCTCGTCGTCCACCTCGTGCCGCCGGCTCATCGCGCAGTCCGCCGGCTCGAACCCTCCGGCCCGTGCCACCGGCCGGTACACCTGGCCGAACACGCCGCCGCCGGCACCGTGGCTGAGGTCGCTCCGGTCCGACCCCGTCCCGGACCGGCTACTCTCAGGCGAGACACTCGCCCGCTTGCACGGCCGCTCGCCCTCAGCGCCGATCTCGCCCTCGACAGCGGCAAGCCTGCGCTTGAGTGAGCAGTTCCAGTGGTTCTTGACGGCGTTGTCGGTGCGTCCGTGGAGGAGGCGCGCGATGGCGGCCCATCGGTTCCCGAGCCTGGCGTGCGCGCGCGCGATGGCGGCGTCCTCGTCGGCCGTGAATGGCCGGCGCTCCACCTGCGGCGACAGCTGGTTGCACCAGCGGAGGCGGCACGACTTGCCCGACCGGCCGGGCACGCCGCGCCCGATCGCCGTCCAGTTGCGCGCCCCGTGCCGCTCCACCAGAGCCCGCAGCGCCTCGTCCTCCTCCGGGCTCCAGGGTCCCCTGATCCGGTCGCGCTCCGCCTCCGCTCCCATCGTGCTCTGGCTGACTGCTACGACAAGGAACGTACTGGCGAATGGAATGGGATGGTGATTGTTCGTGTGTTTGGCGGCGACGGTGGTGGTGTACGGAGGAAGAGAACGGGGAGGAAGCTATTTATAGCGCGGGGCGGCCGGTGATCAGGCCGGCAACAACAGCTGGCGCACGAGTCCCCGGCGAGACCTCCCATCTACTCTACCCAGGTCGGTTGTCGTTTTCGCTGTGAGGATGCCCATGGGTCCCACGCTTCAGTGACGAATTCCAACCGTGTGGTTTCCGTTTCGTAGTAGTACGTGGGGAAGTGGGAGCCGTTGGAACTGAAGTCTTGGCCGCCGTTATCTGCTCCACGTCTGTTCGTCCGTTACAAATCATCGTTTTGTTTTATTAAAAAAGAAATCATTTCATTTCCAAAATGGTGTCTATTTATTTATTTTGCGGGGGAGAGTCTCAATGTTCAATATCTCCATCTAAGAAATCCATATATCATGAGTAAGTGGGTTCAAAGATGAACCCGAGTGTCGCGTCTTTAGAGTGGCTACTCTTTGATCTTAGTCTTTGGAGCTGACTTCCTGTTTGTCGTGGTATTTTGGTCACGATGATATGGATGACATAAGCTTGGTGTAGCTGTTGTGTCGTGTTGCGCTTCAGTGGGTTTGTTATGTCGAAGTTGGTTTTGCCAACTAGCTCGAACACATTAAGTAATGCCGATGACGGTGTACAATTTCTTCCGACAGCACACATATGGCCATATGGGTGTAGCTTGTGTCGTGTCGTGATATCATGTTCCGAGTCACAACCACGTCTTTTCTCGGTTCTACTCTTATGGACTAGAGCTCTCTGACATCTCTAAATTGAACAATCATTCCAAAGTTTTTGTGTGTGTGAAAGGAATGCGGTAGGGGATGCCCCTACATCGTTTTTTAAAATAATAAGAAGCCAAATTTGTGTCGGTGTGGACATATGAGAGAAAGGAAAGCCCTAAAACAAAGTGAGCCTACGGGAGGGTGTCAAAATGCCTCCAAGCCCGTGAAGCTAGTTCTAGACATACTGCGGAAAGAGTTTTTATCGGCTAGTCAGATTGCCCCATAATGGGTGTGTTACGCTAGAAAGTTCCTCAATCATGTGCTTGTTCCTGAGCGAGTCTCTCATTTTTTTCCAAGGTTTGTTTTCGATGTATTAAGAATTTTGTATAACACTTGTTAGTAATGGTCATGCAAGGGCAAACTAGCTCAGTTTTGTGATGGTATGCGCCAAATTTGCTTTGCAATCTACCATAAATAAATAGTTTCATAATTAGGTCTTGTACAATTTGCCATCTAGAGAAGGGGAAGACTATCTTGCGTGGCATTATGAGAAAAATGGGATGTTTTCGGTGAAGAGTGCATATAGGCTTGCGTTGGAACTGAAGCAAAATAATGGGGGTGAAGGTATGAGTATGTACAAACCGGGGGTTCGTACTAGTTGGAATTTGATTTGGAAGTCAAAGGTTCAACCTAAAGTCAGAGTGTTTGGCTGGAAACTTGCTTCTGACACGCTTGGTGTCCAAGCACACAGATGCAAGAGAAAAATGGATGCCCTTCCTACTTGTTCTATCTGTGGAACTGAAGCTGCATTCCACGCTATGATATCTTGTACTAAGGCAAAAGCCCTTAGACACAGGATGAGGGAGGATTGGGATCTGCCAAAGGAGGATGCCTTCAAATACAGTGGAAAGGAATGGGCTCTAACGCTTCTTGGTCATATGAACGAAGACATCCGGGCAAAACTTCTTCTGCTTTGGTGGCGCACGTGGCATCTCCGGAATAATGTGATCTTTGGGGATGGAAGGTGTGGGATTGAACAGTCTGCCCAGTTCCTGCTGACTTACTCTGCTTCGTGCTCTTTTCATTCCACTGATTTCGAGCCCTTGTCTGATTCAAAGGGTAAGCAACCATTGTATAATGATCTCAGTTCTGACAAGTCTATTCTGCCTGATCAGGATCATGGGTGGTCTAAGCCACCTATGGGCTGGTGCAAACTGAATTTTGATGCTGGTTTTATAGAGAGCAACAATAGGGCCTCTTGGGGTGCCATTTTAAGAGACGATCAGGGGAAGGTCCTCCTTTCTGCCTGGGGATGCTCGGATCATTGCCCGAATGCAGAAATGGCAGAAGCTAGAGCTGGCAAGATGAGTATCAATTCAGTCCTTCCTTTTTTTGTCTATCCGATCATCATTGAGAATGATTGTGCTGGGGTTATCAATGCTCTTCAGAAAAAGGCACCTGATAAGTCTTCTATTTCTGATTTGGTGCGGGAGATGCAGAATTTACTTACTTTGCTTCCAGGTTCGAGAATTAGTAAAGTTAAGTGTTCTAACAATGCTGTAGCTCATGAATTAGCTAAGTTGGGTTTTTCCTTGGATAGTTATGTTCTTCTTCAATCAGCTCCTCCCTGCGTGGCTGGACTGATTGATGCTGATTGTAATCGAAACTTGGGTCGCTGTGTTAATGGAGAAAATGTTTCAAAAAAAAAGGTCTTGTACAATGATCATATATTATCAATGCAATGTAGAATGATTAATGGGTAGAGACGAGAGAAACAAAGTAAATATATGTCTTCTCTTGGCTAAGTGATAACCTCTTATTCCATTTTATACGTATAGGTACATCCGTTTGAGCGACAACCAATATAGATAGAATGGAGGGAGTAAGAAAGATGAGGCGTTTATCTCCGATGTAAGAGATGCTTTATCCTGGCCACACGCTTATAGTTTATTTTTAATCTTATTTGAAAATTAAGCGGAAAGCAAACTACTCAACAGTTGGATTTTTTTGACGCTAAACAACATGCGCTTTGCTTTTGCGTTAAAGAAGGAATAGGTAGAGAAACAAGTAGTACAAATACAACTACACCCTCACCGTAATCATTGTGGATAACGTAAGACTACTCCCTCCATCCTGTTTTGATGCTAAGTAGTAGTATCATGTTTTACAAACTAAGGTAAAAACTATTCCTGCTTCTTTGTGAATGGGACAGGGGCTTCAGGCGCTGTTGTGCGTGATTATAAAGGGGAAGCGGTAGCTGGTTGTGGAGAAGTTTTAAGCAATTTATTTGATGCTGTGACTTCTGAAGCTATAGCTTTGAAGAAAGGCTTGGAACTGATCGAACACTTGGGATGCTTGCCGGTTATTCTAGAGTCAGACTCGATGCAACTTGTCGATGCTTTTAACAACCGCATTGAGATCTGGAGTCCTTATACTGCAGTTCTGATGGAGTGTTTTCAGATTGCGAGCAGAATTGGTCAGTTAAAAATTCAACATTGCCCACGAGAAGCAAATACAGTTGCCCACAAGATAGCTAGGAATGTGTTTGATTCAAATACTAATGTGTATTGGGACGATGATCCCCTTAGCTTTATTGCTTCCGATGTAATGAACGATGTATCTGTGTTTGGTTGAGGCGGCAAGTTTCAGACGCACTCTTTTCCCTGCCAGGGTACCTAAGGGGACTGGTAGGGTTTTTAATGAGGTGGCTTGCTGACCTAATATAGTGGTTGAAAATTCAAAAAAAAAGGTAAAAACTATTACTATGAAGCAGGAGAGAGGGAGGGAGTATGTTAATTCGTTTTCCTTGAATGACATGCAATTTTTAAGAGAAAACTGTTTTATCAACCAACTTACCTGCGATTTATGGCCATAGATCGCGAAAAAAATCTACTAGTTTGCCAAACCGAAACAAAAGTAGTGAGAGCAGAGATGGTAAACGAACGAGGTTCATGACTGTTTTCGAGGGAAATAGTTTAGCACAGTACTGCTGCGTCGTATCATTTGCGGTGGAACGGTTGAGTCGTCGCGTTTCGTCGTTTTGCGCCGGTGCGATCCATGTCCCACCCGAAATTAACCGCAACCGTCCACCGTACAGTACAGCAGCGGGTACGTACTCCCCTAGTCCCCTCCCGAATCTGGGCGGCGTCGCACCCACTCTCCTGTGCTGCCTGCCGACGAGCCCGAGCGAGGCAGTTGGTTCGAGATGGCGTGGTCCTCGGTCAGAGCGGCCAGGCTGGAGGCACGGATCTCGACAACGCAGGCGGAGGGCAGCTTCGCGCGACGTTCCTCTCCTCCTGCATCATGGAGCCAGTGAGGCAGGCAGACAGCTGCGCCCGCACGTACGCCGCGCGAGCCAAACAACGGCGTATTCTTTGTCAAATCTGACTCAACTAATGGTGCACCAGGTTGGCATAGACTGATTAGCTTCGGTGATTAGTGTAGCTGATTTTGATCGACGTGGGCTCTAGTTTCGTGTACAAGCACCTACACGTATACAACTTGTTTTTCAATCTTTTGCTAATTAAGGGATTTGGTCTCATGATTAATTACAATTACTCGATGTCTACTTGCCTACTTAGCATTTTTTCACACCACGAGCTCGGAACTTTTAGACTTCGTTTTACTTGGCTGATAATTTTTTAATCGATGATTAATCTTTGGTGGTTAGTAGTACTTCAATAAGTATGAAGCACCTTTCTAGCAACATGTGTCGCTGCTCCTACTAACTTGATGAAGGGGTGGACTTCTCGAAGCTACCGACGACAGCAGGGGCGGAGCTGGGCCCCGGGCAACCAGGGCCATGGCCCGGGGCGCAGCAAAACATCTGGCCTGGCATCTACGAACAAAAAAACGTTGGCCCGGGGCGCAGCCCAGGTCTGGCCCAACTGGCTCGCTCACGTCCTCGCTCGGCTTCTCCTCTCGATCTACCAGAAGCGCGCAGCTACACGGCGTTGCCCGAGTCCTGCCGACGCGGCGTTGCTCGAGTCCTGCCGACGCCCATCTCCCAGCTCCGCCACTGCCGCCGATGCTGGCAAGCCGGCTGGCCGCACCCGTGCCCCGGCCTCCTAGGATCCAATCTCGCTCTGCCTGGCCAGCGCCGCATCTCCTCCACGCGGCGCCGCCCCAGTCGCTGGCCCGCCTTGCCTAGCCGCTGCCTCGTGACTCCTGCTTCGTTGAGTCCTCCACGTTGCCTGGCCTGCTACTGGCCAGTTCCCTGCTCTGGGATCCCCATTGCTGCGCTTGCTTTTGGTCCAACTGCAGAAGGAGCAAAGTGCTGCTGAAACTGAAGTAATTTTTTCAATTGGTATCTCCGCTGCTGAACTTCTTGGACCGTATACAGCTAGAGTTAAAAATATATGTCCATCTTTGCAATTTGCGCCATATTTTTGAGTCATTCAAGCTAAAAAAAATCTTTGCCCTTACAAGATTTGTTTGTAAGCCTTTTTTTGGCCCGGGGCTTGCTTCAATCCTGGCTCCGCCACTGGACGACAGGTCAGTAGCACAAACCAGTCCAGCAGATTCTGAGCGGGCACCACATGCGCACGCTACAGAATCCGCCATCACCGTCTTCTGCCAATCAATCTTTAAAACATGTATCAACATATTGACCATGTCAGGCTTGTCGTCGATGCCGCCACGGTGCCAGACAACGCCACCTCCATGCGTGCGTCCATCATCGTGCACCCGTCGTCGAGACTCTGCAGCACCACGCCGCCGAGTCTCGTCGTTGTCGATGCGGAAAATGCAACGCCGCTCCAACGTTGAAGCCATCCCATAGGGCATTAACACGTCCCATAGGACAACGGTAGGCCCGGTTAACAGAAATTCCGGTATGTTACGACCGAGAAATTTCAAAACGGATTTTGAATTGAAAAGAAAGTTGAGTTCTTGATAAATAAATCATGTACATAAAGGTGCTTTGCATGAAAATAAAGTATTTTCCTAGACAGATGCACTGTCGGTGGCAATGGTGTCCTTTTTTTTACGGGTGTTCTAGTATTGCAATGAATTTTCTTCGCGTGGCGGGTGGGCACTAAATTTTCAAAGTATTCGACCTTGTGTAGGGGTCCAGCTCTATACAAAAGAAGTACTCCTTCCGTTCAAAAATAAGTGTCTTAGATTTGCCAAAAAGTGGATGTATGTAGACAGAAACATGTATATGTACATTTACTTTTGTACAAATTTGAGACACTTATTTTGAGACGGAGGGAGTAACTAATATTATTTACTTCCAAGAGTAACCACACTCCGGCGCCAACCTTATTGGCGTCGACCCGGTCCACGTCAGATTCTTGCGGGACCTGCCAGCAAATTTCGGCGCTTCAACCTACACGATGTCGGCACCCGAGGGGTCAGATATGAAAATAGTTTTCGGGAGCGGCCAGATACGTCATTAGTTTAAAAAACGGCCAGATTTAGCAAAAAATACAACAACGGCCGGTCGGGCGCCACGTATCCGCCGTGCGCCGGCGAGACGCGACGGCGACGATCACTGAAGTCCGAACGAAATGTTGCGAGATCAGATCACTCGCCGAGGCAAACTGAAAACAACAGGAGCTACCGTGGAAATGGAAGGGAGGCTAGGCGGCGGTGCGAGTCCCGAGGAGAAGAAGGCCAGGCTGGCCGGCGGTTGGGGCGTCCCCCCGTGGCACCGACAGGCTGGCCGGCCCCGAGAGAGCCCCTACTGCATTCCTGCCTGGATCCGCGGCTCGCGAGCACCTTCGCGGCAGCTTCCTCGGACGCCTTGGTTTGTTTAAGCCCGACGAGATCTTTGCTTAACTAATTTCAACCGGTGATTGGATGCTGCCGCTGGGGTGCTGATCCGCCCCGATCGCGCTGTCATGTCAGGCCAGTCCACGCATGCGCCGGATCATAGATCGATCGCACCCGTGGATTAGGATACTCGCCCTGTACGCAGGTCACCCACGCACCCGCACGGAGCATTTGCTTTTGCACGGATATCTCACCTCCAACTCCAGTTTAACTGGTATACGCAGTCAATGGTGGTTTGCTTTTTGGAGAAGAAAACAACGATGATGATGATGATGATGAGGGTACCCAACTGGAATGCCATCGAAAAAAGAGAGTTCAAAGTTTATGAAATTGTTAATCCAAACGATCTTTCACTAATTAGTGTCACAAATATATAATTACCGGGTAAAAAGTGAAAAACGTGAAGAGCCCTTGGTATAATAGAAACAACATGTCGTTAGCATTCGATTTTTAACGCTACAATCAGTATACAATTAGTTGTTTCTGACTCTTCCTTTTCTTCACTCCACCTCATCTAAAATGCTAATTGTCGCCCCTTTCTAGACAGCTGATTGACACCACTGTACATGCACTTAGGGCTCAGGATTGCCCAGGGAAACATGTAACTCTCATTCCTGCCCTGGTAAAGTTAATCTTGTTGGGATACAAATGAAGAGAAAGTAAATAAGCTATAGTTAACGAGAGTATTGGTGACGACGTCTATGTTATTTTGTCCGGGTGATACCTTTGTGTCTCTATTGAGCAGTGCAACAAAAACATAACTCAATGATCTATCTTTTTTTAAAAAAATATCGAGCTACCTTTTCAATCGTTCCACGCCAAGCGATAAATAAGTTTCCTTCAAAAAAAAAAATTGTGCATCGTCATCGTAATTACCTCTATAGTCGGCAACCCCGACTTCACCTTCGCAAATCGCCGTAGCGCAACATGCCGTCCCAACTACACCAAGCAAGTTATGTGGTAGAGTATCGCGGCAAAAAAGGGAACTCAGGTGCCCAAGACGTCATGCAAATTTTTCATTGTTGAATTACCTTCAAACTCACATTTCGTTGATACTACTCTATACCGATTTTATATTCAATAAACTTTGAAACTACATTTTGGAGGATGGTGTTCAGCGGTGAGTTGCGGACATGCAATAGACCAAAGGACTTGGAGCAGATAAACAGGCGGCCTAATCCTATCTTGGTTTCGCTCCCACTCCCCCCACGTACTACGAAACGGAACGGGAACCACACCGTTCAAATTTCAACCCAACCACCTCACACTGAGCCGTGGGGCCACCTCCGTCTGACCCCACATGGGTATACTTCAAAGGAAAACGACAAGCGCCTCTGGGTAGATAGAGTAGAGAGGAGAGTTCGTTCCGGTGAAGCAGCTCGGGACTCGTGCGCCAGCTGTGGTTGCCGGCCAGATCACCGGCCGCACCCCGCTATAAATAGCTTCCTCCCCGTCCCCTTCCTCCGTACACCACCACCACCGCCGCCCCTCTTCGCCACACACGACAGACCAATCACCATCCCAATCCATCCCATTCGCCAGTTCCTCGTCGTAGCAATCAGCCAGAGCACGATGGGAGCGGAGGTGGAGTGCGACCGGACCAGGGGTCCCTGGAGCCCGGAGGAGGACGAGGCGCTCCGGGCGCTGGTGGAGCGGCACGGGGCGCGCAACTGGACGGCCATCGGGCGCGGCGTGCCCGGGCGGTCGGGCAAGTCGTGCCGCCTCCGGTGGTGCAACCAGCTGTCGCCGCAGGTGGAGCGCCGGCCCTTCACCGCCGACGAGGACGCCGCCATCGCGTCCGCGCACGCCAGGCTCGGCAACCGCTGGGCCGCCATCGCGCGCCTCCTCCACGGCCGCACCGACAACGCCGTCAAGAACCACTGGAACTGCTCCCTCAAGCGCAGGCTGGCCGCCGTCGAGGGCGAGCTGGAGCGGCCGTGCAAGCGCCTGAGCGTCTCGCCCGACAGCAGCCCGTCCGGCTCCGGATCCGGATCGGGGTCGGACCGGAGTGACCTCAGCCACGGCGGCGGCGGCGTGTTCGGGGGGCAGGTGTACCGGCCGGTGGCGCGGGCAGGCGCATTCGAGCCGGCCGACTGCGCGATGAGCCGGCGGCACGAGGCGGACGACGAGGAGCCGGAGGACCCGCTGACCTCGCTGTCCCTCTCCCTCCCCGGCATGGACGCCGTCGTCCAGGGCGGGTTCCGCCACGACAGCTGTCACAGCCACTTCCACCAGCCCGCTCCCTCCTCCTCCCTGTCGCCACCGGCGTCCTCCTACAATTTCAGCCCCGAGTTCGCCGCCGCGATGCAGGAGATGATCCGCGAGGAGGTGCACAGGTACATGGGGGGCGTCGGGTGCGGCGCCGACCTGTCGATGCCGCAGGTCATGGAGGGCGTGATGCGCGCCGCCGTGCAGCGCGCCGGCGGAGTCGCGAGGATGCAGTGACCAATCTAGCTAGGACAGCTGCGATCTGCTCACCCGAGTGGCATTTTACTTCGTTCGTTAGGATCTGAACTGAAGAACAAGGGAAGAACTGGGCATGCAAAGCTAGGCTAAGCTGACGCTTTGCTTCAGTCTGTACATACAGGAATGAAATGGAAAGAAACATTTGTCGAATCTCCAATTCAGTGTTCAGTCATGCTTATATTTGATTTCCTGAAAGTAGCAGATATACCCGCGTGGATCTGAAGCGAAAACTTTGCCATTTTGCTGCAAGTAGTATTACAAAATAAAACGAAATATCTGAATTCTTTTCCTTTTTGAGGGGAAAATCTCTGAATTATAGTCGAGGACAATGTACAGCGGCTGGCAAGGCTGACAATCAGGTCTTCACAGTGGTAACTGATATAATCCCTCTGTACCCGGGTGTATCTCCTCTTGATACAAAAGTTCACTGTGGTGTTGAATTGTATCGATTATCAGGCTTCTATCGCTGGGTCATTCCATATTTCCATGGCATGCTACTTGGCCTCTTCCCGCTCTGAAACCAGAAACTTTATACTCTTCAGATGTTTATATTTACATGGCGGAACCTTCTTGTCTAAAATATTCGATGTTTGCAAACCAAACTCCAAGGAAATCTTCATCAAACTGCAAACTGCAAAGCAAGCCTTCCTCGTTCAACTGTATAAACACTTTTGAAGGCACTGCAAATGTGAAGCACTTGTTAGAAAATTCAGAAAGCAATACGTATTGAAACTGACCTTTGGGCATCCTATCCACATACATCTCCACTCACTCGACAAAACACTGGTCCGGACAGCCTCTTCCGTGGGCAATTTGATAAAATCCTGAATAGCACGTCCTTCGGCGACAAATGAAAAAGAAATCATTTCAGAAATCTCCATACCCTGAAATATGATTGTAAAAAGGAATTTTCCATACCTCCTGAAGGTCTTCGGGCTTAATTATTTGCCTTCTCTTGTTGACCGTGTGTTCAACATGGACATGCTTCTCTTCCAGTTCAGGACATTTCCCCATTTAAATGCTGAAAAGAGCATGGCGAAGTTCCTCACATCTTTCTTGGTGGTGTGATGATATTAGAAAAGAGTAGCATAGCTCGACAGATCAAGAGCATGAGGTAAGATATACCTAAACTCGAATACCAATACCTATTCCCTCTGTATCAAAATATAAAGACGTTTTGAGCTACCAAATCGTCTTATATTTAGTTACAGAGGAGTACTTCACTTCTTAGATGAGATAGAACTTTTCATACGGAACTAGCATTATGAATATTTTCAACGGGAACGCGTGATGAAATCAAGTGCACTGAACTTTTCATACGGAACTAGCATCACGAATGTTTTCAGCGGGAACGCGTGACGAAAACAAGAGTAAGACAGCTTAAATAGTCAAGATCATGAGTTTGTCGTGGTTGTGCTACACTAAAATTCTCCGGCTAACTAAAGTTTCCATTTAGTCTAGGATCTTGTTCCTAATTGAAACTGAACTTTCTTAGCATCATAAAAAATATAACCTTGTCATCCTAGGCTCCGGGCAACTGGGAACCAAACGTTTTAAAACAAAAAAATTCATATCATTGTTGGGAGTAAATTCAGAGCAGGATAAGCATAACAACACAATAAGAAAGTTGAGAATGTGACTGCTAAACAATACGGCTCATATTGTATTCCATATTGATGTTGCGTTAAAATATATACGGAGAGATAAGAGCCTTAACAACCATCACATCTAGAGGCACAAAAAGGTCCATGGATAAGCCACACACGAGGGTGTACTCCACTCCTCATATGCTTTCTATTTTTTCTATTTGTCACGACATTACTTCTTGAATTAATCCATCTCCTATCAGATTCTAGCTTGATATGATTTTTTCCATACAATTAAATACCACTAGACCTTGCATAGCCAACAATTATGTCTTCTTTAATGGATATATTTGGATACAATGTAATTAGGCGTGTATTTGACATGAATCTGATGACCTTTGACCTTACATAATTTCGATTACTGTATCGTGCACCGATTCCGATCCAATTCACATGTTGAACCATATCCCCAACGACTAAATTATATAGAAGCTCTAAAAAGCAAAATGTAGTATCGGTTACAAAATGGAATCATACTTCATGGACTCAAGTGTGTGTAATATATGTGAACATGTCATCCAATCATCTGTTTTATTCTTATACTAAATATTTTCACTTCTTTACCACCCAAATGCACCAACTTAGTTTTTCATGCATATAAAATTTATCATATAATACTACATTTTCTACTGTATGTGACAATGTTAGTCACATTGTTTTGTATGACAACAAAAGTCTATTGTTACTCAAATCAAGCGTCCTACTTAACAATACACAAATTCTAAAGTGGAACTCTATTTTGTCATGGAAATTATATTATTTTTGTGATTTATATTTGGGCTATTTGATGAACAAATAAATGGAAGAATATTAATAAGATGAAAAAGCTATATCCATGTTTTTAATAATTTCTGCCACTTAGATGTTTTATAATTCATGCATATGTGTTTCTGCTTAATTTAGTACTTATAAAAATATACCGACAGAAGGTTCCACAATGCGTGAGTCTAACAGATATTCTAATACATATATGTACATGTGATTTTCTAACTTCATAATAACTAATACTCCAAGTTCATAATATATATTGATAGTAGATCATAATATAGTGTTATAGTGTATGCGTGTTGCTTCATTTGTCAGGACCTAAACTGAAATCAGAAACAGGAGAAAATTGAAGAACAAAATTAAAGCGAAACTGACGATCTGTTTTAGTCTATACACAGAGGAATGAAATGAAAAAAAAAAATCATTGTCAAAATTTCCAAGTTCACATGTCCGTTATAATCATAATTCTTTTAATACAAATATCATGCCCCGTGTGGATATCTGAAGCACAAAATTCCCCATTCCTTTTGCATCTGTGGCACCGTAAAAAGAAGATAGATACAGATGCTGCCTCCAAGTGGTGTAAAATAATCGAAATCTGTTGATGAACTCTGATTGACGGCCATGATGTACAGTCGGAGGCGCACTCAAAATGGAAAATGACCGTTAGGCCAAGCTCTCGCGACTCGCGGGGTGCGGCCGCCCGTCGCCGCCGCCGCCGGCCGCTATGGCCTCTCCCCTCCGCGGAGCCACCCGCCACCAGCTCCCACCGCCACCCACGTCCTTTCCCCCAAGTTTTCGGCCAGCTTTCTTCGGTTTGGAGCTGCCACGATTTGGATCTGGATCCAGCAAGGTGGTCAACGCCGACGTCGCTCACTTCCCTGTCCGGCCGGCGCGCCGGGAGGCTGCTTCGGCTCCGCGCTCTACTTCGTCTCTGCGCCCCACGCCGTACTCCGCCAGCGCGTCTTCTACTGCACCTCGCTCGTTTGGTCAACGCGCGGCGGAGAACGCCTTCCTTGCCACGCCACCGGAGGGAGTTTGCCGCGGCGTTAATGCAGCTCTCTCCTCCTGGCGCTCGCGTGGCTGCCCCAGCGTGCCTGCTTGCCGCGCTGGCATCCTCCGCCATCACTCGGCCATCAATGCCGTGGCCAAAGCGAGGCCGCTTCGCTCGGTCTCCTTCTCAATCCCTGCTCCAAGCATTGAAGCGCGCTCTGCCTCACCTACGCATCATCTTCAAGGAGGGTCAAATCGACATGCTGCGGCTAGCTCGGCCGTGAGGGAGAATAGACCTGCTGCCGCGGAGGCGGGATGGACACTCGTCACCTACCGTCGGGAGCAGCGGGATCGGGTGGCAACGCCGGAGCTGCTCACTCCGCCACGGTCGCTCGGCGTCTCGTGCTCGTCTGGCGTGGAGATGCCAGACTCCGCACCATCCTCCACTGCTGACGAGGCTGATTCCGCCGGCTCCTCTGCGGCGCTCGAATCCTCTGCTTTCGTTGCGGTTCCTGGAATGGACGCGTTCAAGGCGCCGAGGCTGCGCTCCATCATCATCGCCACCCACCTAGGTGCTCCAGGGAGTCATGGCGCGTCCTCTCCATCTGAGGCACCCTCTGCCCGAGATGAAGAGGAGGGATGGCTCGCCCCCAAGTCGCGGCGGCGCCTGCGACGGGACGGGCATTTTCGTCGACGCGATGGCGGCGTGGCCAGGCCCACGTCGCGCGTTTCCCAACGGGACGCGGCTGTGCTACGCTTCAAGAGGCGAACCGAGGGAAAATGTGCACGCTGTCTCGCTCCTCTCCGTCACCACTCCTCCGGTGCGTGCCGCGACCCGGTGCGCTGTCTGGCCTGCGACCTATCCGGCCACCGTGAGCGTTGCTGCCCACTCCGCCTCGCCGCAAAGATCGCCAAGCCGGCCCCTGCTCCACCTCCACCTCCACCGCGCCGCCCTTCCACCTCCCCGCTCCGGCCCGGGGCGCCATCGTGGGCCGTGGTCGCCGCCACCACCGCCCAAGATCCTCCGGCACTTCCTCCTCCTCCGCCAACTCAAGCTCGCCACGCCCAGAGCGCGTCGACGAGCTCTACCTCCAGCGACCTCGCGCTCGGCAACCAGGAACATGCGCACCCTGCGATGGTTGTGTGTTTCTCCACTTTGGCATCGAGGGTGCTGGCTAGTGAGAGGTGCTACAAGATGAGCGTGGACGATGTGCTCTCTGCGGAGAACGAGAGGACTGACCTGGGGCTGCTGCAAATGCAAGGAAAGGTCGGCGACCGCAAGACGGCTGAGTCGGAGGTGCTTTTGTGCCTGTCGACGGCTGCGACAGGGGAGGTGTTGCCGGAGGTCTCTCGTCCGGCTTTGGAGTGCTCCCCATTGATGTCAAGTAGTCACCCGCTCCTTTCTCCGGTCGCGGGCCTCACCGTTCTGCTCTCGCCCGGCGACGCGCCGTGCGAGGGGGGACATCCCAGCGTGGACGTAGAGAGCGTGGATGGCCTCACCATGGTGTTGATCTCGCCTGGCGACGCGATGTGCGACGGGGGATTTTCCAGTGAGGATGATGAGGACGAGGAGATGGAGCAGCTCCTACCATGCCTCGCCGTTCTGGATCAGCAGGAGCTACTGCTGGACGGCGAGGAGGTGGGCGACTGGGCGAGGAGGGAGTTTCAGCCCGTCGCGGACGTCTCTGACGCTGACGTGGAGGCTGCTATGATTGGAAACCTCCTCACTGCCGATACTGATGACGACAGTGATGATGTTGCTGACGCTGCGGGTACGACTCCCTCATCTGGCATCGTGATACGCAGTGTCGCGGATCTGTTGAGCCTGCCGGTTGTGCCGCTGCTTCCCACGCCTATTCCGCCAATGCCACGTGCTGATGCGGCCCTTCCCGCCCCCGACCGTCGTAGCAGCAGGCTTGCGGCGAAGCCTCAACTCCCTGCGGTCGGCAAAGCGCAGCGTGTCCTCCACAAGAAAATGGGGTTCAACTTTGGAGATATGCTCCTGGTGGAGGCTACGAAAGAATTCACGAACACCTGCAAGAAGGCTCCGTTCTCTGATTCGGCAATCAACGGGTTGAGGACCCTCCTCAGGCTGAACTTGCCGTCCATGACGGCAGCGGATGAAGCTTTGATTGGCCTTGCTGGCCTAGGGGGAAGCGATTTCCCGCCTCCGTCGGCGCTGGACGTCTCCGCCTGATCTGCTTCCCGACCCCCAGATCGCGCCGCGTAGTTGCGTTTTGAAGATATGACGATATATCTTTCTGAGAGAATAGACGGAGTAGGGTGATTTGGATCCTAGCAGGGCTACTTTTTTCGCCTAGTACGCCCTGTCATGTATGGTGGTCTCGGCCGTGTCATGTTTGCTTCTCCTTTATCAATATAAAAGGCAAAACTTTTGCCTCGTTTCAAAAAAAAATGATGTACAGTCGGCAACAACGCAATCAAAATTCAAAAGAGAGGAAGTCTCAGTCTCAGCACAGAACACACAACTGGGTCAAAAGCTCATTATGAACCAATAACCAAAGAAGACATGAATACGAGCAGGTACCAAAAATTTCCAAATGTTTTCGGCACTCACAAGAGCAACACCTAAAAAAAGTTGATTATAGAGTAAAACGAAGACAACGTGTAAACGCAACTCGACATGTGTTTCCATATGGGAACATCGGGGAATCTCATACAACTCTTTAACAATGTTCAAAAGTTCAAACCATCTATCCATGGTACTTTGGTCAACACATCGATTGAAAGTAAGCTTAAGGTTCGGCTCGGGCTGGACCTCCAACCTCGCCTAACCCATGCGGCGACCGCGGAGCTGGCCACGATTATGGGCATCTACGGTGAGGTCCGTCTCTTGGGCAGGGCGGACTGCCGCTCGCTGGCATGGGGAGAACCTTCTGTGTTCTCCACCCGTGCGGCCTACCGTCTGCTAACCTTCCGCGGCGTCGACATGTGGGTCGCTCCCTCCATCTGGGACTCACGCCTCCCCACCAAAATGAAGATTTTCGCCACCATCGCCCATGCTGGTAAGCTCAACACTCGTCACCCGCTACACTTCAAGAACTGCTCCCCGCTGCCTTGTGTTAAAGATGCGCCGCCGATGAAGACGACGATCACCTCTTCCTTGGATGCCCGCTAGTATGTGCCCTCTGGACTACGCTTGGGGTTCACGCAGGTGAACCTTGCCCCGAGCTCGCTGGTCTCGGCGACCGAGTTTGGAAAGATCTTTCGATGATCATCCTATGGCAATTTGGAAAAGCCGGAATGATCTCGTGTTCAACTCCAGAAGCTCTACTATCCAGGACATCCTTCGCCGTGTGATGGACGATATCTTGCTCTGGGCTAAACGCTACAAAGATGATCGTGGCATGATGGCCGCGAGAGATTTTGTACGCCTGAAACTCAATGTGTAATTCCCCCCGCCCCTCTGGTGGGCTGTAATCCTGGTGTAACTTGTTTTTGTCCCCTGCTGGACACGTTCGAGAGTAATATAACAAAACGGTGGAGTTTTTTTTCCCTCGTCACCCTCGGAAAAAAAAGTAAGCTTAAGGTTAGCACATCCTAGACTTGAGCAATAGTTCCATCTTTCACAGTGACAATTTGGAAGAGGTCCAAAAAAGAAATGGCAAACACTAATCACCCCATACGAGTGGTCTAACCAAAATTCGACCCGACAACCATTACCAATTCTCCATAGATACCCGTCGAGCAGCCCAAACAAAGGTTTTCCAAAAGGGGGAAATCTGAGAATCATAAAGCCAAAATGTTGAGAAAAGATGTACTGTATTTGAAATCCACAATTTTCTCCAATAATTGATTATCAGCATCAAAACATCTCTTCACCCAAGAAGTCATAAGACACGAATTAAAATTTCTCAAATCATGAATACCGCCCTCTATAGGTTTTTTTTGGGACACAAGCCGTCATGTGATGGTATTTATGATGGTTATCATCCACATTTCCGCAAAAGAAATGAGACATTTTGGAAATTAATGGCTTGAATAGCCCATCTGAGGAGCCGACTGACATAAAGTAAGTAAGTGGGGATACTAAAGATGCAAACCATAAGAAGGATAGCCTTTTACCATAAGAAAAGGAAAATAAATATCGGAAATCCATAACGGGTCATAGGTGCAAATGCACCCACAACTCAAAAAATAAATTTAAAATGTCAAAAAATTCAAACTAAATTTTTTGGACATATACTTGAAGACATTTTATGTTAGCATAAAAAGTTTCGCGAAGAAAAGACATTTTATGTGACCTGTGCAAAAAAGATAAATCCGGAAAGAATTTTTATCAACTAGGCCACTTTCCCCTCCCTCTGGTACTGTTTGAGAGAGAGGCGAAAAGGGAGCTCTTCCTCGACCCTCGTTCCGCCGACGGCCGATTCGTCGGTCTCCTCCCTCTTCGGCCGCCGTCGCGGCGGTGGGAGAGTGGGGAGACCCCGGATTCGTGCCCGAGGCTTGTACATAGTAGGGTAAGGTTTCTGGGCGGCGCTGGAGAGGTGGTTGCTGCGGCGGTGCTCTGGATTAAAGGTGTCGGGGCTCGATCTCCACCTCGGTGGCGCTCTGCGGGGCGTTGTCGGCGAGTTCCCGGCGTGGTTTCCTCCCGGATCGGCGGATCCGGTGAGGCTAGGTGCTCTAAGGGTGGTCGTCATGGCGGAGGTGACGGCCGTCTTGCGGAGCTTTTGTCCCTCGCCCCCTTCTTCGTCTTGGTGTGGTTTCTCCTGGCCATGCCGTGGGGGTGCTGGGGGTGGTGCGGTGGGGAGCTGGTGCCTGGCGCTGGCAGCCTCCACCGCCTGTACAGGAGTTGCGGCATCTTTTCTTGGATCTCGGAGTTCGTCGCCGGCTTTTGGCGCGTTGTTCAGGCTTCTCCGGCCGGCCATGGTGGCGAGGGGAGGTATGGTTCTGACAGCGTGCTTTGCTTCGACATGGCTTTGCTTCTTCTTTCTCCGGCCGGCCGTGGTGGCGAGGGGAGAAGGTGTGGTCAAGGCGTGCTATCGGCGTCGGCTCCGGCAAGCCGAGTTCGTGCTCAGTGCAGGTATGTTTGGAAGAGGGGTGGATGCGGGGAGGAAGCGCCATGGCCGTGCGTGTTCAGCGTTTTCGGTTCCGTCGCTTGCGGCCGGCGGCTTCTGCGGTCTTCTACAAGAGTGGGGGTGCTCCCTTTCCCGGGCGTAGCGGCGGCCTGGTGTCTTCCTCTCCGGCGGCTTGTCCGGCGATGGTTTTCGACAGCAGGTGTTGCGGCGGTTCAGCGGTCTGCTTTCCAGGTTCTTCGGGCGCTGCTGTCGTGCTGGGCTTCTTCGGCTTTGTATTCCTGCGTATGTTGGTTCTTAGTTTGTATTCCTTGTTGAATATACGCAGGGTGGATCCTTCAAAAAAAAAAAGACAAATCCGGCAGCTCCAACATGATTTTGCACGAGACATTTTTTTCTTTTTTGCACAGGTTACAAAAAATATTTTATCTCCACGAAACTTTTTGTGATAACACAAAATATCCTAATATATATCCGAATATTTTTCTGGAATTTTTTGAATACAAAATATTTTACATAACGGGTGCATCTGCACCTATGACTCAAAACTTTGTGTCCATTAAATATGCTTTAGTTAACGAGAGAGTATCTCCCACGGCACCCCGTTATACAGTCTGGGTCATACCGTGTGTGTCTCTCTCTATCGAGACGCGTAGAACGACGAACACAATGAGCTAGCGTCTCAAATGCTCCACGCCAAGAAATAAATCATATGCCTACAAAAATAGTACTACTACATCATCATCGTAATTACCTTTTGAGCCGACGAGCCCGACTTCATCGCCATAGCGCAACACGCCACGACAAGAGCTATACGAAGCCGGTGTTTTTTCTTTCAAGCCGCGGTGTCGTACAAAAACGTGATGCAAAATTGAAATTTTTGGTTACCGTAAAACCCACAAATTATTCATCAAAACGTAAGTCTTTTTGAAATTTCAAAAAAGATTGCTAAACTTGGAAACTACTCTCATTTTTATTTACTCTGTGTTATGCGTTTAGTCAAAATCAAATTTTGTTAAGTTTGACCAAGCCACTTCCACCAGCCGCCGGCGTCCTGCAGTTTCAGCCCCGCGTTCGCGGCCGCGATGCAGGACATGATCCGCGAGGAGGTGCACAGGTACATGGCGGGCGTCGGGTGCGGCGCCGACCTGTCGACGCCGCTGGTGGTGGAGGGCGTGATGCGCGCGGCCGTGCAGCCGTGAGGATGCAGTGACCAATCTAGCTAGGACAGCCGCGATCTGCTCACCGTAGTGGCATTTTGCTTCATTCGTTAGAATCTGAATTAGAAATTGGAGAAAGATGAAGAACGAAGGGAAGAACTGGGCAAAGTTAAGCGAAGCTGACGCTCTGCTTCAGTCTGTACATACAGGAATGAAATGGAAAAGAACATGTGTCGAATTTCCATGCTCAGTATTCACTCTGTCATACGTATCTTCATTTTAGCAGATCTAGGCCCGTGGATCCGAATCGAAAAATTCCCCATTCCTTTTTGCATCAGATGCGCGGAAACAAGAAATAGATACAGAGTAGTGCTGCCGGCAAGTGGAGTGAAATCCATCGACATCTATGAATGAACTCTAATTGACGACAATGCCACATTGTACAGTCAGGTCCTTCTAGTCCTAATATTAACTGAAATAACTCGCTGTGTAGTGCAGATACTGTATCACCATTCAGATTATCGACAATTCGACATCATACACGAGAAGAGGACTTCTACACTCTACAGTTTTGAAGCGTGATGTATATCAATCAGTAGGTAGGCGCGCACTTTACACAAAGAATTGAAGCATGTACTCCAGGTTATTGTGGGATGGGCGATTCGCAGATAACCATTGTCAATTCATCCTGAAGATGGCATCTGCCTTAGCCCAACAGTCGTTCTACGTTCGAACGTTTAGGTGCATCCGGCCGAGCTATAAGCAGAGAGCCCACTTCATCCAAAAACAAGGGTAAGAACTTAAATTAGCGATGGGAGAACAAGGCCTCCATCCTGCTGGATCCTTTGCAGGATGTATCTCCTTCGGAGATAAAAGGTCACTGGCTTTGAGTTGCATCGATCGTCACGGTTCTCTATCTCAGAGACATTCTCCACGACATGTGTAACGAATTCGACTTCTTTCCGCTCTTAACCTTGAGACGTACTAGGTGTCAACACTGAAGACTGATCCTCACTTGTGCACTCTCCAATTCTGAAGCATGATGCAGATCAATGGAGAACTCTATCTTGGTTATAGTGTGACGGGAGATTCACAAGTAGTGCAAGTGGGACAATGTGTCAATTCGTCCTGGTCCTGGTGATAGCATCTGACCATGCTCAGGTACTCTCAAGGTTGCAACAGTTACCCAGGATATCCTCGGGATCCTTCCTAGTGACCTTCAGAACAAAGATTTCAAGCTGCCTTCAAGACAGTGTCAGACATAATGCACTTCAGCGGAACTAATCAAATTATTCAGATGATCACCTAGCTTATTTTTGAACGAGGATTTCACCTCAAGTTCCTCGACACCCTTGCGGCGGTGCTGTCGCTAAACCTCAAACAAAGTCGATGAACATCTGGGTAGCATTGAAACTGAGCTTCGGGCAACATCTCCACTCACTCGACAATATAACACTGGTCTCCTTGGGCAATTTTGATTAAAATGCCGCATAGCAGATGGAGAGGAAGAAATTCAGAAATCTCTCTACCCTGAAATATGATTGAAAAAAGAAACCCCTGCATGTACTTCCAGGAGGTCTTCAAGCTTAACATGGGCAGCCTATCTCACTTCTTGCTTAGAGAAAGGTGTTTTGAGAAAAGCATTTTCCACATCTGAAACTCACCTAGCTGAATACTTTGCCTTCTCTTGTCGACTGTGGTTTTCGTTGCTGGTTTAACGTGTCAGTCGAAAGAAAAAGAGGGAAGAAAAGGAGGAGTAGAACTGCTGGTTACTTGGCCTGCCTGTTTTGCAGTGCCTTTTGATCTGACTTGGATCTGTAATATTCTCGTACTAATTAGGCCAAAAATCGTCAAATGTTCTCCGGCATGTAGCCAGATCTCCTGCTGTCGGCGGAGAGACTGGTTCCTTTCCTAGTTTTTAGCTCTTTACTTTCAGTTGCTACTAAGCACTTGGATGCTGTCGGTTGTTGTTTTCGTTATCATTTGGTAATGAAAATCGATCCCAGTGGGGATCGCGTTGGTGTCTTCTGGAGCCGACGAGGCGACGACCCAGATCCTTTAGGAATTTTCTCCCCAGCCAGCTACAAGTCAATCTTTTGCAACTCACTCTCTCCACGATCGGTGGATCGCGACACTGTGATCGGACGCCGGCGAACAAGAACCACGCCCATCTTTTGCAACTCACTCTCTCCACGATCGCTCTCGTGCTCGTGCCTCGCGCGTCGCTTGCACGGAAATTTCGCCACTACCACTGCATGGAAATTTCACCGTCGATCGCCTATACCCACAAGCCCGCAGCCTAGCTTTGAGCCATTGACTACCCCACGTCCACAAGTCCGTGCAGAGATCTAGCAAGGCTTGGGTGCGTGCCGAAGAGGGAGAGAAGCAGCTAGCAAGTCCATGGCGGCGCCGGAGAGCACGGCGGGGACGGCGAGCCAGGTGACGAGGGACGTCGACGACGGCGGCTTGGCCGTGGCACCACTGCTGGCCGGCTCGCTCGCCCTCGCCCTCCTCGTCTTCGTATGCCTCTACCTCCGCTGGGCGTGCCGCCGCCGTGACGCCGCCCGCCGCGAGGCCGCCTCATCGGCCGCAACGGCGCCGTCCATGCCCCCCAGCCTCGACGCCGACGACATCAATGGCCTGCCCGTCACGCTCTACAACCCAGCGCGTTCCACCGGGGAGAAGGGTATCGACGAGCGGGAGGCAGAGTGCTCGATCTGCATCAGCACGCTGGTGGCCGGGGACAAGATGAAGGTGCTACCTCCGTGCGGCCACTGCTTCCACCCAGACTGCGTAGACGCCTGGCTCCGCTCCCATCCCAGTTGCCCTCTCTGTCGGACCCTCCTCCTCACCGCCGGCGCCAAACCGGTGAACGCCATCAACCGAAGCGAACACAACTCCCGCGTGTGATTCGTCAGCCATGAAGACAACTTTCTCGCACGCAACTCACTACACCATATACTCGAATTAGATCGTTTCAAAAAATATATATACTCGATAGAAATCCTTTGAATTCTAATTGAGGACAATGTACAGCGGCTGGCAAGGCTGACAATCAGGTCTTCACAGTGGTAACTGATATAATTCCCTCTGTACCCGGGTGTATCTCCTCTTGATACAAAAGTTCACTGTGGTGTTGAATTGTATCGATTATCCGGCTTCTATCGCTGGGTCAAACCATGGCATGCTACTTGGCCTCTTCCCGCTCTGAAACTTCATACTCTTCAGATGTTACTTGGGTCGTGTGGGCGACGGGTCGCTCTGAAAAATGGGACGAAGGAAAAGAAACTAGGCGGTGGCATTTGGTTGTAATTTCATCAAACGACATGTCTTTTCTCCAAAACGCTTCGCATCACTTTGTGGGAAGCCACGGGAAGCACCTCCGGAGGTTCTTTCTCTCCGGAGTGCAATCGTGAGTTCGGCTTTGTCAAAGCCCAAAGCGCAACTGCCCTGTTTGTTTCGTTTGTCTGGCTTTTTTCTATGGAAAGCACCTAAAAGCTGAAACAAACACCCCCTTAATCTTGGAGGGCATATGTGATATCATATGAGCTAGCTAGCTTGCCAAAATGACTTAGGCTCATATAGCTAGTGGCAATTAATTGGAGTGGGGATTTTTGGCTCTCGAGTTCCAGTGCTCCATCCAGTTTAAGAAATTCGAAAATCATATTTGTAAGTTTTAAAAAATTCTGAAAAACAACCGGGTGTAGCCAATAGTATATTCCACGAACCTGTAAAATATCAGCATAAAAAACTTTGTATTCTGAGCTATACAAAAATAACAAAAGTACTATGCATATTTTCAAATCTCCAAGTTTTATCAGAATTTTTATTTTTGTATAGCTTTGAATACAAAGTATTTGAAGGTTATATTTTACACGCAAGTGGGATATACTATTGGCTACACCCACATTTTTGTTCAGACTTTATTGAAACTCACTAATACGGTTTTCAAGCTTTTTAAAGCGGAGGAAGCATTGGAACTCAGGAGCCAAAAGCATTTTCTGCAATTGATTTATATATGCATTGTAAAATGTCTTTTAATGAAATCTCTTGCACATATCTCGTACTGTATTTAATAGTGTTGTCAGAACGGCGTTGGCGTTTTGTCTCGCGGTCAGGTATTTCGTAAAATCTGATGTCGCCTCGATGGCGAGAACCTGGATCAATATTAGAGCGACCCTTCGATATTTTTATATCGCGGTTGAATTCACCCGCATTGATTAGTTTAAAAATCTAGGACTGCCTACTATGGCGAGCATTTGGTGCTCCGCCGATGGTTTATGCGTCTACTAATTTAGTTTCTCTTTATTATACGACAACTATTTTCTATAAGGCTTCTTTAATAATTTAGCAACATGGCGTAATCTTGGTATTTCCTTCGTATTTTGAGACAAAATCGGTGTCAACAGCAAGGCTCTTATAAAAAGCCAAAACAAATGAGACACCACTAGCTAGTCCAAAACAGTTGCAAATGAAATTTGTAAATACATGTCCAGTTTATAGTCCCACATCGATTAGGGAAAGAGGTTGGGAGCAACTTATCAGGTGGAGTTGTTGGTGTCTACTAGAATGGAACAAACACACGAGTATGGCTATTCAAGCACATACACGGCTATAGCGCATGCGATCACGTTATACTAAATATTTTTACATCCTTGTGACCCCGCTACCAAAACTTAGTTTTTTCATTAATATAGCATTTATCATATACGATTTTTTACTATACATGACAATAGTAGCCACATAATTAACTTTGTTAGTAATACAAATTTAATTTATTTTTGTTAAACAAATCATACAACTTTTCTTGACAATACACGGATGCTAAAGTAGCATGCTACTTTGGCGTGGAAATTATGTTTTTCTAATTTATATTCTGACTATTTCGATGAACCGATAAATCTGAACAAAGCAACAAAGATAAGAAAAAAACCCAGATCCAACTATTTAATATTTTGTGCCATTTTGATGTTTATAGTTTGTTTATTTTTTTCCGCTAATATTAGTACTAATAAATATCTTGATTGAAGATTCTGCAATGCATGAATCCTAAGGAGATCCTAATACACATTTGTAGATGTGATTGTATAACTTCTATTAACCGACAAAACTTAACTTAGTGCAAAAAGTTTCCCAATGGATATTAATATTTGGGACTGTCTTACACGTAGACATATAAATCTTAATACAATGGTTAAACTGAATTCAAACAACCAAAAATTTAAATAATGTTATTATGGCACTGAATACCCCTGTCACGTTTTTCATGTAAAGGGATTACAAATAGAGGCAGGAGTGATCTGTAGAAATCCTGCACTTCTTATTTAAAACTAAATCATGTCTCTTGTGCTTTGCACCATTCTTATCAATCAAGTAGGTCAATGAATGGAGTCACCATTTAAAAATCAATTTCTATATCTGGTTTAAACCCTTTTCCTAAAATGAAAGAGGCTCTTGTCAGCAGGTTGGCTCCATGTTTAGGAACAGTATCCATGTGTCAACTCGACGTCAATCGCCATGCGGATTCAACAAAGCTATATTGAGAGATGGGGAGAAGGAGGGAGAGACTCACGAGAGTATATGCTCCCACCTGAAACGAAATATGTTCCAATGTAATTTTTTTGACACATAACACATGTGCTCCGTGCATACATGTAAAATTGAATGGATGATATGGTTTTACCTCCTATGTTGATAGAAATGTGTCTAGAAGATGCTCTTTAGAGAACGGATCCGGCCACTATGCCCTTCGCCAGCACAGGCGCTACAGGACCAACTTCTGAAGGAGATCTTCCTCCTACTCCCCCCATCGGACGAGGCTATTTCTCTCTAGCGCACCGCCCTCGCCAGCACATAAAGAAAAGGGACACCCACGAAGCTCTCGCCGTTTTTTCGTGACCACAAAACTTGGCATATACAAAGTTAATCCTAAGACACTCGATGGAAGAAGATATGTTTGGGGGAAGAAAAGCATCTTCCGTGCATGGTTTCCACAATCCACAAGATTCCTCTTGTGACGTGGGACCAACTCTTAAGTAATTATGTCTCATTTAGCTTGCGGAATAAAAACATATTGGATGTATAATGGGATTGAAATTTTTATTTGATGCTTTGTGATATATTTATGTTCTGTTAGTGTGCTTTTTATTTCTGAACTCGTTGTGAGCTTTGTCAGTTTGCACTCGCTTATTTCCTGTTGAACTATGCCTCGGGTACGTCTAAATCGTTTGCAAGTAATTTGGCACATTTTATGCTGGAACATTAGAGGGTTTAATAGCCCAGATAAATGGCCATTGGTGAGAGATAAAGTGGATGAGAGTGCGGCGTCTATTCTGTGTTTCCAGGAAACTAAACGTACGCATATCGATAGTAAGTTTATTCGATCGTTCGCGCCTAAACGCTTTGATCAGTTTGCGTATATCCCGTCTGATGGGGCATCGGGTGGTCTGCTTGTTGTTTGGGCCGGCAATAAGTTTGTGGGTCAAGTAATTCTTCAGGAGAGTTTCGCCATCGCGATCAGATTCACCTCGACTAGCTCAGCTGAAAGTTTCATCTTAGTGAATGTATATGGGCCGTGTGATGGAATCGAGCGGGCAAACTTCGTAGCCTGGCTTTTTCATTTGGATATTGATAATGACACCCTGTGGATCCTTCTGGGTGACTTCAACTTTTACCGTTACTCTGATAGTCGTAATCGACCGGGTGCTAACCTAGAAGATATGGCCACCTTTAACGAGATCATTAGCTATCTCGGGCTGGTCGAACTACCGATTAAGGGACGATGTTATACTTGGAGTAACATGCAGGCTGACCCTCTCTTGGTTCAGCTAGATGGTTTTTTACCTCCCCCGCCTGGACACTGAAATTCCCAGACACCATGGTTAGGCCTCTTGCTAGGCCAACTTCTGATCACTCTCCTTGCGTAGTCTCTATTGGTACGGCTATTCCTAAGGCTGCTATCTTCCGATTTGAGAATCATTGGGTCAAAATGCTGGCTTCATGGAGGTGGTGAAGCGGATTTGGGATATCCACTGCCCTGGAGATGCGGCTAAATGCCTCTCGGCTAAGCTAAAATTGCTGCGCAAAGCTCTCCGCATATGGAGTACTAGCATCTCTGTTATCTCTCGCCTGATTGATAATTGCAACACAACTATTCTCCTCTTGGATGAATTTGAAGAACAACGCCCACTCCATATTACAGAATGGAACTTTCGTAACATTGTCAAACAAAAGCTTAAAACACTTCTTGACTACAAGCAAGAATATTGGAAAAAGCGTTGTACAATTCGATGGGCTAAATTTGGGGGGGAGAACACTAAATATTTTCACTCCATGGCTACAATTCGATACAGACACAATTGCATCTCTTCATTGGCTAGGCCGGATGGATCAATAGCCTCTGATCATGAGGAGAAGGCTGTTATTTTATGGAGTTCTTTTAAAGAGAGACTTGGGGTCTCCACTCCTATTGACCAAAGTTTTGATTTCTCAGCATATATTCATCCGAAAGATGGTTTAGATGCTCTCTCGGCTCCATTTTCTCATGCGGAAATTGATGAAATTATTGCTAATTGCCCAAGTGATAAAGCTCCGGGTCCTGATGGCTTCTCCGGTATGTTCTTTAAAGTTTGCTGGCCTGTTATTCGCTTCGATTTTTATCGTCTATGCGAGGAATTCTGGGATAGGAAAATAAACCTACAGAGTATAAATGATGCATATATCACACTCATCCCCAAGGTCCAATCCCCTACTGATCCCAATGATTTCCGGCGATCTCGCTGCTCAACTCTTGCCTGAAATTTTTGACGAAGCTCCTTGCTAACCGCTTGCAAACACGCATTCTTGATCTGATCCATGTTAATCAGTACGGTTTTCTTAAGAGTCGCACTATTCAGGATTGCGTGGGCTGGGCATATGAGTATATCCATCAATGTAAGCAAGCTAGGAAAGAGGTGGTGATTCTGAAACTCGATTTCGCGAAAGCCTTTGATACCATTGAGCACGAAGCAATCATCAAGATCTTGAAATGCTGGGGTTTCGATGAGCGTTGGCTCTTTTGGGTTCGTAGCATTTTCTCCTCTGGCACGTCCTCGGTGTTGCTGAATGGTGTCCCTGGAAAAAAATTCCCTTGCAAGCGTGGTGTGCGACAAGGCGATCCATTCTCTCCCGTGCTCTTTGTTGCTGGTGCAGACCTCTTGCAGTCCATGGTTAATGATCTCGCTAGATCAGCGCAGCTCCACCCGCCTCTTCCGATCCCAGGCTCGGATTTCCCCATAGCTCAATACGCGGATGACACGTTGCTCATTCTTCAGGCCTGCCCCAACCAGCTCCTCGCCCTGAAAAATCTGCTCCAAACATTCTCACAAGCTACTGGTCTTCGGGTCAATTATGCCAAGTCTTGTCTCATGCCTGTTAATATTGATGCGGATCGTCTTGCTGAATTTGCTGCAGTTTTTGGCTGCGCAATTGGTTCGCTGCCCTTCACCTATCTGGGGCTCCCTCTTGGTGCAACTCGACCTTTAGTTCATGACCTATCTCCAGTGGTTGATCAAATTGAAAGAAGATTGAATGCTAGTGTGCGTTTTTAGACTACGGCAATCGTTTGACATTCATCAACTCGGTGCTCTCCTCCTTGCCAATTCATTTCCTTTGTTCTCTCAAGCTGCCCAAAGCAATCCTCAAGCTTTTTGATAGATCCCGGAGACACTGCCTTTGGGCTAAGGATGATGATCTGCCTCTGTTAACTCTCTTGCGGCATGGTCTCTCGTTTGTCGGCCCAAGAAGTTTGGCGGCCTAGGGGTGCTTAACTTGGAAATTCAGAATAACGCATTGCTTCTCAAGCAACTACACAAATTCTTTTGTAGAATTGATACTCCGTGGGTTAAGCTCGTTTGGTCCCTATATGATTTGGATGCACCACCGCAAGCTCAATCCATCAGAGGCTCTTTTGGTGGAAAGACATCTTCAAATTGGTTGACACCTACAGGAGCATCACTCGCTCCACCATCTCTAATGGACATTCAACTCTTTTGGAAGGACTTCTGGCATGGTCAGAGTTTGCTATGTGACACCTATCCACGGCTTTTCTCTTTTGTGCTAAACGAAGACGCATCGGTCTTTAAAATGTCTCGGCTCGACGACCTTCATGCTCTATTTGCACTGCCTCTGTCACCTGAAGCTTTCTTGGAACTGCAGGACATACGTACCTTTGTCGCTGGTCTAAACCTAAGTCCAGCCGTGCCAGACATCAGGTGTTTTCCTTGGGGTAACTCCACCTATACATCGGCGAAATTCTATAATTTTCTCTTTTCCCACTTGGTGGTAGACCCTGCTCTCCAGAGATTTGGATGTCTAAACTCATGCCGAAGCTGAGAGTCTTTGCTTGGCTGCTCCAAAATGACAGATTAAACACTAAAGACCTCATGCTTCGTAAGCATTGGCAATTTGAAGGAGGGCCCAATTGTGTTTTGTGCGCGGCTTGTACTCTTGAAGATCGAGATCATCTATTTTTTTCATGCCAATTCGCCCAAGTATGCTGGGACTTTATTGGGCTGGAATGGGACTGCTCCCTTCCGATATCGCGGCGTCTTGTCAGAGCTAAAAACCTATTCGAAGGTCCTTGCTTTATGGAGGTCATCACATGTGCTATGTGGAATTTGTGGAGGAGCCGAAATGATCTTATTTTCAATAATCTTCAACCTTCTTTGGCACGGTGGAAAATTCAATTCCAAGCTGATCTACTTCTCCACCAGCATAGAATCAAGAATTCGTTAGTACAGCCCTTACTTGTTTGGGTGTTAGAAATTTTCACTTAGATGGCACCTTTGTACTCTCTTTTATTTGACTTTCTTCCTCCCTAGGGTCCTACCCAATTTTTTGAAGCTGTAAGAAAAACTGCTGGTTTTTCTATATATATAAAATCTTTACCGTAGGGGTTTTCCCTTACGGTCTCCGCTTCAAAAAATATATTTATGTTCTCGAGCAAACTTTATATTTTTTCTGAGATATTGATGTGCTCAAGCAAACTGTCTGCCTTCTCTGCGATGAAGCATCGGAAACTCTAGATGACATCCTTGTTCAGTGTCCTTTCTCTAGAAAGATTTGGTTTCAGTGCCCATGCGGCCACAAATTATGTTTACACATGCCTACGAGAGATCACAGTCTTCGGGAGTGGTGGCATAGTTGTTCTCCTAAATCCCCGGCTTCGCTCAACAAGCTCGAACGTGACAATCAAACCTTGGAAAGAGAGCATGAACCGGATTTCAACATAAACACCTTGGTCTTAGCGGAATTCAACTGGTGAGAATTAACTAGAGATTAACAACAAACATGTCCCGACGAGGAGTAGGATTTAGTTCATTCTACTCAGCACTCCCTCTTGTGGCCATAATTGTAGAGGTTCCTTCGAAATCGAGGGCAATGGCTTTGAAGTCGTTGGAACTAGGACCAAGGGGGCTCAACATTTGCCGCATACTCATTTGTATTTCCTATATTGGTGTTTTAGAATGTTGCGATGTTATTTTTATCGTTTTAACCCACCACGGGATGAAATGTTGCGACTAACCAAATATAATTGATTGATTCCACGCAAAAAATAATATAATTCATTGATCGAAAAAAGGAAACTCTCAACCAAGAAAAACGAAGGGTACGGTGGCAATTTGGTCGTATTATGCGATGTTATTTTTATCTTTTTTTTTTAGATTTTATTTTTATCGTTTTAACCCACCTCGGGATGAAATGTTGCGACTAACCAAATAATTGATTGATTCCACGCAAAAAATAATATAATTTATCTATACTACTATTAAAAGAGCAAACATGTTGGGATACTTTAAATCTGTACCGTTCAAATATCTGATCGACGCTCCAGATCGCTCCAATGTTTGACAACTCAACAATGTCCAATTTTTCCCGTTTTACCCTCCCACCAAATCACATAATACGACCAAATTGCCACCGTACTCTTCGTTTTTTTTTGTTCTCTCCACTTGATCAACGTGTGTGTTGCTCCTTCGCTGTTTCGAGACGGACGGGCGAGTACCGAAGCGCGGGAGGAAGGATACAAGCTCGAGGGCCTGCCCGGCGCGCCATCTTTGACTGATCTGGAATGTTATACTAGGAGTTGATCAGGCTCCACGTGAGTATTGACTTCATGGATTTTGCCTACCGGCATCCAGCACACTTCAAAGATTATTTGCAGAAAGAGCATGCGCCTGATGCGAGAGTGAGGTCATGGGCTACATGCGCATTGCCATCGAGTACGGGCGGCATCATCTTTCCCAGGTACAGTGTACACAGCGTCTATCCATCATGTCATTAGTTAAGTCATGTCTTGATTAGTCATCCATGCATTACATGCACTGATTCCGTAGGGATTAAAAACAACGCAGGGCCTGGACGGTCACCACGCTGCAGCGGCGCTCACGATCTATGACGTGGTCATGAACATAGGCTGCGTCAAAAAGTAATTTACTTAATTATATTCTATTTTTTTCTTATTTTTTTTGTATTCGAGTCGAAGATGATGAGTTGTGATATATGTGTCGATATTAACTTGCACCAATACATGTAATCCAGCTAGGTACGTCTTTTTTAACTTGTAAATTGTCTCACTTAATTGTGAAGCCGTCCTACTTGTAAATTATCCCATTTAATTGTGCAGCGTTGCACGTACTCCCTCCGTTCCAAATTAATTGACTTGGTTTTGTCCAAATATGGATGTATCTATACTTGTATGGTGTCTAGATACATCCATGTGTAACCAAATATGTGTCAATTAAATCCGAACGAAGGGAGTACATGCCAACTAGTTGATCAAAAAAGGAAACTCTCAACCAAGAAAAACGAGTCAGACCCTGAGTCCATGACACGGCCGTCACACGCTGGCCTCCTGCCCCCACACGGCACGCGCTGACACCGGGCCCACACGCAGCGTCACAAACGGTGTACGTTTTACTTAGCCGTGTCAACTCCCCAGCCCAGCCCAAACCGCGTGTGGCCGTCTCCTCTCCTCCAAACTGAATCAAACCACCATAAAATTCCCCAATCCTCTCGTCCCAAAATCCAATCCCCCCAACCCAAAACTCCGTCCCGAAATCCCTAGATCGGAAGCGCAGCATCCGCCATGGGCAACCCCGAGAAGCTGATGGCGCAGATCTTCGACCTGAAGTTCACGTCCAAGTCGCTGCAGCGTCAGGCGCGTAAGTGCGAGAAGGAGGAGAAGGAGCAGAAGCTCAAGGTGAAGAAGGCGATCGAGAAGGGGAACGTGGACGGCGCGCGCATCTACGCGGAGAACGCCATCCGCAAGCGCACGGAGCACATGAACTACCTGCGCCTCGCCTCCCGCCTCGACGCCGTGGTGGCGCGGCTGGACACCCAGGCCAAGATGCAGGCCATCGGCAAGTCCATGGGCAACATCGTCAAGTCCCTCGACTCGTCGCTCGCCACGGGGAACCTCCAGAAGATGTCCGAGACCATGGACAACTTCGAGAAGCAGTTCGTCAACATGGAGGTCCAGGCCGAGTTCATGGAGGGCGCCATGGCCGGGTCAACGTCGCTCTCCACGCCCGAGACAGAGGTCAACAGCCTCATGCAGCAGGTCGCGGATGACTATGGCCTCGAGGTGTCCGTCGGGCTGCCCCAGGCCGCAGCGCATGCCATCCCGGCGGCCAAGGAGAAGGAGAAGGTCGACGAGGACGACCTCACACGCCGCCTCGCTGAGCTCAAGGCCCGCGGCTAAGAGATTGTCACTACTTCAGGTGATTATATTATAGACATCCTAGACCTAGCTCTGTACACATAATAGTTTTAACCGATAAGTTTAACAAATAATGGGGTGCATCTACCTTACTTTTACACTTCCAATTGCAGATTTATGATTGGTACACATAGTATTTGTCACTCCTAACATGTTCCCCGAACAGCAGTAAGAGCTAAGGCTGGTGCTTGTTTCAAGCCTTTGGAGTTAGCATCTTATAGCTGATAAGTTTAGCAAATAAAACTTTATAGATGTAACAAATGTACATCACAATATTTGCCATGCCTCTAGCATGTTACCTCTAACAATAGGAAGAGCCAAGTTCAGAAGTATTGTAGTGCAGTGGCAGTGGACCAAGGGCTTATGTTGTTATCACTTAATCTGAATATACGCTCCGTGCAGATGCCTGTATGTAGCGGTCAGCAATCTTCATGTGAAAAACATCTCTTCTGTTTGACAGATTATTTACAATATGCAATTTAGATCTGATGTACCATATAGTGTTGCTATGGTACTACACATACAAGCAAGTTGGTATGTATCTAGTGTTCAACAAATTCAGTTTTAAATACAATGTTTATAAAAATCTAATTTGGGAAGTACTTGGTATCCTAACATATTAGCCCACATATCTTTGGTTTATAGCTCCACAGGTTTTTGCTCTGCTGTGTTATTACATGACAATAGTATATACCATTTTCACTTACAATTTGGATGATTATAACATTGTGTAAAGATAATCCTCTGTTTCATATCCTTTGTGCGTCCTCTGTGCGCTTCCTACCCGCCATTTTCCTTGTCTCCTTTTTAGAGTCATGAAACTATAAATGGCATGATATATATTGATTGGCTAGATGCTAGAAAGGCTCGGATGTTCAAACTCTTAGCTCTTGATGAACTTCAATAGAGGAATGTATAGTGCCTGCAATCTTACACTTGATATGCCAAAGCCAGTTTCCAGCAATTCATACGCGTTTTAGGACCATGGCTAACTAGTATATTCCTTCCTTGTAGTTGGCCCATCGATGGACACATTCTTGGTGCTTCATCTGTGTTATTTTAATGTCATGTATGTTGTAATGTGTCAGCCACAGCACATGGTACAGTTCACATAGTAACGTGTCATGAGAGTACCATCTAGGTACGGTGTTGCATATGCCAGCTGACACTAACTTCGGGAGTATATATGTTGTTCCATTTTGATTGGTTGCTACCAGTTTAGTTTGTTTGTTATATTCGGAAATAGCAAGAAATGTGCACAAAGGCTCAATGCTCTCATATCTATCTCTTAACCTTGTTCTGTGGTAAGCAACATCACATCACTTGAGTCCAGGAACTCCTCAATCCGGCCTAAAAGACCATTACCCAACTACTGCACATAAAATCTAGAATTACGAGTCTTTGCAGATTGGCATTCGATTCCTTACCCAGTTTTGTAGTTTGCTACATGTCAGGAATCAGGATGCTACTCAATGAATTCGGAAGTAAATATTTGGCAGATTCACAATCGATAGCTGTCATGTTTAACTAAACTAATAGTAGCATTGTGAATTTTGAAGCAATCTACTTAAGATTCTCCTTGTTGTGACTGTAATACCCAGTCCCTGCCACCTGGATGAGTTCTAAATGCTTCTAGTTACCTGCAAACGTAACAAGATCCATGACTTGGATGAATGATGAATGCCGTGAAACTATGCCGTATTTTGCCATGGAAACATGCCAAAAGTCTGATTGCTGCCTTGCTATGATATTGTGCCTCGGTGGTGCAATCTGTACATTTGCCAGTATAAGCAGTAGTCCTTCCTTTTATGCTCTGTAGAAGTCGTCAAACTATACTGTTTGCTAAATGACTAGTTGTGGACTGTGTGTAGGGTATCAAATTTAATTCTGATAAATGTTACTAACCAGTAGCGTAGTACAGAACGCATGCAGTGTCTGTCCTTGTTATGGTTCATTGAACAATTTTGATATCCGGCAAACTAACAGATGTGGTTGCTCATTTGCAGATATGATTCATGCAGTGTGCCCTCGAGTCGCCATTGGCTGTGAAGGGCTTGCTCGTATCTGATAGTTCCGTAAATACTGTTACGCCAAGGCGCGCTTGTTTGGGATCTCTATGTCGAACCGATTTAAACAATGCAATGTGTAATATTGTGAGTCAGTAATAAGTGTGCTTGTGAAACATCTTTGTGCCGCTTGTCTTGAAAGCCCGTTGTTGATGTACAGAACGGAAAATTCTGAAGTTGGCCGTGCTTTGCGTCTGCTTTTGTCTTAGCTTGAATTTGCGCTCTCTCAGACCGTGGACATAATCCGTTGGAACATTTGTTTCTATCACGGTCATGTGCTCGCTGGGTGTCCCTATGGTAAGCCATGCTTTTCTGAAGAGCTGGTACACTTCCAAATAGTGCTGCTGCTCTCGGCGAATGTCTTTGGAACTAAGAGGAGTCTGCTGTCCATGGACAGACAGCTCAAGCCAAACAAGAACTACATCATGCAGTTATGGTCAGCCAGCTTAAACCAAACATGAACTACAACCACAGCGCTGTTGTTCTAGAAAAAAAAAAAACAGTTAAGGTTCGAAACCCAGTGAATTCAAAAGTGCAACATACAATCCGTGAGGGAAGTATTGAGTTGAACTACGTATGAACTTGAACAGGCTGTTATTATTAACAAGTCCACCAAACAAATGGCTTGCAGCAAGGAAAAAAAGGGAAGGCCAAAAAAAAGTGGTGGTTCGCTGGAGTGGACTGCGAGACCCAAGTGGCCCGGGAGTGCAGCGGCCCGTTATCCTTCCACCGTTGGAAGCGGGCAGTTGTCGCTGCTCTGTGAAGCCAGCCTCACGCTGTGCCTGCCACATCATGGGCCGTGAGACCCAGCTTTCGGACAGGCCCCAACGGTCCACTACGCAACTTGGAACGGGCGGGCCAGCAATAGCACATCCGGACCAGGCCCGCAGAGCCACAACAGCGTCCAAACACCACCCTAAGCCCCCGCTCGGGTTACAAGCACGCGCTACAGTGCTCGGCGAGACTGCAGGTGGAGAGCGCTATTTAAGCTGGTGTTTCTCTCCCTCGGTCGGCGAGGTGGGACTAAAAACGTGAGGTGATTCTGTGAACGCAGCGCAGCGGCGAGCGCAGAGTACGCTGGTATGAAAAGTTTGTCTACATGGGCTTTTGTTGCTTTGTCGATTTGGGCTTCGTAAACAAGGCCATGCGAAGAAGATTTGGATTGCTACTGATGTACTTTCGAACAGAGCGATTTTTTATTTGGACAAATCGAAGTAAAAAAAACATATTGAAATTGCTTGACAAAGAGACGAAGAAGGAAACACAGGTAAAAAAAAGATGGACGAATGTACGACTGCAGTATGTTTTAGCAAACACACCTGGACGTGGTGAGAAGTTGAATCTCTTTGTCACGCATGCTTTGAACTTAAGAATGAGGTAAAACCATAGAAATATCATTGCAGTGAGAAGCAAACGTTTGTTTGGTGGCTGTGGTACAGTGCTAGTGCGTGTTAGGAGAAATTATTCCGAGAGAAGATGTTCTTATACATAGCGCTAGTGGCGACTTTATCAAGAAGCTTCATGGCTCGGATCTTCAGTATTCCCTCCGATTACTTCTATAAGGCATTCTATATTTTTGTAGGTTTACTAATTTTGTTCCGTACCTAGACTTATTTAGTGTGTAGGTTCACTCATTTCCGTCTGTATCTAGTCTATATTGAAATATCTAGAATACCTTATAAAAGTCAACATAGTGAGTAAGTATTGTGCGTGGTGTACTGGGTGTTTCTAGAGAAGAAGGAGAACACGTTTTTCCTTGGTACCACAAAGTAGAGATAAATGTATCTCATAGAACCAACTAAATTTAAAAGATTGGAAGAAAATCCAAAAAAGGTCAGGAACAACATTTAGTAATGGAGGGAGTACATCTAATTTGCTCCAATATGCAGTGATTATTTGCTGCTTTTAATTTAAACATTGTTGCTTAATTTGTGTTCTAGTTTTTTTTTGGGGAATCGACGCCCAAATATGGCCGTCCGGGATCTGGATTTGTAGATTCGATTCCTAACACAACGGTGCCCTCCGATTTTGATTTGAAGCTTCATTATTCGAAAATACTTATATTTTTAAACTCCTAATCAACTTATATGGGATGGCATCAGCAATTTTATTTTGTAGTGTACGATCTTTTTCAAAATTGTTTACTACTTTGAAAGTTTACAAAAAAATGAAATACTACTAAATTTGTTTCAGCCAAGTGGTAGACTAACACTCGCAAACAGACGAGATATAGTCAAGTCCAACGTATACAATACTCCATCCACTTCTTATTATAAGGTGTATTTGTTTCTTGAAAAGTCAACCGAGATGTATTTTGACTTTGTGACCAACTTTATAGTAAATATTATTAAAATTTACAAAACAAATCAGTATCATTAGATTCATCATGAAATGAATATTCATAGGTTTTTTTGTTAATATTTCAAATGTTGATTGTTTTAATCTAAAATTTAATTAAAGATAGTAAAGTTTGATTTTATAGAAAACTAATATACCTTATAATAAGAAACAGAGGGAGTACCGTGTTTTCGTGGATGTACAGACCAAACTTACGGGAGGATGCTGAAGTACATATACTGACGGTGACGGGCATGCATTGCTCACACCTCACAGGGATTATATATCAAAAGCTGAGATCATATCACACTAATTATTGACACCCTTACAAACTTTTTTTTTTGAAAGGAAGTTCGTGTACAAGATCAAACACAGCAAGCACACACACGCACGAACACAAGCAGAGACCACTCCACACACGGCGAACACGGCACCACCAAGCAGCAGGCCGCCGTCGACCACCAGCAGCACGCCGCCGGGGAAGAAGGAGACGAGCTCACCTCGCACCGAAGCAGCCAGCTCGACCAACCATGTTGAGATGCCGCAGAAGCCATCCGACGCAGGCGCCGGAATCTTGACGGTAAACGAGTATCGGCTTCGAGCCGCCACCAAGCCGCCATCACTGCCTCACGCCGGAGACGAAGACGAAGGCACCACCCATCTTCCGCACCGCCCACCGAGTCCACCGTCGAAGGAGAGCACCCCACCTGCAAACTTCCAGCGGATTTGAGCAAAAGCACCACCCCGCACATCGGCGGGGGACGAAGGACCCCAAGAACAAGAACCGCCACTGCCACCACGGTCGCCGGCTCGAGGGGGAGCACGCCGCGGCTCCGGAGAGCAGCGGACATGCCAGAGGCGGCAGATCTGCCCAGGGCCTCCACCGGAGCACCGAGGACAGAGGAGAGGACCGCCGCCTCCAAAAGCTTCTCCGGCCACGCCTCCAACTCCATTGCGCCGCCGGCAAGCAACCCACACACCCCTAGGCTATGTACACGGTGGGATCCGTCGATTCCCCGTCCTCCCGCCGCCGGAGCGGCCGCGGAGGGCGAGGAATCGAGCGGATCGCCGCCGGCGAGCTGGGCCGCACGGGATCGCCCAAAAATCGCCTCCTTGTTCACTGTAGGTGGGGAACGAGGGGAAGGGTCCAGGTGTTTGCTCCACCGATGACACCCTTACAAACTTACACTCACAGAGAAGTACTACTCTGCCGTGGAGACGGACAAGTAGCAACGACACATTTTTTTGAACAGTAGCAACGACATTAACGGCGTCATGCACGCAGGGGCGGTGCCAGTAGGAGATCGAGCGGAAAAACTTCGCTGCTGCCTGACACAACCACACAATCGGTCTGACCAGCTGAGCGACATACGCACGTAGGCAGCAGAAGCAAAGCTAGCCACACGATCGATCAAAATAGGCTAATCCACATGCATATGAGACAAATCGCATGCATGATCAATACGAGCTGTGGACTGCTCCACATGCATACATGCATGCCAACTTCGAACAGATCCTATCTCCCTCCTTTATATCGTGAGTGATCGTAGTCGCAGAAAATTTCATCGAAATTTCAAAGTCGTTGTGTAGCTAAATTTTCGTAATCAATATCAGCACAGCACATTCCAAGGAGGGTAACTAAAATTTTCTAAATCAATGTGTAGCGCCCTAACCTAAGGCGCTATGGTCTCCAAACTGAACATGCAGCTGTCACGCTGGCAGAAAATGTAGCGCTAGAATGCTATGATGCAGCATAGCGCCTCTATGCTGGGCGCTACCCGAAATGATTAGTTTCGTGGAATAGTTAGTCTATGAATTACTTTTCCCACATGGTTATTTTTGTCCATTTTGCCACGTTTCCATTCCTACAGCTATCGTAAAGGTCATCTTTCTCGACAATTTTGTCTTGCAAATATGGATTTGACTTACTTTTCTGGCTATTTTTTTTTTTGAATTTATTTGTTCGACCCGGCTCGGTTCAATTCCTGGCTCCGCTACTGCATGCACGCACACGCATACATACCCAGCCAATTAAAGACTTTGAATTTGAAAAGCAAATGCATCAACAATGTCGTCTTTGGTCATGCCACCGTTCACCAGCCTGCACTCACGACAGGCACCACGCATGCATGTTTCTTCAGCTGAGGTCGTACCAGGTGACATTGACCTGGCCGAGGCTGGGGTCAAGCCCGAAGTTGTGCCACACGGCGGGCGACGCGCCCAACTCGCCGTCGCAGCCGTCGCACTCGTCGACGACGATGACGGTGATGCCGCCGAGGATGCTCGAGTCGTGCTTGATGCGGATCATCTTGCCGCAGCGTTGCCCGCCGGCGTACCACTCCGAGGAGAGCGACACGATGAACTCGGAGTCGCTGTGGTACTGGCCGTCGCACGACGCCGGCCCGCCGCCCGACCCTCCCTGCTGGAAGCTGTTCACCGTCATCACCGCCGGGACGTGGACGTTGCCCCCGGACGCGACACCTCCTGCAGGAGGAGACAGAGAAGAACTCCGGCAAAAAGAATTGCCGCGACCTTGGTGGCGTTGGCCATGGTAATTAATGATCGACCAATGAAGCTAGCTCCTGCAGTTTGCGTAGATTGGACTTGGCTAAGGCTGCTTTTTTTTGACACATCCAACATCCTCATATATTCACCAAGAACATCCACATACAAAGTACATAGATCAAACACAAGAACGAACACCTACACGAGGAGGAGGAGCCAGAACCAGTTCCGAGATCGACGCTTCCGCCGGCGACGAAGAAGAAGAGCAGCATCCGCCTGCTTACCGCTGCCTGGGATGAATTTTTCCCTTGAAAGACGCCGCCTGTTGGAAGAGTTTATGTAGGCTCGTGCTGCATCCTGCGGACAGATCGAGGGACGTACTTTCACATGTGCGCGACTCATCTAAGCTGGCTGGCCTTGAGACAAAGCAAGGCTTCTCTCCTGATGTGACCAACCAATGACCAGTGGTTTTCCTGCTTTAGCAGATCATTGCATTGCTGAGGCCACGTACGCATGCTTTTGGGTTTTATTGTTGACCAAAGCAATGCATAAACAGCGACCGGCTCAGTGAACCTGCCGACCCATTACAATGCTGAATTTCGTCGTCTTCCCCAAACACGTATGCCCATGTCCTGGCCGATATCCTAGAGGTGTGTAGTTTGTCACTACACATGAAATGTTTTTCTCTTTAGTTAATTTGTTCTTCCTAAATCTGATGTGCCATCCTATTGACGTGAGAAAGTTTTTCAATCGAGCATGCTTACTGATATCTGTGAAGTGGTATGGACCACTTTAATTTGTAGTGTACGGATACGTACAGCTCAAAGAGGACAGCCCAAAGAGGACGGAAAACGGACTCTATTTTAATTACTGTATTGTGATTGTGATTACCGTTGTTTCGGCAAAAACTAAAACAGGTAGATGTAGCTTGGATGTTTGCCGATGATTATAGGCTTAGATTTTCTTTGGTTAAAAAACTTGATAAAATCTTGAGTGAGGAGGAGACTATATATGTGTGGAGGCAAAGATCCAAAGAAAAGGACTTGCTTGAGGGGGATAGAAATACTAAGTATTTATGTTAAAATCTAGTGGGCGTAAACGGAAGAATAAGTTTTTTAGATTGATTCCAGAGGAAGGAATGATATTTGGTGATGATGATATTTTAAAGTATGCTTCTAATTTCTATAAGAATCTGTATGGGGCTGTTAGTCTTATACCACTATACCAGTTTCTCTTTCTGAAAATTTGGTAGATTGCATGTCTGAGAATGATAAAGGTCAATTGGTGGCTCCTTTTACACTAGAGGAAATAAAATTAGCAGTTTTTGATATGGAACATAACAAGGCGCCTTGTCCGGATGGGTTCCCAGCGGAAATTTTCCAATTTTTTTGGTCTGGTCTTCACTTTGTGCAGCTTTTCAATGAATTCTATGCGAGTAAGCTAGATATTCGAAAGTTTAATTATGGTATTAATCCCCGTAAAAAATGGTATTAATAACTTTGCTGCCAAAAGGCCTAGGGGCAAATAAAATACAAATCTATAGACCCATTTGACTTTTGAATGTGATTTTTGAAGTTTTCACAAAAGTAATTAATAATAGAGCAGTTTTGGTGGCTGATAAAGTTATTTCAGTTGTGCAGTCAGCTTTTTCAGCTGTACGGACCAAACTTTCGGGAGGAAGCTGAAATAGAATTATTAGCATAGAACCACCACATTTCACGTGAAATTTCGAAAAAACCACCACTTTTGTGTTTTGATCGCAGATACCCACCGCTATTCGCGAAATTTGTTGCAAATCGCACTAAATACAAATTGAACACAAATTGACACGATTTCTGACAGGTGGGACCCACCAGTCAGGGCTTACGTGGCAGAACATGTTGACTTTTTGCTAAGGTGGCACCATGGGCCCACATGTCAGACAATAAAAAAATATTTCCAAAAAATAAAAAAATCGAGTCTGATCCCCGCACGCCGCCACGGCCGGCTAATCCCGCCGTCGCGCGCCGCCATGGCCGAGGGCTCGCGCCTCCTCCGCCCTGGACGAGGGCCCACGAGGCCGCCGCCCTGGAGCGACGACCCGCGCCGCGGCAACTGCCTCCCGTGTACCAACTCCAGCAGCACATACAGCTTCCGGCCGGCCACCGTGCATGTCGCCGGCGATTGAGGCCGCCCCAAGAAGATTGAGCAGGCGCACGAGCTTTGCGCCGCCCTCTTCTTGCTCTACGCCAAAGGAATCGAGCTGGGGCTTCCGCCACGGGAAGGAGGGGAGGCACCGACGCGACCCTGCGACCTTGCACCTGCGCCGCCGGCCGTTCGCTGCGACCCCGCACACGCCGCTGTGCAGCCGCTTGTGAATGGCGAGGAGGTTGCTCACCAGCTGCGTCAGCTGCGCCACGGATGCCTCGACGTGGCGCAGCAGGCGGCCGTCGGTGCCGCGGAAGCCCTCCGTGCAGGTGTCCTGGTTGCACAGCGCAGCGCTGAGCCAGGCGTGCAGGTCGTCCTCCGCGCGCGCGCCTCTGTCACCGCTCGTCGACGGAGTACCTAGCAGCTCGATGCAGTCGCGCACGGCCATCTCCTCGCGCTCGTGGTTGGACAGCGACGTCCCCCACGGCGCCCACGGCCTCGCCGAGCGTGTCACGGAGCGCGGCGCGGAGGACGGGCACCAGGCCGCTGCCGGCCCCGCCGCGCGCGGCGCGAGACGCAGTGACCACGCCGGGCACCGGGTGCCGCAGCACGCTTGGCGCAGCAGCGCGTCTTCGAAGGCCTCGGCCTCCCCCTGTCCCTTGAACGTGTAGCCGGAGAACACCGCTACGCCATTGCCACCGCGGGCAAGAAGCAGGAGCACCAACAGCAGTGCCAGGCGGGGTGCCCATGATCTTTTTTATTTTTTGGAGATACTTTTTATTTTTTATTGTCTGACATGTGGGCCCATGGTGCCACCTCAGCAAAAAGTCAACATGTTCTGCCACGTAAGCCCTGACTGGTGGGTCCCACCTGTCAAAAATCGTGTCAATTTGTGTTCAATTTGTATTTAGCGCGAATTGCAACAAATTTCGCGAATAGCGGTGGATATCTGCGATCAAAACACAAAGTGGTGGTTTTTTCGAAATTTCTCTCGAAATGTGGTGGTTCTATGCTATTAACTCGCTGAAATAGGAGTACATGCATTGCTCACTGCCGGCCGGAACTATATAATCAAGCTGAGACCATATATATCACACAGATTATTACATGTAATAAACTTACACTGATCGACACTCCAAGATCGATAAGTAGAATATATCAGTTGTCTACGCATACAAGCAGTAACAAAAGACTTGGTAGTTGAAAGCAAAAGAAGTTGAACAATATATGTCGTCTTAATCTGATCCTGTCACCACCACTGACGATAAACACCATACATGCATGTTTCTTCAGTTGACGTCCGACCATGTGATTTTCACCTCGCCGAGGCTGGGGTCAAGCCTGAAGTTATGCCAAATAACGGGCGACGCGCCCACCTCGCCGTCGCAGCCGTCGCACTCGTCCACGACCACGGCGGTGATGCCGAGGTTGCTCGAGTCCATGAGGCGGATCGCCTTGCCGCACCGTTGCCCGCCATGGTACCACTCCGAGGAGAGCGACACCACGAACTCCGTGTCGCTGTGGTACTGGCCGTCGCACGCCGCCGGCCCGCCGCCCGACCCTCCCTCCTGGAAGCTGTTCACCGTCATCACCGCCGGGACGTTGACGTTGCCCGCGGATGACACCTGCAGGAGAGAAACCAGAATGCCGAAAATTGCCGCGACCTTGGTAGCGTTGGCCATGGTAACAACCAGTCGACAGCTCCTGCAATTGCGTTTGTAATAAGATAGATTGAAAATTGTGTTGGTCCGAGGAGTTTATGTAGGTTCGTGCTGATGCAGCCTGCGGACAAAGCAAGGGACGTAGTAACACATGCCCTCGTGTGACTCATCTAAGCTGGCCTTGAGACAAAGCAAGGCTTCTCTCCCGATGTGATCAACCAATGGCTGTTTCTCCTGCTTTAGCAGATCACTGCATTGCTGAGACCATGCGCATGCTTTTGGATTTCATTGCTGAGCAAAGCAATGCATATACAGCGACCGGCTCAATTAACCCGTCGACTATTACAATGCTGAATTTTAGCCGTCTTCCCCAACGGTGCGTTTCTGGGGTGTGTCCGTACATTAGCCGTAAACTTCTTCAACTGGGCTACTAATTTGTCACAACACATATGCAAAAACATCATCTTTAGTTTGTTTTTCTTGCCTCTGTTGTGCCGTCCTAAAGTTTGTCGAGAATGTTTACTGACGTCTGTGATATGGAGTGGATGTGTGCAATAGAAACATATAAATAATCAACTTTGTGTAATGTAATAGTAGGCGCATGTGTTGGACGTGTATGTACAGGAGGCGTACAGAACAAGGAGGACGAAAACGGGTTCTGTTGTGAGTATTCCTAAGTTATCGTGATTGTAATTACCGTTCTTCCGGCAAACTCCCTGTCCTACTAGCGAAATACCAAAATCTCAAAAAAAAAAAAAAAAAAAACTAGCGAAATACCTGTGTCTTGCTACGGGACAACACTCAGAAAATTTGTTTTCGAGAACAAAGCCAATCATTGTTGTCTCAATAGGACGATACAGTACCGGAAAATGCATTTCCCACTCGGCAAATAGCGAACAGCCCAACACTCGGTAAAGTTAGCAGAATACACTGGGCAAACATTTCCACTGGGCAAAATAAATATACTCAGCAAATTATAAAAAAACACTCGGCAAACAGTGGGAACTCGGCAAACTTGCAGGACACGTGACAACCGAGCTCCTGACTAACGGCTTCGTGACGGGGATGCGAGTTTGCCGAGTGTCCCCTAACGGACACTCTGCAAACTCTTAGAAAATTTTCCAGCACAAACGTCCAGCTTCCTGCCTACCTGTTTGCCGAAGGTCAATGGCCGATACTCGGCAAACAATATATCTCACTCAGTTAGCAAGGTAAGACTAAAATGGTGAGGTGTTGTGCACGCGGTACGCTGATCCAGTGGTGGGGAAAGTGGTTGTCTAGTGGGCCTTGTGTGGCCTTGTCGTTGGGGCCGGCCGTGTGATTGTGTAAAGGTGCCTGGAGCCCTGGACTGCTATTTAAGATGACAAATATAATACTCCCTCCGTTTCTTATATACGGTGCATAGTTTTTCCTGAAAACTTGAACTTGATTATCTTTGACCAAAATTTTAGAAAATACTCTCTCCGTATCAAAATATAAGACTTTGTACCTACTTTCTACACACATGTATCTAGACATGTTTTAGTGTACCTACATGTCTAGATACATATGTTTGGAAAGTAGGTACAAAGTCTGTATTTTGATACGAAGGGAGTATTATCAGCAATTACAATATCAGATCGGTATCATTAGATTCATCATGAAATATATTTTTCATACTTTATTTTCTTAGTGTCTCAAATATTGATAGTTTTTTCTAAAATCATGATTAAAGACATCCAAGTTTGACTTTTCAGAAAAAAACTATACACCTTATAACAAAAAACAGAGGGAGTAGTACAATATGCTTAAACTGGTACATGGAAATTAAAAAATTTATGGAGTTCTAAACACTTGTGAATGACAAAACATACAATCTCTTTGTCCTGCATATGCTTGATTATAAGATTACCTAGTAATTATTTGTGAAGCAAGAAAAAGCCTAGTTCCATCCGGTTTCATCAGGAAGGTAAGTACTAGTTAAGTTTGTCCGAATTTATCGTTGGTTGTATGTTGTTGCCAAGACTATGTCGATTGAAGTACTAGTTAAGCAAGAAAAAGCCTAGATGAAATTTCTTGAAGTGTCGTTCTTTGTGTCAACGCAATTATTTTCTCAAACTAGTTCAACCCCTTTCCGATTGAAGTTAAGTTGCCCCTTAAGGGCTTGTTTGGCTGTCCGGATTAAATATTCCCGGGAAAATAATCCCGGCTGGGAATCTGAAGAACCAGGTCTATTCCCGACCTCCGGATTAGGGGAAAATTCTCCTCGGAAAAAGGCCGGGATCCCCCCGGGATTGCAGTTACCAAACAAGTCATAAGGTCCCGCTTGGATTGGGTGTATATTAGCCAAAACCGGTGGAATTTTCCACGTACGGACCTGGCAAGGGCACGCTAAAAATCCAGCGTCAGCGCCGTGACAGATTAGGGTCCGTATTTTTGAAGGAGAATCCAATCGGGCCTAATTCATAATGTTTGAGTCTTTTTTTTTGAGAAAGAGTTGCGTGCTAACAAACTGAAAGAAGAACAGAAGAACACAAATGTTTGAGTCGACCGTGTTCACCCGTGCGCTAGCTCTACGAAGAAAAGATCACGAGACATGGGTTAATGGGGCACACAAATGTTTGACTGGTTTTTGAGCATCTGTTTGGTGCCCAATGCATGCCGATGGAGCAAGTGGCTTCCACAAGGTGACACTACAGCACGCCTACCCATCGAGGCGGTGAAACAAAAGTTGGCCTTCGTCGATTGTACCGCAGAATTACTAGGAGATAGATCGACCGGCTGGGGCAAATGTCTGGCAGGTACGTGAGTGACAACTGACAAGGGCAAGCCTCACATCGTGCTCGAGGAGTCTGAGGTCGAGCTTAATTCATGCATGCAGAGATATTAGATATATACTGGTACTACTGAATACTGATCGGGGTATCTCGTGGAGTAGACATCCCAAGAACGCACATGGCGAATACGCAGGGAGAAAGTATGTAGTGAATTGGTGCACCGATTTTGATTCATAAATTAAAATATTTTTAAAAATCTAAAAAAATGTTTAGATATAGATACTACTCATATCTACCACGCCTTAACATTTTAAATCCAGGTTCACAAGACGAATCAAGAAACAAAATCGATTAATCAGATAGTAATAAATAGCGCCGCGAAATGCATACTGGACTTTGATCCATAGCCACCATTGATAACAGATTTGTCATTCTTTGTATTTCAACCTTAGACTTAGTTTTTGTCATTTTGTCTATTAAAATTGTGTCAATGTCCAAATTTTTTAGACATTTTCAGAACTTGTAAAATTGACAACCGGAGTCGATCGGGTGCACCGGGTCACCACTTGCTTGGTGCACGGGATACGCAGGTGGTCCATCAGTTTGCATTATTTGTACTCCTTATACACGCACGTACACTGATACGGACCACACAGTGAACGTGGTGTCACCTAGCTAGCTTATCCTAAACAGAACCAGCATCCGTACACTGATTGATGCAGAGACTGCACACAGTCTAGTCGTCGCCCATAGATTTGCTGCTAGATCGAGAGAACGATTTGGGACAAGACGACGAGGAGTGGAGGGACGATCATCGATCTTTGTGAAGAGGATAGGATGCGGCTTTTGTGGCCTTGTCGTTTGGGGCCTCATAAACTAGGCCGTGTGATTGTGTGAAACTGATTGGACTGCTACACATGCATCTTCAGTGAAAATGCTTGGCACAAATGGAAAAGTATGGTCGTTCAGACAAATGATGAACAAATATAAATCTGCAATATGCATAAGCCGGGTGCTACAACATGAAAACTAATGTTTTTTTATGGAGTTCTATACACTTGTGAATGAGAAAACATTAGAATCTCTTTGTCATACTTATGCTTGAATCCTTAAGATTACTAGTACAAAAGCCTCATCGATGTTTTTCAAACATATGTATCCAATTGTTTAAATTTTTCTCGAAAAAGGCAAACTATCCCGGTGTCTACACTCGGATGCGCGCACACATAATTTTATTGGAAATGTCATTTGGAATAAAAAGATGCAGGTCATCATTTGTAGTCTGGCCTCGCATCAGTAATATTTCCCATCATCTACCGAACGGGCAGGAAATTCGACACAGAGCACGCGACTTCAACCAAAAAAATTCAAGAAGAGATCGTCAAATGTCGCCAAGACTAACTAGACATGTCGAACATGAGATTAACATACTCGACCCGGAGCTTCGAGGAAACCAATTAATGTGATGACAACATAGGTTTTCACCATGGAGAAGGCACACTTGTAATCAATTCTAGTTCAAATTGGCTTATTTGAAATGACTTAGCCATTTTTGCATTTCACAATCTCGGATAAGTGAAAGTGAATAGCGTTTTCTGAAATTCTCGGATCCTCCGAGATTTTCATAACGCCTATTAGTGTGGCGTTTTTCGAGAGGGGCCAGATCTGGCTGATTTTTTTTGAGGGGCCATTAGTGGCCGAAAGTTTGCTTAAAAGCTATTTAGGACAAAAGATAAGCCATGCTTACTGCTCTTTTGTACCCGTGCATGTATTGTACTCTGCCCATATCTGATTTTGACAGTATCGGTTCATGTAATAATTTCCGTGGTTGATCCGTTCATCTCCGCTTTGGTAAAAAAAAATAAAAATGTAGCGACAATTAGTTCCAACTGTTTTCATCCCGAGCTCTAGGGATGGCACCCGCAGGGTATGGGTAAGGGTGGAGCCACCCCATACCCTTACCCGCCCCCCTAAATCTTGCTCGTCACCCGTACCCACACCCTTGTGCGGGTACAACTTTTTTCCATACCCTTCACCCCGTGGGTAAAAATAGCCGCGTTTGCAACAATAGATTCAGTAGAAAATAATCATAAACAACATCATATAATCATATAACTTTAATCAGCAACACATTTAAAACTTTAATCAGCAACACATTTAAAATCGCAACACATACTTATAAATAGTAGCATAACATAAGCACATGTACTTGTAAACTGCAACACTTACCTATAAACAACGCATGTTAACATCAGCACTTTCGCATAAACATCAACGCATTTTAATGGTAGACAGCAACACATAGTCATAAAAATTAGTAGGTACATTAGGTTATTATTAGGAGACTCACTTGTCACGAATTTAGAAGGGTACATGGGTACGCGGGTATGGGTTATACGAACCCATACCTGTGTAAAGGTACCTAGGTTTTGGGTGAAAGGCGTGATCCCTTAGGGGCGCCTGTTGCGTGTTTATATAGCCGATTAACCAATAACCATCGGGAGGCAGATTACAATATGTTGTTACAACCCTAGATACTAACCTGATCCTTATACGTTCGGATAGGTTGTTTACATCTTGGTGAACACGCTATCTATCATTATCTCTAACACTCCCCCTCAATCCTAACTTTCCTAAGTTAAGATTGCTTCTGAATGCACGCAATTGCTGGCTATTGAGAGCCTTTGTAAATCCATCAGCTACTTGGTCTCCTGTTGGTATAAACCGAATATCGAGCAACTTATTTGCTACTCTTTCTCTGACAAAGTGATAGTCAATTTCAATGTGTTTCATCCTTGCGTGAAATACTGGATTTGCAGAAAGATATGTGGCACCAATATTATCACACCACAAAACAGCAGTCTTTGGGTGTGCAACATTCAGTTCTCCCAAGAGAGTTTGAATCCATATTACCTCGGCTGTGGCATTTGCCATTGCCTTGTACTCAGCCTCGGTGCTTGATCTTGACACTGTAGGCTGTTTCCTTGCACTCCATGATATAAGATTGGAGCCTATAAATACTGCATATCCTCCTGTTGACTTCCGATCATCTGGACAGCCTGCCCAATCTGCGTCAGAGAAGGCACTAACAAGCATAGATGAACATTTATTTATCCTCAATCCAGTACCAAGAGTATCTCTTAAATATCTCAAAATTCTTTTACTGCCGTCCCATGCAAGGAGGTCGGTGAGTGTAAATATTGGCATACTTTATTAACTGCAAATGAGATGTCTGGCCTAGTCAAGGTCAAATATTGGAGTGCTCCAACCACACTCCTGTAATTTGTAGCATCTTCCGAATTCAAGGATTCTCCTACAAATTTTGACAATTTTTCTGAAGTAGATAAAGGAGTATCTGATGGTTTGCTGTTTATCATACCAGTGCGCTTGAGAATGTCAGAAGTATACTTTTCTTGTGTCAGGAGTATTCCATCATTGGTCCTTTGTACTTCTATGCCAAGAAAGTAGTGAAGTTCACCTAAATCCTTCAGCGCAAAATCCATTTTTAGATCATGCAGAAGAGCTGTAGTGGCATCCTGTGATGAACTTGCCACAATTATGTCATCAACATAAATGAGTACAAATATAGTGACACTTCCTTTGTTATAGAAAAATAAAGAAATTTCAGCCTTAGATGGAACAAAACCAAGTTTCTGTAGCTTCATACTCAGCTGTGAGTACCACGCTCTCGGCGCTTGCTTTAGTCCATATAGAGCTTTGTCCAACTTACACACATGATGTGGTCTTGCTTTCACTTCAAAACCTGGTGGTTGTCTCATGTAGACATCTTCCTCCAGAATACCATGAAGAAACGCATTCTGAACATCAAGTTGTCGAAGACTCCACCCTCTGGATACAGCAATAGATAAAACAAGTCTAATAGTAGCAGATTTCACTACTGGACTAAATGTATCTTCATAGTCAATACCGTATCTTTGTTTGAAACCTTTAGCAACAAGCCTAGCTTTATACCTATCTATTGAACCATCAGATTTTCTCTTTATTTTGTAAACCCATTTGCAATCTATAACATTTTTCCCTTCACTAGGTGGAACTAAGTGCCATGTTTCATTTTTCATTAGTGCCTCATACTCACTATCCATAGCTTGTTTCCAATTTTTATTTTCTAAAGCTTGGGTCAGATTCTCAGGTTCTCCGGAAGTAGAGAGTAAACCATACCTGACCACGGAATGACCACTCATGGATCTGTAATTTTTCCGCTCGGTTTTACCTGTTTGTAAACGAGTTGTCGGACGCACACGAGGAGCTGCAGCTCTCAGCTCCGCAGACGATCCGGGCATCGATCCCGTAGCTGATCTTGTCGGAGCAGGCGCAGCACGCGTGGAGAGATGCTGCGGCAGATCTCCCCTGTTTTCCGTGCGGGATTCATTGTGCCCACTCCAGTTTCTGCCGATGTCGTGGTTCTGCGCAGAAGATCCTGGCGAATCTGCTGTCGTTGTCACCTGATCCACAGGGCGACGCGGTCGAGGTGGCGTGGCAGCCGGCGATTGGTGCGCTGTATGCGCAGGAGCGGATGTCGCTGATTCGCCTGACGAGGGCCCTGGCGCCGTATCTCCATCGGATCCCGTGCTGCTGGAATCTGGCAGTACGAGGTGGTCTCCTAGAGGGAAACCAGCTGAATTCTCCTCTGAATTTTGCTCCAAATCTCCTTCTGTTCCCGAGTTTTCTTCTTCATCTGAACTGTAATTTCTTTCAGCACTAACACCATGATTAGTACGGTTAGTAGCAGGAATAATGGAGCATTAGTCACACTTGGTTCAACTATTTGTTCACCCCCTTGATCTAAGTGTGAGTAGTTTGGGAGTAGAAGAATTTGGGATCGTAGCAATGCACCGGCATTGGGATTAAGCTTGGCAAATGGGAACACTGTTTCATCAAATATTACATCACGAGAAATGTATATGCATCCAGAAGATATATCAAGGCATCGAAAACCTTTGTGCATAATACTATATCCAAGAAATGCACATTGTTTGGAATGAAATTCTAGCTTACGAGTATTGTATGGACGTAGATTCGGCCAGCATGCACATCCAAAAGTCCTGAAGACATATAATCGGGTTGTTCATGAAAGAGAACTTCCAAAGGAGTAGAAAAATCAAGGACTTTGGTGGGCAAGCGATTGATGATATATGTAGCTGTAATAAACGCTTCATCCCAATATTTGAGGGGCATTGAGGCATGTGCAAGGAGTGAGAGTCCTGTTTCGACTATGTGTCGGTGTTTTCTTTCGGCAGAGCCGTTTTGTTGATGGGCATGTGGACAAGATACGTGATGTGTAATGCCAATGCGTTTGAAGAAGGAATTGAGCTTCTCGTACTCTCCTCCCCAATCTGTTTGCATTGTTATGATTTTATGGCCTAGGCGTCGTTCTACCAAGGCTTGGAATTCATGAAAAATATCAAACACCTCAGATCTATTCTTAAGTAGATAGATCCATGTAAATTTGCTGAAATCATCGATAAAACTGACATAATAGTTCTTTCTCCCTACAGAATCAGGAGCAGGTCCCCATACATCAGAGAAAACAAGTTCTAAAGGGAAGTAGATTTGCTACTAGAAATTGGATAGGGAAGCTGATGGTGTTTCCCTTTCTGACATGCATCACATACAGCCTCTTTATTGAAATCACTCAAGCAAGGGAGTTTATTTTGCCTAACAACACGTTGAACTATGGGAAGAGCCGGGTGACCTAAACGAGTGTGCCACCGTGATGCAGAAGCTTTATTGCGACAGACGCTTGCTTGAAGGAGCTAGGAAGTGGATAGAGGCCGTCCCTACATGGTCCTCTAAGCAGAACCCTCTTCGTGTCCCGATCCTTGATACAAAAGAAAGATGAGTGAAATTCAAGGTAAACATCATTATCATGTGCAAGCTTGTGAATAGATGCAAGATTTTTTGTGGCTTGAGGAATAAAGAGGACGTTGTTTAGATGGAGATTTTTCGAGGGTGTGTGAACAATAGATTTTCCAACATGACTAATGTCATACCTGCACCGTTGGCGGTGTGCACTTGTTCATGCCCGTGGTATTTCTCACGGGTGGTCAGGCGGTCCAGCTCGCCTGTGATGTGATCGGTGGCTCCCGAGTCGGCGATCCACTCTCCTCCATGGCCGTTGTTGTTGTAGACAGTTGCAGCAGATCTTTCCTTGGGGACGAAGTCGGTGTCGTAGCGATACCAGCAATCCTTGACCACATGGCCTTGGATGTTGCAGAGCTGGCAACGGGGGCGATCTCCTCCTCCGTTCCCGTAGTTGTTCCCACGGCCACGGCCAGTGTTGTTGTAGTTGCCGCGGCCGTTTTGCCCATTGCCGGTGTAGTTGGAGTTACCGCGTCCGCGACCGGCGTTGCCGTTGCTGTTGTAGCCGGCGTTGCCGTTGTAGTTGTAGCCGTAGCCATTGTTGTTGTAGTTGCCACGGCCACCGCCACGAGAGAAGCCTCCACGGCCACCACGAGTTGCGGCGTTTGCCGAGGAGTGCGAAGATCCACTGCCATTGAGGAGGTGCTGGCGGTTTTCATAAGTAAGAAGCTGGGCATAAAAATCACTCACGGTAATAGGAGTTTCTCGCGCGAGGACAGCGGCGACCACCGCATTGTAGTTGTCGTCGAGGCCGGCGATGAGGTAGGACACCATGTCCTCGTCGTCCAGCGTCTTGCCGGCAGAAGTCATCTCATCTCCGAAGCCCTTCATCTTGGCCACATACTCGGCCATGCTCATGCCCGCGAGTTTCTTGGTCGTGGCGAGGGCGATGCGGATGTTGACCGTGCGTGCCCGGGTGCGCGCTCCGTACATGGTGCCGATGGCATCCCAGAGTGCTTGCGCCGTGTCGGTGTTGAGGACATGCGCCATCACCTCTCGTGACAGCGAGTTGAAGATGAACCCATAGACCTGCTGGTCTTGGGCCGCCCAGATGGCGTAGTCGGGGTTGGGGATCTTCTTTGCTGCGTCCCCGGTGCCGACGGTAAGCTCCATGGCGGGAGCTTTGGAGGTGCCGTTGATGAAGCCCTCCATGAGTGCGCCGCGAATCGCTGGCAGCACTTGGGCCTTCCACATGAGGAGGTTGCCCTTTCCAAGCTTTTCTGGTACGCCGTTTTGGTTGAACGGCGAGGTCATGGTTGTGGTGGTGGACGAGCTGGTTGCCATTGGGTGGATGGAAAGCTAGATGCAATCTATGGAGGTTGGCTCTGATACCATGTAAAGGTACCTAGGTTTTGGGTGAAAGGCGTGATCCCTTAGGGGCGCCTGTTGCGTGTTTATATAGCCGATTAACCAATAACCATCGGGAGGCAGATTACAATATGTTGTTACAACCCTAGATACTAACCTGATCCTTATACGTTCGGATAGGTTGTTTACATCTTGGTGAACACGCTATCTATCATTATCTCTAACAACCTGTACACTCTCTACCCGATGGGTACGAGATTTTCCCATCTACATACTCATGAATATTTTTTCTTTCCAAACCCTTACACTAATAGAATTTTTACCTAATTTGCCCGTTAAATCATAGCGCGCTCCCGTGCCTACTCCCGTGCGCTGGAGCACACAAGAAAAGACCACAAGACATAAAAATAAGAAGATATGACGTTGGTTACCGTGCTTTGGAGCATCTGTCTGGCGCCCAATGCCTATGGGAGCAAGTGGCTTCAACAAGGTGACATAACAGCACGCCTACCGAGGAGGTGAAACAAAAGTTGGCCTTCGTCGATTGTACCGCAGAATTACTAGGAGATTGGCCGGGACAGCTGACAAAAACGCGCGTCATATCGTGCTCGAGGTTGAGCTTTAGAGATACGAAATTGCTTTGCATCCGACGTTTTCTGTCCGATTATAAATCAATCCAGCATTGCTTGTTGAAAAGCTCTTGCAAAGCAACGGACTGATCAGTCCGTCGTACATGCGTCGTACGGGAAAACGTCGTACGCCAAGCAGTGCTCTTAGAGATATACTGCAGATCGGGCCGGGGTATCTCCTGGAGTAGACATGCCAATTAGCAGCAATAAGCGCATGGAGTGCTCATGCAGTGGCCAAACCATACGAGTATACTGTTCAGTCGGGCAATAATGCAACTTGAAGAGGGACACAAGTCACAAAATGAAAACGAAGTATGTCCATTTTGATTCGTTTGTGTGGCGCCATGGACATGCGTCCGACCCATATTCGTCCGGGCCGAGCCATGCATGCCACCAACGGCGTATCCCCATTTGGTTAAGCACCTATCGGTTTTTTCTTTAAATGATTTCAAATTAAATAAGTAAGCGTCAAATAAAATTACACTGGATAAATTCTCTAACTATGGTTTGTCCTACTAATCATCGTGAGAGTCGAGCTTCGCGACAGCGAAGATGCCGGTGGTGGAGTTGTCGGCTGCCAGCCTGCCACGTAGGCCTACCGCGGGTGGTGCACCAGCAGCACAAGAAGCACATGGAGACCAAGGTTCCCATGTTGTGTACGGTACCGTGGTGGAGTTGCCGGCTCATCCTCCTTTGACGCGGCGCCCTCCTCTTCTGGCAACACACCTCTGCCTCCTCTGGCTCCGAAATGACATCGCAACGATCTACACGCTTGACGAAAGGGAGAGGGAGGCGAGTGGCCTGGCGGCGCCTCTCCCCATGCGTCGGCCCATCTTCCGAAGCCGACATTTGTTCTGATGTGACTCACCTCCTCCGGCTAGCCGTCTATTTTATTACCTCCCGGTGAACTACAATGGCACCACTAGTCCCATCTTTCTCGCGCCACCACTGCATCTTTCGCCTTTCTCTTCCACCCCACCCCACCGCCGCGACGGGACACTAAAACGGACACCGGTCCGTTTTTATCGCCGTGTTAGGTCTTTCCCATGTCCACGTGGATAGAAACGGACGAGAGAGGACCAAATAATGGATCGCCCGTTGGAGTTGCCCTAACAATACGCGGAGATCCATCACTTTGCGTGATCTGTGCTCCGTATACACGCACGTACGTTACGTACGTACACTGATACGGACCACACAGTGAACGTGCTGTCACCTAGCTAGCTTATCCTAAGCAAAACAAGCATCCGTACACTGATGCAGACGGCACACAGTCGTCGCCCATAGATTTGCTAGATGGAGTGAGCGATCTGGGACAAGACGACGAGGAGCGGAGGGACGATCATCGATCTTTGGAAGAGGATAGGGTGTGGCCGGGTCACGGAGTCGCGTAAGGCCACGTACGCGCGTGCCCCACATGGATCACGGACCGGTAGATCCATCGAACCGCACCTTTCTCACCACACATGGTGGAAATCTTATGCGAATGCATGCACATGTAGCAGCTCTCACTTTGCTTCAAAAAAATGATCTTGCGATACCACCGAGGACGATGCATGAGTTAGCTGTAGTTCTGTGGCCTGAGCTGCACACACGTACAGACGGCCGGCCGGCGGTGGCTTGCAGATAGCTCCACCAACCACACGGATGGAGCGTCGTACTCCCTCCGTTTTAAATTAGATGACTTTCATCTGTTCATGCGGATGTATCTAGTCTTGTTACAAGTATAGATATATCCGCATGTGGATAAATGGAAGTCATCTAATTTGGATCTACGGCGGTCGCGGTGGTGATTTCCTAATCTCCCTCGTGCAATGGTGGTGTAGAGGAATGAGGTGTCATATTCGCAGCGGCTTGTGCCGAGATGTGCGTTAGGATCATGGATCCCTTGCTTCCAGGGATGGTCGTTTTGTTGCAGTTTCTAGAGTATATCAACAGCGACGATAGTGCCTCGCAGATACCTTTGACGATCGGAGTCACTCAAACACGGACGGAGCACATATGGTGCTCTTGGTTCTTCCTCCTTCAGTGGAAGATCTTCAGGAGTTATGCCGCGACGCTCTTCGTCACATCTTCGTCAAGTAGTTCCCTCCCGAGGGCATTGGCGGTCGCAACATTGAGCTCAGTTCTGTCGGTGGTGGTCGAGGACCAGATGTTGTTTCTTTGGAGCGTCTGAGGGTGTTTCTTTGGAGCGTCCGAGGGTGCTTACTATAAATGTTTAAGCCTTATATATAATTTTCTTACTTTCTGAGGACCATGTAAGACGATCAAACAATGACGGAAATAGGACGCCCACCGGCCACTGGGTGATTAGGCCACCACCGCCGGCTCCTCCGTAGGCATGGCTTGTGCCTCCTCGATGACAGCCACCGTATCCTCCTCCTCCTCCCGGACGGCCAGAAGAGAGAAGCGGTTCGTGGCAGGGGAGATTCCGGTAGCGTGGAGCTCGGTGACGAACGTCATCTTCTTACCGCTCGCTTGAAGGACCAGGTTGATGGTGCGTGGCATAGGGAGGAGCGCGATGGGCCGTCGTGTACCATATGTTGCAGGCTCATTAGTAGATAATCAACGTACTCTTTTCCAGTAGGACCTTACTTATCTATTTTGGATGAATAGGAAAAGTAGTTGAATCTTGCACAATACCTTATTGCATGCACCCATTTCAAAAGCGCTTCTCAACAGTGGTTGTATCTAAAACGCCTTGACGTGCCTAGGTTACGCCTAAGAACACTAGGGGCTAGGCGGAGAGTCACCGTCCACCTACTGTCTAGCGTTATTTGAAACATTGCAACCATCCACTTATGTTTATACAAAACAAAGTTACTTCTTTAAGACGCAAGCGTTGTAGCAGAATTTTAGTTTCTCATTGATGTAATATTTGTTTTATAAACATTATATTTGTATTGCATGTATGGCAACATAACCACACAACTGCGTTGGTAATGTTGAAATTCGAAGTTTAACATTGAACAAATCAAACATCTTCCTTAGCAATACACAAATACTGAATCATAACTCTATTTTCTCGTGGAAATAGTTTTGTTTTTCTAGTTTAGATTTGGTCTCATAGGATTATTTTGTAAATCTAAACAAAACCAACAAAGATGCGCAATTAAACATCCATCTATATAATAATTTGTGCCTCTTGAATGCACCATAGTTTGTCTATACACGTTGTGCTTATTTTTGTGTATTTACTGATATCTTTATAGATGGTTCTACAATATGGGTCTAAAAATAACTTACTAAAGATTTAGATATGTATTTGTGTAACTTCATATTAGTTACATAACATCACATAGTGTATCAGTGAGTGTTTGGTTGATGACCAAATCGTGTATGAGATGGTATCATCCCTCTCGGAGTCTTCGACATTTGTTTGGTTGTAGAACATGAGGGATGGAACCATCCATATGACGACCATTCGTTTGAATCAATTAGGAAAATGAATAATATCACCATTTTTTCAATGTAACACCGTCAATATTTAGGTCTTAATTATTCATTTAAAGTTAATTACACATAATTATGAATAACTGTTGGTTTTGAAATCGATCTTTAGTTGCTATTGAATAATGTAAATTATACACATAACCGAGGATTGATCAGGATCATGGTCCGGATGCTGATTGGGCAACCTAAGAAGGATATCACTCCTATCACTTATCTCTTCTTTCCCGTCAATATAATAATTCGTTCTAGTTCCCGCCCGGGAAATGGGTGCGGAAGCTTAAAAATATCACCACGACAGTAAGTCCGTCAGCACTCATGCTCACTGCGAAAAAACCCTAGCTATGCCCTAGAGAGATCACGGGCCTCCATTGCAAGCACCTTGTTCACTCTATATAATCACAGTACTCACAAACCCTAGAAGCACACACTCATCCTCCACCTCGTTCGTGCACCACCAGCTAGCTAGCAGCCATGGAGGCGAGCACGAAGAAGCTCACTCCACTGCTCCTCACCCTTTTCGTCCTCATTTCCACCGCATTCGCCGCGCCGGCCACCGTCGCCTGTGACTGCGACAAGCCCAAGCACCCCAAGCCCATCACCAGGCCCTCGCCCTCCTACCCCAAGCCGCCGACCAAGGGCCCCACCCACCCGACGCCGGCGCCCAAGGTGCCCGTGCACCCGCCGGTCGTCGGCCCTCCCAAGGGCCACGTCCCTCGCCCGCCGGTCTACGGCCCGCCCAAGGGGCCTATCACGCGCCCGCCGGTCACCGCGCCTCCCGTCGTCGTCGGCCCTCCCAAGGGCCACGTCCCTCGCCCGCCGGTCGTCGGCCCTCCCAAGGGCCACGTCCCTCGCCCGCCGGTCTACGGCCCTCCCAAGGGGCCTATCACGCGCCCGCCGGTCGTCGGCCCTCCCAAGGGCCACGTCCCTCGCCCGCCGGTCTACGGCCCTCCCAAGGGGCCTATCACGCGCCCGCCGGTCACCACACCACCCGTCGTCGTCGGCCCGCCCGTCGTCTACCCCACACCGCCGGTCACCGCCCCTCCAGTCACCTACCCCGCGCCGCCGGTCACCGCTCCTCCAGTCACCTACCCCGCGCCGCCGGTCACCGCTCCTCCAGTCACCTACCCCACCCCGCCAGTCACCGCGCCTCCGGTCACCTACCCTAGCCCTCCAGTCACCACTCCACCGGTGACCCCGTCGCCGCCAGTGGAGACGCCGTGCCCACCGCCTCCACCGGCGACGCCGACGTCGCAGACGTGCCCGGTGGACTCGCTGAAGATCGGGGCGTGCGTGGACCTGCTGGGCGGGCTGGTGCATATCGGTCTCGGCGACCCGGTGGTGAACAAGTGCTGCCCGCTGCTGGAGGGGCTGGTGGAGCTGGAGGCGGCGGTGTGCCTCTGCACCACCATCCGGCTGAAGCTGCTCAACATCAACCTCGTCCTCCCGCTCGCCCTCCAGCTGCTGCTCACCTGCGGCAAGACGCCGCCGCCCGGCTACACCTGCTCCATCTGAGCATGCATGCATGGAGATCATCGCTCGACCGACGACATGAGAGGATGTCGTCAGTCGTCTGGTCATTGCCTAGTAGCCACCTAGCTCGCGAGCAAGAAGAGCGTAGAGATCGATCAGCTAAGGATTGATCGGTCGGTGTCTGCGTGTTTGATGTGCTTTTTTGCTTTCAGTTTGGTTGATTAGATTCGTGTGGTGTGTGGTGTGATGCATGTGGTGATCATCGGTAAGTACTGATTAGTTAATTGTCTGGTCAGTGATGAGTGCTGACCAACTGATTAAGCAAAACAGTAGTACGATTGATGTCTCGAATAATTCACAGAAGTGTTTCAGAGTGACTAGTTTCTGATTGGATATCCATCCATGATTGCGACAATGCATGCATTCTTGGATTTTTTAAATCTAATGTCGGTGGTAATTCGGAGTAAAATGATTCTTTAGTACGTACTCACTCCATTCCTAAATATAAGATATTTTAGGTGTTACACATATTGTCTAGGTGCATACTAAAATGGATGAACATATACATGAAATGTGTTTATATACATTTGTGTACATGTGAATGTGGATAAATACTAAAACATCTTATATTTAGGAACGGTGGTGGAAGCAGTTGCATGGATCTGATGTGAGCACGTAGATACGGACGGCTGAGAGAACAATTTGAAGACATGCTCTGCAGTGGAGCGCAATGATAGGTGCAAAAGTGCAGGGAAAGCATGTGTCCCTTTGGCGCCATGTCACCCGTGACTACACGAGAGCACGAGCATGCAATGCATGCATGCACCAGCTAGCGAGCACTGCATTATCTTACTGTAAGTACGATTTGTCTGATGTGGCATGTGACTTGCTACCTCGCTAGGATACACGACTTGCTGAGTGTCTTCTTCTGCGTCTGCGTGTGGCTCCTACATGAGTTCTAGAAAATATAAAAGAGAAATCAAAACCTAAACTCCATGTCTCAATATATTCCTTCACCAGTGTAGTCGACCCTCATGAACATGCAGATGGTGAAGAACACAGTGCACGCATTGACATGAAGTCATGAAGCACAAAGTAGTTCTGCAATTGTTCGTGGATAGCATACATTTTTGTTAACTCATCGTCTGAGTTGCGGTGTGAGTGAAAACGATGAACCGGGTTTTGCTCACAGCTCCGCAGCAAATATATCAGCATGTGAAGTTTTTTTTTTTGAGAATATCAGCATGTGAAGTGCTCTGCAAAATCTCTGATCCCCACTCCCCAGGAATCCGTAATGGGCTAGTAGGGCTCTTCATCCGAGATTAGGCCCAGGATGGTTAGGGCCAACCTAAGAGCTATGGCTGGTCCGGGGCCAGATGCAGAGCCTTTTCGGTTTATTTTGCAGTTGAGCAGTATTTAATTTTGTAATCACTAGGAAAAGAACAATCTGTGCACAAATTTGTTTGCTTTCTTTCTAACTGCGACACGTGGCATGCTTGAAAAGTGTCGCGATGGCAGCTTTTTGGTGTGATTTCTCCTTGCATATCCAGTGAATTGTATGAGCATTTATTTCACATTTGCAAATTTTGAAATGAAATATCTTTACATTTCGGTTCCTAGTATATTTATACATAGTACTTCGTGTACTTTTTGTACTTCATGGGAGAAATATTTTGTACTTCCTAGTAGGTAGATGGAAAATTTTGGGAAAGAAGAGACACCATGCATCAATGCATCAAAGTAAAAAAATTGAGAAACCTACAGAAAAATGGGTGTTCATGCGCGAGAGCGCTCTTAACGCGACATGTAGCGGTGCCAGAGTACCCTGCATTGTCCATTGCGCACGCGTGCGGCCTCCATGAAGGTAGGCCTCCGCATATCTTTTTGAACATAGTTGAGCAGTTTATATGTGGGAATAGAACTTGAAAGTTTCATTCGAATTAATATCTTCTAAGCTCGATCCCCTTAAAGGGGAAAAGCTTCGATAAAAAAGGCCTTCCTGAGATTTACACTTAGTCAGACCCTTAAACACAGGGAAAATATCTTCCTAGTGCAAATGCCATTGCGCGTACTCCTTACCCCTAACGTGACGTAAACGTCACTTGTTCTATTTTCCCCTTGCTCTCCTTCTCTCTTGTGTGGAGCAATCTACTAGGGTTCCGCACCACCGCCCACCATCTGTTGCTCTCCCCACCACCTTTGCATACCAATCATTGCCTCTGGATGGCCCTTGGCCCATATAGAATAGTCGGTCACCTTTTCTTGTGGTGTGCTTCCTGGCCGCTGCCCGATGCTTGGGTGACTTTAATTCGAACACATGTATGGAACAGTTTTTTTGGTCCTTATTTTGCGGCAAAATAGGAAACAACTCAATATTGTTTGCCATTTCGTGATCTTCTATTTTCATAAAAACTAACGCCAATAGTCGTAGGTCCATTTGATGTCGGGAAGGTTCATAAAATTTAGAAATACGAAAAACAGGTTTCCTGCTTTCTAAAGTTAGATACCAAAAAATGGGATTTTGTGTGAATTCCCGTAAATCATTAGGAAAGTGGTATAACCATGTGATGTGATGAAAATATGATCTGTAAAAAATAATAAACTAGACATTTCGATACGTTTCCGACTAATCTGGTTCCCAAGTAGGTGAGGATAAACTTTTCGAGAGTAAATTGATATAGGTTTATGCGGGGCTTGTGTCCGGTGGTGTAAATGATTGCGATCGCACAGGCCTCTCTCTTCTTCTTCTTCTCTTCTTCTTCTTCTTCTTCTTCTTCTTCTTCTTCTTATTTCTAAAGGCATGTTGTAGTTGCACTTTCTCGAAGGATTAGAGTTCTCCATGTTTGTGCACCAAGTTGGAGGAGAGATATCCTTCCTCTGAATGTACATCATTGTTGCGATTCTTCTAGACGTCTAGGTGACCATCGCCAAGTAGTTTGAACATTTCGGTATCAAAGATTTTTTGTAGTGTGATCATGCATCAATTCTTGGATATGCTCTTATTATCTTCTGACATATGTACTTAGAGTTGTAAAGGTACACATGGACGTCATATTACCGGTATCCCATCAATTTATTATGAGCATGCTATTTGTAAACAAATTATGCTGAGTGATGATGCATTAATCATGGGATCTAGCACCCCCTTATCTTATGAAGGGAAAGTTAAAAAGTCATAAATGGAACCCAAAGAAAAGATATTCAAAATTAAGGCTAGACATTCGACCATGTTAACAAGCACTGAATTTCGCAATCCCCTGCATATCTATAACAATAATTTCTTACCCTATTAAAGTTTCTCAACAAGCTGCATCCTGCTCATCCAAGCCTCTTCCACCATAAATCCACCCCTCCCCTTTTCTATTCAACTCGGAAAAACTACCTAATTACATTTGTTGGTTCCCCCTTTGTCATCTACGACGAGGGTGAGTCGGAGCCAAAGGTCTTCCCATCCCATGATGAAGCAATGTCCATCCTAAAAAGGTTCAAGGACATGCCGGAACAAAAGCAATGCAAGAGTACGATGGACTAGGAGCATTTCCTGTTCCAGCACATCAACAAGCTTCAGCACCAGGTGCAAAAGTCTAAACCAGACTGCCAATAGCGCAAGATCGGGTCCCTTCTGCACAAGGCCATGATGGGAAACTTCCGAGCCTCATGGGGTTATCCATAGAGGATCTTACCAATGTTAGTGCTCCTTAAGAGCATTGGTGACCGCATCACACACATCCGCGGGCAGCCACCAATCTACCAGCCTTCCTCGGTGCAGGCACCAACTCCCAATATCATTAATGTCATGGACATCACTGAGCCTCATGGGGCCAATCTAGCTAAGGAACCATCCCACCATCAGGAGGGATGGCTTACAATGGTGAGGCCTACAAGACATGATGCTAGCACACTCATCCACTGTAGGTTCAACATTGACCCCGCTGGCGCCACCTTCACTTCGGGGTTCAACGATGATGAGACGATTCAGCCCTTTGATGTGGGTGATGGGCAGGGAATTCCATGGGGAGGTGTGGTTCCCAAACCTTCTTTGAGTTCTTTCCCTCCAATGTAAGGATGTAGAGTCTCTCCGTCGGGCATGGATGGACAACTACATGAGTCGTCTAGATCCCTTATCAATCTGTTTATTTTATTCTTCGTTAATTTACATTATTCAAAGGATGTTCGTGCCATCTTATTGTGCTCCCATCATGTTGGAAGTTGGAGTCATGAAACTTTTGCCCCCCCGGCGGAATAGTTATCTATCATTTTTGTAACATTTGTAACCATCTTATACCAATAGTTTTGAATCCTAGAACCTCTCGAATTTATGGACCATGTGAGTAATGATAGTTTTGATATTGTGGAATGTGGGATGTAAGTAGGAGCCTTGTCCAGCTTCTGGATCAGGTTGCTGCCTTTTGCATAGTTTCATGACTCCATCTTGATGTTCCTACTACTTCACGTATACGACACAAATTTCCCATGGCGATATGTGATGTATAATTTTGAACCGTGTTGCACTTGGCGATTCCAATATTTTAGCCCCCGCGCGATTTTTTGCTGCGACGCGTATCCTCGCGCACTCCCCATGGAATACCCGTGCCAGACTAGGTTCGTTGGCCCATATATGGTTTCGATTTTTTCCTTGTTCCAAATAATAAATACACCAATGCAAAGTTCCATCTCACCGGTAGCTGAGCTCGCTTAAAAGTCCCCATGACATCGCTGTTCTACGGATTCCCATGTCGGCAAAGCCATTGTGATCCCGATCGAGTCCCCTGTTCTATTACGGATCTGGGCATCGATGGATCCAACACCTCTTTTACTTAGAGTCCTTCTCTAGGATGGCAACCATGGGTTAGAGTTGCTTCAGAAAGAGGTACTCCGAGAGTGTCAAACATCTCTAGAATTTAGATTTGGTGGGATATTTGCATTTCAAGAGGGAATTTGAAAGCCACTACTAATGCTTGAGGTAGCCCATATAGGAGTGTGTGTGATACTGAATCAACCCAAGCACAAGGTAGTGAGAGAGGAGTTAATAAGTTTATGTTTCCCAGTATGACTCTGAAGAAATTCTTTGTATTTAACTCCCTCAATAATTAATAAGATGTGTAGCCTAGAATTTTAACCCTCTCCTCCTTTTCTTCCATATCGCCAGCCCGGCTCGCGCCAACAAGAGGCGGTGCTCCACTATCGGTCGAAATTTCGGCCATCGCGGGTGACCGTCAGCTATCACTGCCCAATGTATAATCACATATATATAAATCCAAACAATATCCAGTTGTAATGACCATGGAATTATAGGGTGAACCGCGCCCACATTCACCGTTGTATTTTGAATAATTGAATTTGAAATAATCAATTTACCTTGTATATGGAAAACTGCTTTTTTGATTGCTACTAGTTCATACAGTAGTAGAGGCCAATGCTTGGCTGATTACAAAAAAATAAGAAAAATATTAAAATACTAATAATACCATGCCGGAGGGGATAGCCTCTCTCTGAATTTGAAATGATATAGCGCCTTTAAAGTTTTTCTATTCCGATGAAAACCTTAAACCTTAAGTAAATGATTTAATCCTTTTCCCTCAATAGCGTATTGAGAAAGAACATACATTCTCATGATTTGTATCCAAATATTAATTTAAGTTGCATAAATACAAATTGGATTATGCGTACAAAGTCGTGAAGCATAATTTTGCATTGGATGAATTATTCCAATTTTAAAATATGAGATTGATTGACAAGAGGCAGAGACTGGTCTCGCTGCTAAGAAAAAAAGAAAACCTCTGTCGGAGCAAGCTAAAGAGTGCACTTTCTATAGTCGATTTATAGAGAGTGTTGGTCCGATTAGGCGTGAAAATACTTCGGATTTACAGTAACTATCCAGCACAATACCAAATCCGATGCCAAAAAAAAAACTTCAGTCCGGTTGGGAATAGGATAGGGTACAGGCATTATCCGACATGGCCGATTTGGAATTAACCAGTTTACACTTGCGTGTATATTCAGCCCAGCCCAAAAAAAGCCCATCTATCCTGCCGTAGACAGGAAACGGCCATCACATGCGCTGTTCAAAAATAGAAGGAAAAAACCCATCCCATTTCACACGCGCACGAGACCTGTGCCGGCGCACACCGCGTGACTTCGCCAGCCGCCGTCCCCATTTCTCCACCCATCCATCCAGTCGTCGCCGGACGGTACCCAGTTCCAGGTCGTCGGGTAGCTGAGCTCGCTACCGCGAGTCCTGACGACGTCGATCGCCGTGCTCCCTGTCCCAGGCCGGCACGCCGCTTGCCCGGTTCTGCTGCCACCCCGGCGGCCTTGAGATCTGGGCGTCGATGGACCTGAGCCTGAGCTTGGGCTGTCCCCGGCGCCGGCTTTCCCTCCAGCAGCTGGGCCCAGGCGACGGTGAGGATCGCATCAGCTCCCTCGCCGACGACCTGCTCCTCCTCGTCCTAGCGCGGCTTGGATGCGTCCGTGCCGCCGCGCGAACGGGCGCCCTCTCCCGCCGGTGGCGCGGCCTCTGGGCCAGCCTCCGCCACATCATCTTCCGCGACGTCTCCTTCCCCTCGCTCGAAGGTGCGCTCGCCGGCGTCTCTCGGCCTCCTCCAGGGCTATCCCTCCTAGATATTCGCGTCCCCCACAAGACGCCCAGGCCTGACGCCTCCGGCGTCACCTCGCTGTTGTGCGCCGCCGCGCTGCTCGAGCCGAAGGAGCTCGTCTTCACCCTGCCCACGAGCTTGGGTAGTGCCTCGCCCATGTTCTTCCTCCAGCTGCCGGCCGACGTCAAGTTCCATGCGCTCGAGACGCTGTCCCTCTCGGGCTGCCACGTCCGCTTCGACTCCTTGCTCCCCTGGTGCCCGCGCCTGCGTGTCCTCAGGGTAAAGTTCAGGGATCGTGGATACCGCGACGACATGAAAACCTCCATATCAGTCCACTCCGCGTCGCTGCAAGAGCTTTCTGTAGAAGCCGATGACGTAGTATGTGTAGATAGTGTCGACCTTGTTGTCCCCCAGCTTAAGCACTTGACCGTGTCCTTGAAGTCTTACCAGGAGGTCAACATCTCTATCTTGGCACCAACGGTGGAGAAGCTCACATGGCAATGGTCCTATGCCGTTATTGAGTTTGGTCTTTGGCGAATTGCCAAGTTGAGGCTGCAGGCAGAAGCCGGACAAAGAGAGCTTGCTTCGCTGCACATTCATGCCCGCATTGTGTGTCTCCTGATCTCATGCTCAATTTCCTGCAAGCTCGGACTGAACTAAAATGTCTGACTCCTGCCAATTTCTTTTTCAGACCTCGTCCACTATTCATGGTGAAGTGAAGATCCCTATGCAGGAGATAGAGAAGCATATGATAGCCAGGTTCTGTGTTCTGGAGCTATATCTCAAAACAAAGGGGCATGTTTTCGGAGCATTCGTGTTTCATCTCCTTGGGATGAATCGATGTTTCAGGAGGACGCGTACACTTAAAATCGTCCTACAGAGATCAGCGGTAATTGTTTGCTCTTTGCTTAAATTATATATCACAATATAGTACGTTGTCTAGTAGTTAACATAATATTATGTTTAGTTGAAGCAAGAATGCCCACTAGATTGTGCATGTGATCACCCGGATTGGAGGTCGCAAGCTATGTCATTGACCTCTCTCGAAGAAGTAGAGATCCATGGCTTAGATGGATATGATCATGAGATTGATGTCTTGAAGCTGGTATTCAAATGTGCTCCGATGCTGAAAAGAATTATTGTTGTTCTGTCACATGATGTCTCATCACCCGATGATAGATGCAGACAAATAAACGACATCTTCGGGGCATATTCTTCTGTGGAATGCTATCTTTATATAGCTCTTTGGTGAGTATGTGGTTTGTGTGCGACATGGATATAATTTTAGTTTGATAATTATTCTTACTGCTGAAATTATGTGCACAAACACTCATACTTTTATCGATAAAGAAGCTGAATGGTGGAGTGAGTGACAATTTGTTTGGAAACTTTGTAAGCAGACTACATTATATTTGGTTCCCTTCTGTGTTAGTCAATCTTCTATGTTGATGCCCTTCTCTTGTGCATCTACATTCAGTACCAAAAGAACAAATTTTAGATTACCTGAAGTTAGTTATGTCATCTGAATTTCCTTGACATTCTTGTTTGACACACGGTATTCAGTTCTAGTTAAATTACGTGCAGCAAATATTGTACTATTTTCCCACTGTCAGCATGCATATGTTTCGTTATATTTTTCTGAGTCACAAAAGTCTTTACGCGTATAACAGCTCCAAAATTGCACGTTGCGATACTAACTCGAGTATGTTTCAATTTTCCTCCGCTGCAGCGTTAATACATGGCAGCAACGATTGACATGATTCTCATCTCCATGCATATTCGGATTCATGGTGGGTACTGATAAAGACCATCCTTTTCACATGCTGACCAACTCCATTACTTGCTCTAAGTCTTTGCTTGGTTGCTTCAACTCATCGTCTGGCATCTTGTTTAGCTACTGTACCTTAATTACGTATTGGACACTCTTAGTTAGATATTGAATGGTCTCTCAGTCATTCAACTGTTTGCTTTAATGCATTCAATCTATGCCCGTCATGTACTCTAATATTTTTTTTTAAGCCAATGGTTTAAATTGGTATTTGCGCGGTTTGAATTCGGTGGCACACGACATATTTTTTGCTGAAAGTTAATTGATCAATAGAGAATACTCAGGAGTTGTTCGTTAATGGAAGATGTAGCTTACATTACCATTTCCTATTTTGTACTAGTATAAAAAATATTATTAGAGTTATTGCTTATTAATTTGTGTAACCTCCGCAAGCGTAGTAGGTTCTCGAAAAAGAACAATTCTCAAATATGCGTTCATATGGAAATTAGCAAGAGTAATAATTTTTCCTACGAGATTAGCTTCTATAGAGTATGTATGAGTAACAATAGGTATTATGGAACTAAATGTTTATTTTAATCATGATTTTTTTAACCAAGTAAGGATTTAGTTTGCGTTCTAATTCCAACATTTCTTTTTTTAGCAGAGTGGATACATGCCTCTTTCGTTTCAAGGTTGATAAAGGATGAGTGCCAAAGATGCCAAGAATCATAACGACATCTTCGCTCCTTTTTATATAATGCCAGCATCTTTAAAACTCCTAATTTGGTGATGTTTGTATTAAGTACTAATGGATTCGAGACTGATGTTATTTTCGACTGTCAAACTCCGACTTTAATGCTTCTCGTGCTATAAGTATTGTCGTTCACTGAATGATGATCTAGATTGTAGAATGTATCTGCTATTTCATGCTTGTGATTTAATGTTTTTGCCTCTTTTTGTCCATGGTTTTGCCTCTGTTTTCAGGTCTGTCCTGTATGTTTTGTTACCGAATTTCAGTGAAATTCTAGCAAAAATTTGCATACACTAGTATAGAACGACACATCGGAAACGGGCCAAAAACCCCTTCGGCAACGGAGAAAGGGTCCGTGTCCCCGCCTCTGTCACTGATGTGAAGGCCTTCATCGGTAACGGAGGCCAAAAACCGTTTCCGATGAGGTCTCCATTTGGCAACGGTTGTGCGCAGACCTCCGTTTCCTTAGTTTTCCTTCATCAGATACGGAGTTTGCCATCCACCCGTTTGCACTGAGCATTTCTCATATTTCGGTTACAGGATGGCCACGTTTACAAATTCCACTAGATACTTAAAATCTCACAGCACAAGCTCAAATACTAAAACGGTAACAGATTTCATTCATATCACAATGTAACTTTACATTTCCATCACAATTTCACCTTTACAATTGCATCACAAGATGTGACAAACATAAGAGGTAAAACGATAACATATTTCATCTATACTAAGCCTATCATGTCAAAGGACGGAAAGAATATATGATTTCTTCCCTACATCCTTTTCCACAATTCTCGCAGGTGTCACTCTAGCTATCTCTTCTTATCTCAACTTCTTGAGAGAAGGATGTTGAAGCTTTGGACCCTATACATTAGTAAATAGAGTTACAATTGTTAAATACATATGCTAAAACAAATACACTATGAATTTAAGCAAACAGAAACGATATCTTATCTATGTCTTGAGGTGGCTCTTATTGATGAACCAGAGCAGGCAACACACGGCTTGTCAACAAGATATTGCGATGTCAGCAGCTTCATAGGATGCCTGACAACGATCATCCTTTCCATGGAGGCCACCACCGGCTCTGGATTTTTTATGCAGTGTCACCGAAATCTAATCTAATACGTCACCGATGTGACATTTCGGCGACACTGTATAAAACACTCTTACTTAAAAAAGTATTTTATGCAGTGTACCAAAACGTCACAATAGCGACGGTGGATATGTATGGTGAATTTTGAAAGGGAACAGCTTGATATCCCTAAATGTAAATAAGGATTTATGTTAGTTCTGACACTACTAGATAGAACAAACAATTTAACACAATAATATGAAGTATACAGTAGTATATAGTGTGTACTGACCTGTGTATATAATTGGAGACCATTATGGGAAAGTCAACAAACACTACTCTCTTGAGTAATGTTCGTTGTTTGTTCTGTGTCTCCGACTTTTTTATGCAGTGTCACCGAAATAGACTCCTGTTTTCACATGGACTAGTTAGCTAAACTATAACCGGTTGCAAGTGCACAATAGGCAAGTTAACTACATCAAGAAATGATCTAGATAGAACTACCGGATGTGAACTGAACTAATAACAAGTTAGCGAGACTACAACCGGTTGCAAGTGCACAATAGGCAAGTTAACTACATCAAGAAATGATCTAGATAGAACTACCGGATGTGAACTGAACTACTTTCAACAAGTTAGCTAAACTACAACTAGTTGCAAGTGCACAATAGGCAAGTTAACTACATCAAGAAATGATCTAGATAGAAGTACCGGATGTGAACTGAACTACTTTCAACAAGTTAGCTAAACTACAACTAGTTGCAAGTGCACAATAGGCAAGTTAACTACATCAAGAACTGATCTAGATAGAACTACCGGATGTGAACTGAACTACTTTCAACAAGTTAGCTAAATTACAACTAGTTGTAAGTGCACAATAGGCAAGTTAACTACGTCAAGAAATGATCTAGATAGAACTACCGGATGTGAACTGAACTACTATCAACAAGTAAGCTAAACTACAACTAGTTGCAAGTGCACAATAGGCAAGTTAACTACATCAAGAAGTGATCTAGATAGAACTACCGGATGTGGATCTGATACCTTCTTCTCGTCGCCGTTGGATCGATCTAGCAGATCCGAAGTGGTGGAGGCAGAGGAAGCGGACAGAGCGACGACCTCGCCGTGTCGGGCGAGATGGCGAAGACCTCGCCGTGTCGGGGGACATGGCGAACACCTCGCCGTGTCGGGGGAGATGGCGAAGACCTCGCCGTGATAGCCGTCGTCTGGGCGGAGACGGCGCCGGCGATGGCCGCAACGCCAGGAGGCGCCGCCACGAACAGATCTAGCATACTGGGACAGAGTGAGGAAACGAGTGTTAGGTTTTGCTCTGTACGCCCATATATATAGGTAAAACATAGGAAACGGTTCTTTAGAATGACCGTTTCCTTTGTGTTTCTTCCACTGAGGTGTGGGACCTACGCGCCCACTCTGTGGAATTTCTTCTACTCTCTGGAATAATATTTTCCTAATCTCTACTATATGGAGAAACCACTTATAGGATACTTATATTAATATTAGTGATTACTACATTACATACGCAGTACATATTAATAATAATAAAGTAAATTACAGTTGGAGAACTTATAGAACTACTACTAGCTACTTCTTGTTTTTCTTGCGCCCTGCTTCCGCGCAATCCTCGTCCTTCTCACGGCCTCGCTTATTGGGTGCCATTGGAGGTGGTGGCGGCGGCGGCGGCGGCGGCAGCATATCGGAGGCGGTGGCGGCGGCTTTCTTCTCCGTCGCCGGGGCTCCCTTCTTCGGAACCGGCGCCTCCGCCTCGTCCTCCTCGTCGTCCTCCTCCTCCTCCTCCTCCTCCTCCTCCTCCTCTCCTCTTCGGTTGACTCGACATCAGAATCAACCTTCGGCGGGCCCAGCATCAAGGTGGGATCATGGAAGTTGGCGTATTCGTCGTCGCTCGTCTCCGGCGTCGGTCCTTCAACGGACTCGCCGCTGACGGGGGGACTGTCCCGCGGCGACTCAGTGTGCTCCTGTGTGTCGTTGCTGCGAGGCATCTTCGCTAATCAGTAGGAGGGAGCGAGAGAGAGAGAGAGCAGATTCGGTGGCGTCTTGAGCTAGCAAGGATTTGGGTTTTCAAGGAGTAGTGGCGGTGCCACTACGCCATGGCATTTACTCGCCTCGCTTCGAATTCCAAGATGGAGCGTGTCCACATTGGAAACGGACACCCAAAAGTCTCCATTGCTATAGAGACACATATCGGAAACGGAGCCAGAATTAAGACCGTTGCCAATACTATGGGTAACGGAGTTAATACTTTCTCCGTTACCTATGTTGACGGGCCAGCCGCGGCCCAGGTCAGGTTTGTACGCACTGGCCGCGCGGAAAGCGCGATTCTCCGTCGCCTAACGCCTGCCGTTTCCATAGAGGGGTATCCGATGTATCGTTCTGTACTAGTGATAGTTATCACGTAAATTTTGAGCATAATTCAAATGAAAATTTTGTAAATGTTAACTTAGCCCATTTTTTAAATAATCAACGTTGAGAGCTAAATTATAATTTATGTAAATCATTACTATGTGGATGAGGAGTGCATAAAATGTAACACCATGTATCAGATACAAGAGAATGTCAGTGTGGCATAATCCTTGTCCTCCGATTGTCTATTCTATCATATTTATGAAGCCTACCAAAACCATCATATTGTAGAAAAAATATTCTCACAACAAATATTCATGTCCTTAAGAAAAGGCAATGTTGAATTAGGGAGAATTGACAACAGTAAAAGCCTCATATTTTGGCAAGAGGAAACATTTCTAGGTACAGAGATTCCAACCTCATATCTGTCAAGACGAAACGTTAATTTCATCTCAATTTTACAAGTGTGTAAGTGCAATGCAATGACTTGATTAGTCGTACCACAATCCAAGCCGATGCAAGATAGTGTTGCCACAACTTGAGACAATAACATGCTTGTCATTACCTGCAAAAGTAAGAGGCTGAGTGACGCAAGATAAGACACCAGTACACCACATAGGTTCGACTTGATCATAATTTTTTTATTTTTTATTCACAATATCAAACCCTACTCACAAGTCATCGTTAATTGTAGCATCTTAGTTCAGTTATTTCGATGGATTGCGAGTTAGGCACATTTTGTCCTAAATGACTATTTAATGTGCTATTGTCTTGTAGACTAAGGCAAATTTGTGTCTCCGGATGCTACGCGTCTCTGTAGTCCAAATACCTTAAGAATTTCAGCAATGACGCGCATCAGGACAAAACACCCCCTGCAAATTTCTGGCCAGATCAATATCGATCGATTTCGTATTAAAATTCAGTCCCTGGTGGTACACATTCATGAAAGGTGGAGCACCTGGTGGAAAGTTGCTAGATTTGGCCACCAAGCCTTGAAACAGTGGCAGGTATAGGTGAGCTACCTCGTGAGCCTACTGGCCTGCAACACTTGCGGCACAGATAGAAACCCTAACCTGCCAGTCGTCTCACAGCTACATCCCGGCAGGTATAGGTGAAGGATATCATCACGAATAGCTGGCACCTCAGGAGTTAAAGGGCAAAGTTTTGATGGTGAGACGGCAAAACTGCACACATGTCTACTTCTCAGAGTACAATATCAAGATTGAGCTCCTAATGGCGGACATGAACACTGGCTTGTGGGTTTCGGCCGTCTGTAATGGGCTAGAACAAGGTCAAAGACTTTTATCAGCAAGCGCTTTTGCAAATCTATTCCTGCACCTACAAAAGACCTAACCTGTTGTTTTGTCGACGAGAGCGACATTGACAACGATAGCTCTGAGCCGTTGTATGACTATGAGTACTATGATACAAGGTCAACATGGGTTTTTCCTCCAGAGGTAGTGCTTTAACCGTGGGCATTTGTAATTTTCATTTAGCTTTGTAGGTGTTTCTTCTGTCGTGAGTTACTGCGAGGAAAAGTGGCAAAACGTTTATATTACTATTAGTTCTTAACTAGCACAGTGCCCCTGCGCAAATGCGAGGACAGTAAATGTGTTTAAGAAAACATATTTTTACAGCTATTCCATATTTGTATGTAATACTCCCTCCGGTCCGGTGTATAGATCCTGCACGGTGTCTCTAGATTACCAATTTGACCAATATTATATATATATGAAATATTATAACACCAAAAATATACCATTAAAAATATAAAATCTAAAGTTTTGAATATATTTTTGTGATATATTTTTCATATTAAATTTGCAAAATTGATGATCTAGAGATGCAAGCAGGACCTATACACCGGGGCGGAGGGAGTGGCAGATAGTGCAATTATATATGGTTAACGCAACATATGCTACACGTAATGTACATACATATTTTGGTGCGTAAAATATATCAAAGAAATAAATTTTATATATTTAGCGGGACGAACTAATAAAACTTCTCATGAGCTAGCTAGAGTTTGTTTTCTCAATAGAAGTTCATGTATTTGGGACGGTGAGCCCCCTAGCTTCCTTTTAAATAGTCTCATAAACGATGTAATTTTAGTTGATTATCAATAAACCTCTACAGCAGTGTCCTGTTGTTTCCCTCAAAAAAAAAATTGGTTGCATGCCATAATGCATCAAAATGTGAAGAGTTAATGTGAGTTCTTGATATTATATATATTATGGTCACTCAATAATTAGGGGCCACCATAACTGTTACTAACATATTGTAGTAAAAATTAAGAGATGCATCTTCTGTAAATTGGCTTCACAGAATACAAATGCATCTTCTGTAAATTGCGTAATCTGTGCTGCACAATAGAGATGCATTTTCTCGGGAGCAGAGAGCTAATCGGAGAGCGCATTCAGCTCAAGCTGTGAGCATCATCTCCAGATTTGAAACGGCGCAAACCGTGTGCTGGATCACATTCAGGGCGGTCAGTCAGAGACAAGGAGAAACCAAGTTCCAGGTGTAGTGAAGCAGATGCTGTTCAGAAAATGGAACCAAGCAACCGACAACAATTTGGAGTCAAGGATGAAAACTGAAGAAGTTCAGTTTCTGTAAGACAGTTTGTTCGATCCATGTCCCTGCACAGGCGGAGCCAGTAGGGGGTCGAGGAGGGTCGACCGACCCGGCTCAGTTTTGGCGAGAAAAAAAAATTACTTTTAGATATACAGGCATACTCTCTCCTGTCTGCCCCGCTCCTCCCACACCCGTCCCAAATCCCCTGCCAAATCCCAATCCCCTGCTTATCCCGCTCCTGCCAAAAATTACTTGATGAAATATGCAAATTGGATCAGTTTGGACCTTTTTTGTCGAATACACTTTACAAATTACTTGATGAAATATGAAAAAATGAAATAAACAGGAAAATAAACGAAAAAGAAACGAAGGAAAATGAACGAACCTGATAATGGGCCGGCCCACACGCGAACCAGTTACAGTGCGTTTATATTCAACCCAGCCCAAACTAAGCCCAAAGAAAGCCACATTTATCCTCCCGTAGACAGGAAACGGCTATCACATGTGCCGTTCAAACCTCTCAAAAAAAGAAAAAACATGTGCCGTTCAAAAATAGAAGGAAAAAAACCCATCCCATTTCACACGCGCACGAGACCTGTGCCGGCGCACGCCGCGTGACTTCGCCAGCCGCCGTCCCCATTTCTCGACCCATCCATCCAGTCGTCGCCGGACGGTACCCAGTTCCAGGTCGTCGAGTAGCTGAGCTCGCTCCCGCGAGTCCTGACGACGTCGATCGCCGTGCTCCCCTGTGCCAGGCCGGCACGCCGCTTGCCCGGTTCTGCTGCCACCCCGGAGGCCTTGAGATCTGGGCGTCGATGGAACTGAGCTTGGGCTGTCCCCGGCGTTCCTCCCAGCAGATGGGCCCAGGCGACGGAGAGGATCGCATCAGCGCCCTCGACGACGATCTGCTCCTCCTCGTCCTAGCGCGGCTCGGGTGCGTCCGTGCCGCCGCGCGGACCGGCGCCCTCGCTCGCCGGTGGCGCGGCCTCTGGGCCAGCCTCCGCCAAATCGTCTTCCGCGACGTCCCATTCCCCTCGCTCGAAGGGGCGCTCGGCCGCGTCTCTCGCCCCCCTCCCGGGCTTTCCATCCTCGATATCCGCGTCCCCGACAAGAAGCCCAGACCGGACGCCGCCGGCGTCACCTCGCTGCTCCGCGCCGCAGCGCTGCTTGAGCCAAAGGAGCTCGTCTTTTCCCTGCCGCCTCGCTTGGTTAGTTTCTCGCCCATGTTCTTCCTCCAGCTGCCGGCCGACGTCAAGTTCCCTGCGCTCGAGACGCTGTCCATCTCGGGCTGCCATGTCCGCTTCGACTCCTTGCTCCCCTGGTGCCCGCGCCTGCGCGTGCTCAGCCTAAAGTTTGATGACCACGGATACCACGACGACATGAAAACCTTCATGGCAGTCCACTCCGCGTCGCTGCACGAGCTTTTCGTGGAAGCAAAGGACGTACGTATAGATGTTGTCGACCTTGTTCTACCCGAGCTTAAGCAACTCACGGTGTCCTTAAGTGCTCACACGGAGGTCAACATCTCTATCTTGGCACCGGCGCTAGAGAAGCTCACATGGCAATGGTCCTATGCCTTTATTAACTTTGGTCTCTGGCGAATTGCCAAGTTGAGGCTGCAGACGGAACAAGGACAAAGAGAGCTCGCTTCGCTGCACATCCATGCCCGCATTGTGTGTCTCCTGATCTCATGCTCAATTTCTTGTGCAAGCTTGTACCGAACTGAATTTTCTAAGTTCTTCCAATTTACCTTTTCAGACCTCGTCCACTGTTCATGGTCAAGTGGAGATCTCTACGCAGGAGTTAGAGAAGCATATCATGATAGCCAGGTTCTGTGTTTTGGAGCTACATCTCAAAACAAAGGGGCACGTTTTTGGAGCATTCGTGTTTCATCTCCTTGGGATGAATCGATGCTTCAGGAGGACGCGGAGGCTTAAAGTCGTCCTACAGAGATCAACTGTAATTATTTGCTCTTTGCTCAAATTATATATCACAATATATACTACATTGTCTAGTAGTTAACATGATATTCTTTTTAGTTGAAGCAAGAATGCCCACTGGATTGTGCATGTGATCACCCGGATTGGAGATCTCAAACTATCTCATTGACCGCTCTTGAAGAAGTGGAGATCGATGGTTTTGACGGATACGATCATGAGATTGATTTCTTGAAGCTGGTATTCCAATCTGCTCCTATGCTCAAAAGAATGACTGTGGTTCTGTCACATGAGGTCTCATCACTTGATGATAGATGCATACAAATAAACGACATCTTCGGGGCATATTTATCTGTGGAATGCTATCTTTATCAAGCTATGGTGAGTATGTGGTTTGCTGCAACATGTACATAATTTTTAGTTAGCCAACTATGTTTACTGCTGAAATTATGTGCACAAACACTCATATTTTTATCAATAAAGAAGCTGAATGGTGGAGTGGGTGACAATTTTTCTTTTGGAAACTTTGTAAGCAGACTACGTTACCTTAGGTTCCCTTTTTGTTTTATTCAATCTTCCATGTTGATTATGCCCTTCTATTGTGCATCTATATTCGGTAGCAAAAGGACAATTTTCAGATTACCTGAAACTTTGTTTTCTCATCTGAATTTGCTTGACATTTATGTTTGGCACAAGGTATTTAGTTCTAATTAAATTAAGTTCAGCAAATATTGGACTATTTCTTCGAGCTGTGAGCATATGTTGCGTTTTTTTCTGAGTCATACAGTCTTTACACATACAACAACTCCACAATTGCACGATTGCGATACTAACTCGAGTTTGTTTCAATTTTCCTACGCTGCAGGGTTAATGCATGGCAGCGATGATTGACATGATTCTATCCATGCATATTCATATTCATGGTGGGTTCTGATAAAGACCATCCTTTTCACATGCTGACCAACTCCATTACTTGTTCTACAGTCTTGGCTTGGTTGTTTCAACTCATCATCCGGCATCTTGTTTTTATGTACTATACCGCCATTATCTATAGGACACTATTAGTTAAATATTGAATGGTTTCTCTGTCATTCAACTGTTTGCATTAATGCATTCAATCGTCTATGTCAGTCATGTACTCTAATATATTTATTTTCTTAAGCCAATGGTTTCAATTGTTTTTTGCGCGGTTTGAATTCATTGCCACACGAATTTTTTTTACTGAAAGTAAATTGATCAGTAGTGAATTAAACTCCGGAGTTGTTCGTTAAAGGAAGATGTAGCTTACATTACCATTTTCTATTTTGTACCAGTATAATTTTTTTATCCGAGTTATTGCTTATTAATTTGTGTAAGCTCCGTAAACGTAGTAGGTTCTCTAAAAAGAACAACTCTCAAATATGCATTCATATGGAAATTAGCAAGAGTAATAATTGATCCTACGAGATTAGTTTCTATAGAGTATGTATGAGTAACAATAGATAGTATTATGGAACTAAATGTTTATTTAATCAAGATTCTTTTAGTTTGCGTTCTAATTCCAACATTTCTTTTTTAGCAGAGTGGATACAGTCCTCTTTCGTTGCAAGGTTGATAATGGATGAGTGCCAAACATGCCAAAGAATCATAGCGACAACTTCCGCCCCTTGTTTATCAAATGCCAACATCTTAAAAACTCCTGATTTGGTGATGTTTGTATGAAGTATTAATGGCTTCTAGACTGATGTTATTTTGGACCGTCTAACTCCTAATTTTAATGCTTCTCATGCAATAAGTATCATCTGCCGTTGAATGATGATCTAGATTACAGAATGTATCTGCTATTTCATGGTTGCGATTTACTGTTTTTTGCCTTTCTGCTCATGGTCTTGCATGTGGTTTCAGGTCTGTTCTGAATGTTTTGGTACCAAATTTCAGTGAAATTCCGGCAAAAAATTGCACAGTTATCAGTTAAATTTTGAGCATAATTCAAATGAAGATTTCACAGATGTTAATTTAGCCCATTTGATAAATTATCAACTTTGAGAGATAAATTATTATGTATTTACATCATTACTATGTAGATGAGGAGTGCATAAAATGTAACTCCAAGTGTCAGATAAGGGTGGCCTAATCCTTGTCCGCCGATTGTCTATTCTATCATATTTATGAAGCACACCAAAACCATCATATTAATTGTTGAAAAAATATTCTCAAAGTATTCACGTCCTTAAGAAAAGGCAACGTTAAATTAGGGAGAACTGACAACAGTAAAAGGCTCCTATATTGGCAAGAGTAAACATCACTAGGTATAGAAATTCCAACCTCATATCTGGCAAGATGAAACGTGAATTTCAAATCAAATCTACAACTGTGTAAGAGCAATACAACGACTTGATTAGTCGTACGACAATCCAAGCCGATACAAGATAGTGCTGCCACAGCTTCAGACAATAACATGCTTGTGATTACCTGCAAAAGTAAGAGGCTGAGTGACGACCGTTAAGACACCAGTATACCACACGTACAGGTTCGACTTGATCATACAATTTTTTTTATTCACAATATCAAACCCTAGTCAGAATTCATCGTTGTAGCATCTTAGTTCAGTTGTTCCGATGGATTGCGAGCTAGGCACATTTTGTTCTAAATGACTATTTACTGTGCTATTGTCTTAGCCTAAGGCAAACTTCTGCCTCCTGGTGCTATAGGCCTCTTTGTACCCCAAATGCCCTACGAATTTCAGTAATGACGCGCATCAGGACAAAACATCCCCTGCAAATTTCTAGCCGGATCAACCTCGATCGATTTCAATCTTAAAATTTGGTCCCTCTTGACCATGATGTCTCTCTCAACCTCTTCATTTCCTAGGTGTTACTAGCGCAACTATCAAGCTAGATTCGAAGAACCCCCTTGCTGATCGACGCGAGATGACCATACAATATCTCCAACAAGATAATCTCCATCCTTGTGTTGGGACGCGTCAAGTGCAACCTTGATTGCATATAAAAAGTTTTCCTAGGTGTCGACCTAAGACCCGACGCAGGGATTAGGCCATGGAGATTGCCACTCGACGCGTTGTTGCGGAACTCGATGAAGCACGTCGGGTCAGGCAGTGCAACCCTTATACTTTTTCTCGAACAGCTTTGCCACTTGTCAGGGGCGGATCCAATGGGGGTGCCATGGGTGCCATGGCACCCCCTCCAAAATACAAAGTTTCAATTGCTTACTAGTATTTTAACTAATCCTATGTATGTTTTTGGCTAAATGTGAAGTGCATAAGCCTAATAATAAGCTTGGCACCCCCACTGATTTGAGACTAGATCCGCCACTGCCACTTGTGGTCATCGTTGGCTCCTCCTTGCGGCTTCAACTCCGCCGCCGTGCTCCGATGACCTGTCCAAGCACCCATCCTACGGCACTCCGCAGGTGGTTCACACGTAAAAGGTGGAGCACATGGTGGAAAGTAGCTAGATTTGGTCACCAAGTCTTGAGATAGTGGCAGGTAGGTGGGACATCATGAGCCTACTGGCCCACAACACTTGCGGCAAGATAGAAGCCCTAACCTGCCAGTTGACAACTACGTCCCGTGCCGAATCAAGTTCCACGGCCAACTCGATAGGTTTAGGGGATGGTGTTTCACAGAAGATTCATGACTGGAAAATTGAGGCAGCCCATGTCCGTGCTCGCAGGGCGAAGGAAGGGAGTGGTCGGCAGGGCCACCCACGAAGCAGGGATTTCCGCTCGACCGTCGACGTACCACAAGAAGCGACCTAGAACACCTCCGTTTCTAAATATAAGATAGTTTTAGCTTTCGTTTTCATATTCACATGTATGTAGATCCGTTTTAGCGTGTGTTCAGTCATTTCAGTCCTTATTATTCCACATTGAAAAATTGTGGCACCAAAACATCTATCCGTTTCTATAGTAGTATTAAAAGAGCAAACATGTTGGGATACATTAAATCTATACCGTTCAATATCTGATCAATGCTCCAGATCGCTCCAATGTTTGACAACTCAACACACCTTTTCACTTTCTGGAAATTACAGAGATTTGCCACCGCTTAATAAGAGCAAACATGTTGGGATACATTAAATCTATACCGTTCAATATCTGATCAATGCTCCAGATCGCTCCAATGTTTGACAACTCAACACACCTTTTCACTTTCTGGAAATTACAGAGATTTGCCACCGCTTAATAAGAGCAAACATGTTGGGATACATTAAATCTATACCGTTCAATATCTGATCAATGCTCCAGATCGCTCCAATGTTTGACAACTCAACACACCTTTTCACTTTCTGGAAATTACAGAGATTTGCCACCGCTTAATAAGAGATAACGCGCTCCGATCGCCGTCGCAACAGCCCAATCGTTTGCCGCCGTTGTCCTAGCCCTGTCCTCCGCCGCCACCTGGTCACACGCCTCATGGTCGATAGCGACCTCGACAGCTCGCGGTCGGCGTTAATCTTGCCGTGAATCCTACATGACGCTGCCCTCCACTGCGTTTCCCAACATCCCACATACCGCCCTTGTCCCGGCGGCACACCTGCAGGGCGACGGCGATTGGAGACTGGACAAGGGCGGCCGTAGACGTGACCTCCTGGCATGGTTCCTACGCTCGGTGTTCAGGAAGACGCAAACTCTAGCCCTGCACACCGCGCCGCCAGGTCGTCAACCTGGGAGTGACATCTCTTGAGCCGCTTTCTTATGCAGCGAGGACGATGGACACGAAGTGGAGACTGGAGAGAAAGGACGAAGACCAGGGCGGCCGTAGTTGTGACCTCCTGGCATGGTTCCTGCACCCGGTGTTCAGGAACTCCCGCCCCGCGCACCACTCCGTCAGGTCTGTGTTGCCGCCATTGGCCCTCCGTCCCATCTGCGCTGGTCCTTTTTGTTGTATGTTTGTCAACTTGATTTTGCCATATTTGTTCGGAATTACCACAGTGGGAGATCTCTCTCTTGGAATTGGGCATGATCTGGTATTGCGGTGTTTATCTACGTGCAGGCAAAATTCTGCGTCACCGGTGTGCTGATTGTCATGTTCTTGTGGATCCTCAAGGGGCTTCTGCGGGTGACAAATTCATTTGTTAAGCAGTTTCTTACCGAAGCAGCGGACGACACGCAGGGAAGTGACGACGGCAAGAAAAAAACCCCAGCTATTGGATCTGTACAGCATAACTGGTTGCACTAGTACAGAAACGGCTATTAGTGGCGCACGGTTTTGGGATTCTGTGGCGCACCGCCAGGTTTGCTGGGTGCGCCACAGAATTCTCGCCACTAAAATTATTTCTGTGGCGCACCCAGGCCGTGCGCCACAGAAAGTGAAACCCAGTACAGTGCGCCACAGAAATAGCTCGGCAGCACCCCTATACAGAGGCATTCTGTGGCGCACTGTTTCTTGGTGCGCCACAGAAAGTGGTGCGCCACAAAAAAAAAGCATGCGCCACAGATATATTAAACAGAAATACCGGTATTTTTCCATTTTGCTGTACAAATACAGGTATATACAGGATTTATACAGGTTTATACAGAAATACAGGAATATTTGACAGGTATATAAACAGACAAACACATTAATCAACATGTCATCACACATATTACTTAGTGTCCGATCGAGATACGTATATACACATAGTCACAAAAGTGCCGAATGTTTCATCATTTCACACTACACATTACAAATCAAGTGTTCGCCGCCTAACTATGATCAAATGTAGTACACATCAGCGATAATGGTGAGCAAGAGCGCGCGGGAGCATGCATGATCATGGAGTCCTCTTCTTGAGCGGCGCCGGGAACGGTAGAAAGCCTTCTTTCGTCTTCCACTCCCTGGTGTCATTCTGTACCTCTAGTCGTTCTTCGATATCCCTCTGACACAACCCTGAAGATGGATTGGGATATATATTGGTTAGTGATATAAATAGAGTATAATTTATTCATCTAAGTAGAGAGGCAAGACAATCAATCAATTGTCATGGTTGGAAATCATATGGCTATCCTATTTGGGTTTCATAGCATAGCATATATATAATATATAACCCTACACATGCACTTCTATAATACCTCTGGGGTAGTGGAAGGACCCTGATTTGCGAATGACATCTTCGAGGATGATCGTTGCCAACTGCAGCCGGATGCGATGGAAGTCTGTTCTGTAATCAGCATCGGTGAGAGCATCCGCGCTTTTGGTGTATTCTGCGAGACCAGATGGAATCTTCGTTTTCTCGACATCCCGAACAATCGATTTAATGTGATGGAGGGCGTAGTAGGCCTCCTTCACGCTGCCATCCAGTTGCTTGACGCAATGGAATCCGGTCCCATGCTGGAACTTGTGTGTGTTCTCATCCGTGTAGAATTCCGCCTTCTAATGGAAGGGGCCGCCCTTTTGGGCATAGGCCTCGAGAGCGTCATCGAGAACACCCTTTATTCTGGTGTATCGTCTCGGCGTGGATTTATTCCCCGAGTCCAAATAAGTGGCAATGGACCACCTCGGGGATACGCAGATGAGTGCGCAGTACTTGTCCCTGCTACTAGTCCCATTTTTTTTCTTCTTTTTTTTCTTAAATTTGGCCACAAATTTGTAACGCCACTACTAGTCCCTTTTTTTTCTTCTTTTTTTTCTTAAAATATTTTTGGTTAAATTTGGTTACAAAATTCACACAATGTCTCACACATATTCAATTCATTTAATACACACAATGTCTCATACATATTTAGTTCATTGAATACATAACTCTTGCATTGTCTCACACCAAATGTCTGATACATCAAAAAAGTCTCTTCTTCGTCTCGGTTCCGCGAGTTAGCTTCTCTTCTTTCCCTTCTTCACGGTTGAAAACTTTAGGCCGGCGACCTTGAGATTTCTTCGCGTGAACGGACAACCTTTAGTAGGTAGGGAGGTCTTCCTTCTTTGTGTACTAGTAGTAGGCATGTCGAAGAACTTGTCGAATTCCTCCTCGATCTTTGGCTCGTTGTCCAAGTCTTGCTCGGTGGCGCCTCCTTCCATTCCGATGATGCTCCTCTTGCTCCTCCTCACAACAACACGGCTAGGCTTTGACGGGTCGGTAATGAAGAAGCATTGCTCAACTTGGCTAGCGAGTACCCATGGCTCATTTTTCGCGGAGGCGTTCTTCGATTTGGCATCGGGTATTACCATGGTGGTGAAATACCGGCCTTCTTTGACGACGTCCTTGGCCCATCTTATACGGAACATTGGCACCGACTCTCCACAGTAGTTGAGGTCCCATATCTCCTCAATCCTTCCGAAGTATCTTTGCTTGACAGTAGCCTCGTCATCGCCGTAGGATAGCATAGTTACTCCTGAGTTTTGATATTCGCTATTCTTGTCCTTTTCCTCGGTGTAGAATCGGTAACCGTTGATGTCGTACGCCTGATAGGTCTTTACGTTGTGCGAGGGACCCAGTGATAAGGAGAATATGAGTCTTTCATCTTCCGTAGATGGCGTTTTGCTCTTTGCTAGCTCCAGTTGCTTTTGCTTGAACCAACGCGTGAAGCTAGAGTTGTGCGCTCTGGTTACGTCTCCCTTCTTCCTCGGCCGGCCCAGGTTGATGTAATGTTGCTCGAGTAAGCATTTGTGCTCTTCCACCCAAGTTTCGATCAATTGTAAGTGTTGTAGCGCGACCCGGTGAGCCCTGTCGAAGTCGTCCTTTCGACCCTGCATGCTGACAAAGATTGAGCTGGTGCCGTCTCGGTGACCATATCCCTGGAGCCTGCCGAAGTGTTTCCTCCTGGGCAGACCAACATGCTGGTTCTCGGTGCTTAGATAATTCTGGCAGAAGGAGATGCACTCGTAGGTTAGAAAGCCCTTGGCCATGCTTGCGTCTGGACGGGCCCTGTTGCGAACGTATCCTTTCATGACACTGGCCAGGTGCTATGCGTGCTACTCTGGTTGCCGAACGGATTGAGTCCATCGGTGCTCATACCGAGCCTGACGTTCCTTGCGTCGCCTCCGAAATTTCCGACGGCGTCCAACTCTTGCCACTGGCTAGCGTCTGAAGGGTGTGTAAGGATTCTGCCCTTCTCCGGATCTTCTTCGGGCTTCTCCCTTTCCGCGTGCCATTGCATGAGCTTTGCTTCCTTAGGGTCCACGAAGTACCGCTGCAGACGGGGAGTGATAGGAAAGTACCATACCACTTTTCGAGGAACTTTCTTCCCACGGCTCTTGTACCGTCCTTGGCCGCACACCGGACATGTGGTTCTATCCTCGTACTCGCCCCGATAAATTGTGCAATCATTGATGCAGGCGTGGTATTTAACATGCGGTACACTACTAGATATCGCAATATAGCCGAGGGTCAATTGACCGTCGGTTATTTGTGTTTACCGTCGGATATGTGTATAAGCGACGGTGTACCGTCGGTCATCTCCCGTCGGCTATGCTCGGTCGGCCATTACACTTATAACCGACGGTACGGTCGGGTAACATATTTCCCCACGGTAATAAACCGACGGGAGGCCGTCGGTCATGTTCTGGCGACCGGCAGTCCCACGGACACTCAGCAACACCTGTAGCTAACGGGGTACGGTCAGGTATAACTATTCCGACGGTAATTTTGTCCAGTCAGATTTCTGGATCGTCGACGGTTTATTAGCCCGTCGCTGGTTTATTGGCCCGTCGCTATTAGATATAGCTGATCGGAGAACCGAACCCGTCAGTTAGGACAATTACGGATTCTTATAGATGAGGGGCAAATGTATAAGTCAGCTCTGAGGTATTTCTTTCACGACGGTTGACTGTACGCAAGGAAATGTAATTCAGGATCACAATATTTCAGAATAATAGCATTTCAGAAACAATGCAACCACACATGACTCAAGAACATAAAATATATTTCGATTGACCTCACAAACAGTATGATTCATCTAAAATTGTCAAATGCAAACCGAACTATACTTGCATCCAAATCACATCGAACATTAATGATTCATCGAAAGAAAAAAGATTAAACACACTCCAGCCAAAGGACGTCAAATGGTAGCATGGCTTTAAAGAGTCTTCTACTCTACACCACTCACGTCATGCTCATCATCAAAGCTGTCATTCTCGTTGCTGCGACTACCTCCAGCATTTCTTCCCATTCCCTACAAAAATCACCAAACTAGTTGTAAGAAAGATGAAAACAAGAATCGTAAGGGACACCAAACGGAAAAAATATTAACAAGATGGCAAGATAAGACAGACAAGTCCCACAATTAAATAGGCCAAAAAAATATTGTTGTGATCAAGACAAAAAAATAGAAGTACTGCTAACACTTGACTTAATTAGATTTTGACAAACAAATTCACATAGCACAAAAGTTCAACTTTGAGACCACAAAACAAGCAGATTATAAACTACCCAAGATGCATATAAGTATTTAACATGTGTAACTTTCTCCAAGCAAAATAGGGATGTGTTGGTGGAGAGGTTGTCTTGCTTGGACTGATATTTCAGAGTCTAGTAGTCAAGTCCCCTTATTTATTCAGACATTTGTATGTACTGTCAAGTAGTTAACTGGTTATTGACATAAGACTCATCAGCAAACTTACTGGTTCAGTTTCAAGTTCATTAGAGGCAGCTTCTCCACTTGCAAACCCAACTTCAGAGTCTGATGTGGCCTATAGTGAACACAAGATAAATCGAATAGCAGTATGACATATGCATAAGATTAACTTCATATATATCCTAATGACGGCTAGTTTTACATTTAGGATGTGCTAAATTACCGTGTTAGATGCAGAAATTTACTTCAGATATATCCTGATTGTTACTAGTGTACATTTAGACAGGAAAACATGCAGTATAGTCTCAGCAGATTCAAAGTACTAAACAAGCATGCTTACCGTCGAGATGGTTGTGCAGCAACGTGGATTAGTCCCAATCCCACCACTCGAAGTCGTATTTGGGGCACTACAGCCTCACCAATGGCTCTCGCACAGCGGCAGGTAGCATAACTGAACTCCAGGATCCTGCGCGAATAGAACACCAATACCAATCAAAATTACAGAAATATAGAGAAGACAATCAGTGAGCTATAATTTTTATGGAAACTGCAGTAGCATGGTCCCATAATATTTCATCAGCTAGATGTGACAATAGTGACCAGATCTAGAATCAATATGCATTGAATAGCAAGTCACTCTTGGCTACTACAGAAGTAACAAACCTGAGAAATTACATGGAAATAGAAATAGAAGAGCACTTTAATGCGTCTGCCACTTTTTCGACTTGCTTGACATTTTACCAGCAGTATCCCTACATGTATCAGGAACCAATATAAGATCAGTTGAATAACGAGTGTAGCTTGGGCAGAAATAGTGTTTGGGCGTGAGCCGCAAGAGAGAATTTGCTTGCTATTAGCATTATAACAGTTCGTGTCCCAAAACAACCAAGTGCGTCTGTTCTTCCATGAATATAATTCAGAACTAAATACTGTATTTAAGATGGGGAAACCAGACTCGGGGTAATAGAACCACTCAGATTACCTGCAGAGAATGCACGCATGGTCTTGTTGCGTCTTTGATTGAGATCCTCCGTGGAATTTCATGAGCCATGTTACACTGGAAGAAGCAGTCCTCTTACTTGCCGGCCAGCGGAGCATCCACGGACCATTGCAAGCCAGCCGGCTGGCCAAATGGATTTGAGAGCCCCTACTCAAGATCCGCCAGAACCTGACAAGTCGGCGGCAGCGTGGGTGATCACTGCTGACCACCACCCCACCGCGCTGCTCCCTGCGGAGGCACTCGACGAGACTGTCCGCGCCTGATGCCCGACGATCTAGCCTCGGTATGCCCGCCAACGCAGGGCCATCTGGGCATGGTCTCCCTTGCCTCGCTCTGAGTCGAGATAAATAACGGGAGGTGATGGTGGAGGAGGCGGCGCGGAGGCCGGATTTGTGAGGAAGTGGAGGAGAGTGAAGGAGGCCACCGGTGCTGGCAGATCGGGCGGCGGCGGGGAGGCGGCGAGATTGGAGGAAGTTGATTTTGGGGATACGCTGCGAAGTGGGAGAGGGTTCTGGTTAGGGTTATAGATAAGGTAAGACGTGGTGGACTGGTGGAGGCTTCGTGGCCCACCTGTTAGAGGGGTCGTTCCGGTTCGCAAAATTTCTGTATCGCCCGCGCGCTCTCAGCGCGAAATAAGACGCGCCCGCGCGCTCCTAAATCTGAATTTTGATCTTATCAAAAAAAAATCTGAATTTTGATATTCTCATTTTTCTTCGCGCTTGCTACAGATTCCTTTTTCACTTTTTATTTAATTTTGTCTATGATACACCGCCAGAAAATCACAGAAAATACCGAGCAAAATTTAAAAATGAAAAACCTTGGTAAAAACGCCGGAGTTGGGTACCTCGCCGGAGTTGGGCACCAAACAGCCGGAATCATCACCGGAGTCTCACCGTACCACCACGCCGTAGCTCGCCGGATAAAGTAGTTTAGCGTATTCATAGTTTTAACATCTATGTCATGATTTTTTTCCATGGTTGATGAGATTGGATCCGTCGGACCTCGACATCCGACATCTGATGAATTCAAGATCTCTCACATGCAAGTCGATTATGTTGGCACCGTTGTCATTGACAATGGCCCGAACGATTTACACAATGATGCAAGTTTTTCATCCGGCGTACGCGCATTCAGATGAGCAACCGAGAATACAAGGGTAGTAGGAGATTATTCTATTTGTAGTTTGCAAAACAAAAAAATATAAATATTCTACAAAAAATATAAGTATTCTACAAACAAAATTGTGAAAATGAAAGGGCGTTGGACGCAAGGATGGTATGAATCACTTGTCTTCATCTCCACCGGTCTTCCTTACAGACCGAACCAGTCGACGAATAGAACTGCATTGGAATAGCTCACAACCTCACTTCAAAACGAAAATTTTACAAGAACCTATATGCATGGGCGTATATTTTGGCTCCTTTTATTTTCTCTTTAATAAAAACAACCAAACAAGCGCAAATATGATATGCATCTTCAAAAATCAAAATGGATATCCACCGCAAATGCTCGATCATAGTCCTAAAAAAGATTATTAGCCCCATCGTCCACTAAACAAAATAACCGAGGGGATATCTTAACCGTCGGCTATTACTATTCACCCTTGGGTATTGTCATGTATAAGCGACGATTAGTCATTGACCGTCGGTAATTTAGGCATATAGCCGAGAGTTGCTTTTGAACCGTCGGCTATCTTACTAAATAGCCGAAGGTGGTAAATGTACCGTCGGCTATTACTAAGAACCGTAGGCTATTACGCCTTAATACCCGAGCGATGTTTGATCCCCGTCGGCTATGAGAAAAACCGTCGGTTATACTAGGTAATATCCGAGCGTTCGGCATAAACCGTCGGTAATATGTTGCACCGTCGGTCATTAGGGTAATGGCCGACTGGCCGTCGGGTATTAGATTTCACCGTCAGAAATATGGGGATTTCTAGTAGTGGTAGGTCAAGAGGGCACACGACTTTCTTGGCCTCCTCGATACTTGTTGGCAATGTGTTCCCCTCGGGAAGACGCTCGTGGAAGAATTGCATGCTCTTGTTGAAGCTCGCGTCGGTCCATCTGTTTCCCGACTTCATCTCCAGAGCATCAAGCGTTACTTGCAAGCGCGTATCCTGTGGCCGGAACCCAGAATACAACGGAGTCCTCCCGTCTATCTCCATTTGCGCCAGCTTGGCTTTCTCTCTAACGGTGCTCGCCTCCTTGAGGAGCAGTTCTTGAACATGAGACTCCATCAAGGCCGACATTAGCGAGCTCTGCGGCGTGTTCGCGTCTTCTCCACCACCATCTACTCCTTCATCGTGACCATGTCCGTCGGCATCTCCTTCGTCACGATCATCTTGCCCGCCCTCGTCTTCAGGCGCAACATTTGCTGTCGGCGCTTGGTTGAAGCCTTGCATGAAACCGCGCCTGAGCAGGTGTTCCTCCAATTGTCCGGAATCAGGGTTGATCCATCTCACAAGTTTGCAACTTCGACACGGACATCGTATCTGGCGCCCGTTGCACCGACTCATTTCCGCCTTCGCTTCTTCCTTGTAGTTGTTGATTCGACTGGAGCTCATCTTGATGACCATGGTCGCCTACGCGGTATACATATAGAGTATGTGTTATTAATTAGAATTAATTAACCGCAACATGCACACACACATACAAGCTTCTCATGCGGGAAGTCGGAAAGTAGGAAATGTTCGACGAAAAAATTCGGCATGACTTCCCCTAAAAGTAGGACATATGTGGTGCAAAAATTTACCGAAATGGAAATGAATCAACATTTCGGCAAACATCCATGCACCACGCTGGCGCAAGCTAGCAACAACATGCAAAGATTCATGCAAACCACACACACAAGTTTCATGCATAGATCCGTTCAACAAATAGTTTGCTTCATGCAAACCACACACACAATCGCCCGCCGACAAGTTTCTCATGCCTTTAACAAACACCCATCCAACAATATCCACCTTGTAGATCTAGATCCGTTGCCGAGACGTGACCGTGATCGATGAGAGAGAGTGTGTGGTGATGGAGGGAAAATAGTGGACAAAAAGAGAGGAGGAGAATATATATGGAGGCTTTCCCCAAGCCCTCACCAATTCTATGTCAAACAAAGTAGGTATAACAACAAATAATGGATAATAGGATGGTCAAAATGCCATGGGAGACCATAGAATGTTAGCTTTCTGTGGCGCACCGTTTCTGGTGCGCCACAGAAAGCTAACATTCTGTGGCGCATGATGACTAGTGCGCCACAGAATGTGAACTTTCTGTGGCGCACGAGAGGCGGTGCGCCACAGAAATTGCCCAGATGGACCTAGGCCCAATGATTGCACGTGGGACCCACAGTATTTCTGTGGCGCATGGACTCCCATGCGCCACAGAAAACCTACTTTCTGTGGCGCATGGACTCCCATGCGCCACAGAAAACCTACTTTCTGTGGCGCATGGATGCCAGATGCGCCACAGAAAGGTAAATATTTATGTGGCGCACCTCGTCCCATGCGCCACAGAAATATTTCTGTGGCGCACCAATTAAGGGTGCGCCACAAAGTGTCCACCCACCTATATAGGGTTTCCCTACTAGTGTTGTCTTTCTAAGAACTCTGGATGTTCTGATGTAAAACATGTACAATCTGAATTAGATGTTCTGATGTTCTTGCAAGACAGTTATTTCGCCAGATAGAGTTGGGGTTGGGTGATGTGTATTTCTTGATCTTCAATGGAATCGACAACCAAATTTTAGGAGAGAAATAATAATATCTGGACTACATCTAGAGATATAGTAAATTAAAGAAATCATGTGCTCCACGATTCACAAAGTTACTGTGTGGAATCTGAAAACGAACAAAAACGAGACTGGCTATATTATCTTCTAATTTAAGCGTAACAAACATTTACACTCATATTTAAAGGTGACATTCCAAGATTCGGTATTCATATGTAATTGACTTGAAGATTAAGACTGATACATTTAGTTGGATAAGAATAATGAAAAATATATTTCACTAAACAGTATTGGTGTTGGGCCCAGAGGTGTACCGCAAGAGTTTTTAAAAAATAAATTTATATTACTTGATGGTTTTGAAGGTTTCCAGAAAATAACTTTAGCATATTTACAATTGAACTTATGGAATATAATATACTTCACGGGAGATATTTTCTCGATCTCACTGGAGAATTTTATCTAGATGGAAATATCTTTCCAATCGATTATAACTTAGAGTAGCGTTGTGTAGCCACATTTTTTCTCTTTTAAGAGACAATGCCGATAAGCAGGTACAAAATTTGTTTATCAGCATATTTTGTATCATTTTTCTAGAAATTGTCTTCACATTGCTATATTTCATTTTGTTCAACACGTGCGTGCATTAGAATTTTCATATTCGTATATAACATATTAAAACTACATAAGAGTTAACTCATTAAGCGTCTTTTAATTTGCAGGATTGGAAATTCAATCATTTAGAATTTCAAGGAATTCAATCTTTTAGAATTCCTACGAATATCATATCCTGTGAATCAAAGAGGCACTTATTAGGAATGCCATAAAAAAATGTATGTTTTGTTATGTTTTGTTTTGGAGACGTGCGTTGCACGTGCAAAGCAACTAGTGTATGAGAAAGCACCTTTTCCATGTCCATTGATATTGATCTTGGGGGGGCCTCATGCACGCTTCGAAAAAAATCGCAACACGTCTCACGATCTCATCTCTTCCATGCATCACCAATCTTAGCAAAAATAAAAAAGAAGCAACGCAATCGACCATGACACATGGGCCGGCCGTGAGATGCTGCTGATAAGATTTTCAATACTACTCCGTAGATCAATATCGTCATGAACTCTCATGATCAACCGCCGGAATCGAACCAAACATCGTTGATCTATCCACGATATATATTGTGCCGCTGCGACGCAGCAAGAGACGTACGACCGCAAGACTACAGGCATAGATCGATCGATGGCGTCGACGACGACTAGGCAGCTTCCACCGTGGTCTGACCTCCCGGCGGACGTGCTAGGCCAGGTCCTCGCTCGCGTCCCGCTCCCCGCCGACCGCGCCCGCTTTCGCGCGGCCTGCCGCTCGTGGCGCTCGCCGCAGGGATGGCGACTGCCGTGGATCGTCCACAGGGACGGCACCTTCGTCACCTTCCCCGACAGGGGTCTGCACCGGCTGTCAATGTTGTGTGGAACGATGACCCTCCTGGGCATCGGGTGCGTGTTAATAAGGATCGGGAAAAGCCCCCGATATGGCAGTACAGGAGTCGGTGTCGGATACGATTGGTGTACTACACCATATCGTATTCGACCCATATTACATCGCTAACACCCCCCCTTAATCTTAACCTGGACAAAGGTTCAGATTACGTCTAAACTCAGCTAATGCTTTTACAGGTAATGTTTTAGTGAAACCATCCGCCACTTGGTCTTTATTGGAGATGAACTTGATATCAAGAGACTTATCAGCAACTCTTTCTCGAACAAAATGATAATCGATCTCGATGTGCTTGGTCCTGGCATGGAAAACTGGGTTTGCAGATAAATAAGTGGCACCAAGATTATCACACCATAAGCAGGGACGTTCATGAAGAGAAACTCCAAGTTCTCGAAGCAATGCTTCAACCCAAATTAACTCAGTTGTAGCATTGGCAAGAGCCTTATATTCCGCTTCTGTGCTGGACCGAGACACAGTAGCTTGTTTTCGAGCACTCCACGATATCAAATTAGGACCAAAAAATATTGCAAACCCTCCTGTAGAACGTCTATCATCAGGACAACCTGCCCAATCTGCATCTGAAAAGGCACTAAGAAGTGTCGAGGAAGAGTGCTGAAATGTAAGACCAAGTTTGATTGTACCATGTACATAACGAAGAATTCTCTTGGCAGCTGTCCAATGTGCAGTGGTTGGTGCATGAAGGAATTGACAAACTTTGTTGACAGAAAAAGATATGTCAGGACGAGTAAGCGTCAAATACTGTAAAGCACCAACAATACTTCGATAATTTGTACTATCTTCAGGACCAAGTGGATCGCCTTCAGTCAGGGACAATGTATCTTTTATGGAGAGAGGTGTAGGAGTCGGCTTGCAATCACGCAAACCAACCTTAGCTATGAGATCCCGCGCATATTTTTCTTGTGTGAGCACAAGACCAGACGAGTTTTTGCATACTTCGATACCCAAGAAATAATGGAGATCACCAAGATCTTTGAGAGCAAAATCCTTGCGCAAATCAGCCAGTAATACCGAAATAGCCTCTCCAGAAGAGCTTGTCACAATGATGTCGTCAACATATATCAATATAAATATGATTATACCTGACTGGCGGAAGATGAACAAAGAGGTGTCAGCCTTGGAGGGTTTAAAACCAAGAGACTGAAGCTTCGAGCTCAACCGAGAAAACCAAGCCCGTGGTGCTTGCTTTAATCCATAAAGTGCTTTGTCAAGTTTGCAAATATGATGGGGAGCATTAGGATCTTCAAACCCAGGAGGTTGTTTCATATATACTTCCTCTTCCAGAACACCATGAAGAAACGCGTTCTTGACGTCTAGCTGACGAAGGCTCCATCCTCTGGAGACAGAAATAGCAAGAACAAGTCTAATGGTGGCAGCTTTAACAACCGGGCTAAAAGTGTCTTCATAGTCAATACCATATCGCTGTTTAAATCCTTTTGCAACAAGTCTAGCTTTATATCTGTCAATAGTACCATCTGCACGTCGCTTGATACGATAAATCCACTTGCAATCAATGACATTTTTGTTTGAACTGTGAGGGACAAGGTGCCAAGTCTGATTTTGCATAAGAGCATCATATTCCTCAACCATTGCTGATTGCCAATTAGAATCTCCAAGAGCCTCTTTGATATTACGGGGTTCTCCTGTAGATGTGAGCAAACCATAGCGTACTTTGCCGTCCTTAACGCCATAGCGTATTGTGCCATCTTTAAAATCTTTGGGCTGACGAATACCTTTTTGTAGTCGTGTACGCGGCTCAGGAATAGAAGGAGGTATAGGCGCAGAATCCGCAGAAGATCCTGCTGCTGAATCAGCCGCCACAGAACCGTCAGCAGGAGCAGAGGATCCGGTGGAGCTGCTCGGAGAAGAAGCGCGCACAGAAGATCCGGGAGATTCCGTCGGGGCCGCAGAGCCTGGAGATGCTGTCGGTGATGTGGAGACGCGCGAGTGGCCACGCGTGGGAGATGCTGCGGGCGACTCGACGGACGGCCCATGTGCCTGGTGCGCTGTGGATTGCTGCTGCGTACCACTGGCCGAGGAAGCTGGCGGCACATGATCCGACGATGATTGCGTCAGAGCAGCTGCTCCGGGATCCGTACTGGAAGCTTCTGCACTGTCTTGTTCCGTTTCGTCATTTTCTGCATTGTTTTCACTGTCCGATATATCAATCTGCACAGAATTTTGAGGAGAATCTCCAGCACCGTTCGGCTGCACCTGCGGAGGGTTAGTATCCGGAACAACAAACATGTGATTATGATCATGCAACCCCTCATTAGTAGAAGCCGAAGGTGACAAATTTTTAGGAAGTAAGAGAAGTTCTTCGCGAAGGCGAGACCCAGCATTGGGATGAAGTGTCGAGAAGGGAAAAACACCTTCGTCAAAAACCACATCACGTGATATATAAACGCGACCGGTGGATATGTCAAGACATTTGACACCTTTGTGACGTGGACTATAGCCGAGAAAGACACACCGTTTGGAGCGAAAAGCAAGCTTTCGTTTATTATAGGGACGAAGATTTGGCCAACAAGCACATCCAAAGACTCTAAGAGAATCATAGTTAGGTTTAATGCCTAGGAGTTTTTCAGTAGGAGTCGCAAGATTGAGAACTTTGGAGGGAAGCATGTTGATTAAGAAAGTGGCAGTGAGAAAGGCTTCATCCCAAAATTTTAACGGCATAGACGCATTAGCAAGAAGTGAAAGACCAACTTCAACAATATGACGGTGTTTTCTCTCGGCCGAACCATTTTGTTGGTGAGCATGCGGACATGAGACATGATGTGTGATACCAACTTTTTGAAAGAAACCATTAAGTTTTTCATATTCACCACCCCAATCAGTTTGCATGGTAATGATTTTGCGACCAAATTTACGTTCAACAAGTTGCTGGAAATTAAGAAACACTTGATAAACATCGGAGCGATTCTTAAGCAAATAAATCCAAGTAAATTTACTATAATCATCAATGAAGCTTACATAATAGAGATGTTTGCCAACAGAGGCAGGAGCCGGCCCCCATACATCAGAAAAGATCTGTTCCAAGGGAACAGTGGAAACACTAGTGGAGACAGGATAGGGTAGCTGATGGCTCTTTGCTTGTTGACAAGGATCACAAACGTAAGGATTTATTTCTGGAGTATACGAAAGATTATTTTTCCTAAGCACTTGTTGAACAATAAACGAAGATGGATGTCCTAGACGACGATGCCAAGTGGATGAAGTAGGCTTGATAGTGATGAAAGCTTGCTTGGGAGACCCCGCAGGAACAGGAACAAGAGGATAAAGTCCACCATGACAGGGACCTCTAAACATGACTCGCTTCGTGACCTGATCCTTTATCAAAAAGAAAAACGGGTGAAACTCAATGAAGGCATTGTTGTCTAGAGCAATTTTATGTGCCGATAAGAGATTTTTAGAAGCACTAGGAACATGCAATATGTTACGAAGGTGAAGAGAACTATGAGGGGTGTGCAATTTCGAATAACCAACATGTTGTATTGTCATACCTTTACCGTTTGCAGTGTGTACTTGATCATGTCCTTTGTAGTAGTCGCGAGTGTGCAATTTGTTCAGCTCGCTCGTGATGTGATCAGTAGCACCGGTATCCACGTACCAGTTAGTATCAACACCATAGGCACCCCTCTCCTCGGAAGGGGATTGATCATCATCATCACCATCAGCATAGCGCCACCAGCACTCGCTCGCCGGGTGACCAAACTTCTTGCAGATCTGACATGTGACATCCTGGAAGGGTGAGGTCGTACGTCCACGTCCACGACCGCGGCCTCCACCACCACGGCCTCCACGACGGCCACCACCTCCACGGCCACCACGATAATTCTGAAACTGACGCTGATCTTGTCCATAGTTGCCATAGTAGTTGCCACGGCCGCCACCTCCACGGCCGCCCCCACGGTAGTTGCCACGGCCACGGGAGGCAGCGTTCGCTGATGAGGAGAAGGAGCCGCTGTTCTGCCCTGTCTCGGCCAACATCTTCTGACGGTAATCATAGGCTGTGAGCTGAGAGCACATGTCCATGAGAGATGTGGCGGGAACAGCATTGAGGGATGCCACCAGCGGGTTGTACTCACCATCAAGACCATTGAGGATATATAATTTAAGTTCATCATCATCGACTCTCTTTCCAGCTGACGCAAGTTCGCTTGCAAAGCCTTTCATCTCAGCGATATACTTTTCTGCACTCTTGTCTTGTTTTTTTGTGTTTGCAAGGGCACCACGCAACATGCCAATACGGGCCATGGATTGAGAGGAATACAGGGCAATGAGGGCGCCCCATAAATCAGCAGCATGATCCAGACCAAGTACTTGTGCGTGTACCTCGGGCGTGATGGATTTCACGAGAAATCCAAGCACTTGCTGATCGCGCTGGAGCCAGGCGGAGTACGCTGGGTTGGGCACGATCTTCTTCTTTTTCTCCTCGTCATCAACCTCCAGGTTCTTTGGCGGCGCTGCGTCGAGGCCGTCCAGCAGCCCCATGACATCTGCACCACGGAGAGAAGGCATGATCTGGGCCTTCCAGTATAGGTAGTTTTCCCGAGTCAGCCTGTCCGTCGGCGGGGGCCCTAGAGCAGCCGCCAGGGAAGGAACAGAGGAGGATGAAGCCATCGGGTTCAGAGGGGAGGGACTGAGGGTTGATTGTCGTTGTTTCTGATGCTACGATCTTGAAGATCGGCAGAGGTTTTCGGGTGCTACGATCGAAGATCGGCGAGTTTGTAGATTGGATCGATGTTGCGAGCTAGACGATGGAAGAGCCTCGCTCTGATACCATGTCAATGTTGTGTGGAACGATGACCCTCCTGGGCATCGGGTGCGTGTTAATAAGGATCGGGAAAAGCCCCCGATATGGCAGTACAGGAGTCGGTGTCGGATACGATTGGTGTACTACACCATATCGTATTCGACCCATATTACATCGCTAACACCGGCTTCCCCTCCCTGACAACGCGAGTTTCCTAGGCGCCACCAATGGCGGTTGGCTGGCGCTTGAGTGCGTCGTTGAAGGGGACGAGCACACGCGTAACTACTGTCTGCACAACCCTTTCACCGGCACGACTTTGCCGCTCCCGGGGCTGGATTCAGTCATCGGCGGCAAGGACTCTGAGTGGTTCGAGGTACGGAAGGTCCTCATGTCGTCAACGGTCGACGATATCGTCGTCGTCAGGACCAATCATTGGGACTGCCCAATCATCTTGTGCCGAGCTGGAAAGCCTGGTGCGTGGATACCCAAGCCGTTTGAGATGCCCTACGCTCGCATCATCGATGTTGAGTTCCTCGGAGATCATCTCTACGGGATCACCTCCCATGAGGAACTTGTGCTATTTGACCTTGATGAGGATGATGAAGGCAGGCCCACGGTTTCAAGTGTTAAGTACGTGATCAGGAATCCAATGAGAGAGGACATGATTGACGACCATGAGCTTGAACACAGTGAAGGGTTGAGCGATGAGGAGGAGGAGGGCGATTTGTCTGATGATGAAGATGATGAGCAAGAGTACAACGAGGAGCGGAGCACTGATGAGGAGGACAATGTCTACGATGATGATGGGCATGAGTACAATAATGACGATGAGGAGGAGAACAGTGTGCTAGGAAGTGATGAAGCATCGAGCGTTAACGAAGAGATCGATGATGACGATGTGGTAGTAGACGAGGATATCGACGAAATCATTGTGCCGGATAACGAAGTGCCAGTGAACCTTCATTTTGAACTGAAGGATATCATCTGGAATAGCTGGCACCTCGTGGAATCAAACGGAAAATTGTTGATGGTGAGACGGCAAAAGTGCACACCTGTCTGCTTCTCCGAGTACAATATCAAGATTGATCTCCTAATGGCGGACATGGACACTGGCTCGTGGGTTCCAGCCGTCTGTGAAGGGCTAGAACAAGGTCAAAGGCTTTTTATCAGCAAGCGGTTTTGCAAATCTGCTCCTGCACCTACAAAAGACCTAACCTGTTGTTTTGTCGACGAGAGCGACATTGACGATGATAGCTCTGAGCCATTATATGACTATGAGTAGTACTATGATACAAGGTCAACATGGGTTTTTCCTCCGGAGGTAGTGCTTTAACCGTGGGCACTTGTAATTTTCATTTAGCGTTGTAGGACGTGAGTTACCTTGAGGAAAAGTGACAAACCGTTTATCTTACTATTAGTTCTTAAAGAATTCCTTCACCTAGAATACTTTGCGTCCGATCATTATATGATACTATAGTACGTTCTCCACAACTCCTTTTCTAAGGGTGACCATAATCACTATTGTATCCTTCTGGCCTGCTAATCGGCCTAAATTATCTCGCGCAACTCAACCAGACGGCTATGGTACCTAGTCTCCGTTCAATCAAAGCAAACGAGAATAAAGATAAGACTAAGTAAAAAAAACATGACAAAGAGGTTGAAATAATCACGTAGATATGTATAGTACAAAATCTACTTGTATGTATCTATCGATATAGAAAATTTACAATATGAAGTTGTGAGAAACGGTGATATGAATCTACTATCAAACAAAGTTTCAGCGGTCGACGGAGTGCGACAGATTTGACAAAATTCATCTAAAAAAGGCGAACATCGGTCTGAAATTAGAAGTTATAGGTGATCAAACTCGAAACCCAGCACTGAAATTTGGTGATGTTTGTATGAAGTATTAATGGCTTCTACACTGATGTTATTTTGGACTTTCAAACTCCTAGTTTTAATGCTTCCCGTGCTATAAGTGTTGTTTGTCACTGAATGAGATGATCTAGATTGTAGAATGTATCTGCTATTTCATGCTTCCGATTTACTATTTTTTTGCCTCTTTCTACCCATGGTTTTATCTCTGTTTTCAGGTCTGTTCTGCATGTTTTGGTACCGAACTTCAATGAAATTACAACAAAAAATTGCATTGTTATCAAGTAATTTTTTAGCATAATTCAGATGAAAATTTCGCAAATGTTAATTTAGCCCATTTGATAAACAATCAACTTTGAGAGCAAAATTATAATTTATTTGCGTCATTAGTATGTGGACAAGGAGTGCATAGAATGTAACTCCAAGTATCAGATACAAGCTAATGTAATATCCTTGTTGCATCTAGAAGCATGCTAATCAAGCCTGCGGAATATATACTCTTCTAATGTAGAATGGACGCAAAATTTGATGCTAGACCAAGCCCTGAAAATTTGGTAGAGTTTTCTGCGTCCAAAGTTACTTGATGAGGCCTCAAATGACGGCTTCACAACCATTCTTTTAAGTATTGGCGCGCGACTGAATATCAGTTTCAAGAAATCAATCTCATGTTTGTCTCCTTTGAATCCGTTGATCTCCACTTCTTCGAGAACTGTCAAGGCTCTAGTTTGAGATCTCCAGTTTGCGGAGGCACAAGGACAATCTAGTGGGCATTCTTCTTCGTCCTAATATATATATATACAAAAAGTATGTGTAAATTAACTACTACACGGTGTATTGTTGAGATATATAATCAGAGCAGAGAATTACCTCTGATCGCTGTAGGACAATTAACCTTGAGCCTTTGCACAGAACTAGAGATTCGATTTATCATAAGGAGATCAGAAATGAGTGCTCCAAACACATGCCCCTTTGTCGTGAGATGTATCTCCAAAACAGAGAACTCGACGATCATATGCTTCTCTGCCTCCTCTGTAATGTTGGTCCCTTCACCGACAAAACTAATACAAGAGCTCTGCAAAACCAAAATATATATTATCCACAAAATTTATTTTCATGAGAGCTTGCATTAAATTGAGTAGGAGAGAGGACAAACGTGGCAGGCATGAAGTTGCAGCGAAGGGAGCTGGTCTTGGCTCTCCGGCGTCTGTAGGATCACTTTCACGAGTCTCCAAGCAAAGTAAGTACACTGCCCGTAGAGATGGCATCGCCATGAGACCTTCTCCAGCATTGGTGCCAAGACGGAGATCCTAGCCTCCCATTACTAACTATATAAAATATGGTCCGTTTAGCGATCTCTCAGCGATCGAGCACTGTAGCTATCTACAGTAAACACTGTAGATTGCTGCAGTGTTGAACAGTGCGTGATCCGGCCCGTCGCCCGACGATCCAACGGTTCACAACGCACGCCCGTGATGTTTTTGCAAAAAAACCCTCCCAAAAAATGAAAATCGATCCCGCAGTCCATCGCTCTGCGAAGAAAAGGACCTACAAGCAATTAAAGCAAAACCCACGTACTTTTTTGCAAAAACACCCAGAGCTCCCCCTTCCCCTTCTTCTTCTCCCACGATGCCGAAATCGCCGGCGCCGATGCGCCGCGTCGTCCCGCCGCTACACGCCGTCTCGGTCAAATCGAAGCACACAGTGCGCTTCGCCGGCGCGTCTTCTACATCCTAGCTGACGGACGCGTGCTGGAACAGCGGATCCATGCCGGAATCATCCGCGCCGCACTCGCCGCCCGCCGCCGTCAATTTGGTCACCGCCGGCAGCTCCGGCGACCAAATGGTCCACGGCGCCGCTTGCCCAACTCCTCTCGACCTCCTCTCGCAGATGCGCGCACTCCCAGCCTCGCGCACGCACGCAGCTGCTCCGCCGCCGCGAGCTCCGCCATGCGGCCACCTCCGCCGCCCAGTCACGTCACAGATGACGTCACCGCCATGTGGGCCCCTTGCCAGAAATATATTAATTACAGAAAAAGCATAAAAAAATCATAAAAATAATATCTTCTAATCTGTAATTCCAAATAATGCAAAAAATAGAACAAAAAATGTGTAAAAATAAAACATTTACATCATTTGCATTCAAACATTTATAACATTTGTATTCCATGCAGAATTAATCAACTTAAATTTTAAAAACTTGGAAAAAATTGGAAATTTTAAAAAAAAACACCATATTTTACAATGCAAATCTTAATAACTGTCCAGCTTCACCAAATTTTTGGAACTAAACATTTTTAGAACATAATTTTTTTTTGTATTACAATAATTTTTAATTTCAAACAATTTTAGAATGTAGACAATTTTAAACTTAAATTGCAGCTATACTTGACAATTTCAATTCAAATTTCAAATGTAAACACTACAAAATTAATCTCCAACATCACCAAATTTTTGGAACTAAACATTTTTAGAACAAAAACTTTTTTTGAATTACAACAACTTTTAAATTCAAACAATTTTAGAATGTGGACATTATTAAACTTAAATTACCACCATACTTGAAAATTTTAATTCAAATTTCAAAATTAACCAATACAAAATTTTAAAAGCCTTCCAAATCTGATCACCTTACAAACATTAAAATAATTCAAGTCCTAATGTCTTTCCAACTTTAACAATTTTTTGAAATATAAACATTTCTAAAACGCAAACTTTTTTTTGATTTGACATTTCCAAATTTGCATTCCAACAAGTTCGATGCTTAAACAATTTTTAGATGCAAAGTTTTTCAAACTTGAATTCCGACACACTAGAACATTTTAACACATATTTCAAGTTTGAACATTCTAAAATTTTAATAGTGTCTAATAACTGATCATTTTATAAACGTCAAACTAATTCAAATCTTAAGAACTACCCAAATTGAACAATATTAAAATTCATAACTTCTAACCTATAGTTCCAAAAAATAAAAATGATATGTCAGAAAAAAATGCAAATGATATGTCAAAAAAAAATCAAATTTAACGTCAATTGATTTCCCGAATTCCAGACGTCCACAAAATAATGCCCACAAAATAATGCAATTACAGTAAATATGATGTCGATTTCCCGATGTCCTTAACGTGTAACACAATATTATTTAAGCTATTGTTTTCCTACTTTCCAGACGTATTTTCCCAATTGTATTTCTCAACGTTTACTAAATTTGTTGCACTCTTAGAATAGCATAAAAACATGGAGCTCCCCACATTTTGAGTTTTAATTTCCTATTTTTTATACCACAACGACAATTAGGAAGAGTTCTATAATTTTAAACAAAATCCTACTTACTTAAAATGCGAACATTTCTTAGACAATTTAAACATGATGTTCACGGCTGCAATTTAACTAAGTTTTCAAATTGTCCCATAAATGTTAATTTAATTTTCTTCTTTCTTAAAACTAAATGTTAATCTAACTAAATTTGTCGCTAGGGACGCGGCATGTCATCGAACTTTTCTTCTCAACTAACACATTACCATGCATGATTAAACAACTTTAAATAATTTAAGTTACAAAAACTGATATAAGCTTTCTATTTTAATTATAGAGCTTATGGAAATGACAACTTCTAGAAAAATCCTATTCAAACCAAAAAACAAACAATATATCAATAACTTTAAAATTATCCGTCAGAAAAACATAAAAAATATATCAACATAATCATAAAAATAAATATCCGTCCAAATTTGCTCACAAAAAATGCTACTACTCTATAATATATCAACATGCCCAAAAAATATATGCTAAAAATGTAGGGAGAAAACAAACATGTTTTAATATTTTCAACTGCTCAATATTTAGATAAAATCTAATTGCCCTTCCTCTAATTACGTGCAGTTACATATATTAAATGCTCACACACTTCTCTAAATTATATGCATTCCCACAGATGGACTTCAATTAACTCAAATAGAACATTTCAATTTGCTAAATATTTGGAAGTAATATGCACTCCCTCTAATTATATGCAGTTCAATTTTAAAAACTTCTCTAAAAATGAAATTCAATTGAATAAATGTGCATTACCACAGATGGACTTAAATTAACTATTGATAAAAAAATAGAAGCATTTTCCAACCATTTCGATTCTAAATGTACCAACATGCTCACAAAAAAATAAATGTAAACTATTTAAGTCAAGATACCAACTTTTTCAGACATTTCAAATTGCTTAACATTCCAATGTTCGAAAAAATATAACGCAAATGCTTAAAATTAACAAATGTTTAGAGATAATTCAAATACATTTTCTCTAATCACGCTAAACAAATTATGGCAACTTAGAAACATATTTAAACACTTCAATTTGCCAAATAACAGCAAAACACAAAACATAATTAAACAATTCAAAATAGTCAATATTTCGATGCAATATAAGAAAACTTTCCCGGATTGTGAACTCGAATCCAAAAAATATACATTACCATTAACTACATATTTAAATTAAATACCATTTTAAAAATAGAATCATAATTAAACATTTCAAACCATTAAAATATAAAAAAAACTCCAAAACATATCGACGTGCTCAAAAAATAAATAAATTGATACTTATTAATGCCCAAAATACAAACATATTTAAACAATTCAAATTAGCTAATATTTGCATACAATCTAAGTAGACTTCATCTAATTATGAAGTAATTTAAATTTACTAAATACTCACAAAATATATATTCTTTAATTATGTAGTTATCTTACAAATTTATGAAAAAATACTAACTAACAAAGTCGCGGCATAACGCCAATATAAGTAATCTTTCCCGAATTGTGAACTCGAATCAAATCCAAAAATGCATTACCACTAACTACATACTTAACTTAAATATCATTTACACAATAGAAGCATAATTAAACATTTCAAACCACTAAAATATTAGAAATACTCCAAAACATATCGACATGCTCAAAAAAATAAATGGTACTTATTAATGCCAAAATACAAACATAATTAAACAATTCAAATTAGCTAATATATACATACAATCTACGTGCACTTCATCTAATTATAAAGTAATTTAAATTTAACAAATACTCACAGAATACATATTCTTTAATTATGAAGTTATCTTACAAATTTATAAAAAAATACAAACTAACAAAATCGCGGCGTGACGCCGCGTTAAATTCCACTAGTAGGTTAAAAGACACCGTCAATTTCTTGAGCACGGAGGCAACGATGTGGACACTGTATACCGCGGGGGAAGAGTAATTCCTGCAATCAATGACAACAAGCTCCTGCAGCGACGCTGAGGTGACTCTCGGGGCCATCTCGCGGGTGCCTTGGAAAACAAGATCGCTGAGCCTGAGTGTGCGCAAACGCGGACAGCGGGAGAGCAGGGCGTCGACATTGACGGTGCAGCCGGACAGGGACAGTGTCTCGAGTGTGGGAAGCTGGACGCCTGCCGGCACGCGGAGGTCGTCAAAGGGAAGTGCCAGCGTCATGGACGTGGTGCGGTGAAAGCAAGGAAGGTTGAGGACGAGGCGGTCGATGGAGGGACCGGTTAATTCGTAGGGAAGGTCGAAGATAAGCTCCTCTGGCTCGAGCCGTGCGGCGGCGCGGAACAGTGAGTGGACGCGCTGCTCAGGGACGGGCTTAGGCTGCTCTGGGACACGGACCTCGAGGAGGGAAACCGCCGGAGGGGCCAGAGAGACGCGGCCGAGCGCTGCTTCGAGCGAGGTGACCGCGACATCGCGGAAGATGAGCGCGGGTAGGCGGTTCCAGAACTGGCCGCCACACCACCGGCGGGAGAGGACGCTGGTGCGCGCGGCGGTGCGGACGCATCTGATTCGAGCGAGGACGAGGAGGAGCAGGTCGTCGGGTAGGGCGCTGATGCGGTCCTTTTCGCCGTCTGGACTACCTAGCTTCATCCGGGAGGAAGGCCGGCGACGCCCCGATCTCGAAACCCTGGAAGCTTCGCAAAACCCTATAAACGGTTCGTGGCCGCGGTCATAATAATCAATCACTGAATGGAAGGATGGATGGACGCATGAAGATTTCATACCCGCGGCGGCGATGATTCTTAGACGATTTCATACCCCACAGACCACCGGCGAGCGGATACCTGCTTTTGTTGCACGGTTTTGTTTCTCCACCAAACAAATACTAGTCGGTAAAATCTGGAGATGGTTTTCAGATTCGATGTCACGTGAGTTGAATAAGGTCTTTGATTAGCTCTCTGCTCCCCAGCATAAGATGCATATGTACATTGTAAAGCAAATTTACAGATCGATGGCAGTCTTAGCAAAACTTAAACCGCCGTGGTGGCGCTGATGAACAAGGCCATGGCGGAGTGGCGACCTATCGCCGTTTTAGCTTGTCTTCCCTCTTCTTCAGTACATTAGCTTTCAGAGGAGCAAACTGTAAATAAAGCCCATTCAGAAAAATGTCTGCAAAGAAATACTCCATACAGACTCTACAAAGATATATACCATACTATTTCCTAAACAATAGCTACGATGAACTCGTATCTTTGTTCATCACACATGGTGCAGTAGTTCAGAGAGGAGGGGAAACATAACGCAGCTCCCAAATAAAGAGAGTGAGCTAATCTGGTTCAGTAAGCATCCAAACAGAGAACACCTGGAGCACGTGGCTAATACACTACCTATTCCCTTCACTACTCGAAAACGAAATGCTGCCGGGTATCGGTGGCTTCGCCGACTGCCAAAACACGGGCCACTCGTCAACGACCGTGTATGCCGAGTGCGCGTGAAACTCGGCAAAAGGGCTGAATGTTAAATCCTACCAGATTGTACATTCGGCAATGAGAAGTCGGCCGGCAAACAACTCAAAAACCCTCGGCAAAGAATCTGAACCAGCACGCCACGTGTCACCTGTCAGCCGGCTGAACGGCGCCGTGGTAGAACGAGCTGTTTGCGGAGTGTCTCCCACGGCAGACACTCGGCAAGCTGCACGCGCGAAAAATTTCAGCCTTCCCGCTATTTTCTGAAAACTTTGTTGAGTATGGCGGCGCAGGACACTCGGCAAGTTGCACGCGTGAAAATTTTCAGCCTTCCCGCCATTTTCTGAAAACTTTGCCGAGTATGGCGGCGCGGGACACTTGGCAAGCTGCACGCGTGAAAAATTTCAGCCTTCCCGCCATTTTCTGAAAACTTTGCCGAGTATGGTGGCGCGGGACACTCGGCAAGCTGCACGCGCGATATCAGCCTTCCCGCCATTTTCTGAAAACTTTGCCGAGTATGGCGGCGCGGGACACTCGGCAAGCTGCACGCGCGAAAAAATTCACCCTTCCCGCCATTTTCTGAAAACTTTGCCGAGTATTGCGGCGCGGGACACTCGGCAAGCTGCGCGCGAAAAATTTCAGCCTTCCCACCATTTTCTGAAAACTTTGCCTACTATGGCGACGCGTGACACTCGGCAAAGGTGGCCGTTGTACACCATTTCTGAAGTGAGAGGAATAGGCGTATCTCAAGCGACAGTCGTCACACCCATCTTGATGTGGCAGAGATAGCTTTCGTCGACATTAAACATCGCGCTCTCGCTTTTGGGGCCGCCCTTCTCGCGACAAGCATGCATTAGCTACCTCATAAGTTTTCATCACTTGTCCCCCTAACTTAAAATCCTGGCTCCGCCCCTGTTGGGGAGTCGACCAGCTGCTGCTACGGACGGCAGACCAGGACAACTCGCTTCGCTGCACATCCGTACCTGTATTGTGTGTGTCCGTTCTCTCATGCTCAATTTACTTCGATTGTTAACTACTAAACTAAACTTTGCAAATGATATTTGGACGTGTCAAAATGTTTTTCCAGTGCTTGTTCTCTTATTTCAATCAAGAGGCCAACCCTAAGCAGGAGATTAAGAAGCTTATGTTTGGAGCCTCCTCAGCTTTGAAGCTGCATCTCATAGCAAGTGGGCATGTTTACGGAATATTGGGATGAAACTGATTTTTTTTTAGGTAAGGAGCATATATCAATATCGTGAAGATACCAATTACACCCAGGCTCTGCAACAACGCATTACCCTACCGGCAACACGAATGCACACAGCTCAGAATAAGAAGAAGAATTACAAAAAGAAAAAGGCCCGCTACAGTGATCTATTCATTGTCACAACAAACCTAACACCACAAAAAACAGTACCAGAAGTCCAGCTTCTCCAAAAGCGACACCCCAAGAAGGGAACAATGTTGAAGCGCCGTCGTCGCCCTGATCATAAATCATAGGTTTCACCCTGAGAAAGTTCACACTCGCAAAAAAGCAATGCCTTCAACAAGACTATTGCAGACACAACCAATTAAGGCCAGACCTTGGGTTTTCACCCTGAAAGTTTAGACTCTAAAACTTCTCCTGTGTTGTCATCCCCTCCTTGGGGAGGCTTTTTTTTTTAACAAGAAACCACTGCCATTTGATATTATAAGAAGGTCGTCGTACAGGCATCAAAGGTAATTCTTTGCTCTTATTAGTATATATCTCAATAATATAGCGTGTTTAATCAACAATTGGTTCCGAGTTTAGGTGAAAGAAAAATGCCCAGCAAATTGTCTTTGTCATCTCACGACACCCTGCTTTCTCTTGAAGAAATGCAAATTGGTGGTTTCCGTTTTACAAAAACAGAGTGCTACTGTCTTTGTCATCCCACGAACTATAGTATAGTAAAGTTGATCATCAATGATTCAATGGCTGCGGCCAAAGGCTGTTGGCGCTGGCTAACTGCTCGCAAAGTTGATCACCAAATGCGCAATTTTTTCATTTAAGCTCTACCCAAAAGCTGACCGAAAAGTGTGCAAAATATCGCTGGAACTTCAATGAAATTCAGTACCACATCATGCAGATCAGACCTGAAAACAGAGGAAACAGAGGCAAAACAGAGCGGCAATAAAGTAGCATTTCTGATCTTAAACATCAAACAGCATATACACCATTCAACATCAGACAATATTTACATGACGAGAAGAAATAAAATTAGGAGTTTATCAGTCCCAGGCCATTAAAACTTCATACAAACATCACAAAATTACAAGTTTTTAAGATGATGGCATTAGATAAGCAAGGAGCCCAAGTTGTCTTTATGATTCTTGACATCTTTGGCAGGTCATCCATGATCAACCTTGCAACAAAAGAGGCATGTCTCCAGTCTGTTAAAAAAAGAAATGCTGAAGTAGAATGCAAACTGAATCTTTGTTTAATAAACATTTAATTTCATGATAGCTACTGTTACTAATACATGCTCTATAAAAGCTAATCCCACTGGCACAACTACTACTCTTGCTAAATTCCATATAAAAAGTTGTTCTTTTTAGAGAACCTACTACGGTTATGGAGGTTACACCAATTAATAGGCAATAACTCTGATAATATTTTGTACTCATAGTCATAGTACAAAATGGAAAATGGAAATGTAAGCATGCCGAAGAATACAAAAGCTGTTCCATTCACTGCTACTCAATTTACTTCCAGTAAAAACACACGTCTTGTGTCAACAAAATGAAACAGCGCAAATACCAATTGAAACCACCGGCTTAACAGAATAACTAGCTCATAGTACATGACTGACATTGGTTAAGTGCAGTAACTTATATAATTGAATGGCAGAGAAACCATTTAATATCTTGTCCTATATGTAGCTACAGTACACTAGCAAAACAACATGCCAGATAAAGAGTTGAAGGCTTGAAGCAACCAAGCAAAGTCTGGAGAAAAGGTAATGGAGTTGGTCGGCATGTAAAAAGGATGGTCTTATTGATACCTACCATGATTCGAAATATGCAAGCATGAGAATCATGTTGATGAGCAATCGTGATCAACGTGCATTAACCCTGCAGCCGAGGCAAATTGAAACCAGCTCCGGTCAGTATCACAACAAGCACTTGGGAAGTTGTTATACATGTAAAGATTGTTGTGACGTGCAAATAAAACGCAAAATATGCTGACACAAGACCGAAATAGCAAAGTATTTGCTGAACGGAATCAAGCTAGACTTAAATAACTGTGCCAAAATGAATGGTAAAGAAATTTAGATGACACAACCAACTTCAAGTAATCTAGAAATTCTTTTTTGCTACTAAATGAAGATGCACAAGAGAAGGGCATAATAACCAGAGAAGATCTAAGAAAACAAAAGGAGAACCTAAGGAAAAGAAGTTTTGCATAGAAGATTAAAAAAAAATTATCACCCGCTCCACCATTCAGTGCATATAATTTCAGCAGGTAAGCATAAATATATAGCTAACAATTATATCCATATTGCACGCTGTACACAAACTCACCAGAGCTAAGATAAAGATAACATTCCACGGAAGAATATGTCCTGAAGATGTTGTGTATTTGTGTGCATCCATCATATTGTATTGAGTAGTCATGTGACAGAACCACAATCATTCTTTTCAGCATCGGCGCACATTTGAATAGCAGCTTCAAGAAATCAAGCTCATGATCGTACCCTTGAAAGCCATTGATCTCCGCTTCTTCGAGAGCGGTCAAAGAGATAGTTTGGGATCTCCACTCCGGGTGATCACAAGCACAATCTAGAGGGCATTCTTGCTTCAACTAAAACAAAAAATTAGACGTTAGATAATGTCCAAACTGAGATATATCATCAGAGCAGAGAGAAAATAATTACCGCTGATCTCTGTAGGATAATCTTAAGTCTCCGTGTCTGGTTAAAAAATCGATTCATCCCAAGGAGATGAAACGACAATGCTCCAAAAGAATGACCCTTTGTTTTGAGATGTAGCTCCAGAACAGAGAACTTGACGATCATATGCTTCTCTATCTCCTGCGTAGAGTTCACCACTTCACCATGAACAATGGACGAGGTCTGAAAAAGTAAGCATGATATAAATCATTTACAAAAATTGGTTCATTCAGAACGTGCATTAAATTGAGCAGGAAAGGAGACACACAATGCGAGCATGAATGTGCAGCGAAGAGAGGTCTCCATGTCTCTGTGGCCTCTGTAGCCTTAACTTCACAATTCGCCAAAGACCAAACTTAATAATATCGGCGGAATAGGACCATTGCCATGAGAACTTCTCCACCATCGGTGCCAAGATAGAGATGTTGACCTCCCGGTAAGCCTTCAAGGACAGCGTGAATTGCTTAAGCACGGGGGTAACAAGGTCAACAGCATCTGTATATACGTTATCGGCTTCGACGACAAGCTCATGCAGCGACGGGGAGTGGACTGACATGAAGGTTTTGTAGTCGTCATGGAACCCATGGTCACTGAGCTTTAGCCTAAGCACGCGCAAGCGCGGGCACGAGGGGAGCAAGGAGTCGAAGCGGACATGGCAGCCCGTGAGGGACAGCGTGTGCAGCGCAGGGAACTGGACCCCGGCCGGCAGGTGGAGGAACAACATGGGGGAGTTTATACCAATGAAGCCGGATGGGAGGACGAAGACGAGCTCCTCCGGCTCGAGCCGTGCGGCGGCGCGGAGCAGCGACCTGACTATGGCGGCATGGACGTGCCCGCGCTGCCTGGTGATGGCGGCATGGCTGCGCTCGGGGTCGCGGATGTCGAGCAGGGAAACCGCGGGAGGGGGCGCAGGGACGCGCCTGAGGGCCCCTTTGAGCGCGGGGAACGGGACGTCGCGGAAGACGATGTGGCGGAGTCTGGCCCAGAGGCCATACCACCGGCGGGCGAGGACGCCGGTCCGCACGGCGGCGCGGAAGCATCCGAGACGCGCGAGGACGAGGAGGAGCAGGTCTTCGGGGAGGGCACTGGTGCGGTCCTCCTCGAGCTGCCCGGAGGAACGCAGGCGACGCTCTGATCTAAACTCCATGGGCGCCCAGATCTCAACAAGTCGGAGGCTCTGCCAAACCCTGCCATTCCCCTGCTCCGAGCTAAGCTACCCAAGGTGGTCACTGGTCAGTGGAAGCGGTAGCGGAACGACACTTTGCTTCCCTCTACGGCCTTGTTTACTCCTCGGCTATTTCTGGGTTTGGAAAGTTTGGGGATTGGAGGCCTCCCTTTCACCAGATCCACACATTTCCCCTCAAATACACTTCTCTAAAAATATATTAGCATTGGAGGCCTTGTTTACTCCTCGGGTTTTCAATCTAGGCAAAAATGAAGTGGTTGGTGGAGGATATTTGAGGATTATCCCTTACAAAACCGGAGTAGTAAATGATCTATTGGGGATTTTTTGGAGATTTTTCGGGATCTGGGATAATCCCCTCCGATCCCCTAAAATATACTAGAAGTAAACAAGGCCTACAGGAGTAGGATAGGCGGCGAGCGTTTTCCCCTCCTTGTCTTATTAATTTTTTCCAACCAGCCTACTACTAAAATTAATGGTCTAAATTTTAAAGCAGCTGTCAATATTCAATTTAAATTATCCTAAACAAATTATTCATCAGGTTTAGGATCTTTAAATGCCGAAGTTTCACTCCATAAATAATCCAGCGTTTCTTTTGAAGACTCGATCGATTGAGCTGGATTGAGATATTCTTCATGTGTTTTTGCTGCGCTCGATCCAAACGAGCATTCATATAGTCTGATTATGTTGTTTTACACTTTCACATGCTACGTAAAGGAATTCATTATTTATAAAATGGTCTCTTTTTTCATAAAACATTGGTTATTTCTTTAATTCCTTGATCTAGCAATTATTGTCTTCATTTGAGTTGTAATACTTTAATTTCATCATTCAGCTTTCATTAACTTTTGTAGCATCTAAAAGTTTGAAAGTGGGAGGTCCTTTTCTTCTCGACATCTATCTCCCGTCCTTCTCTTTCATGAATTACATATACTGATGAGTTAGGCAAACGACCTTTTCTTGTTGCACCTTATTTGGGCCAGTCCGACTCACTAAACTCATTTAGCCAAGGTTGTGTATCGAGTTGGCATTTCTACGTCCATGACAAGTGGAACCGAGTCATTTATCGACTTAACACACAAGTTAGAGTTAAGTCGCACACACAACTATTTTGACTAGAAACAATATGAACAAGCATCTTTATTATAGACATAGTTTCATGGTGAAATCACGTATTCAATAGTATATGTGAGATATATAGTTCATAGGCTACCCTTAAGTTACAGATACATACGGTGAGTTAGCTTCAGAGTCCAACTCTGAGGCATCTACTCCAACAGTCCAAACTTTCTATGTTCGGGGAATTAATGGTGAGTCACTAATTAGTTCATTAATCGGGCATATGTTAATTACTCATCCGTTTCCAGATTTTCTTGTCTTAACCGACCCACACTATATAAACATGTAAACTTCAACCCTAGACGGACACACAACACATGGTCCCTCCTCATTCTACCTCCATAACATTGCGCCAACACTCAAGTCTTCACCGTGCTTTATTTCGGCGTACACCGCAAGACGGGATAGTAGGCCTCCTGAACCCCGCTTCTCGTAATCCTATACGGGAGGGAGGGAGGGAGGCCATTAGTTTTTTAGGAGTGCACTCGCGCGACTATTGGTAGCGACTATTTTCCCTACATCAACAACCTCTTCAGCGACATGGCCGACATCGAACGGTTCTGCTCCCACTTCCACTGCATTGTAAGTGTTTATGTCTTACCTGTTTCAGATCATGCTAGACATTTTGTGTCTATTTTTTGTTTAGATCTATTATGTTCACCATGCCTATTAATTTGTATGACTAGTCTAATCTATTGTTTATTCAGATTAAATTTTGTATTAATTAGCTTATATATTCAACAACATATACGTACAACTTGCTCCATTCCTTGTCGTCGATGTTGTTGCCGTGACCTCGGCAGCTCCGGCCTCGCTCCAATCTTCATCGTGGCCAGCCACGTCATTGTTGTCACCGACGAGGAGCTCTGTATCCTCTCTCTCCCTTCTCTTGATTTGTCACTACGGGATCGACCGAGCGGCAAATCTTGTTTCTGGTTAAAACTAGCAAAAGCGTCAATTTCCTTAATAAAATGTAGCGAACCTAGTTTTTTTATCTTTGTAAATTTTGACCCAAGTTAGTAGCAACAAAAAATGTTTTGACTGCAGTCTTCAAATGTCAACTTGGAGAATATTTGAAAACGTTAGCTGTTATATGTTCGACGAATAGGCAACAAAAATGAATAAATAAATAAACATTTTAACAAGACGAGGAGGGGACTCGTTGCCAATACCAAGTACGAGTAGCTACAGCATTGAGAACAAGCAAACGCCCACCCCTGGGGCGTGCTCTCGCGCTATCCACGTGGTGGGACTGGGCTGGACAGCCGAGAAATGACAAGAAAAGCGTGTCGTTGTGCTGCCGAGAAAAAAGGTTTTGGCTCTTCGTTCTGTTGATTGCATCAACCCACAATCAAACTCCTCGCGATAGGCTAGGGTTCCTCGTCTTTCCCCTGCGCGGCGGCGGCGGCGAGCTGCACGGGCCACCCTCGGGCGGCCGCATAGCTCTGTCGCGTGGCCGTCTAGCAGGTCGTTGTTACCTCTCGTCCACCCATCCAGAGCTCCACGCCTTCCCCTTACCTCCCCTCGTCCATGAACCCGGCGGCGGCGAGCTGCACGGGCGACCCCGCCTCCTCGTTACTTTTCCTCACTCCCCACCAGCACACGCTTCCTCCCTCTAAATTTCTCTCCCGTCCCTCTCTTGTTGGCGGCGGCGGCTCCCACGCCGTCCTCTCCGCTCGTTCCCCCCACACCTGTCTCCCGGCCGCTCCACCCTTCATCACGGCGTCGTTCCTCGCCTCTCTCCGAGATGCGGCGACGCTCCCCGGGATGAAACCCTAGAGGCTAGAGCCTAGAGGTGGCGGCGGTCTGATATGCGCCGGCCATGGTCCTTGGGGCCTTGGCGGAAGGACCTCTGGAGGCAGCGCTTGCTGGGCATCGGCGACGGAGGCGTCCGGACAGGCAGGCCCTCTCTACTCTCCCTCTCTCCAGCTCCTCAAACCCTAGCGCCGCCCGCTCTTGGCCTTCTCCCCCGGCGGGCGCCGGAAAATTGAAAGAGCTCACCCATCACTGCACCGACGACGCGTCAGGTTCTTGGTTTTCCACCCATCCATCCAGCCGTCGCTTGCGGCGGTGTCCGGCAAGCGTTTTATTTTCCGGCCGTGTTTTGTTTGGGTTCTGACCCGCCGCTGTCTCTCGTCCTGGCAGTCGTGGACGCGCGGAGGAAGGTGGCGCCGGACGTGGGGAGCGGCTGCGCGCACAGCTTCACCTTCAAGGATATCCTCGTGGCCACCGGCTACTTCGACGCCGCCAACTTCATCGGGGAAGGCGGCTTCGGCAAGGTGTACAAGGGCAAGATCTCCAGGACAAACCCGCAGTCGAGTTTCCTCACCCCATCTTCCTCATCCTGCCCCCGTCTTCTTCTACCTCTGTAATTAATTTTTTTGGGTGAAAGATTCGATTGATTTCTTCTTCTGACAGGGCGTTTGCGATGCGCAGATGGTGGCGGTGAAGCAGCTGGCCCGGGAGAGAGTGCATGGGAGCACCGAGTTCCTGGTGGAGGTGCTCATGCTCACCATTCTCAGCCACCCCAACCTCGTCAGCCTCGTCGGATTCTGCGCGCAGGGGGACGAGAGGCTGCTGGTGTACGAGTACATGCCCTTCGGCAGCCTTGAGAGCCATCTCTTTGGTATGTATGTTCCTTCTCCGAATGCAGAGTTGCTGTTCATTGTGCAGTAGTGCAGTTCTAGAGCTTATATGTTGAAATGTTTTGGCTTTTCCTTTCAATTTGTGCCTGATGGTAGCTTTGTTTATGACCACTTTCTCGAAAGATTGAAAGAGCTCAGGTTGTGAATTTTTTTAATCTCTTTCTTTACAGTAAGTAGTATCTATTTGTTTAGAAATGCAACCAGAAAAGAAATTGAAGATTAGTGTAACTCAACTTGAAGTCACATAGCCAGGATGTTCTTGGTCATGATTCTCAAATCTCAGATCAACTGAGCAATCAAATGGCTTTTGCCAATTTTGCCTTTGTAGTCCTTTAGAATATTGTATGTCACCTAGCTATAATTCCTTCTCAATCATATGCAATACTAATATTCAGAACAGTGTAATCCTGGTACATGGTGGTGCTTCTCATATGATCTTATTCATAGAACATAAAAATAATCAAACAAGAATATGACTGATTGGTCTCATGTAACTATACTTTCCTATATCATGGGTGAACGGATGATTTGCTGCCACTTATATTTTTCCCAGGTTAGGATTTTTTCCCAAGCTGCTATACATTGTTGGCACCAACCACCACGACCATGGCCAGAGGAGCACCTTCCGCTGAACCTGCCCTGTCCTGCTAAATCTGAGCTTCTAATTATTTCTTGCACATACCGATGTGTTTTGTTCGAAATAATACTTCCGCTGTACGTAGCATATAATAAACTGGATGTCTACTGCTCCTTACTTGATTGAAAAAAGTCACAGTTGGGCCAGTTGAATAGCTAGCAATGTGAAACCTCATGCATGCCATACTTGGGCACTTGAGGTTTAATTACTTATGTATTTGATCATGTAGTTTCAGGTGACTAGGTCTGATTCGTAACCTCAATTGGTTGGTGCTGAAAAGAGGATTTTTTTGTTTGTACATCTCTGAGCAATAACTCTTTCCTTCTTGCAGGATGGTTTTCGAGGTGGATAGTGCAGACTAGCTTAGAATATATATTCCTTTACTCTCGGAGAAGAATTTGACCATGCAGAATGGGAAATAAGATTATGCTTTCATCTTAGGTAATTAAATCCCTGTCTTTTAGGTTGGTGCCTAATATGTGTTTTGGTTGTTGTTAGAAATGTTATTTCAGTACTATAAGAACATGCTGACATACTTTTCTTGGTACTAGGTATTATGGTATCATTGCTTAAATCTTAGTTGCTCTGTTGTGATGGCGTGTCGATTTTCTGAGAAACTTGGAGTAACCCTTCAACATAGGCAGATAAAGCATGTTAAGGACTCCTTTTGTCAAGTAAGATGGTATTTGTCATTCTGTTAACCTCCTATTAACACGATATTTGTTTTGCTAAACCTGTCATTTTTCTTTTCTGAATTTCTGCAGTGTTTCATAATCATACCTCATGGTTTTATATCAAATACTATAATCAGGAGATCAGTTTACCTTGATGTCATGTGAGTGCCCATGTTCTGCATGTTTTATGCAAATCACTATCACAACTTCTCGACCAAATTAATCATTCAATAATGACTAATTTCATATCTTATCATTGTCTCTGTTGTATTTGCAGATGGACTTCTATTCAAAAGTTACTCACTCAACCATATGCCTGTCGTTGGCAAGTCCTGTATTATCATCCTTCACTATTGCACCTCCTTAAGCCTGGTGAGGAGGCCCTAGATGCTGATTCCGGCATGTCTTCTTTATTTATCCATGTGATTTGTGAATCATATGGGTGTTTGGTGTCCTTTTTGTTGTAAATGTGATGTTTACAAAAGAGATACCACCTTACCATCGATACTAACATGGCGCTGTCAGTCTCGTTCTATTGATGGTGCCGATTGGGTATTGTGATATCTTTATCACAATGCCCAATCGGCACCATCAATGCGGCAGCGTAGGTCCCACGCACTTCCATGAACGCAAGGGGCCTGACCAGGCTCGACATGAACCGCCTCACATCTGACGACACCACGGCCAGGTCGATGCGGCAGCGTAGGTCCCACGCACTTCCTGCGTCGTGGCCGTGGTCGCTGCGCAACAGCCATATGTCGTACCGCGTCTGGTGGACGGTGGAGAAGAGACACGCGCGTCCCTCAAGTTCCGTGAGGCCGTACTTGCCGTAGCGGGATGGCGGCCGTATGACCCCGAAGGTCTCCTTGGAGAGGGAGAAAGAGATGACATGCTTCTCGTCCTGGCACGGCCCCTCCGGCTCGGACATCCAGTACAGACGGCTCGGACATCCAGTACAGATGGCCTTTTCATGTTCAGAAGCATTTGGCCATTTGTAGATGGTAATTTCTGTTTGATTCATTCTCTGACATAGAATGATTTTCCCTTTCTTTCTCATTGACTAGGATCTTGTTGAGATATTTCCCCTACCACTCAGAACAATCTTCTTAATAATAATGCTAAGATTGACTCTTTCAGGAGTCCTATGGGCCTTGCAGGCGAAGTGTAAGTCATTTAGTTCCAAACATGTGTCGTTTTCTTGTATGTTCTGTGTTAGGGTAGGTCTATCTGACTCGTGAATCGTGTGTTGCTCTCTTTTGTTTCTCTATCCCGGCTCAGCTTGCCATGGTACCAATTCCTGGTGAAAGTCTTTGTAAATGATTATTAGTATTAATACCTGCCATCTGTTTCTCATTGTTTATGCCAGTCCCTTTCTTTGCTTGATATTGATGAACATACATTTTTTTGTTCGCTCTTGTTATGCTCTCTAGCGACTGTACTGGTCAAGAGGAGTTCATCCCTGCACACCCAAGTGGGCTTTCCTATCTTTGCAATTGGGTACTGATTATCGCTTTTTACTCAGCCAATAAGTCTTTGCAGGCTATCATTTGTTCACCTTGCTGTACTTGGTCAGATCATGTATCATGCAGTTAGGCTTTTTCATCTTCAGGGTATATGTCTGTTCATGCATGAATTTAGTACTACTATGGTAAATTTTGGCGTGTGGTTGCTATAATAGTATAACCAAATCTGTTTCTACTTTGTGCTGATGTAAACTTTGTTATGGCTCGTTTTATTCCATATATCTATTATTTTTCTTTTGTGCTACTCTTGTAATAAAATGTAAAGGTTTCTTGGTATCAGCCAACAGCTGTGAATCAATCAAATCGTCAGTTTTAGTGCCTGAAAATGAAAGTTGCATCTAATCAGTAACATCTGAGCTTGTAATTACTGCTATGATATGCCATGTCATTCCTTTTTGTTATGTTGTGTTGATAGGATGTCTTTGATATTGTTTCAATAGCAACTTCCTAGATCGACAGAATGGCAGATATGTGGAAATGATTATGCGTTTATTTCCCTGCTTATGGCTGTGGTCCATCATATCTTATTTGGGCGCGAATGAGGCACTTGCATTGGTAGCATACTGCATACCTAGCATTTGGGATGGATTGGGGCGCAGAGGGCCGGCCAGGAGGCGCCCCGAGGGGCGCCCCAGCCTCTAGTTCATTTCATTGGTTGCTTTGCTGCGAGGGGAACTGTGAGCTTAGCCTGCGATGCATCTGAGATGGGGGGATCGCCGCCGGCGAGTCCCCCGGCTGCTAGCCCCCGGCCCAGGCGACGGACCGGATCTTATCAGCACTCTCCCCGACGACCTGCTACTCCTCATCCTCGCCCGGCTGGAATGCGCCGCCACCGCCGCACGCACCGGCGTCCTCTCCCGCCGGTGGCGCGGCCTCTGGCCCCGCCTCCGCCGGATCGTCTTCAACAACGTCGCGCTCCCCTCGGTCGAGGCGGCGCTCGGCCGCTTCTCTCATCCCCCGCCCGCGGTTTCCCTCATCCAAATCCGCCTCCCCAACTCGCGGGGGCGCGTCCCCGCGGAGTACCTGGACGACACCGCCCGTGTCAGCTCGCTGCTCCGTGCCGCCGCGCGACTCGGCCCGGAGGAGCTCTCCGTGGTCCTCCACTCGGGCGTACTGAGCGGTAGCCTCGTCCTCGATTTGCCTTGCTTCCACCGCGCCACCTCCATCGTGCTGGACGCTCATACCATTATCAGCCGTGTGCTAGCCCGCGTTGAGCTCCCCGCACTCGAGACGTTGTCTCTAACCCGCTGCACCGCCGATCTCGGCGCCTTGCTCTCCCGCTGCCCGCGATTGCGCACGCTCTGCCTCTCCGATATTTGGTCCTATAATGGTGTCTTCACCGTAAACTCACCATCGCTCCAGGAGCTTGTCGTGGACCGTGGGAAACATATAAACCGTGTCAACATCGTTGCCCCCATGCTAAAGCAATTGAACATTTCCTTAAAGCTCTACCCGAACGTCAAAATCTCCGTCTTGGCACCAATGCTAGAGAAGGTTTCTTGGGACTGCTATTTGTGCGGCCCGTCTGCTTACTTTGGTCTTTGGAGGCTCGAGCAGTTGAGTCTGCAGATGAGGGAGAGACAAGGACCTTCGCTGCACATTCATGCCGTGTGTCCCCTCTCCTGCTCAATTTACTGCAAGATCTATGTAAATTCAGTGCATGACACTTATCCTCACGAATTTTATTTTCCAGAGCTCATCTACTATTTTACACGGTGAAGCGGACAACTTTACGCAGGCGATAGAGAAGCATATGGTTGCTGCCTTCTCTGTTTTGGAGCTACATCTCATAACAGAGGGACATGTTTATGGAGCATTGGTGTTTCATCTCCTTGGGATAAGTCGAATTCGTGGTGCCATGCAGAGGCTTAAGGTCAACATAGATAGATCACAGGTAATTATCTGCCCTGGTTCTATATCTCAATAATACATTTTGTTGTAAGGAGTAGTTCACATTTACTTTTTTGCTTTATTTTAGATGTCAAATGGATGCTTACCACATTGTGCTTGTGATTCTCCAAACTGGAGATCCCAAACTATCTCTTTGACTACTCTCGAAGAAGTGGAGATCAACGGCTTCGAAGGAGATGAACATGAGATTGATTTCTTGAAATTTATATTCAAGTGTGCGCCAATGCTAAAAAGAATGGTTGTGAAGCTTTCACATGAGTCCTCATCAAATAGATTTGGAAGCACAAACATATCTGACATCTTCATGGCATATTCCTCCGTGGAATGCTATGTTTATCATAGCTCTGGTGAGTATATGTTTAGTATACACAATTAGCATACTTCTAGACAAAATAGGGATATACTGTAGCTGTTAGTCTGGAAGATTTTTCGAAACCAAAAGGTCAAGATTTTGTTGGAATGTTGTGGACTTAATTATTAATTCAAATAAGATTTGTTGAAAATGTGGTGTTAATGTGCGAATTATATAGTGTGATTATATCTGTACTATGTTTATTAACTAATTAAACATGCAGATTCGGCCGAATTTGTGCGCCCACACCCTCAGAAATAGAAACTAAGTGGTGGAGTGGATGATAAATAACACAGGATGTTTAAGAGGGCTTCCTTACTTTAGTTCCCATTTTTCCTTTTGCAATTGTCTCTATTGTTCATGCCTTTATGTTTTGCTTTGTATTCAAGTTTCTAGGTTAGCTGAATGGTTAGGTGCTAATTATGTTGAAACTATTTATGCACGATTCCTTACCTTAGTTTTGTGTTATGCAATCCTCTCTGTTGATTATACCCTTCTGTTTTGCATATGTTCTCAGTGGAAAAAAGAGAGTTTCTTGATTATCTGAACGTAGTTGTCTCATCTGGAGTTGTCTTATCTGAATTTTCGTTGGCTTTGGGTTTGGCACAAGTTATTAGTTACGGTTTAAATCTTTCGGGAAGTACTTCGCTTTTTCTGTCTGCTTTCAGCAAGTATAGTGTTCTATTTGCTAGTGACAACAATCTTTGCACACTGCGATACTAACCAGAGCTGCTTTTCGATTTGCCTCCTCTACAGGGTTAGTGCACGGCAGCCAACATTGCCCATCGACATGATTCTCATCCTTGCATTTGCAGATCATGGTGGGCATCGACATGATCAACCTTTTCCATGGCGACCAACTCCATATAATATCACGTGTTTCCAGAATTTTCCCTACTTGCTGCAGCCGCTAGGATAGGTCATAGGAGGTGCTGTTTTGCCAGTGCGCTGCAGCTATTTACTTGGAGTTATGGGCCCATTGTAGCAATCAGTTACTGAAGTGACATAAGTTGTTTTGCTCAACTCATGTGAGCCACGTGCTCCCGGTGATCTATGCTTCGATGCTTACTGAACCTGATTAGCTCACTCTCTTAATATGTATTAGTTGTAGCTATTCCTTGGGAATATGGTCTCTGTAAAGTCAGTACTGAGTTTTTATCTTCAAAATTTCACTGACTGTCTTGAACAAACCGAAGCCTTGTTTGCTGAGTATATTTAGCTGACCTGTTATTTCTCTGTAGGATCACGGTGAAGGCGAGTACTCTACCCACGTAAATTTGATTACAGCCATTTTTCTGAATGCAGATAGCTCTTTTGAACAGCCATTGTTCAGTGGCACCACCGTGACTGTTTCAGTTTAGTTCAGTGGCGCCCGTGACCTGTTAGTTCTCAGTTTTTCAAATGATTTCATATCCACTGCAACTCACAATGCCAGGATTCAAACCTGGCCCTGTGGTGTCAAGAATAAGAGTTTGGGATTCTTGAAAAAAAGATTAAGAGTCAGGATACATCTAAGTGTCTTGACAAACCCTGTGAAGATGAAAAGTTTGATTGGTAGACATGGAAACATCAATCGCAATGGAATAAAGTAGATTTGATATGTCCAGTACTCACACAGAGTGCTCTGTCGACTTGTCATGGCACCAGCAAAATGTGAAATTAGTATGCTCCTTTACTTGGCAAGTTTTGGCAGAGCACCAATGCTTTTAAATCGGAGAATCTTGAATTCTGCGGATGTTCTCAACAAATTGCCAAGTTGACGACTAAGTTCTTTGACACCTTCCACAATACCCTCATGAGAAAGAAGGTAGCCTTGCATTTCTATTCACCCTAGACATTACAACTCACTACGAATAACGACCTTGAGCAGCTGAATAATCATGTATATAAGAGATATATTTTACGGTGCTAAGAACAAACACAACATTCGACGGAAGAATATGACTTGAAAAGGTCATATAGTTTGGTGTATACTTTGCTACTTGGTGAGAACTCACGTGACAGCTTCACAATCACTCTTCTAAGCATTGGAGCAGACTTAAACATCAATTTCAAGAAATCATACTCATGATCCACTCCTTCGAAACCATGAATTTGCATTTGTTCAAGAGCAATGAATGACATAGTTTGAACATTCCTCGTGGGACAACAAGGACAATTTGTTGGGCATTCTTCTTTGACCTAAAACCAGAACGAAATGTATTACTACAACTATTTATATTACTAATACATCATATTATCCCAGTAAAAATCAGAACGAAATGTAATATTAAGAAGAAGAGCATCAGAGAATTACCTTTGACCTCCATAGGATGACCTTAAGACTTCGCATGGAAGTACAAATCCGATTTATCCCAGTAAGATGAAACACAAATTCTCCAAAAACATGCCAACTTGTTATGAGATGTAACTCCAAAGCTGAGAAGGCCGTAATCATATGCTTCTCAATCTCCTGTGTCAAGGTTGCCACTTGATTGCCAAAATGGTAGGAGCACTGAAAAAACAATTTGACAGTACACTATGTCAGTCATAAAGTTCAGTTTAGTTAACAATCATAGTAAATCGAGCGTTAGAGGATACACACAATGCTGGCACGAATGCGCAGTGAAGCGAGTTGTCCTTGTCTCTCTGCCCTCTCTAGACTCAGCTCCTCTAGTTTCCAACGACCAAAACCAATAGCCACCATGTCAGAATAATAATAAGAGCAATGCCACGATATCGTCTCCACCATTGGTGCCAAGATGGAGATGTTGACTTGCTTGTAAGGGTTTCTTAATGCCACGGACAATTGCGTAAGCACCGGGGCGACGATGTCCACGCGGTATGCTCCGCCTATGGAGTCCACGAATAGCTCCTGCAGCGATGGTGAGTGGACGGCCGCCGAGTTGTCTTTGCTGCATAAAGTAAGCCGGAGAACGCGGAGGCGTGGGCACCGGGAGATCAAGTCGTCAAGGCCGATGATACGGCAAGAGAGGGACAGCGTGTCGAGCGCGGCAAACTCGACACCGGGCAGCACCCGGAATGGGGTGGAGATGATTGATTTAAGCACAATTGAGGCGGTACGGCGGAAGCACGGCACGTCGACGACCTGGCCGTGTATTACGTCGTTGGTGATGGCGAATACGAGCTGTTGTGGCTCAAGCCGTGCGGCGGCGTGCAGTAGCGAGGTGACACCGGCGGCGTCCAGATACACCTCGGCAACGGGCGCGCGCTCCCAAGGAGGGAGGCGCGTCCACATATGGGCGACGTCGATATCGAGAAGGGAGACGGCGGGAGAGACGAGGCGGGCAAGCGTCGGTTCTAGGGAGGAGTAGTTGACATCGCTGAAGATGAGCTCGGGGAGGAGCGTCCACAGGTTGCACTACCGGTTAGAGAGGATACTGGTGCGTGCGACGGCGCGAATGCAACGAAAGCGGACGAGGATGAGGAGGAGCAGATCGTCGGGTAGGGCGCTGATATGATCCTGTCCGTGGTGATCTGGGGCCTGTGGGCTGCTGCGTACCTTCTTGGTGGAAGTGGAACATAGGCGGCGCCCCGATCTCAACTCCATGGCACTGGCGGAGACGAGCCCGATTGGCTTGGCGGAACAGAGGCGGCGCCCCGACCTCAACTCCATGGCAGAAACAAACCCGATCAATTCCTACACGCCTGGGATTTTTTTGTTTTGTGTTGGCTTGTTGGTTTGGGATAGCTTATCACGTGTTCCACGCGATTCCTACACGCCTGGGAGCGTGATGAGAGATCCTTTACCGTTAGGGACTCATCCTGTATATGGGCTGCTGCCTGCAGATATGGGCCGTTGTAAGCCTAGGTACTCTAAATCTAGAAATGTTTTTTTTTCGAAACACTGGTCCTCACTCCATCGATTTCCATTGATTAAACGACAACTGAGTTCAGCCATTTTTCTGGCAGAAGCCAAGATCTTGTGGAGAAAATTCCAAAAAACCACCACAATTGCGCGGGAAGTTCGCAAATCCACATTTCACAGTATTTTTTATAAAATTCACCATGATTGCACTGGTTACGTTTAAATAGTATTAATGCTCGATTTTGGCCACGCTAAGTCGATTTCTGACAGTGAGACCCACTGTCAGGGGTGACGCGACACGACAAAAAATTCAAAGAAGACATATTAAAATTATGGGTTGTTTTTGTACACTTTTAATTTTCTTTCTAAAAAATAGTAACCCTTATCTGTAGAGCATGAGCGTTAAGGCTAGCCGGAGGAGGAGCTCGACCGCGACGCCGGTCACCGGGCCCAGAGAAGACATGAGTGGCGTCGGAGCTACATGGCACCCATGCAGAAGGCACACGCCGCGGGGATCAGCTACAGCTCAACCCGGTGAGCACGACCGTCGGGCCATCCTTTCTAAAGAAGTTTGGCTGTTTATTTTCGGCTAACTTTTTTCTTTTTTTTTCATACTGCTGTTAAATAAGGATGGTTTCTTAGGGGATGATCCAAAGTTTTTCCGAGTCACCTTCCCCAAATAATGCTAAACCGTACATGCTTACCAAACCACCCGAATCAATCCCTACAGGTGAGATACTATATTAATGCTCTACCATGAAAATCGATCGTGGCCAAAGCCAGAATTTCTTCTAGTGAAGGGTTTTCACCCTGGAGCTCTAGTCTTAGTTTTGATGTTTTTTTTTAGATAAAGAGTGTATATTAATATCGTGGAGATATAAATTACACCCAGCCTCTGCAACAACGCAATAACCAAAGCTACTACGGATGCACACAGCCGAAAGACAATAAGAAGAAGAAATAAAAAGAAAAGTCCCGCTACAGAGTTACAGTCCTTGCAGCAGCCGCACAACCACCACCAAAACAACACCTGATGTCCAATTCTTCAAAAGCAATGCCTTCAAGAAGAACAGTGCCAGGCACAACCAATTAAGGCCAGACCTTGGGCTTTCACCCTGAAGATAGTCCTCGCTCTCAAAACAATGTCTTCAGCAAGACCACTGTCAGGCACAACCAATTAAGGCCAGACCTTGGATTTTCACCCTGAAAGGTAGGACTTCGGACTTCACGTATGTTGTCGCCCCCACTTACATGCTGCTGCTCCAAGTCATGAAACACCAAGCCAATTCCTCATCGCCACCAGGAATCGAACCACCATTACTAGTCTTCAAATCTAGGCCTCCATGTCCTTCTCCGCAGTCTGACTTCACCGGGAAACAGAAAGGCATGTCCCCAATGGCAACCGACTGCAGAGCTTCGCGACGCTTCCTCTGAAACCAAACGGTCAGAAAAAAACATGGCTGCGCGCGACCGAATCCCACCCGATCCGACAATCTCCAGGCTTGATTGCCCAATGGAGTTCGCCGACGGAGCCTTCCGGAACTCGACAATCCGGCCAGATCGAAGAAACAGGTGTCAGGCAGATCTTCTTCTTGGCGCAAGAGGAACCATAGGACCGCCGCCTTTATTGTGCAGAGCAGCAGGCCCCCACGCCGCCGTCCGCCGGCCGACCTCCTCCGGCAGAAGAGGAGGCCCGACAACGAAGAACCACGCGCGCGCGCCGTCCCGCTGGTACAGCAAGGCCGAACACGAGCACCGCGCCGCCTCCCCACGCACCTCCGGGCGACCGACGGCCGCACCGATGATGGGTCTAGGCGGAAGCCTAGGACCTACAGCCGCCGCTCCACTACACGCACAGGACGTCCATGGCAGACGCCATGCCCGGGAGAAAGCCGCCGCCGCCGCAGACCGGGGTCGCCGCCCCGGATCCCGCTCGCAGAAGATCAACGGCGCCGTCCCCGAACGCCACCGTTGCTCCGCCGCAGCGATGCCCCCAGCACCATAGGCGCTGGGCCCGCCGCCACCGCGGCCCTCGCCGGCGGCAGCGGCGGCAAGGGAGGTCTCCGAGTGAAGTTCTTTGGGCGACGAGGGTCTCGCCCCGGTGCCGCCTCGGGGGACAGCACGGGAGCGGAGGGGAGAGGCGGGGGAGGGGACGGGCGGCGGAGGAGAGAGGCCGGCGGCCGGACTGGTGGCGGCTAGGGTTGTCAGAGTCTTAGTTTTGATGTAGCACTGTCAAGACTCAACCACGATGTGTTAGCGACTCCGATTGATCACCACCTTTATTTCTTCTAGACCTTACAATGCGGAACAAATACAAACGCTTATACTCATGTACAGGTTATGTCTCGGATCACTCAGTATCGTGCATGAGAATCATGGACTCTGACATCTCAGAACGTTTTGAGCCTGAATGTTGGACCTTCCAGTCAATTCTCATACACACAATTCTGATGTGATCAGCATGAGGCCTCTGCAAAGAATTATTATCAAGTTGTCACATGAGGCCTCGGCAAATAATGCCGGCATCTCTATGTCGTATTCTTCTGTGGAATGCTATTTATATCATAGCTCTGGTGAGTATATGTTCGGCATGCTGCTAGATGAAACAGAGATACAATTGTTAATTCTTGTAAATTTTTTCGAAACCTGATGTCAAGCTTTCATTGGAATGTTGTGGAATTAATTCTTAATTCTTGTAGGTTTGTCAAAAATGTGGCGTTTGCATGCCAAATATAGAGTTTGGTTGTCCATGCGTTCCATTTATTAGCTAATTAAACTTGCTACATTTCCGCTGAATTTGTGTTCCTCACCCTCACAAATAGAAACTGAATGGACAAAAAACATGATGTTTGCGCGGGGTTCCTTGCCTAAGTTGGCATTTTGCTTTGTTGCAATCTTCTCTACTGATCATGCCTTTCTGTTTTCTGACCAAATTGAGGCTGCAGACACAAGAGGGACAAAGAGAGCTCGCTTCGCTGCACATACATGCCCGCATTGTGTGCTTCCTCTCATTGTCTCATGTTCAATTTTCTGCAAGCTCCGACTGAACTAAGTTTTCTGACCAATTTACCTTTTCAGACCTCGTCCACTATTCATGGTGAAGTGGAGATCGCTACGCAGGAGATACATAAGCATATGATAGCCAGGTTCTGTGTTTTGGAGCTACATCTCAAAACAAAGGGGCATGTTTTTGGAGCATTCGTGTTTCATCTCCTTGGGATGAATCGATGCTTTAGGAGGACGCGGAGGCTTAAACTCGTCCTACAGAGATCAGCGGTAATTATTTGCTCTTTGAGTTAAATTATATATCACAATATATAATACATTGTCTAGTCGTTAAAATTAATTATATTACTTTTGGTTGAAGCAAGAATGCCCATTTGATTGTGCACGTGATCACCCGGATTGGAGATCCCAAATTATCTCTTTGACCTCTCTCGAAGAAGTGGAGATCAATGGCTTTCACGGATACGATCATGAGATTGATTTCTTGAAGCTGCTATTCAAATGTGCTCCGATGCTTAAAAGAATGACTGTGGTTCTGTCACATGAGGTCTCATCACCTGATGATTGATGCATACAAATAAACGACATCTTCGGGTCATATTTATCTGTGGAATGCTATCTTTATGTACCTCTGGTGAGTATGTGGTTTCGTGCGACATGGATATAATTTTTAGTTATATAATTATGCTTACTGCTGAAATTATGTGCACAAACACTCATACTTTTACCAATAAAGAAGCTGAATAACTTTGTAAGCAGACTACATTACCTTTGGTTCCTTTCTGTTTTAGTCAATCTTCTATGTTGATTATGCCCTTCTCTTATGCATCTACATTCAGTAGCAAAATGACAATTTCTATATTACCTGAAATTAGTTATCTAATCTAAATTTCCTCGACATTCATGTTTGAGACATGGTATTTACTTCTAGTTAAATTACGCTCAGCAAATATTGTACTATTTGTTCCCGCTGTCAGCATATATATGTTGCGTTTTTTTCCTGAGTTACAACAATCTTTACACGTATAACAACTCCACAATTGCCCTGCTCTTTAGTTCAGATCCTAACGAATGAAGTAAATTGTCACTCGGGTGAGCAGATCGCGGCTGTCCTAGCTAGATCGGTTACTGCATCCTCGTGACTCCACCGGCGCCCTGCACCGCCCCGCGCATCACGCCCTCCACGACCTGCGGCATGGACAGGTGGTGAGAATGAGGGGCATAAGTGGTAGGACTCCGGGAGAAGTTCAGCTTGCCGGCGGCTGGCCGGAGATCGAGCCGATGACGGCGACGTCACACACCACTCATCTCGGCCTCCGCCTCCGCCTCGCCAAAGTACAAAGTCACAAGTCACGCGATACCGCACGTGGCTTTGTGACGGTGGCCTTGTATTTATAGAGGGCTGAGTGGATTGAGGCAGGTTGGAGGCGAGCGCGGGAGGAAGATTGGATGTGAGCGCGGGAGGAAGAAAATGCAATCTGGTTTGCACGGGAGGAATGGATGGCCACGATGCATCCATGGTTGCCTTGGATCGATGACCTGTCCTACCCACCCGCTATGTTTGTATGGCAACTGACTGGTTCACATGGCATGCATGTGCACGCATGCAAATCGATCAGAGTGTTGGCTTTGCATACTGAGCCGGCGGGTCGAGTCTTGAGATTGACGAAGTCACCACAGACGTCTCGTTGTCGACGGGAACGTCGCTTCCCACTGAAGAATATTTCGACTTAAATGAGAAACACCACCGTCAAACCTGGGGTTTGAACACTGGTGGGCTGGAGGTATAACCACACTCCAAACCATCCTGCTCCAGGCAGGTTCTCAGAAAAAAAAACTGTTTTTTTGATTGCTACTAGTTCATTACAGTAGTACGGGTCAATGCTTGGCTGATTACAAAAAAGAAAAATAAAGAAAAAGATTAAAATACAAATAAGGCCATGCCGGAGGGAAATGCTGGTCTCTCTCTGAATTTGAAAAGATTCAAGCGCCTTTAACTTTTTTCGATTTCGATGAAAACTTTAAGTAAATGATTTAATCCTTTTCCCTCATCAATTGCGTATTGAGAAAGAATATACATTGTCATGATTTGTATCCATATATTAATTTAAATTGCATCCAAAATACAAATTGGATTATGCATACAGAGTCGTGAAGCATAATTTTGCATTGGATGAATTGTTCCAATTTTAAAATATGAGATTGATTGAAAAGAGCCAGGGACTGGTCTCGCTGCTAAGATAGAAGAAAACCTCTGTCGGAGCAAGCTAAAGAGTGCACTTTATATCGTCGATTTCTAGAGGGTGTTGGTCCGATTAGGCGTGAAAGTACTTCGGATTTAACTATCCAACACAATACCCAACCCGATACCAAAAAAAACTTCAGGCCGGTTCAGAATATTATAGGGTACAGGCATTATCCGACATGTCCGATTCGGGATTAACCAGTTTACACTTGCGTGCATATTCAGCCCAGCCCAAACAAAGCCCATCTATCCTGCCGTAGACAGGAAACGGCCATCACATGTGCCGTTCAAAAATAGAAGGAAAAAAACCCATCCCATTTCACACGCTGCGCACGAGACCTGTGCCGGCGCACGCCGCGTGACTTCGCCAGCCGCCGTCCCCATTTCTCCACCCATCCATCCAATCGTCGCCGGACGGTACCCAGTTCCAGGTCGTGGGGTAGCTGAGCTCGCTCCCGCGAGTCCTGACGACGTCGATCGCCGTGCTCCCGTGTCCCAGGCCGGCACGCCGCTTGCCCGGTTCTGCCACCCCGGAGGCCTTGAGATCTGGGCGTCGATGGACCTGAGCTTGGGCTGTCCCCGGCGTTCCTCCCAGCATCTGGGCCTACGCGACGGAGAGGATCGCATCAGCTCCCTCGCCGACGACCTGCTGCTCCTCGTCCTCGAGCGTCTCGGATGCGTCCGTACCGCCGCGCGGACCGGCGCCCTCTCCCGCCGGTGGCACGGCCTCTGGGCCAGCCTCCGACAAATCGTCTTCCGCGACGTCCCATTCCCCTCGCTGGAAGGGGCGCTCGGCCGCGTCTCTCGGCCCCCTCCCGGGCTTTCCATCCTCGATATCCGCGTCCCCGACAAGAAGCCCAGACCGGACGCCGCCGGCGTCACCTCGCTGCTCCGCGCAGCAGCGCTGCTTGAGCCAAAGGAGCTCGTCTTTGCCCTGCCACCACGCTTGGTTAGTTTCTCGCCCATGTTCTTCCTCCAGCTGCCGGCCGACGTCAAGTTCCCTGCGCTCGAGACGCTGTCCATCTCGGGCTGCCATGTCCGCTTCGACTCCTTGCTCCCCTGGTGCCCGCGCCTGCGCGTGCTCAGCCTAAAGTTTGATGACCACGGATACCACGACGATATCAAAACCTTCATGGCAGTCCACTCCGCGTCGCTGCACGAGCTTTTCGTGGAAGCAAAGGACGTACGTATAGATGTTGTCGACCTTGTTCTACCCGAGCTTAAGCAACTGACGGTGTCCTTAAGTGCTCACACGGAGGTCAACATCTCTATCTTGGCACCGGCGCTAGAGAAGCTCACATGGCAATGGTCCTATGCCTTTATTAACTTTGGTCTCTGGCGAATTGCCAAGTTGAGGCTGCAGACAGAACAAGGACAAAGAGAGCTCGCTTCGCTGCACATCCATGCCCGCATTGTGTGTCTCCTCATCTCATGCTCAATTTCCTGTAATCTCCACCTGACCTAAATTTTGTGAATGATAGATATCTTGCCAATTTACTTTTTCAGACCTCGTCCACTGTTCATGGTGAAGTGGATATCTCTACGCAGGAGTTAGAGAAGCATATGATAGCCAGGTTCTTTGTTTTGGACCTACATCTCAAAACAAAGGGGCATGTTTTTGGAGCATTCGTGTTTCATCTCCTTGGGATGAATCGATGCTTTAAGAGGACGCGGAGGCTTAAAGTCGTCCTACAGAGATCAACGGTAGTTATTTGCTCTTTGCTCAAATTATATATCATAATATATACTACATTGTCTAGTAGTTAACATAATATTCCTTTTAGTTGAAACAAGAATGCCCACTGGATTGTGCATGTGATCACCCGGATTGGAGATCTCAAACTATCTCATTGACCGCTCTTGAAGAAGTGGAGATCGATGGTTTTGACGGATACGATCATGAGATTGATTTCTTGAAGCTGGTATTCCAATCTGCTCCTATGCTCAAAAGAATGACTGTGGTTCTGTCACATGAGGTCTCATCACTTGATGATAGATGCATACAAATAAACGACATCTTCGGGGCATATTTATCTGTGGAATGCTATCTTTATCAAGCTATGGTGAGTATGTGGTTTGCTGCAAACATGTACATAATTTTTAGTTAGCCAACTATGTTTACTGCTGAAATTATGTGCACAAACACTCATATTTTTATCAATAAAGAAGCTGAATGGTGGAGTGGGTGACAATTTTTCTTTTGGAAACTTTGTAAGCAGACTGCGTCACCTTAGGTTCCCTTTTTGTTTTATTCAATCTTCTATGTTGATTATGCCCTTCTATTGTGCATCTATATTCCGTAGCAAAAGGACAATTTCCAGATTACCTGAAACTTTGTTTTCTCATCTGAATTTGCTTGACATTTATGTTTGTCACAAGGTATTTAGTTCTAATCAGCAAATATTGTACTATTTCTTCGAGCTGTGAGCATATGTTGCGTTTTTTTCTGAGTCATACAGTCTTTACACATACAACAACTCCACAATTGCACGATTGCGATACTAACTCGAGTTTGTTTCAATTTTCCTACGCTGCAGGGTTAATGCATGGCAGCGACGATTGACATGATTCTATCCATGCATATTCATATTCATGGTGAGTACTGATAAAGACCATCCTTTTCACATGCTGACCAACTCCATTACTTGTTCTACAGTCTTGGCTTGGTTGTTTCAACTCATCATCTGGCATCTTGTTTTTATGTACTGTACCGCCATTACCTATAGGACACTCTTAGTTAAATCTTGAATGGTTTCTCTGTCATTCAACTATTTGCATTAATGCATTCAATCTATGTCAGTCATGTACTCTAATATATTTATTTTCTTAAGCCAATGGTTTCAATTGTTATTTGCGCGGTTTGAATTCATTGCCACACGAAATATTTTTACTGAAAGTAAATTGATCAGTAGTGAATTAAACTCTGGAGTTGTTCGTTAAAGGAAGATGTAGCTTACATTGCCATTTTCTATTTTGTACCAGTATAATTTTTTTTATCCGAGTTATTGCTTATTAATTTCTGTAAGCTCCGTAAACGTAGTAGGTTCTCTAAAAAGAACAACTCTCAAATATGCATTCATATGGAAATTAGCAAGAGTAATAATTGTTCCTACGAGATTAGTTTCTATAGAGTATGTATGAGTAACAATAGATAGTATTATGGAACTAAATGTTTATTTTAATCAAGATTCTTTTAGTTTGCGTTCTAATTCCAACATTTCTTTATTAGCAGAGTGGATACATTCCTGTTTCGTTGCAAGGTTGATAATGGATGAGTGCCAAACATGCCAAAGAATCATAGCGAAAACTTCCGCCCCTTGTTTATCAAATGCCAACATCTTAAAAACTCCTGATTTGGTGATGTTTGTATGAAGTATTAATGGCTTCTATACTGATGTTATTTTGGACCGTCTAACTCCTAATTTTAATGCTTCTCATGCAATAAGTATCGTCTGCCGTTGAATGATGATCTAGATTACAGAATGTATCTGCTATTTCATGGTTGCGATTTACTGTTTTTTTCTTTCTGCTCATGGTCTTGCCTGTGGTTTCAGGTCTGTTCTGCATGTTTTGGTACCAAATTTCAGTGAAATTCCAGCAAAAAATTGCACAGTTATCAGTTAAATTTTGAGCGTAATTCAAATGAAGATTTCACAGATGTTAATTTAACCCGTTTGATAAATTATTATATATTTACATCATTACTATGTAGATGAGGAGTGCATAAAATGTAACTCCAAGTGTCAGATAAGTGTGGCCTAATCCTTGTCCGCCGATTGTCTATTCTATCATATTTATGAAGCACACCAAAACCATCATATTAATTGTTGAAAAAATATTCTCAAAGTATTCATGTCCTTAAGAAAAGGCAATGTTAAATTAGGGAGAACTGACAGCAGTAAAAGCCTCCTATATTGGCAAGAGTAAACATCACTAGGTACAGAAATTCCAACCTCATATCTGGCAAGATGAAACGTGAATTTCAAATCAATTCTACAACTGTGTAAGAGCAATACAACGACTTGATTAGTCGTACCACAATCCAAGCCGATGCAAGATAGTGCTGCCACAGCTTGAGACAATAACATGCTTGTGATTACCTGCAAAAGTAAGAGGCTGAGTGACGACCGTTAAGACACCAATAAACCACGCACAGGTTCGACTTGAGCATACAATTTTTTTTAATTTTTATTCACAATATCAAACCCTAGTCAGAATTCATTGTTGTAGCATCTTAGTTCAGTTGTTCCGATGGATTGCGAGCTAGGCACATTTTGTTATAAGTGACTATTTACTGTTCTATTGTCTTAGCCTAAGGCAAATTTCTGCCTCCTGGTGCTATAGGCCTCTTTGTACCCCAAATGCCCTACGAATTTCAGTAATGACGCGCATCAGGACAAAACATCCCCTGCAAATTTCTAGCTGGATCAACCTCGATCGATTTCAATTTGACCATGATGTCTCTCTCAGCCTCTTCATTTCCTAGGTGTTACTAGCGCAACTATCAAGCTAGATTCGAAGAACCCCCTTGCCGATCGACGCGAGATGACCATACAGTATCTCCAACAAGATAATCTCCATCCTTGTGTTGGGAAGCGTCAGGTGAAACCTTGATTGCATATAAAAAGTTTTCCTAGGTGTTGACCTAAGACCTGACGCAGGGATTAGGCGATGGAGATTGCCACTCGACGCGTTGCTGCGGAACTCGATGAAGCACGTCGGGTCAGGCAGTGCCACCCTTATACTTTTTCTCGAACAACTTTGCCACTTGTGGTCATCGTTGGCTCCTCCTTGCGGATTCAGCTCCGCCGCCGTTCTCCGATGACCCGTCCAAGCACCCATCCTACGGCACTCCGCAGGTGGTTCACACATAAAAGGTGGAGCACATGGTGGAAAGTAGCTAGATTTGGTCACCAAGTCTTGAGATAGTGGCGGGTAGATGGGATACCATGAGCCTACTGGCCCACAACACTTGCGGCAAGATAGAAACCCTAACCTGCCAGTTGACAACTACGTCCCGTGCCGAATCAAGTTCCACGGCCAACTCGATATGTTTAGGGGATGGTGTTTCACAGAAGATTCACGACTGGAAAATTGAGGCGCGCGGCCCATGTTCGTGCTCGCGGGGCGAAGGAAGGGAGTGGTCGGCTGGGCCACCCACGAAGTAGGGATTTCAGCTCGACCATCGACGTACCACAAGAAGCGACCTAGAACACCTCCGTTTCTAAATATAAGATAGTTTTAGCTTTCTTTTTCATATTCGCATGTATGTAGATCCGTTTTAGTGTGTGTTCAGTCATTTCAGTCCGTATTATTCCACTTTGAAAAATTGTGGCACCAAAACATCTATCCGTTTGTATGAGAAAGCACCTTTTCCATGTCCATTGATATTGATCTTGGGGGGGCCTCATGCAGGCTTCGAAAAAAATTGCAACACGTCTCACCATCTCATCTCTTCCATGCATCACCAATCTTAGCAAAAATAAAAAAAGAAGCAACGCAATCGACCATGACACATGGTCCGGCCGTGAGATGCTGCTGATAAGATTTTCAATACTATTACGTATACATCAATACCGTCATGAACTCTCATGATCAACCGCCGGAACCGAAGCAAACATCGTTGATCTAACTCGGCCTCAGCAGCTGTTAGAGACGTACCAATCAGTGCAGCGAGAGTTTGGGTAATCATCTTCTTCAGACCAGTTAACTCGGCCTCAGCAGCTTCTTTGCCCTCCTTCAAATCAGAGTTTTCTTGAGACAGGTCATGAATGGTTTTCTCAAGTTGCTCCAACTCCTCCTCTGCCTTCACCCGGTTTTCTTGTTCAATTTTCACTAGTCCCTTGAGTCTAGAAATCTCTTTACCGGCTTTGGCAATAAGTTCCTGTAACAAAAACATGGCACAAAGGTGAGATGCAGAAAATAAAGAGTAACAGATATTACCCCAAGTTGCTGAGGAAAGATAACCCCGGAACATGGGGGCTGCTGAGCAGATTTTAATCGAGATTGATGTGTTGAAGTTATATCTAGTGGAGTTCCTGGTTGCTGCACGCAGTTAACCCGGCACTTGGGGGCTACTATTTTGAAGTTTTGCAAGAATTAAAAGCAGTTGATAAAAGGTGTACAAGATTTTTAGTTCCGAGTTGCTGTGGATAGCTAATCCAGCACTGGGGGTTACTGTATTTGAAGTTCAGAATTTCTTTTAAAGGAACAAGGCTCAAATGATAGTAGGAATAGTATGGTTTTTAGTCCCAGGTCGCTGCAAGCAGCTAACCCGGCACTTGGGGGCTACAGGCTCAAAAGTTTTTCATGATTAGCACCAAGTTCATAAGCAAGTTATAAACTTAGCGCTTGGGGGCTACTGAGTATGAGGATAAATAGGCAAGAGGTATGGTTAACCCGGATAAGTACCTCATGGCGCTTCTGCATCATCGTCATCAGATCGCCTTCAAAGTTCTTGTGTTGAGCAAGCCGAGTGAAGTATTCATCGCGCAGATCCGGCATAGTCATGGAGTCCAAAGCCAGCAATTCTGAGTAAGGAACTGGGTCTTTGCCACGGGCAGAAGGAGTTGGTTTAGTTTCTGGGACTGTCACCTTTGCCAGAACATCAGGGATGTCTTTAACCGGAACGTGCCGAGTTCCGGTAATCTCCACTTCATCTTCTTTTGTACCGGATCCTTGTCCAGGTGATAGTTCTGCTTGGGCGGGTTCTGGTTGAGCAGGAGGAGAGCGCGCTGGGGAAACAGCAGGAGCCGGGCTCTTCTCCGGTTCATTGTCCACAGTTTCTTCGTTAACGTGTGCCTCCGTTGGAGAAGGCGCCGTAACGGCTGCTGGTGGAGATGCTGGGGGAGGCGAGTCCGGGTTGTCATCTACCATAGCGGTGGCGCTGTAAAGAAAAAGGTATGAGTTAGCATCAAATGTATATAAAGAAGAAATGAGATAGTACAAAAATAATATAAAGGAGAAAGCAAGTTACCCGGTATTAATTTGAAAGTCATCTTGCGTCGTCACGCTATCTGAAGAAGAAACTGACAAAGACTGGGACTTAGCGGCCCGGATTTTGCCAGCTAAAGGAAAAGAAGGGATTGAGGAAAAGAAGATGCCAAATCGCAGCGGAGTAAGATGCGAATCGATTTAAGTTGATGAGAGCAATGGCCGTACCTTGGACACCGGATTTGGAGCAGAATGGCGGCGCGGCCCGCGAGCTCCCAGATCTATGGTTTCTTCGTGCGGCGCGAGGTTGAGGATGAAGCTACGGTGAATGGGGGAAAGTGATTTCCATTCACCGTACCAGTGTATTTATAGCTCGCGGTGAAAACCTAAGGGCATGATGGTAAAAAGGCAAAGAGATAAGGATCTTTGACCAGTAGTAAACGACAAAGAGATGAGGCAAAAAAATATTCCCAGACAAGAGGGAGGCTCGAGATTGATTGATGTTTTTAAGCCACGAATGTGACCCGGATAATTCTGGCCGGGTTACAAAAAGAATGGCAAGAGACAGTCAAAAGAAACAAAGCAAGTGTTATTGAATCCTTCACCTATCTTTGAGTATTTCTTATTTTCAGGAGGCTAACCCGGACATCAAGGACAACAGCTCACTCCAAGAGATGAAACTTATATCCAGATGAGGAGCACGCAGACCTGGCGTCCGAGTTATCCTGGGGCCGGTAGGCCCATGAAGAGGGAAGCATGACCCGCCAGGCAGGATGTCGGGCGAGGCCAGCTAACCATCACCATGGGCCGGGTTACACTAACGGGCTGGTGCGCTTGTTGGTAACCGGCCGTTACAAGGAAGGATCCAGAAGATCCGGAGGCAGAACGCGTCACGGAGTCCCAGACTTGGAGTACACACAAGACTAGAGGAGATAGTGTAGGACTCCTAACACGGGTATAACCCGAACATCTCTGCAATTGATCGATCTGATCTCGACGAGATGCCTTCTCGTGCCAAACCAAACTTGATGAATCCAAAAATAGATGAACAGATGAATGACTCCCTATGTGCAGATTTCACAGACGGAGAAATCAGCTTCGCTCTGTTCCAAATTGGACCGACCAAGGCACCAGGCCCCGACGGGTTCCCAGCTTGCTTCTATCAAAGAAACTGGGTACCATCAAAGAGGATATTATAAGAGGCGTCAGAAAATTCTTTGAGGATCGAAATATGCCGGAAGGAATAAATGATACCGCTATCGTCCTGTACCAAAAACCAAAAACCCTCAGTCCCTCAAGGAATACAAATCCATAAGTCCCTGTAACGTCATATACAAAGTGATTGCCAAATGCTTGATCAACAGGTTGCGGCCACTCCTGCAAGGAATTATATCCCAAACACAAAATGCCTTCATCCCTGGACGCATGATCACCGACAATGCCATTATTTCTTTTGGGTGCATGCACGCCTTACAGCGAGGAGCAAACAATTACTCGGGAAGCTACTGTGCCTATAAACTAACCTCATGAAAGCGTATGACATAGTGGATTGGCATTTCATACATGCAGCTATGGAAAAGTTTGGTTTTGCTGAAAAATATATAAATTGGATCATGGCTTGTGTGAAGTCTGTTCAGTTCTCGGTGCGGCTAAATGGAAAACTGTTGGAAAAATTCAGACCAACTAGAGGATTGCGGCAAGGGGACCCCTTGTCCCCTACCTCTTCCTGTTTGTTGGTGAAAGTCTCTCTGCGCTCTTTAAACACCATATTGGAATGCAGAAAATTCAGGAGCTCAAAATTTGCAGAAGAGCCCCGGGTATCTCTCACCTCCTCTTCGCGGACGACTGCCTCATCTTCCTCAAAGCCAATGCCGAGCAAGCAACTAGTATCAAGGAATTGCTCCTAAAATATGAAGAGGGAACCGGCCAGCTCCTAAACCCCTCAAAAGGCTCCCTTATGGTGGGTGAAAAGTGCTCAGAGGATGACATTGCAGCCGTGAGTAAAATTCTCAACATCAGCTCTACATCCTTAGACGATAAATACTTGGGCCTCCCCATCCCTGAAGGTAGATTGAAAGATGGAAAACTGATCTCAACCAAGGAAAAATTGATGAAAAAGTGCTCAGTCTGGAATGAAAAATACATGTCAGGTGCAGCCAAAGAGGCCCTGGTTAAATCCGTTGCTCAAGCATTACCTGTGTATGCTATGAGTGTCTTAAAATTCTCAGCCGGCCTATGTGATGAACTCTCCCACATTATCAGAGATTTCTGGTGGGGAGACGAATTTGATCGAAAGAAAGTTCACTGAATGGCTTGGGACAAGATGACGAAACCAAAGAGCCATGGTGGCATTGGGTTTAAATATCTGAGAATTTTCAACCAAGCTTTATTGGCCAGGCAAGCATGGAGGCTAATCGAATTCCCTGACTCCTTATGTGCTACACTTCTAAAGGCCAAATACTACCCAGCTGACAATCTCATTAACACGGTTTTCAGCCAAAATGTGTCTCCTGGCTGGCAAGGTATCGCCCATGGCCTTGAGCTACTCAAGAAAGCACTACCAGGGAAATGGTCTTTAGTGGCCCACCAAAAAAGTCTTTCTGTGGCGCATGGCGGGTGCGCCACAAAATTGTCGCCACAAAAATGTGCATTCTGTGGCGCAACCCCTGGTGCGCCACAGAAATCCCAATATTCTGTGGCGCACACAGGTCCATGCGCCACAGAAACATCTTTAGTGGCGCATCCTCAGGGCGTGCGCCGCTGAATATCATGCGCCACAGAAAAAAAGGGCATGCGCCACAGAATACCTGTACAGGTATTCGCAATTTGCTGCTGCCCGCTGTACAAATACAGGTATATTACAAAAATACAGGTATATTATAGGATTTATACAGACAATAATACAAACAACAATATATTTTGACAGGTATATGAAAACAGACATATTATACTAAATCATCACATCACTTAGAGCCCAAGATACATACATATAGTGACAAGTGCCAAATTAATTGTACAAAAGTTCATCTCATGTCACATAAGTCATAGTATAAATAAAGTGACCCAGCAAGAGACCCCAGCAGCGACTCAAGAAGAAGAGACTCCAGCGGCCACTCAAGAAGAGACTCCAGCGGTTCCTCCCGCAGAGACCCTCGACAAGTGGGCTGAGGCTGAGAAGCCAGATTCAGCGTGGGGCGCAGGAGCCAAGGGTCTCCATTCTTTTCTTTGTGGAAGTGGCCTCCCTTTTGGGCATAGCCCTCGAGAGCCTCATCGAGAACACCCTTTATTCTGGTGTAGTCTTTAAGACTCCCCGAGTCAAAATAAGTGGCAACGGACCACCTCGGCTTAGGACGATGAGTACGCAGTACTCGTCACTGCTCAACACAATTGACACGGAATGTTGGAAAGGATCAACAACGGAAGAAATCTATAAGAAAGCATAAGATACGACGGCGGCGACCGGATGTGTACTTACTCGGAAAAGAAAGGCAGAAGAAGGCTGTTCTTATCCTGGTTGTTCAACATGATTCTTTGGAGGAACTCCGTGCCCATGGCCCGTGTCGTTGATCCTTCCACCAGCTGGCTGTCACGCATGTAGTAGGGATCCACTACCTTGACGTACGGGGTATTATCTCTCCTGATCCTCATCGCCTGGTTGAGCGCGTATAGGCGGACCAAGTTATAGTCCAGCCGTCTGTAGCGCCCCGACCGCAGAACTATACAGTGATGCTGTGTGTCACCGGTTAAGCGATACAACCGGAGGTTACGGGTTTACCAATCCCCGGCCAAAACCTTTGGCAGGCGTTGCTCGGAATTGATCATCGGCAACGCAACACCCCGATTGATGCCTTAACGCAGGCACAACTATCAGTGCATAATAGAGAGATCAAGACTTGTGGAACAACTGGCACATCACAGACTCTACGACTCAAAGCATTATAGTTCAACTCTTATAATAGAGAAAGGTATCAAATATTACAACCAGAGGTCACAAACCCAACAATACATCATGCGGAAGCGAATTAAGTTGTTCTAAACAACAAGATCCAAATTATGGCCTAAGAGGCCTATACTTAAACATTCCAGCGCCAGCTGATCCGGGATGTCCCAAGCTGCCACCTGGGAACCCCAGACTACTCGTCGACGTCCACATAGAACCCACCTTCAGTGTCGGTGAAGTCCTCCACTGAAATCAAATAAACAACGTTGAGTTCGACGAACTCTGCAAGATTACTAGAGCTACTAGCTCAATGATTGGCTTTCAAAGGTTTTATGCCTGTTTTGCATAAAGCTGGTTTTCTTTATAAAAGACATCTGGCATCGACTAATCAGAATATTTTCAATGGGGATAAGAAGTAAACATCTTTTCTTTTGATCATTTCCATCAACGACCACCATCGATCACTGCACCTGTCTACCAAGGCACCTCCCCGAATCACCCTCGAGGAAATCAACCTTACATTCTTGGTAGTACCTTTAGTACTCAGGTTTTAATCATTCCGTTCAAGTTTTCTATGGTCTTTGAATCCGGCACCAAGTCGTCCATAACCGTGGACACGGCTTTTCGAAAAGATTTACCCTGCAGGGGTGTACAATGTTTGCCACGCGTACCGTCCGGCTCATTGCCTAGCTCTTAGCTCTCTTCCATGGAAAGCCGGCTGAGTGGGAGCGGCTACGACTTCTCCCTCGCTTGAGACTAACCCAGGATCATCAGTGAGGACGGGACAGGTTCAGTGCCTCCAACACCCTGCCCCGTGGCCACTCATTTTCCTAAACACCACCATCCTCATCCCAGTCCTGGCCACCATCTTCACGCACGCGCAAATGGAAGCTCAAACTAGAGGACCCTGGCTAGCCTCGCCCGAGTTATTTAGTCGATGGGGGTTCACTAGGCCCACGCATGGTTGCACGCTCGTTCCTGGCTCGAAGGCGAGAACTCGCAACTAGGCGGCGAGAACGAGACAACCCACCACATCCCCGTGGCCTCTCATCCCCGCCTTTAAGCAGTTTATTAATGTCACCACAATTTTCCACCACATCCGGTCATTCCATCAACTGTTCCGGCAATGAAACATCCACCGGACGACTAAGCATTTAACTAAGCATGGCTAAGCATATACATAGCAGATATAATTAACTCAGGCCAACATTTCAATCCTATGGATATTAGGAAGGATACATGTAATGGCAACATGTATCTAATGCATCTAGTAGGATACTCTAATCCGAGGAAAAGACATTTAGAACCGAATGCAATATTATAGTGGAGAAAATATTTGCGGAAACATAGGAGGAGACATGCTCAGAGGGGGATTACGCTTGCCTTGTTCAGGGGGCTGATAATACGGTTTGTCAGGGTATTGCGGTGGCACCCCAACTGATTGATCTATCGATGCATAAAAACACCGGAAAAGAACACAATCAATAACCACACAGACATAACAAATGCAATGCACAACCACATGATGGTATGACATTTTTAATGCACGTGAATTTAGCCAAAAATTTAAGTGGGGTGCAAGGAATGAATTTTAATAACCATATAATTAAATCCCCACATTTAACTTAATGCTTTTGTTACTCCTACAAAATATACAGTACTGATATTTTGTTCAATTATGCATGCAAATGATGTTACTGAACAATTCCTATTAATCTGAGCATTTTGATATATTAAACACATTTTTCTGATAAACTAATAAAAAGTTATTGAATTTATAAACTCCATTTTAAATCTGCCATTTTAGCAAATCATTTTAAACAACATTAAAACTACTTATCCATGTTTGGAAAACAGGTGGAACATGAAGTATATTTCTTGCTGAACATTTTGATAGGTCAAACATAATTTTTGGATAATTATTTTTAAAGTTATCGATTTTCCAACACTGCTTTCTTTTCTGCCATTTTAGTTATTTTAATAAAATAGCAACTAAATTAATTTAGTTGGAGGTGTGAGTTATGCCAATAGACACACTATATTTTTCTAAACATTTAGGTATCTTATTCGTAATTTTTGGACAAATATTGAATAAGTTATGGATTTTTCAAGTTTACAATTGAATCTGTCTATTTATTTCATTTTCTAGAAAATCCAGCGAAAACGTTTCGCACCGAGCCCGTGCCTAGCCCCAGTCACTGACGTGTGGGGCCCAGACCTCGCTGGCGTCCACGTCAACAGGCGAGGGCCCACGCTCGCGTTGACCGCGTCGAGGCCATGCCCGTGGCGCGCTGGACGCGGTGATCACCGACGGCGGCGAGCTCGCGCCGAACGGAGAAAACGCGCGAGGGGACGATCTATTGGGCGCATCCGACGCCCACGACTACCCGGAGGCTAGTGGCGGCGCTACGACCCAAATGGTCGCCGGAGACAGCGACGACAGCGAGCTACGGCGGCGGATGGACACGGCTTGCAACGCTACAGCGAACTACGGCGAGAGGGGGTAACCGAGATGTCTAGGAGATCCGCGTGCTCACCCTCGACGCGTGGGTGCGATTCGTTGGTGCAGAGGTGGACGGAGACGGCGGCGAGCTTGCTCGACGTCCGGCGGTCGGAGAGGGAGAATATGGATTGTTGCCGTCGATTGGCTGCTCCCCGCGTCGATTCCTTGCACGAAGAGGAAGAGGTGGACGAGGCGGAGATGGTGCACCTGCTCGATCTGTCCCTAGCGACCTAGAACGGCGGCGATGTGGCGGCGGAGCTTCGGCTAGGCGCGGCCATGGCAGAGGAAGAGAAGGGAGAGAGAGGGAGCAGGGAGAGCAATGAGTGAGGGGGAGGGAGCAGAGCGTCGTGGTGCTCCTCTTAACGCTGCAAGGACGCGGCAGGGCGTCGTGGGGGGCCTCCCTCTCGTCCGGCAATGAAGCGGCCGTGTCGGGAGGTGAGAGACGACATTTCTTCGAAAAACCCCCTGGCAAACTTTTCCCATTTACATCGAAGTCCTTTTCTGTTCTGGAATAATAAAACAGAGGTAGTTTTTGAATTATTTGGGACCCTTAAACATTTTGGAAAATTATGGGGAAATTCATGTAGCCTCCCCACAGCAGGTAGGAGCTCTCCAAAAATTGGTGTGGCAAAATAAAATGTTTTGAACAACTTTTGTTCCTAGGGTTTGAATATGGCATTTTTCTTAACTCCAAATTTATAATCCTTTAGAAATTTTAGAGCAAGTTCAAAATATTATTTTTGAACTCTTGGAACTTCCTTGACAAATATGGATTAGAACTCTTGGAACTTCCTTGACAAATATGGATTAGCATTTGTATTTGTGTTTGTAAAAAACAAACACATTTGAATTGCAAGGATTGAATTTAGTTGGTGCCCTTGTTTTCATTTGTTTTAATTTCTTTTCATCACTTTGTTTCAACTTGAACACTAAAAATAAATAATGCCATGATGCATGAATGAAATGCAAAAGTGAAAATTTGGTTCATATTTTAGGTTCACAATCTTGGGGCTGTTACACCGTCTATAGTGAAATAGCCTGAAGACGTCCTCGTACGATATGAAGAACGGATCCGCGGGGTCTTCATGGACGAAGTCGGCCAAGTCCTTTGGCACCTTGACAGTGAACACCGGGTAATTTGGATCCTCTTCTTTGAGAAGGTTGCCCTCTAGCGTCAAGATAGCATTTTGCAAAGAGAGCATGCATCCGTCTGCGAGGCGGAGCAGCTCCGGAGTCAGGATCGGTTGACCAGCTTCATGAACTCGGGGCAAGCCATCCGCACGGGGTGATACCATGTCTTCATACCCCCGGATAGTCGTCTTAGGAGCTGGCTTACTTCTCTTCCTGTGCTTCTTCTTCTTTATCTCTGGGGATGCTGGGGGTGCATCTTCTGTAGCCACATTGATTGAGTACTTGTTGGAGCCGAAGCTGATCATTGGGGGAGGCCCTTTTTTCCCTCCCTCAATCCAAACCCTGACAGACTCACAGACGATAGGAAAGAGCGATGTGAACGTCTTTGTCACTGCCTGTGCGATGACCGTCTGAATCATACTATTTTCCTCTATCGGTTCCTCGCCTCCTGTTCGAGAACCCTCGGCCTCGTTATTGTCAGCCATGTTCGCACCTATAAGAAAAAAACGTCGAAGTTAGTACACCAAATATAAGAAAAACATCACTTAATTAAGTACTAAGATACCCCGGCCCATGCATTAGTCGCAATACCCCATATGTCCTATTTTTAGCAAAGTCATGCACAAATTCACGAAAAATTTCGGCATGACCTTTGCTAAAAAGGGGACATATGGAGTACCCGAATTTGCCGGAACGGAAGTTAATCGACGTTCCGGCAATCTCAAGGGCCTCTCGGGGTACCTACAAACATTGCACAAAAATATCCACATCTCCGGCCGGCATCTTCATGACACGATGGTCGAAGCACAAACAACCTCGGAGCACAAACCACCACGACACGATGGTCGTGGTAGCACAGAACACATGCATGCTCCAAAGTATCAACTTTGGAGCATTTCGAAAGCAACAGCGTATTTGCATACCAATAAGAATCTGAAAACAATATTTAACATTGGTTCATATGATAATGTAACACATAACAAAAGACAATATAAATGATAAATAATACAAAAGAAGGTACCAAATCAAAGGGTTGGTTGATCTGAGCTTCCCACGATTACGTCTTCAATAGTAAAAGATGATTCACTTTAACTGAACAACTAATCAAATGCGTATTTTGAAGCATCATTTTGAATGGAACTAATTTATTGAAAGGGTAATTTGAAGCATTAAGCCAGAGAGTAAAAACATCAAATAGATACCCTGCTTTCTCGAAGGAAATTAGGATTTGGGAGTGGGCAGAGGGTGAATACCTGGCCGGACGGTGGCGGGAGGCCGGAGGTCACGGAAAGAGCAGCTGCCTGCAGGCGGGACGAGGTCGCCGGACGCTCGGACGAGCGGTTGCGTGCGGCGTCGCTGGACGAGAGGCCGGGTGAGGTCACGGGACGAGCGGTTGTGAGCGGCGTCGCTGGACGAGAGGTCGGGCGAGGTCGCCGGACGACCAGATGGACGGGGTCGCTGAGCGGCGGCCGGCGGGTGGCCTTTGCTCGGCTTCTGCTATCCTGCTCGAACGACGGCTGGCTCGATAGGGTTCGTCTGTCGGGTGCTTGACTGCAAAGTGCAAAGGCCCATCGATCGAGAGGGGAGGAAGGTGCTGGGCTGGGCTGCGCCCCGGGCCACTTCTGAAATATAGGCTAAGTCAAAAAAAATCTGTGGCGCATCCTTCTGGGTGCGCCACAGAAATGTATGATTTTGTGGCGCATCACCTGGAGGCACGCGCCACAGAATTAGGTGGTTTGAACTTTTAAAAAGATGTGCTGTTGTCGTATGACAATAGCTCCAACATAGCCCAGTGGTTAGCCACTGAACCTTGTACTTGGGGCAGCCAGTTCGAATCCTGGCTGTCTCACACTTTTTTTCTTTAAAAAAATATTTTTGGATATATTTAAATAAAAGAATATGCACATATCTGTTATTCTTTTTAAAAATATATTTTTAGTTATATTTAAAGAAAGAACAGACACACATTTTAAAGAAAAGAATATGCACACATTTTTTAGTAGACCATTATTTTATTCATGATATACATATATATGCTTGTCTCACACACACACAAAATAATACATAAAAAAAGACATTTTTGGTACCTTTCAAAAAAAATTTTGGTTATATTTAGTATACCATTATTTTATACATGATATACATATATATGCTTGTCTCACAACACGGCTAGACTTTGACTCTGGGAACACGGTTTTCGAAGACCCGGGATCCTTTGGTAGCTGGAGATGCGGGGTCCACACAAAACATGCATATGCATGTCCATCCAACTTTCCTCACCTAGTAGATTTTTTGCCGAGACGTGACCGCGATAGACGAGAGAGTGTGTGGTGTTGGAGAGAAAATAGTGGAGAAAAAAAGATGTGGGAGAGAGGAGGAGAGTATACATGGAGAGCCTCCCGGCCCTCAACAATTATATATCTATCAACCAAAATAGGTTTAACTACAAAAAATGGAGAAAAGTATGGGCCCACATGGGTAGGGGAAAGGGGGGGGGGGGGGGGGGGGGCTGGCCCCTTTTTACATCTGGGAAAGCCATTCTGTGGCGCATGGGCCCACATGCGCCACAGAATGCCTCCTTTCTGTGGCGCATGGTGGCGCATCTGTGCGCATGCGCCACAGAAATGATCCCAGAATTAGAAATCCAATGATTGGTGGTGGGGCCCACACGTTTTCTGTGGCGCATCTCCATGCGTGCGCCATAGAATATGCACTTTCAGTGGCGCATTTGAGCTGCGTGCGCCACAAAATGCGCACACATTCTGTGGCGCACCTCGTATGGTGCGCCACAGAATCTTTTTTGTGGCACACGCATGTTTTGGTGCGCCACAAAATGCGAATGGCATTTTGTGGCGCACCAAAACGTGCGTGCGCAACAAAAAAGATTCTGTGGCGCACCATACTACGTGCGTCACAGAATGTTTGCACATTTTGTGGCGCACGCAACTCAAATGCGTCACTGAAAGTGCACATTCTGTGGCGCACTCGTGGAGATGCGCCACAGAACACGTGCGGGCCCCACCACCAATCATTGGATTTCGAATTCTAGGGTCATTTCTGTGGCGCATGCCCACAGATGCGCCACCGAAAAGTCTATTTCTGTGGCGCATTTGTGAGCATGCGCCACAGAAAATATGATGGGGCCCACACCAATGATTGGTGGGAATGATATTCTGTGGCGCATGGGCCCACATGCGCCACAGAATGCCTGCTTTCTATGGCGCACTGTTGTCCATGCGCCACAGAAAGTAGGAATTCTGTGGCGCATGTGGGCCCATGCGCCACAGAATGGCTTTCCGAGATGTACAAAAGGGGCCAGCCCCCCCTTTCCCCTACCCATTTGCTCTTCTTCTTCCTCCTCCACCTAGCTCGTCCTCCTCCTCCCTCCCATCCCATTTTGCCCATACTTTTCTCCATTTCTTGTAGTTAAACCTACTTTGTTTGATAGATAATTGGTGAGGGCTTGGGGAGAGCCTCCATATACACTCTCCTCCTCTCCCAATACATCTCTTTTTATCCTATTTTCTCTCCAACACCACACACTCTCTCTCATCGACCACGGTCATGTCTCGGCAACGAATCTACTAGGTGAGGAAAGTTGGATGAACATGCATATGCATGTTTTGTGTGGCCGGCGGTGTGTGGATGTTTGTATGTTGTAGGTGAAGTTTGCACGATGGCATGACGATGATTATACATGAAGCTGGTGTGTTGTGCATGAATTGGTCCGGAAGAAACTTTTTGTTGTTGCTTGCGCCGGCGTGGTGCATGGATGTTTGCCGAAATGTTGATTAATTTCCATTTCGGCAAATTTTTGCACTACCCATATGTCATACTTTCAAGAGAAGTCATGCCGAATTTTTCCGTCGAACATGCATGTGTGATTCGTTTCTCGTTTCTGCTCTATGTATACCGCGTAGGCAACCATGGTCTTCAACATGAGCTCCGGTCGAATCAGTAGATACAAGGAAGAAGCGAAGGCGGACATGATTCGGTGCAACAGGCGCCAAATAAGATGTCCATGTCGAAAATGCAAACTTGTGAGGTGGATCGACCCTGATTCTGGACAATTGGAGGATCACCTGCTCAGGCGCGGTTTCATGCTGGAACAAGACGGACAGGATCATCATGACGAAGGAGATGCCGGCGGACAAGATCATCATGACGAAGGAGATGCCGGCGGACACGGTCATGATGAAGGAGTAGATGGTGGTGGAGAAGACGCGAGCACGCAGACCCGCTAATGTCGGCCTTGCGGGACGCTCATGTTCAAGAACTGCTCCTCAAGGAGACGAGCAACGACAGAGCTGCAGCCTGAGAGAAGGCGCAAAACAGATGGACCGACGTGAGCTTCGACAAGAACATGAAATTCATGCACGATATTCTCCCCAAGGGGAACACATTGCCAAGTAGTATCGAGGAGGCCAAGAAAGTCGTGTGCCCTCTTGACCTACCGCACGTCAAATACCACGCCTGCATCAATGATTGCGCAATTTATCGGGGCGATTACAAGGACATGACCACATGTCCGGAGTGCGGTCGGGGACGGTATAAGAGTGGGTACAAGAAAAATCCTCGAAAAGTGGTATGGTACTTTCCTATCACTCCCCGTCTGCAGCGGTTTTTCGTGGACCCTAAGGAAGCAAAGCTCATGCAATGGCACGCGGAAAGGGAGAAGCCCGAAGAAGATCCGGAGAAGGGCAGGATCCTGACACACCCTTCAGACGCTAGCAATTGGGAAGCATTGGACATCGCCTTCGAAGATTTCGGGGGCGACGCAAGGAACGTCAGGCTGGGTATGAGCACCGATGGACTAAATCCGTTCGGCAACCAGAGTAGCACACATAGCACCTGGCCCGTGTTTGTATGGCCTTACAACCTTCCCCCGTGGCTGTGCACGAAGCAAAAGTACATACACATGAGTATTCTCATTCAAGGGCCAAAACAACCATGTATCGACATACATCTGTATCTCGGGCTGTTGAAAGAGGAGTTAGCCACGTTGTGGGAGACGCCAGCCCGTACGTGGGACGCCTACACTAAAGATTATTTCGATATGAGAGCCGCGTTGCTCACGACGGTGCAGGACTATCATGGTTGCTCATATGTATCGGCCCAGGTAGGCCACGGATTCTGCGCATGTGTCAGGTGCATGGATGAGACCCCGCATCTCCAGCTACCAAGGGATCCCGGGTCTTCGAAAACCGTGTACCCAGGGGCTCGAAGGTGGCTTCGCATGGATCACCCATGGAGAAAACATGGTGAGTTGTTCGATCGTCAAGACGAGCTCAAAAGAGAACCGCGCCCGAGGAGCGGCACAGAAATCGACGACCTTTTGAAAAATTGGGAGGAGTGCCCTGCGCCGGGAAAGAAGCGACCGAGGGTAGATCCGCTGCTGGGTGTATGGAAAGCGAAGTCTGTTTTCCACGACTTGGAGTACTGGAAGGTCCTCCACACGCCACACAGCCTCGATATGATGCACATTACAAAGAATGTCACCGAGAGTCTGCTTGGCACTCTTTCCAACATGCCGGAAAAGGGCAAGGATGGGACGAGACCAAGATATGATCTGAAATGGCTTGGCGTCAGGAAAGATCTTCAGGCACCCGATAGTGGTGATGATGATGATGATGATCAGACGGAAGGGACTCAAGGTCGCCGCAAAAGGGTAAAGAAGAACGCGGTGGTGCTTCCCGCTGCATGCTTCACTATGAGTCTGGAGGAGCTCGAGCAGTTTTACAGGTGCCTCCTAGGAGTCAAATTTCCTCACGGTTACGCGGGGAAGACAAGCAGATATCTGGAATTTTGGCATGACTTTGCTAATAATAGCACATATGGGGTATTGCGACTAATGCATGGGCCGGGGTATCTTAATACTTAATTAAGTGATGTTTTTCTTATAATTTTGTTGTACTAACTTTTTGCCTCTTTTTAATGCAGTAATGCTCTTGCTCCCCGGCAAACGCGCCAGAAAATTGTCTTGATGTTCGTGAATCACACGTTCGTTGGGAGACCCCAAGAGGAAGGTATGATGCAGTTCAGCGGCAAGTTTCCCTCAGTATGAAACCAAGGTTTAATCGAACCAGTAGGAGCAGCAGCGCTTCTGAAGGTTGTCAGCGGCGAAATATAATGCGGCGCAACACCAGGGATTCCGGCGCTGACGTGGAACCTGCACACAACACAATCAAAATACTTTGCCCCAGCGAAACAGTGAGGTTGTCAATCTCACCGGCTTGCTGAAAACAAAGGATTAAACGTATGGTGTGGAAAATGATGTTTAATTTGCAGAGAATGAAAAAGAAACAGTTTGCAGTTTGTGGTTGTTTAATCAGTGTAAAAGAATGGACCAGGGTCCACAGTTCACTAGTGGTGTCTCTCCATAAAAGATAAGTAATATGTTGGGTGAGCAAATTACAGCTGGGCAATTGACAAATAGTGAGCGCATGACAATGCATATATATGACATGATGACTATTATGATATTTAATTGGGCATTACGAAAAGATACATAGACCGTTATCCAACAGCGTCTATGACTAATAATCCACCGCCGGGTTGTCATCCGAGTCCCCCGTTGGTATTAAGTTGCAAACAACGGATAATCGCATTAAGTAAAGTGCGTAATGTAAACAAGTACATATGACCGTGGACATAGCATTGTTAGGTTATCCCTAGTGGCAACAGCACATCCGCAACCTTAGAAGTTGCTGTCACTCTCCCAGATTACTGGAGGCATGAACCCACTATCTAGCATAAATACTCTCTCTTGGAGTTACAAGCATCTACTTGGCCAAAGCATCTACTAGTAACGGAAAGCATGCAAGATCTTAAATAACATATACGATAGATTGATAATCAACTTGACATAGTATTCAATATTCATCGGATCCCAACAAACACAACATGTAGCATTACAATAATATGATCTTGATAATGTAGGGCAGCTCACAAGTTCTAAACATGATGGCACAAATTGGAGAGACAACCATCTAGCTACTGTTATGGACCCGTAGTCCAAGGATGAACTACTCACGCATCACTCCGGAGGCAGGCATGGCGATGTAGAAGCCTCCGGTGACGATTCCCCTCTCCGGCAGGGTGCCGGGAAGAGGTTCTGGACCCTCCCGAGCTAGGGTTGACGGCGGCAGCGTCTCTGGAACTTTTCGTGGATAATGGCTCGGGTATCTAGGGTTTTTGCATCGGGGGGAATAAATAGGCGAAAGGGCGGCGGCTGACGACCCCCGAGGGGCCCACACCACCCCAGGGCGCGCCAGGGGGGCCGCGCCCTGGGTGCGTGTGGCCACCTCCTGGCTCTCCTCTGTTGCTCCTTTGGTCCTTCAGGTGTGTTCTGATAAAATAGCATCCTCCGTGAATTTCGTCCAATTCCGAGAATATTTCCAGACTAGCTTTTCTGGAATACAAAAACAGCAGAAAACAGGAACTGACACTTCGGCATCTTGTTAATAGGTTAGTCCCAAAAAATGTAAAAAAGTGACATAAAGTAGATGCAAAACATGTAGCAATTGGTATAATATCAGCATGGAACATAAAAAATTATAGATACGTTTGAGACGTATCACCCGACACTTCTAAGCGCATGAGTGTCGAAGAAAAGGCTAGAGAAAAGAACAAGTCGTTCTGGGAGGAGGAGGATGCCGCCGCCACTAGTGGCGCCGACCGTCCCGACGATGAGCAAGAGGGACAGGAGGACGACCCCGAATACAACTTAGAAGGTAACGGCGGCCATGAGGATGACACCACCACCTCCGATGGCGGCGGCCACACGGATGGTGGTATTGGCGGCAGCAACCCGGCCGCTCAGAAGAATAAGAAGCCAAGGAGGGATCGGACACCGCAATCGGTCGCCAATGTCACCGATGTGTTCACTGAGGTCACGGCAAGTGGCCTACCAGTGGCGCCTGCGGATATTGCCTCGGCGTACAGCATGCAACTAGGGTGCATCCTCCGGGAAAGCGTGTCGATCAACACGAAGGATCTCAGAAGCACAGCCAATGAGGCTTTGGTCGAACACCTCCTCAAGAGGGTTCACCAACGATACACGTTCCCGCTGCCGGTCAACAAAAAGGTGGACAGTTTAGCCATCACGAGGATGAGCACCGCCTTGAGCAGCTGGAAAACCCGGGTGAAGAGCAAGATTGGGAAGGGTGCCAGCTGGGAGGAGATTAGTAAAAAAGAGCCGCACATCACCGAAGAAGAGTTCGAGGAATTCAAGTTGTCCATAAAAACTGAGGAGGCTAAAAAATGGACCCAGTGGGGGAAGGACATGCGGGAGCTGAACATAGGTAACCACCATTTGGGAAGCGGCGGTTACCGAGGGAAAAAGCCCGTTTGGGAGAAGGAGGATGCCGAGATTGCACGTCTTGGAAAAGAAAACCCGTGGGACAAAATCACAGACGAGCAGATCCGGAACTTTGTCCGGTCCCGCTACCATCTGGACTGGAAGACTGGGGAATTCATTACCGATGATCAGGATGTGAGGGACTTCGAGAAAGAGCTGGTAAGGGAATTTAATTACCACAGATATCTCAAAGTCCATTGCGTTGATCTAATTAGATAACAAAGCCAAATTTCTAAGTGGGTTCACCTTTGTCTGCACAGGAGAAAAGTTGAAGGCTGACAATGAGGCCGGCCCGTCGTCCCAGGGGTCGACGGAACCGTGGGACACTACTTTCAACAGGGCGACGAACATTTTCAGGAATAGGGACAAGTCGGATCCGCCGAGTTCAGCTGGCCGTGTGTCCGGCTTTGGTACGAGCATGAAGTTCACAGAGTACTACAGCTCGGACGGCGGCGCGACCAGAAAGGAGAGGAGGAAGCCGACCAAGGATAGAGCCGAGGTTGTGGAGCTAAGGAAGAAGGTGGAGTCACTAGAGAAGGAAAAAGTGGACTCCAGCACAGTTGACAAGTTAGTGACCGACAGGCTCCGGGAGATGTTTCCCCCTGCGTTATGGGAGGGGATAGCTGCCTGGAATGCGGGAGGTCAACAGGGGCCGATACACGTGCCCAGCTTCTCCGGCAGCAACTCCAACATGAACCAGCAGAACCTGTCGCCGGACCTGGTGACCCCGCCGCCCAACGCCGCGGCGCAGCCGCCGCTCCATTTGGTCGCTCCGATGCCCCCTACGGCGGCGGTGCTTCATACTGGACCCGAGCCGCCGGAGAATAATAGTCCGGCCGCCGGCACCGCGCCCTTGTCTCGACATTAGCCGAGCTGGACGCCATCACCAAGGTAACTAATTAGTTAGTCCGCGTCATCTTCTATAACTATGCCTGCTTTGATGACTGCCATCTCATGATGCCCAACATGTGTTGACTCAGGACTCCCCTTGCATACTCCTGCATAGGGTAGAGGCCGGCGGCGAGTTGAAGGAAGTTGCTGCGGGCACTATCATACAACCAAAGAGCCGCGAAATGCACCACACAGAATGGACGAGGCCAATATGAAGGTCAAGGTGATCACGGTAGTGTCTGCGTATTTCGACATCGACCCCCCCATTCAACCTCCGGGAGCCGATGACCACATGGTCCTTGGAAAGTGCCCCAACTGGATCACGCCATGGCCGAAGAACCAGATTCGTCTTGGGGGGGGGGGTATTCTTGATGAGGGGTGCAGGCACACCACCGGCGCCACCTCGAAGTTCTGGGCCCCGCCGATCCGTCCCCGAAGCCCTCGAAGCTTGCAGCCGTCACCACCGCCCGGAAGGAACCGGCGGTCGTCGCCACCACCAGCCGCCACTTTAAACTGTTGGGAGCGTCTGAACCGCAACCGTCCCAATTAGGCAACGCCTTTGCACCTCAACTTGATGGCAAGGGCGACGATGATGAGGATAATGTCGACATCGATGCCTTCCTCAACACTGGCGCCAGCCAAGATAAATACATGCCTCCTGTGGATGAAGAACCCTTCCGTGCTCAGGCCGATCAACCTGCTCGTCGCACTACAGTCACGCAGCGCCTGGTCTTCCAAGGTTTATCTCAAGAGACGCCTCCAGCGGCCGGCGATGAAGCTCTAGACAAACCGACTAACGTTTTCTCCCCTGGCACAATACGGAATACGGTTCGCGAGGGGTTTACAGCCCCAGAGAAGACGGTTGCCGAGGCGGGGTTAGCACCGCCAGACGCGAAGAACAAGAAGCACAGGAAGAGAAAGGCAGGCGCCTCTTTGAGCCAGCCACCTCCTATGACTATCCCGGGTCGTGAAGACTTGGTACCACCCCGTCCGGATGGCTTGGCGCACCGACTTCATGAAGCTGGTAAACCGATACTGCCTCCTGAGATGCTCTGCTTCGCATATGGACACATGCACGCTTTGCATCAATCTATCCAGCACCTAGAGGGCCTCCTTCTTCAAGACAAGAATCCAAATTACCCGGTGTTCACGGTCCAAGTGCCAATGGATGATCAGCTCGACTTCGTTCGTGAAGCCCCCGCGGATCTGTTCTTCATAGCGTACGAGGACGTCTTCAATCTATTTCACTTTAAACGGCTGAACTATAACTTGGTCCGCCTGTACGCGCTCAATGCGGCGATGAAGATCTCGAGAGATAATCTCCTGCACGTCGCGGTAGCGGATCCCTACTACATGCGTGACAGCCAGCTAGTGGAAGGATCAAGGACACGGACCAGGGCAACGGAGTACCTCCAGAGGTTCATGCTGAAAAACAAGAGGAAGAGCAGCCTTCTTGTGCCTTTCTTTCCCGAGTAAGTACACATCCGCTCGTCGCCGTCGTAACTTATGCTTTCTTATCGATTTCTTCCATTGCTGATCTTTTCCAACATTCCGTTTCAATTGTGTTGAGCAGGGACACGTTCTGCATCCTCATCGTCCTAAACCCGAGGTGGTCCCTTGCCACTTATTTCGACTCGGGGAGTGTGCAGAGGAAGAAAGACTACACCAAAATAAAGGGTGTTCTCGATGATGCTATCGTGGGCTACGCCCAAAAGGGAGGCGCCTTCGAAAATAAGGCGGAAGCTTTTACGAAAGACAAGAAGCACCGGTTCAAGCATGTGATCGAGTTCCCTTGCCTCAAGCAGCAGCCTGGCAGTGTGAAGGATGCCTTCTACGCCCTCCGTCAACTTAAAGCGTATGTCCGATATGAAGAGCAATTGAGGATGCCATCTAGTATGCGAGAATGGGTCAAACATGACGAGAAGCTCACCGATGCTGATATTAGAGAAGACTTTCATCGCATCCAGACGAAGTTATCGGAAATCCTCGTCGAAGATGTCAACACAGCAGGGGGGCCTTGAACTACCGCGGCCGAGGTAGGATGTATTATAAAAGAAAGCCTTGCCTCACTCGCCAGAAGTGCTTCTTTATTTTCTTTTATTATAGATTTATCATGCATACTCTATTTATATTATTAACCAATATATATCCCAATCCATCTCCAGGGTTGTGCCAGAGGGACATCGAGGAACGCCTAGAGTTGCAGAATGACGACAGGACGTGGATGACGAAGGAGATGTATAAACCGTTCCTGGCGCCGCTCAAGAAGAAGGCTCCATGATCGTCGTGCTCCCGCTCTTGCTCACCATCATCGCGGATGTACTCGATTTGATCCTAGTGTAGGCGGTGAACACTTCATTTGTAACCTGTGAAACGATGAAGTTTTGTATCAACATTTCTGTAAAAATTCCGCACTTGTCACTCTATATGTATGTTATCTCGGGATATAAGTAATGTGATGACATAGTAATGTGTTTGTTTTCATATACCTGTCAAAATATATTATTTTTTCTGTTATATCTGTATAAATACTGTAATATACCTGTATTCCTGTAATATACCTGTATTTGTACAGCGGGCAGCAGCAAATTCCAAATACCTGTACAGAAATTCTGTGGCGCATGGTTTTTTGTTCTGTGGCGCACCCCCTGAGAATGCGCCACTAAACAAGTTTCTGTGGCGCATGGAACAGGGTGCGCCACAGAATGTTGGGATTTCTGTGGCGCACCAGGTGGTGCGCCACAGAATTCACATTTTTGTGGCGCACCCACCATGCGCCACAGAAAGCCATTTTTGGTGCGCCACAGAAAGGTTTTTCCCTGGTAGTGATGCCGTTCTATAGAAAGACAGTTTTCTGGTAGTGAAGGCCTAATTTGGAGAATTAACTCGGGTTCAAAAATCCAAATCTGGCGGGATAATTGTCTACCGAGAGGGAACCTAAAAACCATAGGAAGAGCAAGCAACTTAAGTTATAGATGGGTGTCAGACCTTATTAATCAAGACACAAAAACGTGGAAAGAGGAGGTGGTTAAATCACTGTTCTACCATCCTGATGCCGAGGTGATCTTACAAGTAAAACTCCCAAAGTTTAATGGAGATGACTTCTTAGCTTGGCACCATGAGAAAAATGGCAGGTTCTCGGTCAGGAGTGCGTACAGGATTGGAATGGAAATGCAAAATTATGACAAACAACAGTCCACCAGCGGCATGCCTGGTGGAAAAAGAGGCCTATGGATTTAATCTGGAACGCAAAGGTACCCCAAAAATTAAGGTTTTTGCTTGGAAGCTGGCTACTGACACCCTCGGTGTCCAAACCCACCGTTGTAGAAGAAACATGGATGTGATCCCAACTTGCCAGCTTTGTGGGATGGAGCCTGAGACTGCCCATCATGCCATGGTGAAGTGTACGAAGGCAAGAGCGCTAAGATATCAACTACTCCCTGAATCTTGCACTAAAACATGTCTAGATACATATGGTTCGTAATGAGCAAGTGTGACTTATATTTTGATACGGAGGGAGTAAAAGGCAAATGGGACCTCCCTCCGGACAGCAAACTATCATACACAGGTACTGATTGGATCCTTGTGCTGTTGGACCAATGCAGCAAAAAAACAAGAGCAAACTTACTCTTACTTTGGTGGAGATGCTGGCACATGCGAAACAACTCGATTTTCGGAGATGGCAAGTGTGGTGTCGATCAATCGGCCTATTTCCTGCAGTCATATATCACCTCTTTCCAAGAGAAGGACGTGAAAGATGAGAACCATGGCAATAAGGGAAAGAAACCCCTGCTCAACATGACAAAAGGAGAACCTAACCACAAAATAAAACCTGATGAACGCTGGATGAAGCCCGGAGTTGGCTGGACGAAACTGAACGTCGACGCTAGCTTCTCAGCCCAGGACAATATTGGTTCGTGGGGAGCCATCCTACGCGACGACTCCGGAGCGGTCTTGCTAGCTTCTTGGGGCAGAATCGATAGATGCTCTTCTGCTGAAATTGCTGAAGCACTAGCCTGCTGCAGGGCATCAAAGCAATCACTCCTTACGCATCTTTCCAACTTGAATCTGATTGTGCAAACGTTGTGTCTGAGCTGACGACAAAGGAGAGCACAAAGTCTGAAGTGTCGCTCATCATCTCTGAAGTAAAACAGTTGATCACATCCCTCCCGATTGGCGAATTAACAAGGTTAATAGAACTGCTAATCAAGTGACGCATAATTTAGCCAGTTTCTATCGTTCTTCTGGTTCCGATGGTGTGTTGTTGGTTCTGGTTCCACCTAGTGTGGAGAAATCAGTTCTGTCTGATTGTATTGAACTTTGTATGCCTGCTACTCTGTCTTAAGTAATACACTCCATATTTTCAAAAAAAAAAACGCTGCAGATAGCCATAATACCGGCCGGTTGCTACTTAAGGAAAGTTGTGGTTGGAATACGACCATATAAATTAATCAAACTTGCTCACCTGAAGTTAACTGTTTGCCGTGGCCAACTGGAGTGAAAAAAAGAAGAAGAAGTAAAATCACTTACTGAGATTTCAGAGAAGGAAAAGCAAATCAAATTAACCTGCGTATAACAACATGCTAACCTCTGCAACCATCATGATCGGGGCTATAGGGGTTGCCGTGGTAGATGTAGTCGCAATGGCATGTGTAGCCTCTGTTCCCTGGTCTGCAGTAGCTATGCATGCTCTTGCAGAGCTCTGTCGGACTACCTCCTGAGTGCAATTCCGATGCGACTTGGGGTCAGGTCCGGGTAAGCCCGCCGGTAGCAAGACTTCCCACAGTAGAACCATGGGAATGTCCTGCGCCGCCGCCCACGGGAGACATTCCGCCTCCCACTGTAGTCGGTCACGCCGTCGGCGCAGTCGCTGATGATGTCTCTGTGGCCGTCGTCCTCGTACATGGTCGCCTTGGCGTTGCACTCCATGAGGATGAGCTCGATCGTTTCATGGCCGATTCTACATTTTGGAGGGGCTTTGGCAACATTGACGATATAAGCCCTTTTTTTTTTTTTGCGAAACACAGTACAACGCAGATGCTCGTCGGTGGACATTTACGTTGGGTTCGATTGCGTATTTTGTTACGTGTTTTCTTCCCTAACAGCCCATTACGTTGAGCCGCCTCGTAACTTATTTTTTTTCAACCCAAATCAGAACTGCATGTAGTGTACAAACATTAAGGGACTTTGCTAGCTAGGGCACGTGTCAGGTTTCAAGCCGGGCGGGTTGCAGCTGCTCGCTACCCTCCGCTGGCGGCCTGATCGATCCTGCCGGGTGTTTGCGGGCTGAACGCCACGCTCCGCTCAAATCAGCGCGGGGCAGAGCGGTGGCCCGCATCGGCCCGCCAACATCCGCGTGCACAGCTTGGCCTCGTTGAAAACAACCTGCGTACTCGATAGCTCTTTGGACGTGGCCATGCATTTTGTTCTCGATAGCTCTTTGGACGTGGCCATGCTTTTCCAAGTAAGGCTCTGTTTTGTTTGAGCTGCAAAGTTAATCTGGGGCTACGGGACGCAGTTGTAATCATCAGCCACATCTAACCATCTCCTCACAGTGTTGCTCAAGGATTCAAAACACAACCATGTCCACAGACACAATACTCTGAAATGTAAACTGATCAGGGCAGGAGCACAGCTTAGAACCGTAAACTAGCTAGCTGAAAAAATTGAAAATGTAAACTGCGAAATCAGGCAACGCTAGCATTCAAACACACCAGCTTACAATTGTACAATTCTGAACCAACTCACAATACTGAAACAGCAGCTCGCATTACTGCACCAAACAATACAAATATCTGAGCTGAGACACTAGCTGAGAAAACATCGAAACAAAGAAGGCAGTACTGTTTGAACTTTTCTATAGTCAAAAAAGGAGTCCTTTGTTTTGATGGCAAACAAGAAGTCAAAAACCTTAGTAGTATGTGGCCAGATTTTGATGGCAAACAAGAAGTCAAACGAATCATGGACATGAAACCATTACATCTTCAGAATCAAGCATTTATTTTGGAACTCCTCCTAAGCAAACAAGAAGTCAAAAACCTTAGTAGTATGTGGCCAGATTTTGATGGCAAACAAGAAGTCAAACGAATCATGGACATGAAACCATTACATCTTCAGAATCAAGCATTTATTTTAGAACTCCCCTAAGCTGAAAATGTGAAAGGATGCTCCTGCTGAGTAGTACTCATGAAATCAAGCATTTCCTCCTTGGCCTTGCAACAGCAGGAACTCCTTCAGGACGTTGCTCCTCTTTGTAGAACTGCAATAAAAGAAACCACAAAAGGCTGAGTAGTACTCCAGAAATAATATGTTCAGTTTAAGAAAAAAGAACAACAGAACCTACTCCAGAAATAAGAAGTAAGAACGAACGAACCTAATCCAGAAATAAGAAATAAAAACACACTGATGTTTAGAAACAGAAATTTAAAGTTGATACATCTGAATCTACCAAACCCAACTAGGCACATTATATTCCTACCATGTTCTTCATAAGGCAGAACTAAGGGCACCATGGCTGCAAAATACAATCTGGACACAACCAATCAAACAAATCTAGACATTCAAGTGGAAGGTGTAAAGTGATCATCATTCGGGTCAATTTGTGGTAGGATGAATCCATTGCTGGTTCATTCGGGTCAATTTGTGGTAGGATGAATCCATTTCAGTAGTAACCTTTCAGAATGATCATCATTATGAGTCCATCCCATTATATCATTCGGGTCAGGTGAAAAAATTCCATAAATGCAAAGCCAGATTTGAGATTTGCCACCAAGACCAATGGTGATACCACTACATTTTTTTTACATACAAGCTATTAGGCAGCAAGTACAAATGCAAAGCACAGGAAAGATACCATGCACTTCATTTACATAAAAATGCATATTCTAGTAAGATTGCAATTGCTCAATGTCGATGGAGAGTATCAAATATTCTGTCAAGTATAAAATATTACATTTTGCATTGCCCAATATCTAATCTGCGTGTTTATTTTCTGTAAAAACAGGGGATGCTGGGATTGACTTTATCTGCATCAGTTCCAGCTCTCAAAAAAGTTACAGATTCAGCAACGACAGATTCAGGTCGCAGTACTCAATTGTATCGGCATACCACATCAGCCATAATCCAAAGAAACCAGCAAAGAAAATAGGAGTGGATACCTTCAGCGTCCTGAGATGGCTGGGGTGCACGGACATGGGCACGGGGAGCGGACGACGCACGGGCAGAGGTCGCGAGAGGGGCACGGGTAGCGGTCGCGAGAGGGGCAGCGGCCGGGAGAGGGGCAGGGGCAGCAGCCGGAGGTGGAGCTGTGACGGCGAGTATGGCGAGGGAGGAACTGCGGCATCAGAGGCGGGGGCCGGATGTAGAGATGGCGGCGGCGCCACCGTCGACCTCTGCATAGGGTGGCAGGCGCCGCCGTCGGGAGATCTTTCCCCATCGCCGTAGGGGGAGAGATGAGGGTTTTTTCGTTGCGTAGGGAGAGATGCGGGTCGTGTGTTTCTTCGGGATACTCAGTGGACGATGCGGCGTGCCGCTTCGGCCCGCTAGCACTGATGCGGGAAGCCCAGCGGCGTTTTGCGGGCCTAATTAGCGGGGCGGCGCAGCGGCGTAGCGGGACACCCCACGCCACTTGAAACCTGAGGCACGTGTCCAGATTAGACTTCCGTGCACAGGATAAAAATACGGAAATTAAGTCATGCATGCAACAACCACTAATTAAGCCATGCATGCAGCCATCATGTGGAATTCCTTTTTCGTTTTCAAACTTTAAAATGTTTTATCTCTTAAACCATATTCCAAATCCACATCCGTTTTCACGGTTGACTTTGTTACGACGGGATCTTTAAAACTAAATCTCATCTTAATATGTTTTGACAACTTTTTTTTCTCATCCTAGCTGCCAGATTATAGTCACTTGGTAATCAGGTATTGTCAAGTTGGTTGCCATGTTAAAATCAAATGGTTGCCTGGCTTTTTTAATCGCGGTACTCACCGATGTAATCCTTCTGTGATGGTAATACCATATTTTACGTTTCTAGATTGGATCAAATACTCACTTTCTGAACATATAGATCATGGTTACGACAAAAAAACATATAAAATGACATGGTAACTATGTATTATTTGGGTGGTAACCGTTAACTAGCAATATGCTAACTACAGTATTATAACCTGGCAACTGACGCCGAAAAAAAAGTTTGTCAAAACATACTAGGATGGGATCTTATTTTATTATTTTAAAGTACTCGCCGAGACAAACCCAACGGTGAAAACGGATCCTCAATTGGATTAACGGTTTAAGAGATAATTTATTTTGAATTTTTGGATTATGAAAAGATTCCTGCATGCATGCATTCCGCAAGTCCCGTATGCATGCGTCGGACAAAATCGATTACTGGGGCACGTCCCCTAGTTAGAATAACCGAACATTAAGACATATGCGGTAATGGGTCCTCCCCAAACGCGAGCCCTTGGCGTCGGCCATGTTCGCCATACGTTAGAGCCGGCCCTAGATCGTTTTGAGGAGATAGGAGTAGGGAGCCTCGCGGCGGCGTGCAAAGGGCTCCAGTTAAGGCTGCAAGTGGGAGCGGGTCGTCCGTGGCGCCGCAATCCCAAGCCCGCATACATGCTTACACGGACGCCCGTGGCGGAGGGGCGCAAATATGGGGGATATATGGGCCATTCCGCATAGCTGCATAGTCCTGCATAGGAATGTGAAGCCGAGGTGTGTCCGCGCGCCGGCTAGCTCCGCCTTGGTATCTGCTCCTCCTTCGGCTCCGGAGAACGGTCTGCTAGCTGCCTAGCTCCTCCCTTCACCTGCCCCCCCCCCCCCCCCCCCCCCCTTCCTCCATTTTCGTACCTTTTACAGTTTTGATGGTCGTCGGTCCTCCGATTCAGGACAATCGCCATGACTCCCCAAATCCCCAATGGGCCCCCCGTCCGTTTTCTCCCTCGAAGTAGAAAGGCTCGCTCTTGCCGGAGGTGATGTTTAGCGTGTCGGCTACTGATCCAAACCATCGCGGCTACTCGGCTGATCCTGATGCAAACCATCCTCAAGCCTCAAGATTCATAAGGACCACAGCAAGCATATATCACATCGGAAAGCATTAGCACAACACATACACGTTAACCACTTGGACGAACACACACATAAGAATAAAAAAATGGAGATGTGCGCCTGTGCGGGCACTCTTGGCGGGCAGCGAGCAGAGGAAAAAAATGGAGACGGAGGTACTCTGTCGCCGCACAAAAATGAAGAGTGCAAAGCGTCAGCCCACGCTATGTAGTACTTTCTTCGTTTCTAAATATAAGATGTTTTAGCTATTTATATATAGATTATGTACATGAGAATGTTTGCAGACTACCATGTTACTCGCTGCTTTTATCTTTGTACAAAAGGGTAAAAGCCTCTTCTTTAACAGGTCGCTGTATATTAAAAAAAAATATCAATTGACATCAAAGTCTAGGGGATAATAAGATTGATAACATAATACTCCCTAGCAAGTCAATTAAATTGGAACGGAGAGAGTATTAACAAGATGTTATCAGTATGAGGATGGAAGAACGTGAGGATGTAACTTAAAAGTTAAGCGTGCTGGGTAGAGCAGTGTGAGGATGGGTGACAGGGGCGGAGCTTAGTACGGGCCGACCCGGGCCATGGCCCGCCCAGGTTTCTGGCCAAATTTGTTTTACAGCTACGCACCAAAGGCCCAACCCAGTAGAAAGCCCTAGCCGTGTCCATCTTGATACCTGGCACTCCACGGCTTGTTCTACTTCTTTCACGACAGAGGCCTTTAGCTGAGATTGACGAAATCCATGGATGTGCATGCGCCTCTGTCTTGCTTCCTAGATTTAGAAAAGTAGGGACGGCTAGAGAGGGAACATGGAGGAAGAAGCGGAGGCGGAGCTGGGCAGCAGCGCCGCGCTGTCGCCCGCGGCCGGGGGGTCGCCGAAATGCTGTAGCCCACGCCTTGCAGGCACGGTCATAGTGGAGGCAGCTACAGCGCTGCGCCGCCGCCTGTACCAAGAAGCCGCCGACTCGCTGCAGCAAGGCTAGGGACACGTGCATGAAGGCATTGGGAACCTGCCGGCTGGAGGCGGATCTCAAGCAGGAGCAGCAGGGAGTCAGGACCGGACACTGAATCAACCCGTATCTTCCCCAATTTTGGGGCTTTTCCTTCTTTTCTCATATTCCTAACATATACTGAGTATATGTATTCATATGCTAATCGATAATTGTGTAACCAATGGGAACCCTAATGAAGTGGTATGGTTTAGAGAAATTTTTGGCGTTTTCCTATAGCTGGCCCGCCCATTATTTTTTTGCAAGCTCCGCCACTGATGGGTGACTGACCGGAAAGTTTCACCACGAGTATGCACTTTGACTTGAGATTAGGGTGATTCGAGATGTTGAGATTAGGGGTGATTCGAGATTAAACTGACAAATAATTTAAAGATTTGAAATATCGAAAAAATTCAAAAAAAATCGATATTTTTTTTGAAAAAAGGTTCTAGTCCCGGTTGGTGTTACCACCGGTTGGTGTTACCAACCGGGACTAACGGTCCTCCAGCCATAGGCGCCTGGCCGTGACCACGTGGAGACCCTTTAGTCCCGGTTCGTAGCCAACCGGGACTAAAGGGGGGGGGGGGGGGCTTTAGTCCCGATTGGGAAACCGGGACTAGAGGCCCTCCCCAACCGGGACTAGAGGCTCTTTTTCCACTAGTGTTAGTTAACACCGTATGTGCTGAAAATACACTAGATTGCATGTAAGGAAAGAAGTTTACAGCTAGTGTCATTAGTGTCAAATAAGGAAGGAATTCTCTCTAGAACACGTGGCTCTGTAGATTTTTGTTTGTTTTTTTTTTGTACAAGGTTTGGGGTCCAGGGACCCCGATGCTGCATTTTTATAGACCAAGGTGACAGGTACAAATTTTGCATAGGCCTTTTACATCACTTGCCCTAGAAGACCTTAAATTCGAAGAAAGGCCCTGCGCTCTTACAAAAAACACCCTAGAGCTAAGAAATAAAATGCAAACAAGCCCTCGAGTGCCTCCGCCACACCTCGCCGGCGATCTCCAGACGGCGACGCCGAGATCATCAGGGCTCAGCACGCTCGGACTCCCTTTTCCGGCGGGTAATCTCAGACGCCAGCAGACTTGACGCCTGATACGTCTCAAACGTATCTATAATTTTTGATGTTCCATGCTAATATTATACCGATTGCTACATGTTTTGCATCTACTTTATATCACTTTTATACATTTTTTGGGACTAACCTATTGACAAGATGCCGAAGTGCCAGTTCCTGTTTTCTGCTGTTTTTGTATTCCAGAAAAGCTAGTCTGGAAATATTCTCGGAATTGGACGAAACTTCACGGAGGGGCCTATTTCACCAGAACACACCTGAAGGACCAAAGGAGCAACGAAAGAGAGCCAGGAGGGCCCCACACGCCACTAGGGCGCGGGCCACCCCCTGGCGCGCCCTAGGGTGGTGTGGGCCCCTCGGGGGTCGTCAGCCGCCGTCCTTTCGCCTACTTATTCCCCCTGATGCAAAAACCCTAGATACCCGAGCCATTATCCAGGAAAAGTTCCAGAGACGCCGCCGCCATCAACCCTAGCTCGGGAGGGTCTAGAACCTCTTCCCGGCACCTGCCGGAGAGGGGAATCGTCACCGGAGGCTTCTACATCGCCATGCCTGCTTCCGGAGTTCATCCTTGGACTACGGGTCCATAGCAGTAGCTAGATGGTTGTCTCTCCACTTTGTGCCATCATGTTTAGATCTTGTGAGCTGCCCTACATGATCAAGATCATCTTATTGTAATGCTACATGTTGTGTTTGCCAGGATCCGATGAATATTGAATATTATATCAAGTTGATTATCAATCTATCGTATATGTTATTTATGATCTTGCATGCTTTCCGTTACTAGTAGATGCTTTGGCCAAGTAGATGCTTGTAACTCCAAGAGAGAGTATTTATGCTAGATAGTGGGTTCATGCCTCTGGTAATCTGGGAGAGTGACAGCAACTTCTAAGATTGCGGATGTGCTGTTGCCACTAGGGGTAACCTAACAATGCTATGTCCACGGTCATATGTATTTGTTTACATTACGCACTTTACTTAATGCGATTATCCGTTGCTTGCAACTTAATACCAACGGGGGACTCGGATGACAACCCGGCGGTGGATTATTAGTCATAGACGCTGTTGGATAACGGTCTATGTATTTTGTCGTAATGCCCAATTAAATATCATAGTAGTCATCATGTCATATATATGCATTGTCATGCGCTCACTATTTGTCAATTGCCCAGCTGTAATTTGTTCACCCAGCATGTTAGTTATCTTTTATGGAGAGACACCACTAGTGAACTGTGGACCCCGGTCCATTCTTTTACACTGATTAAACAACCACAAACTGCAAACATTGTTCCTTTTCATTTTCTGCAATTAAACATCATTTTCCACACCGTACGTTTAATCCTTTGTTTTCAGCAGGCCGGTGAGATTGACAACCTCACTGTTTCGTTGGGGCAAAGTACTTTGATTGTGTTGTGTGCAGATTCCACGTTGGTGATCGTGTTGCGCCGTGCGAGCCACCAACAACCTTCAGAAGCGCTACTGCTCCTACTGGTTCGATAACCTTGGTTTCATACTGAGGGAAAACTTGCTGCTGGACTGCATCATACCTTCCTCTTCGGGTCTCCCAACGAGCGGGCACGCCTAGCAATCAAGACTTTTTCTGGCGCCGTTGCCGGGGAGCAAGAGCATTTCTGCAAGGGGAGTTTCACGCTTCCAATCTCTTTACTTTGTTTTTGTCTTGCTTAGTTTATTTTATTTTATCTTGTTTGCTTTCAATTATCAAAAACACAAAAAAATTAGTTTCCTGCATCTAGTTTTGTTTCTTGTTTTAGTTATTATGTCTATTTTTTTACTTGCTATCAATGGTTACTTTTCTTGAAACTAGTCCTATGGCTGAAAACAACATGAGAGAGCTTTATGAAATTTATCTTGAGTTGGGACATGAAGTGTTTGAAGAAAAAATTAAAAAGCCTATGGAACTTTATTTGCATAACAATCATGATAGTAGCAATGTTATTAGCATACATTCTTTGAACACCATTATTGCTAATGCCATGGAAAGCTCTAAGCTTGGGAAGCTGGTTTTGATAAAAATGATATTTTTTGTCCCCCAAGCTTGGAGGAGGAAATTTGCTTTGATGATACTTTGCCTCCACTTAAGGATGATTATAATGATTGTACTAGTTTTACTTCCACTATTACTCATGAAATTGATTATGCTTGTGTGGATAGTAATGATACTTTTATGCATGTGCATCATGATAAGAATGCTTTATGTGATAGGTATATTGTTGAGTCTATTCATGATGCTACTGAAAATTATTTTGAAAGAGGAAAATATGGTTATAGAAATCTTTATGTTATTAAATTTCCTCTCTTTATGATGAAAGTTTTGAGCTTTCTGTTGTGTTGCTTCTATATGATGTTTGCTTTAAGATCTAATGGTCAGTATGAGAGAGGGATACAAAGTTTCATATATCTCAAGAATATTAAGTCTCATCTCTTTATGTTGAAAGTTTTGAAGTTGCACTTGTTTTGCCTTCCTATGCTAGTCACTTTGTACTTCATTGACTTGTTTTCTTATAAGACTCCTATGCATAGGAAGAGTGTTAGATTTAAACATGTTTTATATATGCTTCTTGATGCTCTCTTTTATGTTTCAACTCTCATCTTTATGTGAGCATCATAAAAATCTCTATGCCTAGCTAAAAGGCTTTTAAGAAAGCGCTTATGGGAGGCAACCCATTATTTTTATTTCTGCAATTTTTCTTTATTGAGTCAAGGAGGATGTTTACTTCTGTAGCAACTCTTTGTATCTTTATTTTCTCGCATTGTTGTGCCAAGAGTAGCCTCTAATGTTAAGATGATGCTTAATTTTGATTGCTGCGCAGAAACAGATTTTTGCTGTTCACTGTACGAAATTCCTAAAATCACCAGATTGTTAATTAAATCTGAAATTTTTTTGCGTAATCTTTATGAATGTCTGAATCTTTCATTAGTTCAAAGTTTTTCGATCTGAGCGTCGTAAGTGCCTCGAAAAAATTCGTCTTTGCGGACTGTTCTGTTTTAGACAGATTATGCTTTTTTTTTGCATTCTCTCTTTTACTAGTGTTGAGTGAAATTCTTTTTTGGGTGGAAGAGCTTCACATAACATCAGTGGCTGTAGCTAATGTTTAAAGTAACAAGTCATATTGCGTCTTTATAGAACATGTGAATTTTTGATTATGCACTAACCCTCTAATGAGATTTCTTTGAGTTTGGTGTGACGGAAGTTTTCAAGGGTCAAGAGAGAAGGATGATATAATAGGATCAAGAAGAGTGAAGAGCTTAAGCTTGGGGAGGCTCCCATGGATCTCCCCAGCATATTTCAAGAAGACTCAAGCGTCTAAGCTTGGGGATGCCCAAGGCATCCCCTTCTTCATCGTCAAAATTATCAGGTCATCTCTAGTGAAACTATATTTTAATTCTTTCACATCATATGTGCTTTTCTTGGAGCGTCTGTGTGCTTTTATTTTCAGTATTGCACTTTTATTTTCAATAAAGCTTGACTGGACCCTAGCATTCTTGATTGGGAGAGAGACACGCTCCGCTTTTTCATGAGAATACTCCTATTCTTCACTTATATTTGTTGAGTATTCATATCTAGCGATGTTCAGCTTTTAGCTCTTGTTTTCATGTATCTCTTGTCAGAGATAGCTTTCTTTTAGAAAGTACTCTCTTGCTTCACTTATATTGTTTGGAGAGTTGTTAAATAAATTGATTGGTGTTTGGTTGGTTCAGAAAATGTTGCATGTGGTAATTGGTATAAGGAAAAACTTGCTTAATCTTGTAGATCACTAATTTGGATAACTTGATGCTTGTCAATTGTTTTGAGTTAACAAGTAGATCATGATTAAATTTGCATCATGAGTTAAGCCTATTAGTGAAGAACTACCGTAAAGCTTGTTGAAAATTGGTTTGCATCGTGGTATCTCTAAGGTCTAGATATTTTCTAATAACAGGGTTTGGTTAACAAGGAAGACGGTATGAAGTCTTATAACGTTTGCAATATGTTTGTCATATAAAACTTGGTGTACGGGTTGATATTCTTGTTTGCTTACATAACCTTGCTAGCCTAAACTCTGTACTGAGAGGGAATGCTTCTCGTGCATCCAAATCCTTGAGCCAAAATCCATGCCATTTGTGTCCACCATAACTACCTATATGTGGTATTTCCTTGCCACTCCAAGTAAATTTTTCATGTGCTACCTTTAAATTATTCAAAATGTTATTATTCCCTTTTTGTGTCAATGTTTACTAGCTCATGAGGAATTAGTGTGGTTATTCTTTATTATTCTATTGTCAATGGACTTTTACACCTGGACTAGTGGCATATACATCCGCTTATCCAATAATTTTGCAAAAAGAGCTGGCAACGGGGTGCCCAGTCCCAATTAATTACAACTTTAACCAATTAATTCTCTTCACACTTTTGCCCTGATTCATCAGTAAGCAATGACAAACAGTGAAATACCTGAATGTGTGTAAACCAAAGAGAAAGAGGGATGATCTGCCTTGCTGGTAGAAATAATCCTTCATGGGAGCCGCTCTTAAAAGTCCGTTTGACAGGTAGAATACTGTTCTCACCCGCTACCATTCGTTGACAATTAACAAACACCTCTCAAAAATATACTCCTCCATGGTATGTGATTGATGGAAGGCACCCGAGGATTCGGTTAGCCATGGCTTGTGTTAGCAAGGTTGGGAGGAGTATCAAATATTTTATGCAATCTCTATATGCTTTCAAAAACCTAAAAGCTCTAGCACATGATTTAATCCCTGCTTCCCTCTGCGAAGGGCCTTTCTTTTACTTTTATGTTGAGTCAGTTTTCCTATTCTTTCTGTCTTCCACAAGCAAACACTAGTGTCAACTTTGTTACAACATTTATATGCTACGTATTGGACTTGTTATACTACTTTGTGTTGACATATCCATGAGATAAATATGTTGAAAGTTGAAGCAAATGCTGAAACTTAATTCTTCCTTTGTGTTGATTAAATACCTTTTATTAGAAACTATTGCTTTATGAGTTAACACTTATGCAAAACTGTTTGATGCTTGTCTCGAAAGTACTATTCATGAAAACGTTTAGCTTGTGTGATTCATTGTTTACTCATTATCTATTTGGTAGCAAATTATAGACCATTGACTTGGATCACTTCATTCATTTACATGTGCCTTGCAATATTATATATCAAGATTATGATGGTAGCATGTCACCTCAAAAATTATTTTGTTTTTATCGTTTACCTACTCGAGGACGAGTAGGAACTAAGCTTGGGGATGCTGATACGTCTCAAACGTATCTATAATTTTTGATGTTCCATGCTTGTTATACCAATTGCTACATGTTTTGCATCTACTTTATATCACTTTTATACATTTTTTGGGACTAACCTATTAACAAGATGCCGAAGTGCCAGTTCCTGTTTTCTGCTGTTTTTGTATTCCAGAAAAGCTAGTCTGGAAATATTCTCGGAATTGGACGAAACTTCACGGGGTCCTATTTTACCAGAACACACCTGAAGGACCAAAGGAGCAACGAAGGAGAGCCAGGAGGGCCCCACACGCCACTAGGGCGCGGCCCCCCCTGGCCGCCCTAGGGTGGTGTGGGCCCCTCGGGGTCGCAGCCGCCGCCCTTTCGCCTACTTATTCCCCCGATGCAAAACCCTAAGTACCTGAGCATATCCACGAAAAATTCCAGAGACGCCGCCGCCGTCAACCCTAGCTCGGGAGGGTCCAGAACCTCTTCCCGGCACCCTGCCGGAGAGGGGAATCGTCACCGGAGGCTTCTACATCGCCATGCCTGCCTCCGGAGTGATGCGTGAGTAGTTCATCCTTGGACTACGGGTCCATAGCAGTAGCTAGATGGTTGTCTCTCCACTTTGTGCCATCATGTTTAGATCTTGTGAGCTGCCCTACATGATCAAGATCATATTATTGTAATGCTACATGTTGTGTTTGCTGGGATCCGATGAATATTGAATATTATGTCAAGTTGATTATCAATCTATCTATGTTATTTAAGATCTTGCATGCTTTCCGTTACTAGTAGATGTTTGGCCAAGTAGATGCTTGTAACTCCAAGAGAGAGTATTTATGCTAGATAGTGGGTTCATGCCTCCGGTAATCTGGGAGAGTGACAGCAACTTCTAAGATTGCGGATGTGCTGTTGCCACTAGGGATAACCTAACAATGCTATGTCCACGGTCATATGTATTTGTTTATTACGCACTTTACTTAATGCGATTATCCGTTGCTTGCAACTTAATACCAACGGGGGACTCGGATGACAACCTGCCGGTGATTATTAGTCATAGACGTGTAACGGTCTATGTATTTGTTGTAATGCCAATTAAATATCATAGTAGTCATCATGTCATATATATGCATTGTCATGCGCTCACTATTTGTCAATTGCCCAGCTGTAATTTGTTCACCCAGCATGTTAGTTATCTTTTATGGAGAGACACCACTAGTGAACTGTGGACCCCGGTCAATTCTTTTACACTGATTAAACAACCACAAACTGCAAACATTGTTCCTTTTCATTTTTGCAATTAAACATCATTTTCCACACCGTACGTTTAATCCTTTGTTTTTAGCAAGCCGGTGAGATTGACAACCTCACTGTTTCGTTGGGGCAAATTAGTTTGATTGTGTTGTGTGCAGATTCCACGTTGGTGATCGTGTTGCGCCGTGCGAGCCACCAACAACCTTCAAAAGCTCTACTGCTCCTACTGGTTCGATAAACCTTGGTTTCATACTGAGAGAAAACTTGCTGCTGGACTACATCATACCTTCCTCTTGGGGTTTCCCAACGAGCGGGCACGCCTAGCAATCAACGCCACCGGGGACGAACCACTTGGCAGTGGCGAGCCGCCGAGCACTGGCTCTGGATCGAGAAGGCCTCCGCAATGGAGGTTGAACTTGGCCATCTTGTTGGCCATGGATCGCGGCAGTGAGGAATACCACCGCGGGGTGCTCGAATATGCAGCAGCGACCAGTCCACCGAGGTTGAGGAAGTCGAGCAGCTCCTCCTTCTCCCCCTCGCCTCCACGGCCGGCCGGAGGGAGAAGACGCATCGCCCCGCATCCTGCAGAGTAGTCAGGAGCTCGGCGAGATAGATGAAACGGCCTCGGCCTTCTCCATTCATGCAGAGGATCCACCATGGACCAGAGCTGCAGAAGAGGAGTGGCCCGGATCCAGCGCCGCCGAGAATCGCCAGAATCCAGCCGACCGCAAAAGCCAGAACCTGCATATCCATCAACGCCCTTCTTCTCCCACCACGGCAGCAAGAAGAGGATCGAGGAAATCGCAAGCTCCGCACCCGATTTAGGCCAGGTCCGGTCACCGCGAAGACTAGCAGCTTCATCCCTCCCTCTCCAGCACCAAGCCAGCAAAGGGAACGAAGAAGACTCACCAGATTCGCCGTACTGCAGACCCCATCCAGCTTATTAAAGCAGGCGCTTGTAGATCGACCACCTGCCAGCCCCATCCACCATGGATCCTTGCCGGCAAGAAGCTTCACCGCACCGCAGTGGCGGACCTTGGGCCAGAATTCTGGGGGGGCAAATGGGCTGGGGGGGGGGGGGGGGGCAAATAATAGGCTTTAGTCTGATTTTCAGTTGACAAATGGGCCAAATACCTATAGATACTAAGCCATTTCTTCGTGAGCTGGGGGGCCATGGCCCATGTTGGCCTCCATGAAGGTCCGCCACTGGTACCGCAGCCGCTGCTCGGGAACGGCCACGTCGAACGCCAGGGGAGGAAAGACAGCATAACGCCAGTCGCCATCGAGGCAAAAGCTACACCTAAAACTACTGCTATTATGTACAAGGATAGCCAACCACCGAATCCATCTGCTCGCCGGCCCAGCGTCGCTGGAAAGCAAGAAGGAACGGGGCGGCGACTGGATGCGGAAGTCGACTCTCAACAGAGAAGAGGATAAGGTCGAGGTAGGTGCCCTTAGAGAGAAAAGGTCGGACACCACCTTGCTTCTGTATAGATTTTTGTTTGTTCAGTTTTGTTAAAATTAGCACCGACACGATTGATTCCAGTGATAATGCCGTACTTTACAAGACCAATCGATGATTTCCTATGGTGGCCATGTGATGGGCTGATGGCCCATAACATTAATTTTCAGCTACGTACGAAGTTACTTTTTTCTATATATAAATGTCTTTTTATTTAACACGGAGATAATGTAGAGGAACACTACAACCACCGCACTACAACCATCATACGTATCCCCACGATTGATTCCAGTGATAATGCCGTACTTTACAAGACCAATCGATGATTTCCTATGGTGGCCAGTGATGGGCTGATGGCCCATAACATTAATTTTCAGCTACGTACGAAGTTACTTTTTTCTATATATAAATGTCTTCGAAATCTCGAACTAAAATTTTCTTTTCATTTAACACGGAGATAATGTAGAGGAACACTACAACCACCGCACTACAACCATCATACCTATCCCCATGAAGAAATCTTTACTGCTCCCTCCGATACATAAAAAGTGTCGCTCATTTTGTACTAAGCTAGTACAAATTTTGTACTAATCGAGCGATATTTTTTATGGATCGGAGGGAGTATTAAATGGGAGTTGGACGTTCCGTCGTCCGCTCCATCGTCTGCTCCTCCGTCCGCTCCGTTCGCCTAACAATGAGCCCAACAAGCACATTACATGTTTTTTATTGCTTCCTGATTCTCGCTCCAATTTACCCGAGAGAAAAAACCCTATCTCCTTCCCAATCGTTTCCTTCCCCTCTCTCTCTGATTGACCCCTCCGTGGGCACACGACACAGAGGACGGACGCGATGGAACATATGGGTGTGTCGGCTGCCATCCATGCTCGCGCTCGCCGAGGGCAAGGGACAAGCAATTCAAGGCCAGGATAGTCGACGGAGCTCCAAGCGTGGCCCTGGTGGCCGACAGGGATGACCAAGGCGAAGAGACGGCGGCGCTCAGCGAGACGGGTGCGGCGTGAAGGAGCTCGCTGTGGTGCAGGATCGGCGGGGAGGCATAGAGGACGAGATGGCGGTCCCTTGCCCGAGGTGCTTCCGACGACGTCGACTAGGAGCTGCTGTCGGCGACTTCTGGTGACTACCTCCTTGAGTTGTTGCCGTCGGCAACGTCCCCGAGCAGCTGCACCTGCCAAGGTGAGCTGAACCAAATCTTTCTTCTCCTCCTCCTGATATACTAACAAATTCTTTGACACGTTCGGATGAGATGTAACAGATTAATAAACGGTTAAGTGTCGGATTAATTTCATTATCATGGTTAACTCAATGACCCATGTTTTGCCTCCATTTTATGACTTCCCGGTGATCTGTACAAAATCGACAAACAAAAGTATGAATAGAGAGTGTGTCAAGTTCCTGAAGATCAAATATACAAACTATATCTTGCCGCTTTAGCTTCAATGCTAAACAGATGGTCTTATGCAAATAATCACATTTGAGTGTGATATTTACAGAGTGATGGTAGTGCTATCGTTTTAAAGAAGATTGTACCAAAGTTCAAGCTGACAATGAAATAAAGAGCGAAAGGATTAGGTAGCCTATAACCTATCAGTTGGAAATAGGATACATTACGAAAACAAAATTAAAACAGTTTTCTATTGTATATCCAAGACTAGTTCTAGTGGGAGTAACTAGTAACGTAGATACCATGTAGGCAAAAAAGATGATGTGTCAACTAATTAAAAAGAAAGAGAGGGTTGCGGTAACATAATATGTTATCGTAACATCACATCTCACAAGACAATATGAGTTTACAAACTAATAAATAAAGGTTTGCATGATACCACATATATGTTACTATCCACTATGAACATAGCAACATAGTCTAATAATATGTGTATGTTACTACTTTATGTTACTCCCGAGTATGACTAGTCTAACTTGACCATACCACCATAGTAACAACGAAGAAGATATTGAAGTGGCATTAGTGATAATTATTATACAGTTCTTTCATCTAGGTGCCAACGAAAATTAAATAAGAGACCAAAAAAATAGCATTTGACATGTTGTAACATTCAATTGATCAGCAAGTGATCCCCAGGTGAAGGAATACCGTGGCGTGACTATCTCTGTCGGCCGGTCTCCATCGATCCTAGTCTGTAGTTTCTGCATCTGCTTCGTCTCGTAGCAGTACGATGGCAATACTCGATCAATCGTTAAGGCTAGCTTAGCTAGTCCCTTTAACCAGATCTGGATTCGAAAAACGATTGCCCCACGAACAAGAAAGGGAGAGTAGGCAGGAGACGAGATGGGCAGATGGTGCGTCGTCTAGATCGCCGGCTGCGACAAGCGGTGCGTGGACGCTGGGATTGCGGCTGCGGCGAGGGAGTGGAAGCACGAGGAGAAGGCGAGAGAGATCTCAAACAGGTTTGAATTGAGATGAACTTGATCCAATCTCACATACACAGATATGGATCATATTTTGTATAGACAAGGTATCTAGGCACAATAATATGCAAATAAATAAACTTCTCAGTGCGCTTTCATCCTGATTCCTTAACAAGCTAGTGCATTCAGGAACATACGTGCATGCAACAAGGATCTAGCGCGTCGGGGCGAGAGACAGCCAGCCGCTCGATTATGTCCAGCATGATTATTAAGTATATTATATATCGCTGATCAGGTCGATCGATCGATCGATCGGGGCCTCCCCTAAACAAAAGGAATTAATCAAGTCTCCCGGCGAAGGACAAGGTGAGCACGCAGCGGGCGGTCCATGACAGTGAATAAGCCTTGAGTCTGGCTATGTGGCTTGAGATCGACGGCGAGCTGCCCCTCCGGGTCCTTCCACTCGAACTCCCCACGAGGTTGGCTATGACGTACACCATGTGCAGCATCGCGACGCCCATACCGGGGCACATCCGGCGACCGGCACCGAAGGGCATCATCCTGATCTCCCCTGCGCTCCCTGCCCCCGCCAAGAGGCTCTTGCTCTCTCCGCCGCCGCTCGCCATGAACCGTTCCGGCTTGAACTCCTTTGGGTCATCCCAGGCTGTATTGTCTAGCGCTGGACCCCCCATCGGGAAGACCACCACGGTGCCCGCCGGAATGCGCCGACCGTCAAGAACCACGTGGTCGCTTTTCAGCACCTTGCATGTCAACACAAGATAGAAGAGATCGTCTGTGATTAGTTTGATAGTACATAGCAGTCGTACCTGTTCCTTGTCGTCGGTCTATATATGTACTACGTACCTCCCTGAACACGGCGTGCACGGCGGGATGTAGCCGGAGCCCCTCCATGACGACAGCGTTCAGATACTCCAGCTTCCCAGCAACCTCCTCGCTGACCTCCTCGGCGTCGTCGCCCACAGCGGCGTCGATCTCTCTCCGGACGGCCTCCTGGATGTCTGGACGCTTCACAAGCTCCGCCATGATCCACTGCAACTCTGTGGCTACGGCGTCCGTCCCGGCACCAAGGAACTCGGAGCACATGCCTACGAGCTCCCCGTCGGCGAGACGCCGTCCGTCGCCCTCGACCCGGAGGTCGACGAGCGTGTCCACATACGCCGGCGGCTCGCCATCATCGCCTGAAGAGTGGTGGCGGTGGCGACGGGCGTTGATGAGCGGAAGGTACATCTCCTCCTGGTTCCGCC